>OZ017738.1:57896177-58496177 GCA_963969285.1 Odontomyia ornata | reverse complement strand
AACGTGCCGCAGTGCGATGCCGGGTCGCGATCTCCTGACGAATCCCTTGGCGCACTTCCCGTGCTTGACGGCAAAAGAAGGCCCGCTCCGTGGGTGTGATGGCTAAGCCGGCTAACTGCCTCAGCTCGTGCCGTTGACGCTCCCGCCGGCCTCCTCGTGGACGCCTCTGTTTGGTGGTGTTGTCGGTGGTGCCCAGGGGCGCCTTCATTCTCCGCAAATATTCGTCCTTGCTAACGGGACGGGGGCCGGCTCGGCGCTCTTCCTTGAGCACCTACTCCAAACTCCGAGTGGGTGCCTGCTGTGGACGGGTTGATTTTTCTAACTGCCTAGTACCACTGGCTGACAGGGGATAGAGCGGCACGCAGACACTGTTAATCCTTACTACCGGAGTCCTTGTGCTGCTCGCTGCTACGTCGGCTGCTTTGCCACGGTGTCGTTCCTGGGACACCTTAAATGGTAGGGAAGATTAGCAATGGTGGCCAGCAGCGGTTACGCTATTAAGCCTGGAGGAACATGGCCAGTAATGCCAACACCTCACCATTTGCTTGTTACTTCCAAGTATGTATTTATATTCTTCGTTATGTGCGTCGTTGTACATTCGGCTTCCAACTGGTTTTTCCACCTCACTCAAGAACTTAAAATACTGTTCTTTCAACCTAAATTCTCTTAAAATTTGTTGAGTACCCAAACACGTGCGCTCTCGTTCCACGAACGTTTTTCCTTCCCGCTTCGTCTAGCTTGCTCAGCTGGTGAATATGCGAAACTCGGGAAATTGAGCGAAAGAGTGTTTTTCTCTTAAGCTTTCGATTTCGAAAGAGTGCTCTCAGCTTAAGCTTTCGGCTTTCTCACGATCTCCTGAGGTGAAATAGTGAAACTGGGGACGTTGAGCGAAAAAGTGTTTTAGCCAAAACTTTCGGTTTTCCCACGACCGCTCGTGGGGGAATAGCGAAACTGGGAACATTGAGCGAAAGAGTGTTTATGTTGGAACTTTCGGTTTTCCTCTCCGCTTACCTCACTTCGAAGCACCCCGTTCGTTCATGATGTAAATATCATTGCGGGTTGAACTTTCTCGTTTACTTAACTGCTCGCTTATTTACTTGCGCATGTGTTTCTACGGCTAATTTTCATTGGCGAAGTGCGAGTATATAGGTGTTGTTTGCTTGCTACTATTGCAGTTATGAAGCGGGAATATATCCGAGCATGTTTTATGTGTTCGCTCGCAACAGTCCTCTCAACTTATTTGATAGATTTCTCCAGAGGGTTTCGACGAAGTTCGAACAAGGTGCCACTGATTAGTTTTATGGTAAGCGCTTCCTCGTATTTGGCTTTATCCATGATAACAACTGTGTTTCCTTTGTCCGCTTTGATGAAATCGACCGCTTTTTTTTTAATTCGAGGGCGATGGCTGCTTTTGGGCTCGTAGTTGACCTTTGGACTCCCGCTATTGCTTTGCTATCTCCTTCCCTGCTGACGTTTTGTGTGCTTCCGGCAATTTGCTAAAAGCTGCTCTCATCTCCAAGATTATGTCTTCTTTCTGGACGTTTATTGGCCTTATCGCATAGTTGACCTCCTGTTCAGTAGCCGCATTTTGTCTTCCCTGAATTTTACGGTAGATTTGTTGTAGTCCAGGAATCTCGTGTACTTCGAATACTTTGGATAATTTCGGGGTAGCTTTTTCTAATTTACTCAATTTCTGATCATATGTTGCTTTTTTCTTTTCTTTCTTACATTGGTACGCTCTATCAGCCTTCTCAAATAAATTTTCCATGTGACCTTTACCATAATACTCTGATTGTCTCATTAACTCCAAGTGACTTTCATAAGCCTTAAACGTGACTTCATTCAGCTTGATATACAATTATTTGATGCTCATCTTCATAAGATTCTTTTGCGCAATTTTCGCTTGCCCCGTCGCATGTTTGAGGCCACAATGCAACTTTACAATGGGACTCTTCGGAGTAAGTCTTCGCTTAAGACATGTTTTTAAGAAGTTGATATCTGCTCTAACCCTAGCTAACGTTTTCTTACATTTTACATACATACTTAAAAAATACAAGTCGATGCCTGGTCGCCACTTCAGTGTTCGTAATTGATTTGATTTTTGCAAAATAATTCTGAAAACTAACGCGACTGGAGAATGTACTCAAAATGAAGAACCAATCACCGAGATGCTGGATCAGGTATGTGGATGAAGTTTTCGCTTACGTCAAGAAAGGAGACCTGCAACAAATATTGATGGAACTGAACAATGCGCACAAAAATTTCAATTTCACGGTAGACTATATACAAGATTGTCCTGTAAGTTTCATAAAGATCGAATTATAGCAGTTTGAATTTTCCTGCATTACTATGGAGCAATATGCGCTGTATTACTATGGAAACATATGGCAATATGCGCTTTCTACCGACTCAGGCACTACAGGTTTGCTAGGATTTGCATGAAAGTTTCAGGAATGATAGGCATCATGAACATCTTTGAGAATCGGTTCAGCTTATGGATTCAGTAATTGTAAAACCAAATAGTGGCTATTTTAAATGCGAAGATTGAACAATTTTGAGTAATTTTTCCCAAACTTCAACGTATCAGGTACATGCTTTTAACACTTGATTCAATTTAATTAATAAGTACCTACAAGTACAAGTGAGTACCTACAATCAATACTCAAAGGTGAAACAAGTCGAGGAGGCAGGAGAAAGCTCCTAACAAAAAGGCTTTGTAACTACTAGGATTCGAGTAAAAACTTCTGATGCCATGAATCGATGATTGCAGCACAAAGGAGCGCCCGCTGAAAAAAAAAATGTCATCAACGGTAGCCGAAAATCAGTCGAAGTCCAAAGTGCTTTATTCAATACCAATCGTTATAAATTTTAAAAAGAGTATAAAGCAAATTCCAAACAATAAAACTATTAAAACCTAATGGCCCAAATGGCTCTCTAAATTTATACATTATCAATATAACACATTTAATGAAAAAAAAACGCTAGCAAATTTAAATTAATTAAGATTATTACATATTTTTTAATTCAATTGGAAAAAGAAGACAAAACCAACCAGCATTATTCAAAAATTCCTTATATTATTAATACAACAGTGAACTACCTTATATGTTACAACCTAATTCTAAATAAATTCAATCAAAAAGAGCGTTGTCTTATACTGAAATCTATCCCGACTTTATGATACAAATAAACAACAACACTAGATGTAGCTATAATAAGATGAAACTAAAAACTGAGTGACGAGAAAAAACACAAAAAAGAGAATAAACACGAAAAATTTGACATTGTCATTCAGCCACCAATACCTAGATTGCTCCGTCTCAGCTCGGCCAGCCTCAACGAATATAGCAACTGAGTGTCTCCATTGGAATTGTTGGTCTCGTTAACTCAAATTCAGAGGATGTTTTATCTTCTTATCGGTAGCCCGTCTATGTATGTGATATAAAATTTGGATACCGCCAGAATCAAAATACTAGGTTGATCGTATTTTGTTATCAGTAGCTTTGACCGCTATTGGTATTTAGAGATGCGACCTTGGAATTTAACTTTGGATAAGTAATGTTCTGATGCATGGTATGTTACCCGTCGAAAATGCTGGTGGAAGCTTGTTTTTCTATGTGAATTTGGTCTATTTGATTATGCGTGCAGCTATTGGGGGATATCCACGTTCTTTTAAAATATCACGGCGGGGAAAGCAGCAAATTTTAAAGATGCTGTCCGTTTAAGCTTATCTTTGAATGTAGGCTGTGCCCTCCTGTTGTTCTTCTGTAAGCCAGCTCTCGAGCAATTTGAACGTTAAAGTCCCACTGAATGAGGAGTCCGTGCTATGAAGTTAGTGACACTTGTTTGAACTTATTGGGCAAGGCTAGACGTAGTCATACACAATATTGCAACCTGTTTCAATATTCAGGTTAGATGAACCCTGTCTAAGGCAAACATGGTGTAATATTGCACCTATGTTCACTTTGTATACGATACAAACTTTGTATGTGTATCACTGAGTCCATTTTATTGGCACCCGTTGAAAAGTAAACACGAGTAGCATACATGAGATGTGCATCCTGACCGGTTTCATCCTGAAACCAACAACGCATTTCCAACCTCCCCTATGAGATCTTTCCTCTTGAGCTATCGATAGATGAATCATTGCCTTGAGACTTAATACATTTTTTGAGGCGCCAAAGATATGTACGCATTTGTTGCAGTGTGTGCGGGGTTATTGATAATAACATTTTACTATATTTTTCTATCTTTTTGTACACATCAGCATTTCCATACAATGTATGTATAATGAATGGAATATGCATGGTGTTTAATTACCTTTTTGACTACGTAACGTCTGTGAAAAATACTTGTGCACAAACGAAATATGCTTAGATAAGCATGCAATGCATCGTATGATGTTTGGTAAATGCATCGATTATAAATAGAATTAAGAATTTTAAGTCACTTGAATTCCAACCGCCATGGAATAAAGTCTGTACAATAAAAGAAAAACGTCTTTTATTAACTGACGCAGCCGGAAACGGAAATTATAAGTGGAATATTTTTCGCAATAATTACATCGGTGTATACCACATTGTACAACTGTGATTTATACTATATCGTGTGACTAGTGTTTAGCAATTATATACAGTTTAACGCAAATAACTTATAATTTGCTCCGAAATAAATAATTAAATTTAAGTTAAAGTATCGGAAAGAATTAGCACAATAACCCGATTTCTAAATTTCCCTATTGACTTCAGTCTGGTTACTTACTATACAGACCCTGTATATATCGATTCATGTCCAAATACACGAATGCTTCCAGAGGACGACGAAAGTAGCGAGACAAGTCCCAATATACCCGTCTGTAGGGTGGAACGGCTGTGAAATCCAAGGGTTTCCACTCATAGTTTCAGATGTTGCGATATGATTCCGATCAAGTTTAAATATGTAGATATCGACTCTTGTCACCTTAGCAGTTTGAATTATTCTTCTATTCGATATATAGTGCTTCCAATTCATCTCAGACTTTCTGTACAAACCAGTACATGCATTTCCTTTCGAAAACTCTTAATTTTTCCATAGTACTAGCACTCTGTTTGTACCATATCTTAAGATCTGACATCCATATGTCAAAACTGGTCTGCCCAGGGTCATGTAACAAATAACTTTGTCCTTTTGATCAATTTATCTGGAATGAAAAAGTCGTCGAAGGGCCATGATTAGCTTTTGTGCCTTACCGAGGATGATTTTGACATGTTCAGTATAGTACAGATACTGATCGAGATGAACACCGAGGTATCAAATACAGGATTTATGTGACACACGTTCTAAACTTCCCTCACCAGCCATAATGTGGAAATCCTTCCAATTACTTTTAAGGTCTTGGCCGACCCCCTGCAGTGTTGTCCGAAACAAAATTGTTCCGCACTTCTATGCATTGATTTTCATCCGCTGATTGTCAGTGTACAGCTGCGCATCATTGAACATTTTTTGGAGATTGCTCTGAACTATTGTAGCTTTTCGGTCTGCCATATATATAATTAGGTCTTCAGCAAACGCTATCAATTATTGCTTTAGCAAAACGTTAAAATCAAAGCCGTTCAATAGCTTGCGAATGAATATTGAGAAGACCAGAGGCGCAGTAACTGTTTCCTGCTGTAGACCATTCAAGACCTTGAAGTCGCGCATTGTTGTCAGATTTCCGTCAGTTACAATAAATGATTTCCCGTGTAACATATTGCACATTATGGCGACAAGGTGTCTGGGGAACCTGTCCTGAAGGAGGTTGAATACTAGTCCGTCTAACCAAACCGTATTGAAAGCTTTCTCCATATTAATGAGACATGCTCCAACACACTCTTTTTGTATAGTTTCCAACAGATGTCTGAGGTTATTTTCGTTTCCACATGTATGGTCGAATGCCTGGCACGAATACCAAATTGGCAATTTGGCATCAACTCATATTTCTCAATGTGGGCGTCAGTATCACTTCAAATACCTATGTTAGGCAGCAAGCTAATTTTGCGATAGCTTTTAGGGCTCGAAGATTCTTTTCCTTTCTTCAAGATCGGAAATATCTTAGCCTTTTTCCACTGATTTGGGAAATATGAATTGCTCAACATGTTGTTGAACAATATGCAATAATTACTACTATATTTGGAATACCATCAGTACCACATGATTTCTTATTGTTTATCCTGCGAAATATGAAACACAAGTCTTCATAGCTGACAAAATAATCAATAAGATTCAACCTGAGCATGAGGTCAGATGTTAATGCTTCATTGAAATGAGGAATTGATTGGCCGTTCAGGCTTGATTTGAAGTCGGAAACTTTTGCTTTAATAGCCTCTCAAAATACTTCATTCCCTCTCTCTGGGTTTGGTAGATGAACCGATTCAAAATCTGTTCCAATCAGGGCAAGCTCTGCAATCCATCACATATAATCCTGTTCCCATTTCTACCCGGCGTCGTACTATCAATTTCGATATCAGCCCTATCGAGAAGCTTTATCTCATCACTAGTGACTTCAAGATTCGATACCTTCACTCGAGACTTCTTACAGAATAAGCTTGAATGTATTAAGTTCCGGACATTCTTCAGGTGTCATTTCAACAAAGCTAACAAGTTCAAAAATCGTCGATAAATATTGTTGACACGTGTGAGAAGAAGGGTTTTCAAATTTTTCAACCTTGTGATGGTTGGTGTTTCATATCCTTCCATATTGTTTCAGTGTTTAATCTTAGAAACTACTTTCTCAATCGTTTATAACGTCAGCTTCTCTAACTTTAACGAATAGAGATCTATTCTACCGTCAGTTAGAGTTCTGTTAATAGGAACCATTGAGCAAGCATCGCCGTCATCAGAATGAGGACATTGCTTCTGGTATGAGACATTGCTTCTGGTACTCTCGATTAAACTTCTATTGAAACTTTCTCCAGTCTGTTTTTCGAAATTCATTCGACGATTTTCATGTTGAACTGGGATGAGGAAGAAATCATCCCCTTGATGATTGATTTCCATTACGATTTTGTTATGGTCGCTATCGTAAGGAAGCACCTGCAATTTCCATTGAGGACTATTAAAGTTGAACTCAACTCTTACGTCAACAATGCAGAGGTTGTGAATTTGTCTGGGAGCATGTTGGGAACTTCGACCCATATAGATTGCACCTGTATTCAATTTAGTTCTCTGTTATCCACGATTTCAGGAATACACCTCTTGGATTATTGGGGGCGTTCAGCCATGGTGTATGCTTGGCATTTAGGTCACCGGAAAAACATAATAATTATGCAGCCTGTTCAATTCGAGTATTTTAAACAAGGAATTGAGCTCCTCCTTAAACTTGAGGACATTTTGGCCAGTTGTGTAGGCAGAGATAACGAAGAGGTTATCCTCACCTGGCAGTGAAATTTGGATGACGGACACTTCAAGAAATTCAAAGTTTTTGAATTCGACTTTTTCAATAGTTTGGAAACAATAGGGTCTTCTAACCAATATCAAGGTGCCCCCTCCCCCATTGACGAAGTTGGAAGGTATGATATTAAGGTAAACTTGTGTTTGTTTTGGAGCAAATTTTATTTTTGCACCTTGCGATCGGGAGCATCCTCAGTATGATGCTGGGTGACCAAAAACACCGCAGTTAACGCAGTATAATTTTTCTTCAGGCTCCGGCTGAGCCAATTTGCACTCACCAGGAGCATGAACGTCTTTGCATTTGATGCACCAATAGTGCGTGGCACAATTGGTAGCCGAATGTCCAAATCTTTGACACCGATAACACTGGATCACTTTTCTTTTATGGAACCATTCTCCTCCCACCACTCTGAAATTCATTTATCTTGGACTGGACTGCTCTTATTTGCAATTTGTACCAGGTAAAGTGGTAAATTCTTCCTTTCTACGGTCGGCCTTCGTGTCGCAAAGGCTTTAACTGAAATAAAAGAAGAAAAAGATTTACCGTATCTTCCCCGCTGTCCAAACTCTTCAACAAGAAGGTAAGATTTTTTTCACCTTTTGGAGTAAAGGTGAAATGTGAAACCTCCCCAGAATTCAGCGCAGTGATTTTGTCCTTATAGTTGATTTTTCGGCGTTAACTCTTTTGATCTCGAAATTGGCTACTTTATTTTAGGCTGCCAATAGCCGAACCATATCTTTTCCGCGTTGCCGAACACGTTGATTGGCGGAACTTTTTTTGCCTTGTTGGAAGCTTTTTCAGAGGAACCAGAAGAACTGAGGGCTGGTTTTTCTCCTTATTTTAATTTTTTAATTACTGAATAAAGTTTAAGTCATTATCTTGATTAGAATTACCTTCGATGCTTTCTTCAATTTCCATTTCTTCTTTTTTATTCTTTGACTAATGTTATGATTGAATATTGTTTAAATTTAGGGGGCCATGTGGGCGATTAAATTCTTATATATTACAATGGTTTAAAGCTCGCTTTATGTTTCATGAAATTCTTACCGATTGAATCAATAGAGAACATTAGAATTTGAAAATTTGATGCTTATTTTCTATTTTTCATCGAGCAAGTTCGATTCATTCTGGTTTAATTTATAAAATGTTAAGAATCAAGATTTTACCAAAGAATCAAAAAAATACTAAAAACAAATGTTCTCTGTTAATCATTCATAGTACCAGCGACAGGATGTCACTATTTATTATTTTTCACCCAAAAAGGAAAATTCTAAATACTACCAACGTTTAAATTTAGCACTCATACCTGCATACTGCATTGGAAATCCCAGGCTGGACTAAATTGGTTCCATTCATATTCATTGCAAGGCCTGGGCAATTTCAATTTCGGTTTTTTGCAGTCCTAGTCGTAATCACGAATAAATACAATTTAATTGGATGTATATGCAATACCATGTAAAAGGATAGTCAGGCGTTAATTTACGTCTGTTCTTGTTTGTCGACATGAATCCAATAGGTGGAAAACATCAATTGAAAAGTGTCGAATATTTTCGAAACCATTTAGTATAAATTGTAAATCAAGGGTGTCGAATATTTTCGAGACCATTTGAAATAAATTGCAAATGTAGGGAGAAAGTGAGATTTTTTGGTGGTGTAAATTATTTGTTTTCGTTTAGGTACATTTGTGGAGTATGTACGAGTATGTATGTATATTCTCTTTGTTGAGAACTGATTCAAAATCAAATCGTATTCAAAAATATTTAAAAACGAAGCTTATGCAGTGGTTTCATTGAGTGGAATGATCGATACGTAATATTTAAAGACCCAAATGCTTACATCTAGCAATCATTAGTAGTGTCTATATTCTTGCCACCCTCTAGTAGGTATTCATCCTTACCCATAACATAATCTACTTCACACTCGCTTAATCGTGGTATTGCATTTCAGAGAGGGAAATTAAGCTTCTTAAAAGCTTTTCTGTGTGCGATGCAAACATCTTCCGCAATACCAAGTTGACGGTATATTTTGCACACGTGAAGACGTTTAATCTTGCCACCTATTAAGTGCTCTTTCTACACAACTTCTTTTCAATGGCAGATTCTATAAACATTCAAGTTACAGAGAGAGCAACTTAGACATCAAATCCCTGGGGAGCGATGGGAAAATCCTTAGCACAGCGCAACCATAACTATAATTGCTGCTTTATGAACGCCGCATTGTCGCCTTCTCGTTGAGCACTTATTGCATTCAGGTGAGTGCATATGTAGCACGTGAAGTACAGTTTATTAGTTCGCAGGTATAAATCTGAAAAGCTGAAGGCCGTCCACCTTGGCTGGTTATACGGTGGAGGTACCTACCTACATTCAAGTTGGAAAAATGTCAACGGCACTAAAGAATGGCTGCATGTAATGGTTCTTGGGCATAATAAAAAGTATCAAGGAAGCATTTTACAGCTGCAAAAATAATGATTTAAATGGCGAAATGGAATTTATCACCCAGATATAAAAAGGGTGAAATGAAAATGAATGTTATTCCAACTGCATGGGATATATAATGGTGACGGCGGTCGTAAAGCAGAAATAATTATAGTTTCAAGTTTTAAGCAGATGATGTCAATTTATAAATGCAAAATAAATATTATCTTCAAAGCTAAGGGCTAAGAAAAAATAAACCGACCTCTGGAATTCGTTTATATTCGGCTCAATTCCGCATCTTGTAGCTTAACACACAATTTCATTTTTGTATGATGTTTACTACATAAGCTGGTAAGCTCCGGGATTTTTCAATAGGTGGCAATACTGAACAAGTTGGGTGGACAGACCTATGCTCATGTCAGAAGGGTTTTATACTCAACTTACAAAATGCAGTAATCAGCGCCGAATAAAATCAAGAAACATGTCAAAGACGATTTTATTGGAGCAAATGTGAAATTCGAGGATCATACTATTATTAACAAAGTTGAACGAATTTTGACTTCTGAGGTGTTTGTTAGAGTTATACCCATAAATATCTCCTTTGATAATTTTCTCAGATTTTTTAGATCACGGGTGTCCATTCGCGAGGCTGGAAACAAATTTTTCATATTTCAACATAAAATTGATAAATCATACTATTACTAACAAAGTTGAGCGAATTTCGACTTCTCATGTGTTAGTTGTTGTTGTACTCATTAAGGCCTACATTTATGATTTTTTTCAGATTTTCCGGATGGAAGGTGTCCAATCGCGAGGGGGGGTACGCGAAAAGTTGGTACATTTCCCCTTCCCCTGCCCCCCTCGGTACTTATAAGGCAATTTTAAGACTTGTTTTCAAAAGATCTCATTGAGACTTTTCCATTGACTTCCTACTCGACGACCAATGGTGAAATTTTTTTTTGAGGGGTCACCTTCCTATATGGGGAGACCCCCCTTAAACCCGTTTGAAAAATTTTTCCACCCTTGAATTTTCAAGAAGTCACCACTTCTGACCTTTCTACAAAGTTTCAGACGGACACAGGTCATGATTGGAATAGGGTTTTGTATTTTAGTACAAAACCCTAAAAATGAGCATAATCACGTCAAAGGCTCACCTGTCATTAGTGTCTATATGAAGTTTCATGACATTTCATCCACTCGTTTATAAGCTTTATATATATATATATATATATATATATATATATATATATATATATATATATATATATATATATATATATATATATATATATATGTATATATATCTAAGTTAGAGTGATGCTATTTGTGCATTTGTTAAAAAAATGGGGAATCAGGAATTTCACATCTTGACCAAATATTGTTTTTTTTATGGGAAAACATCTAAATAAGCGTTGCAATAGATGGAGAACCTTAATACACACCTGTTTCCTCAAGGAAAACTGACAGTAGTTTAGTAAATTCAAAATGGGTCATAGAAGCACCGAAGATACACCTTGCTCTAGAATGCCAGAAATGCTGAAATTGTAAGGCCGGTACATCGAATCATTTTGAGTGACGTTAAGTCAAGTTGCTTGAGCTAGCTGAGTGAGTCTGTGAGCATCACAAAAGAATGGGCGGGACACAATCCTGCATGATATTTAGAAGATAAAAAGCTATCGGTTGCTGACCGTTGACCAAAAGCTGCAACACGTTGAGGATTTAACGGTTGCAGCGTAGTCGAGTCGACTTTTTCAACATTTTGTGATAATAAATCAAACGCAAGTCCATTACCATACTCCTGAGTCGAATAAACAGTCTTCTAAGTGGCTGAAAAGCGACGAATGTAGGCCAAAGTGATCAAAAGTCCAGCGCTCGCCCAGAATGGCTTACGTTATCGGGATACACATAGAATATTCTTCATTGATTACCTATAGAAGGAACGCACAGTCATAGGAGAGTAAAATGTAGTGCTGTTAGATAAACAGAATAAGGAATTAAAGAAAATATATAACCCCATAAGACGAAGAAAATGTTCAGTATCATGACAATAATGCACTGTTGCACACACCCTTGAAGGCGATGGCCGAATTGTATCAATTACGATTCGAATTGGTTGATTCGAAATGTTGAATTTTTCGCCCGTCTAATTATTTGGTAACAATATCGGCAATCATGTCTCTTGTCTTACAATAGATCGCTGCAATTTTCTTCGAAAAAAGATCCTGCACGAACTTATATTTTATGTCGATGTACCTGGTAAGCTTATTCTCGTAATAGCTTAATACATCCTTGGTTGTCTTCAAAAACTTTTATGGATATTTCAACTGGCTGATCGAGATCATTAAGAATATTATTAATCCACAACAGCTCTCTTGTTCCTTCAGAAAAACAACAAATTCCACTTTGCAAGACGAATGTGCAATGCAAGTTTGCTTTTTACTCGCCCATCAAATCAACGGTCCGTTAAAAAAAACAAAATCCGGAGGTGGATTTATGATCAATGACGTCGCTTTCCCAATCTGCGTCGACGACGCAAACAAAGTCGTCATCTGTGTATACGTTGTCTTTGCTAAGCCTCAATTTTAATGACCTTGCTGCCTTTAGATACTTGAAAACCCGCTTCACCTCAATCCAGTCGCCTCTTCTTGGTGCTGAAACACGCCTTGCAAAAATTGAAGTTGCCACTGCAACATCAGGCCTCGTATTGGTCGATAAGGAAAGAAACGAACCAATAGCACTACGATACACAGCGTTGTTGTCGTATGGCCCCATAGCAACTGTCTGGTTCATATAGCCGGCATCCAATGGATATTTTGAATAAACTACATTTGCCAAATTGAATTAATTTAGCTTGTTCTCTACTCGTATATAATTGCTTTCGTGCATATAGAAGATGCTGTTCTCACCTCATTCAAATTGGATCCTCAGGTGAAACTGCAATGATCGTAAATTCATAGTTCATCTGCAATTCAAACTCATAGAATAGCTGGACGATAGTCGTGGCTGTGACAATGTCGTGCA
This sequence comes from Odontomyia ornata, assembly GCA_963969285.1. Lineage (NCBI taxonomy): Eukaryota > Metazoa > Arthropoda > Insecta > Diptera > Stratiomyidae > Odontomyia > Odontomyia ornata. Next base: position 58,483,334 of record OZ017738.1, on the reverse strand, counting down.
CGTGATTCGAAATATAAATCACTTTCTTTTCATCTTTCTTCCAATACAAAAAAGGATCATTTTTACTCTGTATGCATCGTTTTTCTTCATAACTTGGTCAAATTTGGAGTTCCTCTCCTTGCTCACTGCTAGAAACCATGTAAAATCTTTCTCAATCTGCATACATTATTTAGTCCTCCTTCTTCATAGCCTTTGCGTTCCCTCATATAAACAAATACTCGTATGCTGTTTGGATATCATAATGACTAGCTGGCATTTTTCTAGCACCAGCCACTGTCAACAAAATTTTCTAAGTGGTTGGATTGGCAACACGTGCAAATATCTCATCGTAGTCCAGTCCGAATTTTCGCGAGAATCCCTTTGTAACCAGTCTGGATTGAATTGAATTGGATTTTCGGTCTGGTCAGTCTTTATCTTGAATACCCATTTACTCCCAATAGCTTTAGATCCAGGTAATAGTAAATAAGTAATTTCCCAGGTGCCGTATTTTATTTTAATTAATTGATTTCCATTCGGCTGCTCTGGAACTATTCAAAGCCGCATCGTAAGTAAATGGATCAATAGTACTTACATTTTCGTTCGTGCCCTTTTTTACGACCCCACCGCTATACCAATCTGAATTTACTCCTAAATTAGGTCTCATTGAGCATCTCGATTGCTGATAATTCTCCTGCTCTTCATTCCCGTTCTGTTGATCTTCGATATCTTCATCGCCGTAGACATTTTCATTGTCAATCGCCACCAACTCGTCCTTGTGCGGCTCATTCATTTGTTTCTCCAGCTGTTGCTTGAAATCTGGTAAAATTTCTGGAATCTCACCAGCATCATTCGTAGAAACAACATCTCAACTGTTCTTTATTCGATGGAAATAGAGATCTGCCTGTATCCCCTCGTTTCAATTCCATAGCTTACAAAAATTAGCTTCTCCGATGTCTGACTCAGCTTTTTCCTTTGATTTTTTGGAATATAAGCATATACTTCAGCTCGGAATCGATGGAAATACCCCGAATCCAGTTTTTTTACCATGCCGCAGCTCATAGGGAGTGGCCAATCTATTATTTACTGGCAAACGGTTCAAAATATGAATAACTGTATCAATCGCCTCTCTCCAGTATTGTTTGTGGAAGGTAGCACCCAGCCAAAATGACAATGACATCAACAACCTCCTAAGTCCGCATCAATAACAAACTCACCGATGCCTTCGACACAAATATCGGACTAAAGCAGGGCGATGGGCTGGCCCCATTGCTATTCAATTTGGCTCTGGAGTACGTCATACGGAAGCTACCGGTCGATACGCGAGGTACATTACTATACAAGTCGAGTCAGGTAGTGGCCTATGCGGATGACATCAACATTCTGTCACGGTCACTAACAACTGCCAAAGAACTCTTCTTGAAACTCGACAGCGAAGCAAAACTAGTAGGGCTACAAATCAATGAAAATAAAGCAAAGCTTATGACGCAGTCGAAGAAAATACCCCAAATACCCGAAATATCACACATGGCGAATACAGTATCAAAAATGTTAGCAAATTCGTGTATTTCGGGCAATGAAAGAGATGAAATACGCCGAAGAATACAGCTCGCAAATAAAATATTTTATTCAGTATTGACGATCTTGAAGGCCAGCTGCATGCACAGAAAACCAAAGCTTCCAGTGTACAAATCTGTGATAAGACCTGTGTTATGCTATGGGTGTGAAACATGGACCCTAACCCAAGCATTCGCAAATATATTGAACACTTTTGAGCAACGGGTCCTGAGGCGAATAATTGGAGCGAAGCTAGACGGGGACCAATGGTGAATTCGATACAACCATGAGCTGTATGAAATTTTTGACGAACCGGAAGTCTCAACGATTGTAAGACTACGGAAGCTGCAATGGGCTGGACACATGAATCGTATGGACGAACAACGGATACCCAAGAAGGTATTCGTAGGGAGAACTGGAGGCTGGCGGCCAGTGGGGAAACCGAGGAAACACTGATCTGACTCGGTCGACGAAGACAGTTCATTGCTGCTCGGATTTCGGAATTGGATGACGTGGTCAACGGACCAAGACAGTTGGAGGCGTTGTTTGCAGGAAGTGAAGGCCTGAAAGGCACTGTAGTGCTAAGAAGAAGAAGGCTTTAATAAATTTCTGCAATCTCCCACCTATGTACTCACCACCGTGATCCGATCGAATATCGTTTGGTGTCTTCCCGTATTGCGTTTGCATAAACTGAACGAATTCAATCAATTCCTCAGCCACATATGAGCTTCAGTAAACAAATATATAAAAATTTGCTGCAATCGTCAATCAGGGTTAGCACGTATTCATCTCCTTGTGGTATATGTACCTGGAGCTTGCCACAAACGTCCGTATATATAAGATTAGTTTTTTAGTTGATTTATTCTTAAAAAAATAATCGCAAACATTGGTGTGCTGGCATTTCTTGATGAAAATTCCAGTAGCCAAACACTGCATTTTCTGTATGTCGCCCAAATATCTGAGCGAGGATTTGATGCCACTCACGAATACACTTTGATTTGTGAGAATCAGTGACAGTAAATGCATCGTTTTGCAATTCCATTTTACAAACATCACCGCAACCCTTTACTGTGAATAGCATCCGTCCATCTGGCTTAATTTTGCAACCATCTGCATTGGAAGAAACTTGGCAACCCTCCTTCACCAATTTGCTCACCGAAATAATATTAGATTGCAAATAAGGAACGAAAAATACGTCGTTTAACTGTATTTGGCGCACGCCGCTGCTGCTGATGTCTTTTGGCCGAATTTTAATTGTTCCTACGCCTTTAACATACAAAAGGTGGCTGTCTGCTACAGTGACCGTACAATTGTCCAAATATCTTAACTGAGAAGAATGTTCGATATTTCCGCAGTAATGCGATGAAGCACCACGGTCGATTATGAATTCTGAATGTGTCGACTGTACCATATTTTAACAAACCAAACTTATGTTTTCATTCATCTCAGATTTCTCCGTGTTTGATTTTTCTCAAGGTTTTTCACTGCGTTCTCCTCTTGACCCCCACCATTTTCCCTTAGCCAAGCCGAATATTTATGGCAATCTTTATTAAAATGCCCTGGTTTCTTGCAAAAGAAAAGAAAATTTTCTTCTTCTTGTTATTTCCCGGTACTTTGAATGCTGCTTCTCTGCCACTTGACTTTTCACTGGTCATTTCATTACGTCACCTGAATTCGTTGATTAATTTCCATTTGACGAGATAACGATTAAGATCACATTCAGGCCTTGTTTCAAGCGCTGTTGTGGGAGTACCGTGACTGGCCAGAAAACTGCTCAAATAGAATGACACAGCAAGCTCATCTGCAAGGTTGGCATCCATCGTAGTCGATTCGTCCATAATTTGTTCCATTTTAGTCAAATGCGTCTTCATGTCACCCCCTTCTTATAGTGTAAGCCGACATAATCGGTGCAACAGACTAACAGATAACGTAGACTTTCCATGATAAGATTTCAATGCTGTCCACATTTCCTTAGCCATTTTTGGGGTTTTGTAAAATAATTTTACAAAACCCTACTAAAATCGCGTCCTGTCTGTCCGTCTGTCCGTCTGTCTGTCCGTCCGTCCGTCCGTCCGTGTGTCACAGCAATTTTTCTCGGAAACTACTTAAGCTAAAAACATCAAATTTTGTATGTAGGTGTAAAGTGGTGTTCTCTTCAAAATTCAACTACAAAAAAATTTTATAAGGTATTTAAGGGGGGTCTCCCCATATAGGGGAGTGACCCCCCGAAAAAAAAAATTTCATTGAAGGTAGCCGATATGGGTATCAAATGAAAGGTCTTGATGAGAACTTTTCAAAACAGGTCTTAGTTTGGCAACCTTTGCTTCGAGGGGTGCACAGGGAGGGGAAATACACGAAAAATTTGTGTCCCCCCCCCCTCGCGATTGGACACCTGTGATCCGAAAAATCTGATAAAAATCACGAATGTAGGCCTTGGTGAGTACAACAACAACAAATACGTGAGAAGTCGCAATTCACTCAACTTTGTTAGTAATAGTATGATCTATCGATTTTATGTTTTCTTGAATAAAATCTCAACGTTACCCTTAAATTCTATGAAACTCAGCACGAAGATGTCTATTTATAAGATTGATCGATCCTGAAAGTTTCATAAAGATTGAATCATACTTAGCGAAGTTATAGCGGTTTGAATTTTCCTGTACTACTATGGAACAATATGCGCTGCATTTATTACTATGGCAACATATGGCTATGGAACAACATGCGCTTTTTACCGACTCAGACAATACAGTTTTGCTAGGATTTGCATGAAAATTTCAGGAATGATACGTGTCATGAATATCTTTGAGAATCGGCTCAGCTAGTGTTATCAGTAATCGTAAAACAAAATGGTGGCTATTTTAAATGCGAAGATTGGATAATTTTGAGTTATTTTTTCCCAACTTCAACGTTTAAGGTGCATGCTTTGAACACTTGATTCAATTTAATGAATGACTGTAGATGAGTACCTACAATTAATGCTCATAAGTGAAACAAGTCAAGGAGGCGGGAGAGAGCTCCCAGCAAAAGGGCTTTGCTACCATTCTAGGATTCGAAAAAATTGGCCATGAATCGATGATAACAGCACAGGAGAGTGGCCCCTGAAAAAAATTCATCAAACGTAGCCAATATGAGTATGAAATAAACGTTTTCATGGGAGCATTTCAAAACAGTTGTTAAACTGTCAGTTTTTGCTTCAGTGGGGGCACATGGGGGAAATACATGAAAAATGTGTTTCCTCCCTCGCGAATGGACATCTGAAATAGTTATCAAGGGAGATTTTTATGAGTATAACAATAACAAAAACCTCAGAAGTCGAAATTCGCTCAACTTTGTTAATAATAGTATGATCTTCGTATTTCATATTTTCTCCAATAAAATCGTCTTTGACATATATCTTGATTTGATTCGATCTGGTGACTGCCTTTTTGTAGATTGCATACAAAACCCTTCTGACATGAGTGTAGGTCTGTTTACCCAACTTGGTTATATTTTTATGTTGATCCCTCTTTGTCCTGGTTCGCCTTCTTCAATAAGATAGGAGCTAGCTGGTTGCCGAGCGTCACCGAGAAATATTTTGCCACAGACGCCGTTTGTAGCCTTTTGATATCAAATTTCTCTAATGGGCTGATCTTTACCAAAATTAAACTTTGACATACGACATTGGTTGATCATATTGCGATCCAAGTAACGATTGGCTCCTTGGCATGTACAGACGTGAAGTATGCTCGAGGCCCACCTTCGTCGGATAAGAGCATAGTCAATCAGGTTTTAAGAGTTACCATTCGGTGATATTCAGGTCATTTTATGTATTGCAGTGATGTGGGAAGCAAGTTGAACCTATGACTAGATGTTTGCTACATGAAAGTCAATCAGGCACTGCGTGATGTCGTTTGTTACATCGTGAAGACTTTTCTCTCCAGTCATTCTCCAATATGATAGTTCTTTTCCAATCATAGGATTGAATTAAATCAGAATTATGTTTATATAGTTTGCAGACAATGATTCAAGTAGCCTTTCCAGCTAATTGTAAAACGTTTCCCTCGTTTGTTTGGCCGATAGCTGGGCATTTATCAGCGAAATTTTTAAGAACTTTGCTTTTATACGAAATGAATAACGTGTGATTTGAACTTCCTATCCGGAACAAAGGCCAGTCCAAGTCTTCAGTTTCCAAAAATCTACACGCCTTTGAATTTGTATGCGGTCTCATATCTTAAATATAGCTTTCAGTCTAGTTCGTTTCCTGGATTTCCAGTATGTTTAATTTATATTGACTTCCCCGTCGTCAAAAGTCCATGATAGCAATAGGGTTGTTCAATGATCTGACACACTACGATCCAATGTCATGCTCTTTTTTCTGGTTGCGAGGCTCTTTTGTATATTTTCAAACAATGTCGAACATCTCAGGGACGAGAAGCTAACCACCATTCCGGTGGCGTAGTTTTTACTTTCGATGTCATTAATCGGTGTCAAAAATATGCCTTTCCCCTATTGTGTGGTCATTTTAAAAAGTAAATGTTACCAGCGATCACCGCCAAGGAAGTTTAGTTAGGGTTTAATAGCGGAGCTGTAGGTATATTTGGAATAATTGGCATTTCTTAGCATGTAACATGCTATGGTTTGAATTCTTTTAAGGTAAGGTCCCGAGACACCTTTTTGCTCTGATGAGGAATATGTTGTATCGGAAATTTGTTCTTGTAATGATGGAAATTCAACGACAATGCATAATTTCAAGGTAATGAATTCTGTTCAACTAGGAACAGTTACTGCGCCTCTACTCTTCTCCGTATTCATTTCCAAACTACTGGCCAGTTTTGATTTGAATATGGATCTCAGATCTTGTATAATTAGCGTGCTAGTACTATAGAAAACTTCACCGTAGATAGTTCCAAGCCCGGTTGAAAAAGGAAGAGGATTTCTAAGTGTTTCTTTAACTCACAGCTTTCATCACTCATCATCCTGAATCCCCAAATGGTAATATATGGCCTCCGGATTCCACATTGGGTTTGCTGGTTTTCCAATGATGGTGCATTAAATGCCCAGGAATGCCAACAACTACAAATACGCCTGCATTTTACTGACTAAATCCTACTTACATCTAGTTTGTGGTGATGTTAGATGATGAAAGCGAGTGTTTCTGCTCTCAATAATGGAATCAAAAGCAATAACTTCGCTGCCAAAATGGTGGTTGGGCAATGAACTAACTTCCCACCCATGTAAAATATTACATTGTTTCAAAACTTGTAACAGAGCCTTGAAATAGATTGGACCTACTGCAACGATCTCGCAACCAAAAAAGGGCTATGGTATTGGATCCTGGAACGTAAGATGGCTTATCTACCCTAGCACTATTAAGGACCTTTAACAACAGGCCAGTCAATATAAACTAAAAATACTGTCGATTCAGGAAATTTACTGGACTGGAAGTAATATTCAAGATATGATATCACGTAAAATACTAAAAAGAGGGAAATCTACTGGTAAATTAGAAGTTGGAGTGGCCTTTATAGTCAATAGGGGGCTTAAATTGCTTGTTTTTGGTTTTTAGGTAGTTGATGAACGGTTGTGTTTGATTTGTATATGAAGTAATTTTTCAAAATCTGGCTAATAAATGTACATGCTCCGACCGAAGAAACGAAGGAAAAGTTCTACGATCGCCTGGCAAGGTTAGTCGACCTATTGTCCACAAACACCACAAAAATAATTCTGGGTGATTTCAACACTAAGATTGGTAATGAGCTATCTCATGAGGGAACAACTGAAGGATATAGCCTCCACAATGAAACAAAAGACAACGGCCAGCACCTGATTGACTTTGTGAGTAGCAGAAATCCAGTCATACGTTTGACTTGCTTACCATATCAATGCACACATAAAATGACCTGGGTATTACCGGATGGTAACATACAAACCCAAATCAATCATGTTCTGATCCAACAACTATGGGCCTTGAGACATTCACGCATGCCACGGAGCCAATTGTAACTCGGATCATTACATGATCAAAATAGCCTATTGATGTCGTATGTCAAAGAAGTATTTTCCCAAAGCCCAGCGGTCTGCAAAAATTTGACATCAAATGGCTGCAAACGGTTTCTGTGTCGAAAAATTTGCGGAAACCTTGAAAAACTAGATAGAGCCCATCCAATCAGACACATTGCTGAAAACAAACAATGAGCTCTGGATGGAATTGAAAGCGGCAATTAAGACCGTGGGAGAACAGATAATGACATCAAGCTACCCGCGATGCATTAGATAAGAAGAATCAGGCGTATATGCAATATATGGGTAGTAAAGCCAGCACAAAAAGAGAATATTCTGAAAATTTCAGAAGAGTAGCGAATTAAATATTTACCAACTTTAGATGAAGTTTGTTCCACCATCAAAGCCGAAATGAATAATAAAGTGCCAAGCATTGAAAAGTTCATCAAATATGGTGGCAGTGGTTTTCAGTAAGCAATCCATTAAGTCATCCAGCATATTTGGCAACAAGTACGTATGCCAAATGAGTAGAGCCAATCAATTTTATTCCCTATCCACAAAAACGTGACAAGTTACAGTATGAAAACTTTAGAGGCATATTATTACTTTGCACGATGTACCAAAAATTTTCGAAAATTTTAGGAAATAAAATCAGATCAAGCCCCAGCATTATCATCGGGAAGTATCAACGTAGTTTTAGAGCAGGTATATCCACGAAATAACAATTTTTCACTGTCAAGCAGGTACTTGAGAAACGCTGGGAGTTCAATATAAACGTATACTAGATTTTCATTGACTTTAAGCAAGTATACGACAGTATCGATCGTTCCTTATTGTACGAAGTAATGATTTGTTTTAGTAATTCACCCAAATTAGTCCATCTTGTGAAAACGGCAATGAGATCAACAACTTCTTAAGTCTACATCAATAACCAAATCACCCACGCCTTTGACACAAATATCACCCTAAAGCAGGGGGATGGGCTGGCCCTATTACTATTCAATTTGGCGCTAGACTACGCCATCAAAAAGCTACCTTTAGGTATATGAGGTACGTTGTTACACAAGTCAAGTCAAGTGGTAGCCTATGCGAGCGACATCAACATTTTGTCATGGTGACAGCGAAGCAAAACGTACAGTAGAGCTAGAAATCAATAAAAACCAAACAAAATTCATGACGCAGACAAGAACGCATACCGCATTTATCCACAATATCACAGTTCACGCATACAATACCAAAAATGTGGGCAAATTTGTGTATTTGGGTGCCAAAAAAGTTGTATAAAATAGATGAAATACTCCGAAAAGTACAGCTCACAAATAAAATTTTTTATTCAATTCTGACGATTTTGAAGTCCGACTGCATACCCAGGAAGACAAAGCCTCAAGTATCTTATGCTATTGGTGTGAAACATGGACCCTAAGTCAAGCATTCGCAAACGTATTGAATGACATCGAACGATGGGTCCTGAGGTGGACAATGGGAGCAAAACTGGTCGGGGACCAATGGCAAATACGATGCAACCATGAGCTGTATGAAATTTTTGACAAGCCGGAGGTCTCAACGATTGTAAGACTGCGGAAAGTGCAATGGACTGGCCTTATTAATCTTTTGGACGAACAACCGAACAACCGATACCAGAAAGGTATTCGTTGGGAGAATAGAAGACCGTAGGCCAGTGGAAAAACAGAAGAAACTTTGGTTTGACTCGGTCGATGAAGACAGTTCATCGCTGCTCAGATTTAAAAATTGCAGGACGTGGTAAATGGAACGAGTAAGTTGTTGCAGGAAGCGAAGGCCTGAATAGGGCTGTAGTACTACGAAGAAGAAGTGCAATAGAAATATTAAGAGTTTTCAGAAGGAAATGTCCGTGCAAGTACTGGTCTGTATACGTTGATGCATATTTCAAATTGACCTAGGTACTTTTATTTTCTTCCAATCTTCATGAAAATTTAAGGAAAAGAATTCAATTTGAATGTGTTCAATCGGCCGAGCAATTAGAAAAATTATTTTTTCTTCTTCTTTGTAGCACTACAGCCCCTATCCGGTCCTCGCTTCCTGCAACAAGCACTTCCAATTGCCTCGGTCCATTTACTGCGTTCTTGATGAACATTCTTCAATGACCGAGTCTGTTTCGAAACCTGCAACAGAAAAATTATTTAAGCTGGAACAAAACGACGCCTGTAAGATATGTGCTTATGAATGAAACCTTTTATCTTTTGATCAAATTTGAACGATATTTTATCCAAGTATTGGATGAATAATTAAAGTCATCGAAAACCTATTTCGAACCCTAGTATGATGACAAGGACCTTTTGGTAGGAGCACTCTGCTGCTTGCTCAACTTATTTTTCTTTCAGCATATATTTTATGATCTTGCTGTAAACCAGTCTCTTATAATTGGGCTTCATATATGTACGTGCAAACATAGATTGATGCGTTTCAAAATGTTTTACGTGTAATAAAATTTCTTATAAATATTCCTTGTAGAGTATTTCGTTTAAATCTTAAAATGTATAGAATAAACATTTATTAAACCGACTCATTTTCATTTCTTAATAATATTAACGACACCTCACGAGACGGCATGCAGTCGACATGCGGTGAATAAATCATTTAAATGAAAATGTATCGTGCATACCCTCAGTTCCTATTTGAGTCGAATGTCTCAGCTCTATATTTTACCTGAAAACATCCAGAGAGGTGCAATCACAGTTGTATAAATAATTAGAATGTCACTTTTGTCTCGCAACAAAATCTTATTAAAGTACAGCATGTTCGCATCCAAGCAATATTAAGGAGCAGCAAAGCACTTGAGCATATCCTTCACTCATGAATGTTCCAGGTACATCTACTGTAATTTAAGTACCTGGCAAAGACGGAAGATAAAAAGCTCGTAAAATGGATTTCCTTCAACAAAATCGCCTGCTCTACAATTCGCACTTGTTTCTTGCGAAATAAAATAAACATTGGGAAAATCTTTCAAAAAATATGAAAACGGCGGCAATAAATTTTCCGTAAAGGGCAAAACGCAATTTATCTGGTAAGATTGTCACAGAATGTGACTCGTTTTGGGAATTGGTTTCCATTTATTCATCTGGTAAGCTCCAGGCTAGAACAAATTGTCTGCCTTAAGAACTTTCTAGCCACGGCCTTGCTTTGTTTTCAATCTAGGAAGGTAAGGAACTGGACATATTTCCAGAAATTTTCTTTGTTGAATTCAACTAATTAAAATTTGAGCGTACATTGCATAAACATTTTAGTCTACAACACTGTCCCATTTTCCTCTCGTGCAGCAACGAATAATTCAAGCAAAGTGTATGTCCTTCTTCTCAGGAAGTGAATAATTAATAACGAATTTACTTTCGTTGAGCAATTTCCTTAATTAAACTCTGTGTATGTAAGATAACAACCGGAGCCAAAAGTCACCAAAGATTCTCGCTTTTCCTTTGGGCAAAGGATGAAATATTATACATCGCTCCGAAGTTCTAGTCTTGTATTTCTTCTCTCTACAGTGGGTTGATATCTTTCCAACCGGGCGAAAAATTTTCAGACAAATCTTTGGAGCAATAAAATTGGTCTGGATGTGGCGCAAAGTCAGCAATCGATAATATTAACATTTAACAGATAATTTGAAGTCGTATGCTGCATAGAATAAGTGCAAGGAAAGTTAAGAATATTAATAATTAATTAATTAATTACTTGCATAGCTAAAATAAGTAGTATGATGTGCATCTATTCATATAATTTATCTTTGGTCGATTTAAACCAGACTACCAATGGACATACCATTCGTTGCAATGTCTTTATTCTTTTGTTAAAAAGTAGCTTATTTAACCTTTGGACTGTTCAAGGATGAAATGTAAGTTGAATTTTCATTCTGGACATCAAAAAAGTTGGCAAAGTACAACCAAAATGTATTTATATGATCCTGGAATTTCAAATGTTTAGAAGCTACAATATAATACATAGAGGATCATACATATGCTGAATAATATCATTGGAAGGTCATGCACGTCTTATCAAAGTCGTCACTATATTTGTGCAGAAAATACAAAGCTTAACGAATACGTTTGTGACTAAATGATAGTCACGGATATACTTGTACACAGTTTTTTATTCCATTCATAACCCTACAAAATTTTATTCCTTGGTAAAAACAGTTCAGACAAACAATCAATCTAAACTAATAAATGATGAAGTGAAACAACATACCACCTAGATATACGTTTACTTTTATAGGGATCGTAGTAGTCTTTGCGTATAGACGTCTTTTAAATCGCTCCTGTCAAAAGTTTTCAAAAATTAAATTAATTTTTTAAAAACGTTAGTCCGAAGTTAATTTTTATCGGAAAAAATCTTATATTGTCGAAGTAATCGACTCAGGAAATTTCTATCGAATATTTTTACTTCGATTGGTAACGAAAAACAAATTCACAAAGAAAATTTCGCCGCTGGTATGGAGGAGCCCGACGGCTTCCCACCGTTGGGGCAACCTGGGGAAACAACGAATACGAAACTGGCGACAATCACTAAAAGAAAACATAACGAAGAAAACTCCGTAGATGGAGGGTGCAAGCTGCAAATAATAGCGGATAATCAACAAATGGCCAAATTGCAGAAAGAAAATGATGAACTAAGGCAAGAGATACAGTCTCTCAAGGATCTGTTCAAGCAAGGGATGAAGCCTCAAAAGACGCAGCCACAAAATCAATGGCAACAGGTATCAAAGCCGATGAAAAGTGCAAAGCAAGTAAATCCAGAGGAAGTTCTAAGTGCTGGTGGCACTAACGAGAGCCGAAATTGTTTTGCAGCGCTGGAGGGATTAACCGAAGATATGGAAATCGAAGAAAACATCAGAGGTAATTTTAATCAAGATAATGACGTTAATTTCATTCAATATTTAAAGAACAAAAATAAGGAGAAAAAACCAGCCCGAAGTTCTGCTGGTTCCTCTGAAAAAGCTTCCAACAAGACAGAAAAAGTTCCGCCAATCAAAGTGTTCGGACAAACCGGGAAAGATATGGTTCGGCTATTGGCAGCCGAAAATAAACTGGCCAATTTCGAAATCAAAAGAGTTAATGCCGAAAAATTAACTATAAGGACGAAATCACTGGTTGATTTCAAGTCAGCCAAAGATGCGCTGATTTCTGGGGAGGTTCCACACTTCACCTATACCCCAAAAAGTGAAAAGAATCAGACCTTCTTGTTGAAGGGTTTGGACAGCGGAGAAGATACGGTCGATCTTCTTCAGGTGCTCAAGGAGGCTGCACCAGATATTGATTTTGTTTCAGCTAAAGCCTTTGCGACAAGAAGGTCGACCATAGAAAGGAGGAATTTACCACTTTACCTGGTACAAATTGCAAATAAGAGCAGTCCAAGTGCCCTTCAACAAATAAGGTACTTAAATTTCAGAGTGGTGAGGTGGGAACGCCTCCAGAAAAGAGAAGTCAACCAGTGTTACCGGTGTCAAAGATTTGGACATTCGGCTGCCAATTGTGCCATGCACTATCGTTGCGTTAAATGCAAAGACGTTCATGCTCCCGGTGAGTGCAAATTGGCTCAGACGGAGCCTAAAGAAAAATTATACTGCGTTAACTGCGGTGTTTTTGGTCACCCAGCATCATATCGAGGATGCTCCCTATATCAAGATGCAAAAGTTAAATTTGCTCCAAAGCAAACACAAGTACACCGTAATATCATACCTTCCAACTTCGTCAAGCCCGGACTATCATTTGCACTCGCCGCTAGAGGACCAGCAGAAAATGCTGGAAATAATGTAAATAATGTAAGTGGCAATAATGAGCTGCTTCTCAAAATTTACCAGCAACTTAATTCTTTATCGGAGAGAATCGACAAACAAGATTCAAAAATTAACTTTGCTTTTCAGCGTTTAGGTCTTTCAAATGCCTAATAATAACTTGTCATCCAGTCATATTCCCATGGATAGGCTTCGCCTAATATCGATCAACGTCAACTCTATCGTTGCTATACATCGACGTGATTATCTCCTTGAATTTGTTGTTAAGCAAAAGCCTGACATCATACTTCTCACTGAAACCCACCTCAATTCATGGCATTCCATGGAATTCAAAGATTTTGCATTCGTAAGAAACGATAGGGTAATAGGTGATGGGGGAGGTGGCATCGGGATATTGGTTAGAAGACCCTATTGTTTCCAAAATATTGAAAAAGTCGAATTCAAAAACTTTGAATTTCTTGAAGTGTCCGTCATCAAAATTTCACTGCCAGGTGGGGATAACCTCTTCGTTATCTCTGCCCATGAAACTGGTCAAAATGTTCTCAAGTTCAAGGAGGAACTCAATTTCTTGTTTGAAATACTCGAATTGAACAGGCTGCATAATTATTATATTTTTGCCGGTGACCTGAATGCCAAGCACACGTCATGGCTAAACGCCACCAATAATCCAAGAGGTGTATTCCTGAAATCATGGATAACAGAGAACCAAATTGAATACAGGTGCAACCTATATGGGTCGGAGTTCCCAACATACCCTCGGACAAATTCATATTTGGACCTCTGCATTGCTGACGCAAGACTTGAATTCAGCTTTAATAGTCCTCAACGGAAACTGCAGGTGCTTCCTTACGATAGCGACCATAACGCAATCGTAATGGAAATCAATCATCAAAGGGATGATTTCTTCCTCATTCCAGTTCAACATGAAAACCATCGGTTGAATTTCAAAAAAACAGACTGGGGAAAGTTTCAAAAGAAGTTTAATCGGGAGTACCAGAAGCAATGTCCTCCTTCTGATGATGGCAACGCTCTTAATGGTTCCTAATAACAGAAATCTAACTGACGATGAAATAGATGTCTATTTGTCGAAGTTAGAGAAGCTGACGTTGGAAACGATTGAGAAAGTAGTTCCCAAGATTAAACATCCAAACAATATGGAAGGATATGAAACACCAACCATCGCAAGGTTGAAAAGATTGAAAAGCCTTCTTCTCACACGCGTCAACAATATTTATCGACGATTTTTGGACTACAACCATCCCTCGTTGGCTTTGTTGAAATTACACCTGAAGAATGTCCGGAACTTAATCCGTTCATACTTCAGGAGTGAGGTCAGCAATCAATGGGCGGAAAAACTGAGGGGTATTAGCCCACAGAACCCAGATGGCGTTTTTGCGAAAGTGAATAGCTTATTCCGCAGGAAGTCTCGAGTGAAGATATCGAAGCTTGAAGTCACTAGTGATGACATAAATCTTCTCGATAGAGCTGGTATCGAAATTGATAGTACGACTCCGGATAGAAATGGAAACAGGATTATATGTGTTGGATTGCAGAAACTTGCCCTGATTGGAACACATTTAGAATTGGTTCATCTGCCAAACCCAGACCTCCGAAATATTTTCGGAGGTCGTTGAAGCAAAAGTTTCCGACTTCAAATCAAGCCTGAACGGCCAATCAATTCTTCATTTCGATGAAACATTCACATCTGACCTCATACCGAGCTTGAATCTTATTGATTATTTTGTCAGCTATGAAGACTTGTGTTTCATATTTCCAAGAATAAACAACAAAAAATCATGTGGTACTGACGGTATTCCAAATATAGTTATCCGACATTTGCCTGAGGTTGCTATTAGGAATTATTGCATATTGTTCAACAACATGTTGAGCAATTCATATTTCCCAAATGAGTAGAAAAAGGCTAAGGTATTTCCGATCTTGAAGAAAGGAAAAGAATCTTCATGCCCTAGAAGCTATCGCCCAATCAGCTTGCTGCCTAACATCAGCAAGGTGTTTGAAGTGATACTCAACAGAGCATTAAACGCCCACATTGAGAAATATGAGTTGATGCCGAATTGCCAATTTGGTTTTCGTGCCAGGCATTCGACCACACATGCAATAACGAAAGTAACCTCAGAAATCTGTTGGAAACTAAACAACAAAGAATGTGTTGGAGCATGTCTCATTGATATGGAGAAAGCCTTCGATACGGTGTGGTTAGATGGACTAGTTTTCAAACTTCTTCAGGACAGGTTCCCCAGACGCCTTGTCGCCATGATGTGTAATATGTTATACGGGAAATCGTTTGTTGTAACTGATGGAAATCTGACAACAATGCGCGAATTCAAGGTCTTGAATGGTCTACAGCAGGGAACAGTTACTGCGCCCCTGCTTTTCTCAATATTTATTCGCAAGTTATTGAACAGCTTTGATTTTAATGTCTCGCCAACGCGATCATTGGTAGCGTTTGCTGATGATCTGATCATCTATACGGCAGACCGAAAAGCTACAATAGTTCAGAGCAATCTTCAAAAAATGTTTAATGATGTGCAGCTCTACACAGACAATTGGCGAATGAAAATCAATGCACAGAAGTGCGAAACAATCTTGTTTCGGACAACGCTGCAGGGGGCCAGTCAAGACCTGAAACGTAATTGGAAGGATTTCCACATTATGGCTGGTGAGGGTAGTTCAGAATGGGTTCCACATACATCCTGTGTTCGATACCTCGGTGTTCATCTCGATCAGTATCTGTACTACACTGAACATGTCAAAATCATGCTCAGTAAGGCACTAAAAGTAGTCATGGCTCTTCGGCGACTCTTTCATTCTAGATACATTGATCAAAAAGTCAAAGTTATTTGTTACAAGACCCTGGTTAGACCAGTTTTGACATACGGATGCCAGATCTGGTACAACCAGAGTGCTAGTACAATGGAAAGATTAAGAGTTTTCGAAAGGAAATGTCTTCGTGCATGTACTGGTTTGTACAGAACGCCTGAGATGGATTGGAAGCACTATATATCGAATAGAAGAATTTATCAAACCGCTCAAGTGACAAGAGTCGATATCTTCATATTGAAACTTCTTCGGAATCATATCGCAAGATCTGTAACTGTGAGTGAAAACCCTTGGATTTCACAGCCGTTCCACCCTACAGATGGGTATATTGTGACTTGCCTTACTACTGGCTTCGTTCCTCCAGAAGCATTCGTGTATTTGGACATGAATCGATATATTTTTGATTCTGATGGCGTCCCAATCATATATCACATATACCGACGGGCCACCGATAAGAAGATAAAATATCCTCCGAATCTGAGTTCACGAGACCAACAATTCCAATGGAGATACTCATTTGCTAGATTCGTTGAGGCTGGTCGAGCTGAGATGGAGCAATCTAGGTATTGGTGGCTGAATGACAATGTCTAAATTATTCGTGTTTATTTTCTGTTTTTGTGCTTTTTCTCGTTACTTAGTTTTTTAAATTCATCTCATTATTGCTACATCTAGTGTTGTTGTTTATTTGTATTATAATTTAGGTATAGGTTTCAATATAAGGTAACGTTTTTTTTGTTATTTTTTTGATTGAACTTATTTAGAATTAGGGTGTAACATATTAGGTATAGGATATAAGTTCATTTTTGTGTTAGTAGTATAAGTAATTTTTGAATAATGCTGGTTGGTTTTTTCTCCTTTTTCCAATTGAATCAAAAAATATGAAATAATCTTAATTAATTTAAATTTGCAAGTGTATTTTTTTCATTAAATGTGTTTACTGATAACGTATAAATTTAGAGAGCCATTCGGGCCATTAAGTTTTTTATAGTTTTATTGTTTGGAATTTGCTTTATGTTCTTTTAAAAATTTATAACGATTGGTATTAAATAAAGCGCTTTTGACTTTGACTTTGACTTTGACTTTACGTTTACTATTTACTATTTTTAAGGCTTTTTTAAAAAAATTTTACTAATGCCAATCAGTTTCATGTCCAGTCTGTCCATCCGTCCATCCGCAATCCGTCGGACCGTGCATCACAACAAGTTTTCTCACAAATTTTTGAAGCTAGAAAGTTCAAACTTAGTCAGAAGGCCAGAATTGGTAGTCTTTCGAAAGTTTAGGTCTTATAAAACACTTCAAAATTTTTTAAGAGCGTCCCCCCTTATGCTAAAGTGACCCTGAAAAACATTTTTTATCAAATGTGGACGAGTGGGGTATCAAATGAAAGGTCTTGATAGGAACTTTTAGAATCATTAATCAAAAAAGCCATTTTATGTATCCGGGAGTCCTGGGGGAGTAAAATGTACGAAAAATGTATGTGTCCCCTCGCGATTGGATATCTTTGGGTCAAAAAAAAAATCACGCCTGCAGATCGACTCGGATTCGTCAAAGACAAAAAACTGTGCAAACACAGTCTGGCAAGCAAAGTAAGCTATGCATTACAGCCCACAATTTGCTCAAGTAAAGGCTTCTATTTTTTTTACAGCTTGAATGTGACGTGAGTCACAATACTACAGAGTTTTCTAATCAGAGGTGTTATATCGATATTAAAAAAAAGTCCATTTTTTAATATAAACGATCGAATGTTTATTTAATTATTAAGAAGAAGGTGTGAAAGTCAAAAATAACATCAGGCAAATGACCACCATGACCACGCTTATAGGACCATATCCTTTTCATAAAATTTTCCATAACGAAATCGCAATGTGGCTGTCCTATGTCCTCGATAGCCTCACAAATTCCGTCTTTGAGGTCTTGAATCAACGCTGGGTTGTTGGCGTAGACCTTTTCTTTCACGTGGATCCAAAGGAAGAAGTCGCAAGGTCTTAAATCACGAGATTTCGGTGGCCAATCGTGATCACTTCTTCGAGAGATAACACGGTCCGAAAACTTTTCCCGTAAAGGATCAATGGTTTCGTTACTTGTGTGGCACGTAGCGAGATCTTGTTGAAATTAAACGTTGTCCAGATCAATACCGTCCAATTCCGGCCATACCAAATCATTAATCATCTCTCGATAGCGCAATCCATCCATCGTTACTGTTGCTCCAGCCTCATTTTCGAAAAAGTAATGTCCAATGACTCCGCCGGACCAGTCACACGTTGAGGATAGAGAGACTTTTCAACAATAATTTTTGGGTTTTCCGAGCCCCAGATGCGACAATATTGCTTGTTGATGAAGTCACTGAGGTGGAAATGGACCTCATCACTCAAGATGATTTTTCGATGGAATTCCGGATCATTTTCATGCGTTTCAAGGACCCAATCAGCAAACACACGACGTTGTTGATGATCGACTGGCTTGAGTTCTTCTATTAACTGAACTTTGTAAGCCTTAATACCCAAATCTTTATGCAAAATACAGTGTAATAACGTTTGTGGAATGCCTAATTCCAAAGAATGGCGAGGAATGGACAAACCTGGGTTTTCTTCAACACTTTCAATATTCTCGAATGTTCTTGAGTAACGTGCACGTGTTTTATTGTTTACATCACTAAGTTGCCCCAACAGCTCGAAGTTATCCACCAATTTCTGTATTGCGGTCCGACAAGGTACTTCACGACATGATCGAGCTATTCAAAATAACACCTCTTATTGGAAAACCCTTTAGTGGATACCACAACATGTTCTGGAGATTGCATATAATTGCGAATTTTAATAGACCTAGGCTCCTAAAAATCATTCATCGCAGCACAAAGCTATAGATAACTTTAAAAAACATACGTGCTACAATAATGGGTATAAGCGGTGTGAAAGCTGCAACAATATGAAAAAAAGCAATCATGAATATCTCATCAAGATTTACATTCAATTTTAAGCTTTCAATGGAAGAGTATGCCCTCAGTTACGACATTGATACCAAATGATAAAACACATGCTGTTATTCATAAGTGAGTGCAAGGCCTGCGACTGGAAGATCCTAAATTCAATCAATCAAACCCCATAGACATGATACTTGGTGCGGCTGTGTTTGAAGAATTCATTGAAGGCAAATAAAGAAAGAAAATCCCTTTTAGCACAAAAAAATGAACTGGGATAGATATTATCCGGCAAAGACTTTGAATGAATAATCGCAGAATCTAAATATACAAGTAACATCGTACATCAAAATGACTGAACTCCACAAGTCCATACAAAATTTTTTTGAAATGAGTGCCAAAATAGTGAAAACTTTACTTCACAACAGAATTGTGAAATTATCTATGAGACAACAACAACAAAAGAAGCCAGTGGAAGATACATCGTCAAACTTACCTTTGAAAATGAAGCTCCAATTCAAGTACTTGGAGATTCACGGAACAGGTCCCTTACTAATGTTAAGCAGGTCAACTAACGAAGACTTGCGAAAGGCATATCATTGATTCCTCCAAGAATATCATCGAGACCTTGGCCGTATCGAGAAAGCCACTGCATACATTGGTAGTGAACGACCTTCCTCAACACGCAGTCAACAAGGAAAATAGCACCACAACTAAGGTTCAAGTGGTCTTTGATATTTCAGCGAAGACACTATATGGTCCTAGATTGAAGGACAAGCTCTACATTGGACGTAAGCTACAACAGGACCTAGTACAAATCATGCCCAGATGCAAAAAGCATAAGCATGTGTAACCAGCTGATGTAAAAAAATCCCCGTTGGCAGCACCAGCCGGAAAGGTAAATTTCTCGTATGTAGCGAGAAGTTTCGAAAAAGAATTTGGCTTGCCTACTTCTAAACTTCTTTCTGCAATTTTCGTAGTACCACATGGGTATTTATTAACATAAAAAAAATCTGGCCACGTTCGTTTTTAGAAACCTTTTATCGGGGCGCAAATATTTTTCTAATTAAATTGTGTTGCATGCGTATGGATAACATATTGTTGTAAACATATAAATACCGGTTTCGCCCTTCTCGCATCTGCTGTTTACACAGTTCACAGTGGTAACCACACAAAGGCTTAAATAGCTCGAATATTTAATTTCAAAAGATTTCCATAAAAGTTTAATCAGCACTTGCATTGCCATTAATATATACATTTCAATTTTATTCTGAACTGTGAGGGCCGTCATTTCGATTTTTATTGAAATCGGCTGCTAAAAATATTAAGCTGTAAATTTTCGACTGTTTTATTTGTCATTCGATTTGCATAATCAAATTAAATTAACTTGCCTTAATAACTTACAATTTCAAGTTTCAACGGAATCTGTTGAGAATCTTGGCTGCTAGAGGGCTACAGAAATAAAAAAAATTGTATGCCATCCGCCTGTATGGGGAGACCCCCCTTAAATACCTTAAAAGATTTTCTTGCACTGCAAATTTCAAGAGGCACCACTTTTGACCTACGTAGAAAATTTCCTCATTCTTGCTCATGTGGTTTGCGAGAAAACTTGTTATGACGCACGAACAAACGGGCGGACGGACGGACAGACAGACAAGTCGCGATTTTATAATTTTTTTAGGGTATTGTTAAAAATATTTTACAATATCTTAAAAATGATCTGGTTTTTAAGTTCTTTCAAGTAAAGTGATTTCGAACGTTTTCATGAAAAATATTCATTATTTCAGTTGGCACTAAAATAGCGAATTGCGCTTGCCTCCTGACCTTTGGGGGGCGCCATTTTGAATGCATGCATTTGATTTTGGATTATTTTAAATCTTTGTATGCTAGGACGTCATCAATCAATCTACTATCTCGTTCAAATAGGAGTTTCACTCCAGACAGGGCAAAATAATTCAATTTTAAAAGAAAATGGCAGCTAAAAATATTAGGCTTTAAATTTTCGACTTTTTTATTTTTCATTCAATTTAAATAATTTCCTGCAAAATACAAGAACATAGTACAGAGATCCATAATCTCAAGTTTCATCAAAATCCGTTGGAAAATGTGACCGCTAGAGGGCCACAAAAACATGAAAAAAACGCATATTTAAACGGCCGCCATTTTGAAATTTGCACATGCATGATCACCAAAATATCAAAGACTGTAGGTGTAAGTAATCTTTATCTTGAAACCAAGTTTCGTATATGTCGGATCAAAATTGCGGCTTTGAAAAGCCTTTAAAATTTCGACCTTCAACTGGCCGCCATTTTGTTTTTTGCAACCTGACCTCCAGTTTTTTTACGTAATTCTTTAGATAATTATAATTTCTATCAAACTGTCGAATTTCATGAAAATCTGTTGAAAGCTTTGACCACTATTGCAACAACAAAATTTTGCACGTTTTTCGACCTTTGAGCGGCCGCCATTTTGTTTCTGCCGTACCGACTTTAGATTTTTTATTGTGAGATTCATCACATACATCAATGAACCTTTGTACCAAATTTCATCCAAATCGGAGCTACACTTTGGTCAGAACAGAAATCATGATTTTTCGTCTAAAATAGCCGCCATTTTGTTTTTGCCCGGCCGATATAGCTGGTTCACGAACTTAACCGAGATAATTACCCAATACACCTTTCCTGGAAATTTGGTGAAAATCGAAGCAAAATTGCAACCTCTATCGTGGTCACAAATTTCGTTATATCCCATATATATATATATATATATATATATGATGCTCTCCGCAATAGGTAAATTTCTCTCGAGAAATTTACCTAAAAATTTCCGTCATGTGAATATGGCAAAAGACTGCAGAGACTATCAATAAATCCTATGGATACCTAAAAAATCTTGTCCAATTGAAGAGTGGACTGCAGAATGTATTTTAGTTGTCGCTGAGGGGGCCTCCTACTCCAAGCCCAGAGAATTCGACTAGTCACTAGTTGCTGTAAGCATGTTACTAAACCAGAGAAAAGGAGAAACTTGGTTGGTAGTAACATGGTTTGATAAATAGTTTTTTTGACATAACAGGAGTACGTGACGGTGTGGTGATCTTTGGAGTCAATCCACTCCGTTAGCACTGGTATGTGAGCGCACCTGGCAGAAAAGTGCACGGCGGTGGTTGATGGCTCGTTTTTTTCTTTTGCTGGACGACCCTGGCCCGGTCCAGGAATGTGGTTTTCTCATCTCCGCTAACACTGACCTTGATTAGTCGCCCAGTTCCTGACGCAACTGCACCTGACGTCCAGAAGAAACGATTAGTAGATACGGCATAAGGGTGCCTAGAGCCGTGATTCAAATCAGGGTGTAACAACGCTTACCATTGACCAGGTTGGGGTTCCAAAAAATCAAATGGCAGAGCTGATTCACTTGGCAAACGCACAGGCTAAGACCAAGTAAGCATTTAATTGGAGATAGTTAGAACACCCAGGCTAAGCCGAAGAAGCGTTTTGTCGATTATTTCCAGAGCATCCAGGCTGAAAGCCAAAGAAACATTTTGGCAGGATTCTCGTGAAACGCCCAGGCTAAGGCCGAAGAAGCGTTTTGACTGGATACTGGCGGAACGCCCAGGCTCAGGTTGAAGAAGCGATTAGTTGATCACTTGCAGAATGTCCAGGCTAAGGCCGAAGAAGCGTTTTCGCTGGATACTGGTGGAAGGCCCAGGCTAAGGCTAATAAAATGTTTTGGCTGGATACTGGTAGGGCACCCTGGCTAAAGCCAAAGAAGTTTTGACTGGATAGTGGTGGAACGCTCAAGTTAAGGCCAAAGAAGCGTTTGGTTGATCACTTGCAGAACGGGACTAAGGCTGAAGTACCGTTTTTTTGGAAGTGTACTCATTGAGCAGCAGCACGAAAAGGCGCTCATCCCAAAATCCGCTCTGAATTTTATTGTTAATTTTCCATCCAGGAAATTGCTGATGTGCAATTTTCCAAACAGCAGAAATCCATGGTGAACCATGTCGCCATAGGCAATTCCATTCAGATATTTTCGCAACGTATGCTTTGTTTGTGTTCAATTATTTCCACCCGAAGCTTTCCTGTTGCAATTTTGTATGTTACCCAGGTAAATTCTATTCAGCAAAAAATTGTCAGTTCCATAAAATTCGTTTAAAATTGTTCAAAAGTTCAGTGATTTCCACCTGTAACGCTAAAGTCTTTTTATTGTTTTCGGTTTTGAACACAAAGACATTTATTTGTTTCCGTATTCTCGAGTAGCCAATGTGGATTGAGGCTACATTGTATTGTTGTTTACTTTTTTTACGCGCGAAGTCCTTCACGAGTTGTCTTACTCATTGTTTGCTTTCAAGTTCAGGCAGTAGTAAACAAATAATGGAGCAATTTTACGCTTGTAGTTTGCGGAAATTTTTTTCAACGTTGTTTCGTTTCGTTATGATGATGTTTTTCTCTTTTGTTGATTTTCTGTTCTATTAGTCTAATGACCTTATTGTCAGGTAATTCTGAGAGCGATGACAATGTTAATTGTTTTGTAGGTAATATTTGATGTTAAACCAATTAGGGGTTCATTATATTGATTTAGTAAGTTGGTTTTTTGGTATTCAGCTAATTGTGACTGTATTGTATCTGATAGTTTGCTATGTATGAGCGTAGTGAGCTATTTCACTTAATTATCTAATATTTGCACTATTTTGCTTGATTTTTTGCTAATTGACTAGGTAGGGCTATATTATATTTGATATTTGGCTAGTTAGGAATACATTCTAGTATACTAATCAATTATTTGTCTAAGTTATTTCATTATGTTGGATATTTGGCTAGTAAGGAATACATTATATTTGATATTTGGCTAGTTAGGAATACATCCTAGTATCGGCCTGTATTGCCTGGAAATGTGCTAGTTATGTTTTTAGTGACCACCACCGTGGTGATCCGTAAAAAAGGTATCAATTAAAAGTCATCACTTACGAACACTTTCCCAAATAGCCGCAGACGAAAAAAGCAACTTTCTACTTGACCTGCAAGTATTGTAGGAAGGTTTTTCAATTGACTACATGCATAGTTGAGCTGATACTCTTAATGAACCAAAGATCCTCTCAAAGGATGTAAGAGATCATTTGCAAAAAGATGGGTTCAAGTCGCGGGAATGTACAAGCAATAACCAAAATTTGCTAAAATTTACTCCCGAAAACTTCAGAAAAGTGAGAATACATGAATTTACAGAAGATTCAACCATGAAAACTCTGGGCATATATTTGAATTCAGCAAAGGATTAGTTGCAGCTCAAAATTCCAATTATTGATGGGGCGCGGGAAATTCTTAACCGACAGTTGCTTTCCTACAAAGCGGCCTTATGCGATCCATAGTTAATTTAAATTCCACATTGGATTCAGTATATAAGTTAGCATTCAGCACAATAACATGGACTCTGCCACGCTTCTGAAGCTACCTACGTTACGTTGCAGTAGCGACTGAAAGATAACAGACACTTCTAAAAAATCACGACGATACTTCTTTGTGTGATCACAAAGGTGACACGCTTGAAGCAAAATTAATGCTTCCAAGATTAGAATTGAATGGGGCATTACTACTAACTGAGCTACTGGAGCAAATATTGGCAGTTATCAATATTCTGGTCTTTGCATGGTGTCATTTGTAAATTGTTTAGGTTTATCTAGGAAAAGACCTATTACTTCTAGAAAAACATGTTAGAAAAAGGGTCTCTATAATCTTCAATTGACGTAAACCAGCTTGGTCTTGGAACTATATTGAATCCAAGGAAAATCTTGCTGACTATGCTACAAGAGGAATAAGCTCCATGGAATTTAAGGAACACCGTTTTTGTTGCACTGGTCCAGCTTAGCTATCACAAGGCAAAAAACCCACAGGAGATAGTCTGCGTGAGTGATATCAAGGAGCAACACGGCTATTTTTGTACAAAAGTGGTTCTTTCGTTTCGTTTCAAACATCCTCCTCCCCTGGACTCTGTGCAGTCCAGCTGCTACTGGTTGTTAGGGTTAAGAAATATTGTTTATTATTGTTCTGCTTCTGATGCTCTTCCAAGTGGTGGTGGGGAGAGTTCGTTAAAGTGGCCCAGTCGGGTAAAGTGGTCACCTTCTATTTAAGAATGAACCAATAAGCGTCATCTGTCAATGGCAAGTGGAACAAAATCATCCATCGACGCTGTATTACTGTAGACGATGGCAACGCGTCAAGTTCGTGTGAAAAGTTTTTATAAAGAAAAAAGTGGTTTTCGCGATCTTTCATCTAAGGTGAGTAGTCTAAATCTTGTAATAAGATTCTTTGATAACTCAAAACGAAAAGCAATGTCATATTATATTGATTTGGTACATTAGTGAACTATTCATTTCGCGGCAAATTAAGAAAATTTATTCACGTTTGACATTTGAGCAAGTGTTGTTTACGTTGCGGTCCGTTTCGGGTAAAGTGACCTGGTATGTGGGTAGGTAAAGTGATCTAGTAGGCCACTTTACCTGCCTTAGTACAACATTTTCGAGTAAGAATAAATATGATATGTATTCTTTCAGAAATGCCAAGTTCATATAAACGCATATCGCAGCAGTAGACTTGGGACCCGGATGCGATGGAAAAAGCTATTAAAGCTGTCAGGAGTAACGAAATGGGGTTTTTAAAGGCAAGCAAAGAGTTCAACGTTCCTCGTTCGACGCTCAAACGACGCGTTCAAGGAAAAAACAAAGAAGCCGTTGAAAATATAAAAATATTGGGGTCTTATCGTCCAATTTTTAGTCAAGAGCAGGAAGAAGAATTGTTGCAACATATTTTGGATATGGAGAATCGTTTTTATGGACTAACACTGCAGGATGTTAGAAGACTAGCCTATCAACTGGCTGAACGAAATAACATAAACCACAAGTTCTGCAAGGAGACTGAAATGGCTGGAAAAGCATGGATTGCTGCCTTCAGAAAACGTCATCCGGAATTGACATTAAGAAGCCCAGAAGCGACCTCTCTCGCTCGCGCGCAAGGTTTCAATAAAGTGAGTGTCATGAAATTTTTTGACCTCCTAGAAGAGGTGAGGTCTGATATAAACTTTAAATCTCATCGTATTTTTAATGTCGATGAGACAGGCTTTACCACAGTCCAGAGCAAAAGCTCTAAAATACTTGCACAAAAGGGGAAAAAGCAAGTGGGTGCTATCACCTCTGCAGAACGGGATATATTGAGCACCGCCGTGATCTGTATGGCTGCTGGTGGAAACTTTATTCCCCCTCTTATCATATTTCCTCGGAAGAGAATGAAGGTGGAATTACAAGATGGGGCACCACCGGGTACAGAATTTGCTTGTCATCCGTCAGGGTGGATGCAATTGGATATTTTTACAGAATGGTTTAAGCATTTTCTTAAATTTACCAAGCCAACTGAAGGCAATCCGGCGCTCCTTATACTGGATGGGCATAACACGCCTACAAAAAATTTGGATTTTATTGAATTGGCAAGAAAAAACTACACTACCGTCTTATGCTTGCCCCCCCATTGCAGTCATAGGCTTCAACCACTGGATGTGTCTTTCATGGGGCCTTTGAATAAGTATTACATACGTGCAGTTGAGAAGTTTCTTCGCAATAATCCGGGAAGAGCAATATCCGTATTCCAATTCAGCAAACTCTTTGGTGAAGCCTACAGCGAGGCAGCACAACAGTCTATTGCAATCAATGGTTTTCGTAAATGCGGGATAGAGCCAATAGATCGCAATGTCTTCAAGGATTATGATTTTTTGGCTGCAGACACCACCGATGTGGCTTTTACTGAGCTGGAATCACAACAAAATGAGAACAACAAAAAGGATGAGACATCTAACACACTCGATACTCCATCCGTTTTGCAAGATAACTTGGGAGGAATGGTAGCAGTGACGCCACAGATATTAGATCCACAAACGAGCACTGGAACGGCAATAACATTGGATCCACAACCAAGCACGTCATTCGCAATTTCGCCCAAAAATTTGTTTCCAATTCCGAAAGCATTGCCTAAAACAACAAAAACAAAATAAATAGAAAAAGAGGCCGCACAGCAATTCTCACTAGCAGTCCATATAAAAAGGAGTTGGAAAAAGAAAAAAAAAATCGACAAGAACCAACGAAGATATCTAAGCTTGATATTATTTCTATGAAATCTGCAAAAAAATCTAAAACTCAAATTAGTAAACACACCAGCCTTGATGATGATAAGAATGTAGATGGTGACGCTGAATGCTTTTATTGCGGAGAAGTTTGGTCTAACTCGAAACACGAAGACGGTTGGATACAATGCTGCATTTGTAAACGATGGGCCCATGAAGCATGCTCAGGTTGCGATGACCATGATGTAAATTTTGCATGCGAATTTTGTTCTTAACTTTTAAACCAAAAATTTTGATACGACTCGAGTTCGAATGGATCTCAATAGCATTTAATATCTTTATTTTGTATCTTATATTACTTATCATGAAAAATGAAGCATTGTTTAGTTCCTTTGTAGTAATAATAATGTCCTAATTAAATATGAATAAAATTTTAGTTGATGTATTGACAAGTAAGTATCTTTATTGGGTCTATGCGACTTTACCCATTTCGTGAATTTACGTAGACCATTTTACCTATCCTAGGTAAGTAATGTGGTCAATTTCCCATTTCAGTTTTAAACTTAAAAATAAGATTATTCATATTGATTAAAGTGAAAATAGCAATGAAATATGAAAACTGTTTTAATTTTAGATGATAAAACAATGAAGTGACATTGAAAAAATGATATTATGACAAATGGCATTCATTTAAAGTTAAGGGTGGCCACTTTGCCCGACCTTCCCCTACCTCAATTTTTGCCAGTGTTGTACTCAACTCATAGTCTGTTTGGTCTAGTAGTTAGATCATGAACGCATAAGCCGAAGGTCCCAAATCTCGTTGGGAGCAACGTGATTTAGTTCAGGAGATTTTCCGGACAGACTACGAGTGTTCACTCAGTGGTGATATTAATGATTTAATCAGATCATATCATAGCTGAGAAAGCACACGGGAGCATGGTACTGACCAAATCAACTTCCGAAAAAATCAATACGGTCATGAAAATGAGATACTCTAACTATCTCTAAGCGAAGGCCCAAGTGGGGCTGTAGTGCTACAAAGAAGAAGTACTCAACTCTTCAAATGTTGAAATTGCACTGCCGAGTATCTTTCTCAGGTGCTGTTTCACGGACTTCACACCCACTTCCCGCAGCCTTCCAAAATGTGGAGTGGCTGGTGGGTTGAAATACCATCTAACTCCATTATCAGCATATAACTCAGCGCTTTTGTGGACGATTCAGGATATCTCGGTACTAGCACCACGAATAAAGTTCTTCAATCGCTTTAGATATGCAAGCATAGGCCTCTTTTACTCGTAAAATGCTTCAAGACAGCCAGGAAAGCTTGAGTTGTGAGTCCATTGATCAATTTCAGGTGTACTGCTTCCACGGCTGAACAAATAAAAATTGCAATATATACTTTGTATGTTTTCGATCTCCTCCCGTAGCTGTCTTTAAAAATGATAGGTCCAGCATTATCGACTCTTGTGTGTGTAAATGGGCGCGGATGAGTTACCTGGGTTAGGGAAGATCACCCATGGTTTTTGAAAACACCGTTGCTTTAGATCAAAAGCACTTTAAGCGTCTGTGAACAAATTGGCGTATTATGCGCCTTCCATTTATAAGCCAAAAACACCTTCTTCCCTGTGAAGAGTAGCCTTGTGAAATCGATTGGAAGTATGATCTGGTGTTTTTCATTGTAGCATAGGCTTGCGTGTGACAATCCCCCTCCGAGATGCAATAAACCGTCGTCATCAATAAACGGATTCAGACTCTTAAAAAATCTGGTTTCGGCAATCGCCTTTCATTTCGAAGAGCGCAAATGTCTTCTTTAAACTCCTTGCTGGTTAGATGTCCCTTCGAAGACGTTTGCCTTGCACATAGCTGTGAGAAACGATAGCAGTAGATAGTGATGCGCAGCAGACGAGCAAGTGTAAAGACTTGATATAAAAGTTTAATCCAGTTTCATTTGTTTGGATATGACAGAGTATGGTCTTCCGGACTTTGAGCTCAGTAGGTAGAATTTTTCGCACTGTCAGCCAACAAGTCTTGCCTTTCTTGAACCACGTCCTGACCACCACAACCAAAATTTTTCAGGTTCTGTGACTCTAACTCTACCAGGTGCTACATTTGCAGGGTTTTCCTGTGACCGGACGTGATTCCACGTGGCATTACCAACTTTTTACAGAATCTTGGTTGTCCGGTTAACAACAAAAACTGCCCATTTGAATGGATGCCCCCTGAGCCAAGCTAAAATGATTTCGAAATCCGTCCACAAATGCAATCCTGAGATTATGACGTTCAAAGCACTTAGCGTGCTTTTCATGAGTTTGGCTAGTAGCACTACTCCCTATAACTCTAAACAAGGGATGCTAAAGGGATGCATGGGTGCCACTTCAGTTTTCGCAGTTAACAAGTTTACATGAGTACTACCGTTGTCATGGGATACGGTATATATTATAGCAGCGCAAGTTTCTTGAGAAGCGTCACAAAATCTATGTAGGGTTTAGCTAGCGTTTAACGTAGACTAAATCCATCACAGTAGTTTCATTGTTTCAATTGTAGGAAGATCAGATTGGAGTTTTAGCCACAGCACCTCAATTTCCTTTAGCAGTGGTTGATCCCAGTCTATTCCATGAAACCATAGTCATTGCATCAAAATTTTCGCTCAAATAATTATAGGAGACAGCCAACCCAAAGGGTCATACAAGCGCGCTATCTCTGATAGCCCAACACGCCTCGTATACAGTGTCAACCTTTCTCGTGGTTTCAAACGACATATAAATTAATCGGCCTTCGGACACCACACGATTCTTAGAGACTTGTACCCTTGTTCTAGAGGTAATTCAATAGTGTGTTTTACTTCAACATCTTTTAATGGAATGTTATGTGGCAAGCAAGGGTCATTTGCCACCCATTTGCGCAGGTGAAAGCCAGCTGACTTGAGCATATTGCGAAGATCGTCTTGTTTCTTGATTGGCTCATCCACATTGAAAGCTCTAGAGAGGACGTTGTCGACGTTGGAATCGCTCTGAACACAATGCGCCGCACCAGTAAATTGGGTTTGTTCGCCTCTGCCAGTTGTTATAGTGTACGGATTGTCAAGTATGGAGCACAAGTTAAAACAAATGTGACTACAGTGAACCAATAGTCCTTCATAGAGTCATTCAGATACTTCCTCCAGAGTATCTTCTGGAAGTTCCAATCTGATGGATGAATGTTTAGGTGCCAATACACCCGAGCAATGCCAGCGATAAAAGCAAATTTATGAAGGTGCTTATCTAGAAGAAATGCAGTCAAATTATTCTAGAGAGCTTGGTCAGTCAGAAGGGAGCCATTCAAGGATACTCTTAAACTATTCTTTTGAGACAACTCGAAGACCACCCGTAGTTTAGTTGTAGAACTGTCTTTTAACATCACGTGGTGCGGTAAATAATACGCTTGACAGCCTACTTTGTCATAATAACTTTCTTTCACGTCTTCAACCACCTGTATGTGGCATTGTTTCGAATAATCTTGCAGGCATTGTTGGTACTTTTTTGCCAGAGCTGGGTTCTTTTCAAAAAACTTCTTTAATTAGCTCAAACTTACAACCGCAGCGGTTTGTGAATCACCTAAGGTGTTTTTTATTGATTCTATTTTAAAAGCCAGTCAAGCGTGGTATCTCTCATTTGAGTGTCGTTGCGTTGAACCCTTAAATGAGAGCTCAACAGCTTCCTCCACCTGATTAATGCGTTCAGCAAAGTATGGTTGCTCAAGTTACTCTGAGCGTCCATCCATCAATGGAAAGCGCGTGCTGTGTTCTGCCTTGAAAGACGTGCTTAGTATTGTACCAACGTCTCCTGCTAATATCCAGCCCAATTTGGAATCCTGAGCAATTGGTCCATTAAGTAATCTTCGGATGTCATCAAGAATGATCTTCCCATACACGCTCACTCCGAGCAACAACTCGATCCTCCCTGGCCGGTCAAAATTCGGGTTGGCTAATAACAACCCCTTCAGTTGGGTGCGTGTTGTCAATGATACGTTGCTTGTTGATATGCTTGTGATATTTTTCAACACAAAAGTATTAAATATGATGACATCTCCTTGTCGTTTAACCATTTTGATAGTGACGACGCCTTTTGCATCCACTTGTGAACCTCCAATGCCTTTGACATTGGTGTGGCATTTTTGTTGTTTCAAACCTAATCATTGGACCAGGAATTGAGTCACAAAAGATCCTTGGAATCCTTGATTTAGCGAAATGCGCGAATACAGACGCCTGTTGGGTGCTTTAAAGTTAACCATGCCGGTTGCCACCAAGATGTTAGCTTCGCCAGATGCACTGTGAGCGTGCACATCGCTACCTTCTTGCGCTGTAGAAGCTGGAAACTGTGTCAAACGGAATTCTGATGAATTTACATTGAGTTCTTGGTAGAGCCCAGTATAATGGTGTTTATTGCAATTTTGGTATGAATGTTTACTTGGGAAGCTAGTCGCAAAATTTCCATGTCGTGAACAATCGATACACAGACCTCCTTTCTAACGATGTCCAATTTGCCTTGGTGTTTCACCTGGTTAAATTGCGAACACTGCCAAAGTGGATGAAACCCTTTACATATCGTACTTGCCTGTGATGCTTCTATATGGAAGGCTTGAACGCTACAATTCAATGCTGTAGTAGACTGCACCTTGATGCGTTCCTTCCCTGACGCTCCCAATGCGTGACATCGTGCCTGCAGAAATACTTTAACATACTTGACCGTAGGAAAATTCGGCCTAGCGGCATGTTCTTGATCATATATCTGCCGAATTTCATGAGTTAATTTTTGTACAGTCATGTAAACCACCAGGCACTACCACAAATCTTTCACTTCCATGTTGTCAATAGACTGGGTGCACTTGGTTGTTTTATCCAGTAGCATTTGCAAAGCCGTAAACGTCTCCTGTCCATGAATAATGGCAAAAAGTTGCTTGAGAAGCAAATTTAGCAGCACACTTTTATTATCACAACGCTCGCATAAGATTCACCATGAATCTGCGTAATCGGAGTCTGTGACTGGGAACTGTTTGATTAATGTTGCAGCTTCACCACTTACACTTCACTTCAGGTAATCAAGTTTCTCTACATTTGACAATGCAGACCACTCATGTATGAGCATTCGAAAATGATCCCAGAATGACGGCCAATCTTCGTAACTACCTGCAAATTTCAATATCACACCGGTTTCTTCCTTAGCTCCATTTCCACTTGCCGCAATTCCCTGTTTATCTTTTTCTTGTGCTACCATGGCAATCAATTTTTCTAGCAATCCCTGCATTTCTAGTTGAGTCTCGAAGAAAACCTCCTCCACCCGATCAATGGTTTCAGCAAAATTTGGTCGTTCAAGTTGCTCTGAGCTTCCACCCATCAATGGTATGATCGTGTTGTGTCCTAACTTGAAGGCTTAATAACTCCTCTTGAGCCTATCTAACCAATTTTTAACTGCCAACACGGTTCTCCTTGCTTTTGCTTCCTTGCGGAAATTCATTTGAACGTTAACGAGCTGTCCAAGCTACAGCATTTGATTGCATATGTGTTCTTCTATGTTCACTATGCTTTATCGTGTCTTTATGGAAATTATTAACATGTACTGACGTACTTTCAGGGGTGTATTTAGAAAGTTATGAATCAGAGGAACTATATGATAAAGTGCCGACGCACTTTCAGGAGTGAATTTACGAAGTTACAGACCAGAGTAACTGTATGGCTAAGTACCGATGCACTTTCAAAGTATATTCATAAAGTCACAGACCATAATAACTGTTTTATAAGGTACCAACGTACTTTCAAAGTCAATTTAAGTGTACTCGGAGAATATACACAAAAATTGGATATTCATGAAATCTAAGAACTTTGCTCAAAGAACAATCTGCGAACTCAAAAATTATGCTCGATGGACCAAATGTTAACTCACAATGAAAATCCAGACACTTTTTGAAAAAATCAAATCAATTGTTTTTTACAAACTGTCAAATATCATAAATTTTACATTTCATGAAAAATCGAAAAAACCTCATGACAAATTGAGACTTTGTATTAGAAGCATCACAAATCATTTTGAAATCCATAAATTTTTTTTGTATAAAAGTAATTCTTTCATTTGGTTTCAAACACAATTTGATCGCAAACGTTGTCCTTTTTTCATTTTGATGTACATAAATCAGTTCTTACTCAATCCCAATTTAGACCAAGTCAAAGCAAATGAAAAGGCTAATTGCAATAAATGCTTCTATAGTTAAGCTACGAAAATTTAAGGTGATTAAAATCGAAACTGCCTAGACGTTTAAATAATTGAGTGTAGAGACTGACTCTAAGTGTAGAGACTTACTCATAAAAGTAAAATAACGTAATGATTTTCTTTTGTAAGAGAACACTAAAGATGAGGATGATGTTTGATTATGGCGTCCGTAGAAAGATTTTTATATTTAAGCGTGTGTTCGATTTTAAATCAAAAAATATCGATAGTATAATCATTGTGGAATCCCTTGATTAAAACAAACACTACATCATTTAAATGCAATTATTTACTGTTTTTTCAAGTTTTGTTTTTCATCAGCAGAATAAGATAAATGAAATCAAATAAATTTTCTAGTAAGATATTATTTTTCATTCCATTTCATACTATCTCCAAATTTATAAGTCCTGAACATTTCTGAACAGAACTATCAATGCTTATTTGATCGTAAACAGAAAAAGCTCCAAAATTCCAGGAAATCGAATACAAATCATTGCTTTTTTTATGAGGTGAACAACTTTTTGTGTTCTTGAAAATAATATTTCAGGCACCTCATTCTCGAATGAACCACGATACTTTTACGTTGTCGTAAAGATATTGTCCTGAGCCACTTTAGGCTTCACTAGTAGAATATGGAGTAGGAAAGATGTTGAAAATTCATTTAACGGAAAACTGAAATTCCAACCTGAGTTTGAAATATACTAGATAGTATGCCAAGCTTACCTGAATTTGAAATAAATTCACCTGAAATTATTCCTTGCTCCAAACTGTGAAATAAATCTCATTTTTCCTGCTCAATATACTATGAAATCGTGCAACATATACGAGTATCTACCAAGTAAGATTGTAATGATATTCAATTCAATTTATTTTTCTTGAAAAAATGGAACAAATTATTATAATTTCAAATTAAGGATAATGTCCTGGATACCTA
This sequence comes from Odontomyia ornata, assembly GCA_963969285.1. NCBI lineage: Eukaryota > Metazoa > Arthropoda > Insecta > Diptera > Stratiomyidae > Odontomyia > Odontomyia ornata. The sequence continues at coordinate 58,449,027 of OZ017738.1, read as the reverse complement.
TTTTTCTCTATTTTTCCTTGTTACAACACTATAAGAAAATTGTTGACTTGAATCATTCTCTTTAACGGTTACTACGATACTGTATAGTACGATAAAGCTTCAACAAACTATCGTCTCTAGAACCATAAGTACAATAAACACACAGGATCTATGTTTTATTCATAGCTGCCACCAAATGCTTCACAGAATAGTACAAATTGTTTTATGTGTTCGTAACATTATCAAGTTTTGCACCGCAAAGGGAATAATCCGGGCATATTTCCTGATCAAATTATATCCCAGAGCTAGAAACAAAATTATTATAATCCCAACAGTTTAACGAACAAGACATCTTGGAGTTTGTTAGGTCAAATTATGGTCCACGACATTAGTATTATTCTTGTGTTGATTCTCATACTTCTACTCCAGAAGATTTTATCATCTTTTCTCATCCAGAATGTGTGAAATGAATATCTGACTGAATATTTTCTCACATATATATACAAATAAATTGAATGTTAGCTCCTGGGGATTCCCGGAGATAAGATATTAATTGCAGCTCAGCTAAATTGTTATATGGATGCACGAGAGCAATACAAATTATTTCAGTACAATATTTGCTTGCAAATTCAGTTTAATGTTTCCTTGCAAACCAAATCGATAAAATTAATTATTTATTTAAAGTGAGGTTTTATTGTTGAGAAGATTAGATGGCTTAGTTATTGTGTAGAAAGGATCTGTTTTGAATCGGCGGCTTAGGGGGACTTAATCGAAAAGCTCAGAAACATTAACAAAAATATCGAAAGGTTACAAAATGAATAAAAAAATAAATTTTTCTACTGATCTTCTTGGATACTTAAAAAGAATTTATTTTTGAGCAATTAAACCTGTATAAGTAAATAATAGTTGCGTACTTACCTTTGCTACAAACTATGATTTATTAAAATTCCTTTAATCTATTATCCTTGCTTCAAATGGCATTTAATATTTTTTTGTGTGTAATTTTTGTTTATTTGAATGTAAAGAGTGGTCCAACTAAAACGTACGATGTTAATTGTAAATGAAACAAAAAGTTTTCATAGAATAATGTTAGTATTTTTTAATTATAATCGAAGGATCTATGACAATTATGTGTAAAACAAAATATTGCCCAAAATGCTCGCCACGGCTACGGTGGCATACTTCTATCCGATGGTCCATATTTTCAATGACTCCGAGACATAATTGAGGTTTAATATCGTTAATGGATGGAAGATAGCGAGGCTCGTGCTGATCAACAAGTGGAAGGGAAATCCCAAATTTCCGTCTGAGACTGGAAATGCCAGATGAGTCGCGCTTGATCAGCTATGTGGATGATGTTGCGGCACTGGTCGCTGGACGCACCGTTGAACAAGCGCAACTTAGGCTAGGTATGCTAATGCGCTGAGTGAGAGACTGGATGACTTCTCGCAGGTTCAGTTTAGCACTGGAGAAAACCGAAGTCATCATCTTGACAAAAAAGAGAATCTCTAGAGTAAGGATGATCAGTATTGGAGACACACTATTGATCGACTCGAAGATGAGTTTCTCTGAGCAAATCAGGGCAACTGTTGGGAAGGCTGCTTCAGTAGTATCGGCTCTGAATCGACTTATGGCCAACGTAGGGGCACCCAGCCCATCAAGAAGATGCCTCTTGATGAGTGTTGTAGGCTTAGTTCTACTCTACGGAGCAGAAGTATGGGGCGACGATCCCAGTAAGGAGGTTTACCGAAAAATTTTGGCACAGGTACAGAGAAGAGGAGCACTGAGGATTGCATCTTCGTATCCGACCATCTCTGATTCAGCGCTGAGAGTTATTGCAGGCGTGATACCTGTTGCCCTCCTTGCAAGAGAGCGCCGCTATTTACCTGCGCCGAAACGAGGATGCAAGGGAGATGGGTTTTCACGAGGAGAAACAGCGCTCGTTCAACGATTGGCAGCAGTTTTAGATGAATTGCACGAAGGAAGTGTGGACTACGTGCTTCATCCTGGATGTGAGGCTGTGGCTAAATCGAAGGCATGGTGAGACTGACTTCTATCTGATCCAGCTTTTGAGCGGGCATGGGTGTTTTAAGTCTTACCTGCACAAGATTGGTAAGTCTGGGTGTAGTAATCAAGCAGTCACACAAGCAAACTGCTCGAAAACCTTCCTCACCCTTATCCGAAATTTTAATTGCAGATTTAAAAAAAAAAAATATTTCATAACTTCCATTCATGGTTGTAATTTATAAAATATCTATTTCTTTAATTATCATTATTAAATTAAATGTTTTATATCATTTTTCTTTATATTAAGGTTAAACGTTTCCCTTAAATTATATTCTTCATTATATACAACTTTCATTATTATTTAAAATATTTTTCACATTTCTTTACTTCTGTGAATTTTTGAAAAGTATTAAATCTGGAAATTAAAATTTTGGACAAGGGAGCACTGATTTAGTGCATCCCACCTGTATACTGCATTATTGAATGCAATCAAACTTGGCTGAGTGAGCAGCTGATTGGAGTACCATTGGGACACGAAAAAGAGAAAGAAAGATTTGGACGGATCAGGGAGTCTACGGGAGATCTTTTTTCGGCTTATCATGTCGTAGGGTGTTCAAAGTAAATATAAATTTTTAATTGTTAATTTTCTATTTTGAACAAGTTTATTTTGCTATTTCACTATCCCATCTTAAAACCTCATCGGTTTTAATATCGAATTTATCAAATACGCGTTAATGATTGCCAATCCGAACGCATATGCTATGAAATCGAAAAGTTGACGGAGTAAAAATAGGACGTGGTGCGGTGGTGGTCACTGTCATTGCCCAGAAAAAGTGCTCGGGAATTTGTTCTATGAACACGGACAGTGAATTAACAAAACAAAGCGGAGTTATTTTCTTATCGTTTTGAGGGTTTTGTAAACTAATTTTACAAAACCCTACTAAAATCGCGACCTGTCTGGCCGTCCGTTCGTGTGTCAAAACACTTTTTCTCGCAAACTACATAAGCTAGAAAGATCAAATTTTGTATGCAGGTATAAAGTTGTACTCTCTTCAAAATTCAACTACAAAAAAAATTTATAAGGTTTTTAAGGAGGGGTCTCCCCAAACAGGGGAGTGGTCCCCAAAAAAAAAAATTTCATTAAAGGTAGCCGATATGTGTATCAAATGAAAGGTTTACCTAGTCCTACTAAAGATCGTTAAACTTTGTAAGTTTGATGAAAATCGAATGATACACACGGAAGTTATAGCCGTTTGAAATTTCTCCAATTGCAACAACAATAACACATGATTTTGGTGTTTTATGGACTTTCCATCGAATCAGTCACTGCAGTTTCGACTTGATCTTCTTTAAATTTTCCAATAAGGTCAATAAAATTAATATTTTTGGGAATTCATGATTTTTGTTGGTTTGCAACTAAATGGCGACCGTTGAAAATAGAAAAACAATGGATTTTCTTCTAAACGTTGTGACGTTGGCACAATATATGGCCCCTCTATTTTCAAACATTTAAATAACCCGACGCTGAACTTCGCTCATCCGAGGCAAAAACCAACATCATCTCAACGCGGAGACGCAATCCAGCGCGCGTTGATGAAATGACGCGGCTGATGTAATCAGGCGGCTGAAGTTGAAATAACTTGGAGACGCGTTGATGAAATGACGCGGCTGATGTAATCAGGCGGCTGAAGTTGAAATAACTTGGAGACGCGTTGATGAAATGACGCGGCTGATGTAATCAGGCGGCTGCAGTGGAAATAACTTAGAGACGCGTTGATGAAATGACGCGGAGGAGTTCAGTTGAGTTAGAGGGCTGGTCGGAAATAGTCGTGGTGAACGGACGTATAATTTTATTGCGTATCCCCTTTGTAGAAAGAAAAAGCCCTGTGAATCTCAATTCAGAAAGTTCGTAGAAAGATAGCCTCTTTTCGTGTGTGCAACAAAGGATTTTGTGGAATTTATATTTAGTATTTCCAAGGATTGTGAGATTGTGTAAATCATAGGCAAATTGTGTATTAATTGTTCGAGACATAGTTGTTCAAAATGGCGTATACATATTTATTCAAATACTTCATCATCGGTGACGCGGGTGTTGCCTCGGACGGAATATAAATTTTCTTACGCATTTGCAATGTACAGCCTTGGACTTTCGTTGGGCTCCCTGAAACAGCTGATCTGTTTTCGTAAGTGTCGTTTGTCTGGGCGTCGCTGGCGCCTTGTTGTTGGAGTGATTTTCGAAGTATCAGCAAGTGCACAAACATTGACATGTCTGTTCGCTGTTAACAGTATTCGAGGAAAGCCATCGAAGTCCTCCGACATAGACTAATCGCATATGAGGAAATTCGGTAATGTATGTTACCACGGAAAATTTGCTGCGCTTCCTTTATCGGCAATATGTACTGCCGTAATCAATATTTTGCTTATTTACTTTTTCTCAAAAGGAGTCAGGAAGTCGTGTCTCTTGGTACAGTTCACGGACAAGCGATTTCGACCCGTCCATGATTTAACGATCGGAATTTGGTGCTCGCATGATAATAATTGATGGAAAACAAATAAAGTTGCGAATTTGTGATACGGTATGCCAGGAGGCATTCAGGTCAATTATCCATTCCTAATATCGGGGTGCAGCAGGAGCTCTGCTTGTGTCTGATATAATCCGTAGAGAAACATTCAACCACTTGACAATATGGCTTGCAGATGCTAGGTAACATTTCAAATTCGAATATGGTCATGATACTTGAAATCTGAAACAAAAGTGAAAACACAATCTGGCATAGAGACTTTTTATAGATAAGACAAAAATCGTTTTTAAGATGAAACCCAATATTAAACCTTTTGAGACCAAAAAAATAGCGGAGATTCATTGTATAAAAATGATTCTAAATTATTTAATGGGTTGATTAAATCATTTATTCTAGTTAATGGTATACTTAATTGAATTCACTGTAATTTGGATTCCAGTTTTAAGCTACATTTTAAAATTAAGTTTAATGCGTTTGACAAAGTATACATTTTTCGATAAAGAGGCTGATGAGTGAATCTGTCGATAAGCAAATAATAGGTGGAATCTGTTTAAAAATATAGTGCCGTTTTAGTTTGTATGTAATTATCTCAATTTAAAAATACTTTCAGACTCACTTGAATATTGTTAGAGCACTGATAAAACATTCCGAAAATAAATGTTCATTTTACAATCAAAACAGCCTAGAAAAATTGAAATAATGAAATAAGTTCAATATGCTGGATTTAGCCCAATTTTCATTTTGTTTGATTTAATTCAATTCAATTTCAGGAAGTTACCAGAATCCATGATGCACTGGTAAATATTTTAGTGTGTGTGTGTGCGCGTGTTCGACACTATGGAGTTCTTTAGAAAAAATTCTTTCTGTCTCTCAACCCACTCCTCTACGCGGCGAGCTAGCCGTGGAACCAAAAAGATCTCCTCTTCAGTCACCATCATGTGACTTTATGTGGTTCCATAGGGAAACTGTTTTTGTTTAGTCAGTAACCTTTGCTGAATACCGTTTTTAGGTAAATTTCTCGAGAGAAATTTACCTATTGCGGAGAGCATCATATATATATATATATATATATATATATATATATATATATATATATATATATATATATATATGGGATATAACGAAATTTGTGACCACGCTAGAGGTTGCAATTTTGCTTCGATTTTCACCAAATTTTCAGGAAAGCTGTATTGGGTAATTATCTCGGTTAAGTTCGTGAACCAGCTATATCGGCGGGGCAACAACAAAATGGCGGCCATTTTAAACGAAAAATCGCGATTTCTGTTCTAACCAAAGTGTAGCTCCGATTTGGGTGAAATTTGGTACAAAAGTTTATTGATGTATGTGATGAATCTCACAATAAAAAATCCAAAGTCGGTACAGCAGAAACAAAATGGCGGCCGCTCAAAGGTCGAAAAACGTGCAAAATTTTGTTGTTGCAATAGTGGTCAAAGCTTTCAACAGATTTTCATGAAATTCAGTAGATTGATAGAAATTATAAGTATCTAAAGAAATACGTAAAAAAACTGGAGGTCAGGTTGCAAAAAACAAAATGGCGGCCAGTTGAAGGTCAAAATTTCAAAGGCTTTTAAAAGTCGCAATTCTGATCCGTCATATACGAAACTTGGTTTCAAGATAAACATTACTTACACCTACAGTCTTTGATATTTTGGTGATCATGCATGGGAAAATTTCAAAATGGCGGCCGTTTAAATATGCGTTTTTTTCATGTTTTTGTGGCCCTCTAGCGGTCACATTTTCCAACGGATTTTGATGAAACTTGAGATTATGAATCCCTGTACTATGTTCTTGTATTTCGCAGGAAATTATTAAAATTGAATGAAAAATAAAAAAGTCAAAAATTTAAAGCCTAATATTTTTAGTTGCGATTTCCTTTAAAAATTGAATTATTTTGCCCTGTTTAGAGTGAAACTCCTATTTGAACGAGATAGTACATTGATTTATGAGGTCCTAGCATACAAAGATTTGAAATAATCCAAAATTAAATGCATGCATTCAAAATGGCGGCCCCCAAAGGTCTGAAGGCAAGCGCAATTCGCTATTTGGCACTAAAATAATAAATAATGAATATTTTTCATTCAAACATTTTAAATGACTTTACTTGAAAGAACTTATAAACCAGATCATTTTTGAGATATTCTAAAATATTTTTAACAATACCCTGAAAAATTATAAAATCGCGACTTGTCTGTCTGTCCGTCCCTCCGCCCGTTTGTTCGTGCGTCATAACAAGTTTTCTCGCAAACCACATGAGCTAGAATGAGGAAATTTTCTACGTAGGTCAAAAGTGGTGCCTCTTGAAATTTGCAGTGCAAGAAAATATTTTAAGGTATTTAAGGGGGGTCTCCCCATACAGGCGGGTCTCCCCATACAGGCGGATGGCATACAATTTTTTTTATTTCTGTAGCCCTCTAGCAGCCAACATTCTCAACAGATTCCGTTGAAACTTGAAATTATAAGTTATTAAGGCAAGTTAATTTAATTTGATTATGCAAATCGAATGACAAATAAAACAGTCGAAAATTTACAGCTTAAAATTTTTAGCAGCCGATTTCAATAAAAATCGAAATGACGGCCCTCACAGTTCAGAATAAAATTGAAATGTATATATTAATGGCAATGCAAGTGCTGATTAAACTTTTATGGAAATCTTTTGAAATTAACTATTCGAGCTATTTAAGCCTTTGTGTGGTTACCACTGTGAACTGTGTAAACAGCAGATGCGAGAAGGGCGAAACCGGTATTTATATGTTTACAACAATATGTAATCCATACGCATGCAACTCAATTTAATTAGAAAAATATTTGCGCCCCGATAAAAGGTTTCTAAAAACGAACGTGGCCAGATTTTTTAGGTAAATTTCTCGAGAGAAATTTACCTATTGCGGAGAGCATCATATATATATATATATATATATATGGGATATAACGAAATTTGTGACCACGATAGAGGTCGCAATTTTGCTTCGATTTTCACCAAATTTTCAGGAAAGGTGTATTGAGTAATTATCTCGGTTAAGTTCGTGAACCAGCTATATCGGCCAGGCAAAAACAAAATGGCGGCCATTTTAGACGAAAAATCGTGATTTCTGTTCTGACCAAAGTATAGCTCCGATTTGGATGAAATTTGGTACAAAGGTTCATTGCTGTATGTGATGAATCTCACAATAAAAAATCCAAAGTCGGTACGGCAGAAACAAAATGGCGGCCGCTCAAAGGTCGAAAAACGTGCAAAATTTTGTTGTTGTAATAGTGGTCAAATCTTTCAACAGATTTTTATGAAATTTGATAACTTGATAGAAATTATAAGTGTCTAAAGAATTACGTGAAAAAATTGGAGGTCAGGTTGCAAAAAACAAAATGGCGGCCAGTTAAAAGGCAAAATTTCAAAGGCATTTTAAAGTCGCAATTTTAATCCGACATATACGAAATTCGGTTTCAAGATAGACATTATTTAGGCCTACAGCCTTTGATATTTTGGTGATCATGCATGAGCAAATTTCAAAATGGCGGCCGTTTAAATATGCGTTTTTTTCAGGTTTTTGTGGCCCTCTAGCGGTCAATTTTCCGGCGGATTTTGATGAAACTTGTGATTATGGATCTCTGTACTATGTTCTTGTATTATGCAGGAAATTATTAAAATTGAATGAAAAATAAAAAAATCCCCGTTGGCAGCACCAGCCGGAAAGGTAAATTTCTCGTATGTAGCGAGAAGTTTCGAAAAAGAATTTGGCTTGCCTACTTCTAAACTTCTTTCTGCAATTTTCGTAGTACCACATGGGTATTTATTAACATAAAAAAAATCTGGCCACGTTCGTTTTTAGAAACCTTTTATCGGGGCGCAAATATTTTTCTAATTAAATTGTGTTGCATGCGTATGGATAACATATTGTTGTAAACATATAAATACCGGTTTCGCCCTTCTCGCATCTGCTGTTTACACAGTTCACAGTGGTAACCACACAAAGGCTTAAATAGCTCGAATATTTAATTTCAAAAGATTTCCATAAAAGTTTAATCAGCACTTGCATTGCCATTAATATATACATTTCAATTTTATTCTGAACTGTGAGGGCCGTCATTTCGATTTTTATTGAAATCGGCTGCTAAAAATATTAAGCTGTAAATTTTCGACTGTTTTATTTGTCATTCGATTTGCATAATCAAATTAAATTAACTTGCCTTAATAACTTACAATTTCAAGTTTCAACGGAATCTGTTGAGAATCTTGGCTGCTAGAGGGCTACAGAAATAAAAAAAATTGTATGCCATCCGCCTGTATGGGGAGACCCCCCTTAAATACCTTAAAAGATTTTCTTGCACTGCAAATTTCAAGAGGCACCACTTTTGACCTACGTAGAAAATTTCCTCATTCTTGCTCATGTGGTTTGCGAGAAAACTTGTTATGACGCACGAACAAACGGGCGGACGGACGGACAGACAGACAAGTCGCGATTTTATAATTTTTTTAGGGTATTGTTAAAAATATTTTACAATATCTTAAAAATGATCTGGTTTTTAAGTTCTTTCAAGTAAAGTGATTTCGAACGTTTTCATGAAAAATATTCATTATTTCAGTTGGCACTAAAATAGCGAATTGCGCTTGCCTCCTGACCTTTGGGGGGCGCCATTTTGAATGCATGCATTTGATTTTGGATTATTTTAAATCTTTGTATGCTAGGACGTCATCAATCAATCTACTATCTCGTTCAAATAGGAGTTTCACTCCAGACAGGGCAAAATAATTCAATTTTAAAAGAAAATGGCAGCTAAAAATATTAGGCTTTAAATTTTCGACTTTTTTATTTTTCATTCAATTTAAATAATTTCCTGCAAAATACAAGAACATAGTACAGAGATCCATAATCTCAAGTTTCATCAAAATCCGTTGGAAAATGTGACCGCTAGAGGGCCACAAAAACATGAAAAAAACGCATATTTAAACGGCCGCCATTTTGAAATTTGCACATGCATGATCACCAAAATATCAAAGACTGTAGGTGTAAGTAATCTTTATCTTGAAACCAAGTTTCGTATATGTCGGATCAAAATTGCGGCTTTGAAAAGCCTTTAAAATTTCGACCTTCAACTGGCCGCCATTTTGTTTTTTGCAACCTGACCTCCAGTTTTTTTACGTAATTCTTTAGATAATTATAATTTCTATCAAACTGTCGAATTTCATGAAAATCTGTTGAAAGCTTTGACCACTATTGCAACAACAAAATTTTGCACGTTTTTCGACCTTTGAGCGGCCGCCATTTTGTTTCTGCCGTACCGACTTTAGATTTTTTATTGTGAGATTCATCACATACATCAATGAACCTTTGTACCAAATTTCATCCAAATCGGAGCTACACTTTGGTCAGAACAGAAATCACGATTTTTCGTCTAAAATAGCCGCCATTTTGTTTTTGCCCGGCCGATAAAGCTGGTTCACGAACTTAACCGAGATAATTACCCAATACACCTTTCCTGGAAATTTGGTGAAAATCGAAGCAAAATTGCAACCTCTATCGTGGTCACAAATTTCGTTATATCCCATATATATATATATATATATATGATGCTCTCCGCAATAGGTAAATTTCTCTCGAGAAATTTACCTAATAAATTTCTCTCGAGAAATTTACCTAAAAGTCGAAAATTTAAAGCCTAATATTTTTAGCTGCCATTTTCTTTAAAAATTGAATTATTTTGCCCTGTCTAGAGTGAAACTTCTATTTGAACGAGATAGTACATTGATTGATGAGTTCCTCGCATACAAAGATTTAAAATAATCCAAAATAAAATGCATGCATTCAAAATGGCGGCCCCCAAAGGTCAGAAGGCAAGCGCAATTCGCTATTTTAGTGCCAACTGAAATAATGAATATTTTTCATGATAACGTTTTAAATGACTTTACTTGATAGAATTTATAAACCAGACCATTTTTAAGATATTGTAAAATCTTTTTAACAATCCCCTAAAAAAATTATAAAATCGCGACTTGTCTGTCTTTCCGTCCGTTTGTTCGTGCGTCAAAACAAGTTTTCTCGCAAACCACATGAGCTAGAATGAGGAAATTTTCTACGTAGGTCAAAAGTGGTGCCTCTTGAAATTTGCAGTGCAAGAAAATATTTTAAGGTATTTTAAGGGGGGTGGCATACAATTTATTTTTATTTCTGTAGCAGCCAAGATTCTCAACAGATTCCGTTGAAACTTGAAATTATAAGTTATTAACGCAAGTTAATTTAATTTAATTATGCAAATCGAATGACAAATGAAAAAGTCGAAAATTTATAGCTTAATATTTTTAGCAGCCGATTTCAATAAAAATTGAAATGACGGCCCTCATAGTTCAGAAAAAAATTGAAAATGTATATATTAATGGCAACGCAAGTGCTGATAAACTTTTATGGAAATCTTTTGAAATTAACTATTCGAGCTATTTAAGCCTTTGTGTGGTTACCACTGTGAACTGTGTAAACAGCAAATGCGAGAAAGGCGAAACCGGTATTTATTTGTTTAAAACAATTTATGATCCGCCGATTTTCAATATGTAATCCATACGTATGCAACTCAATTTAATTAGCAAAATATTTGCGCCCCGATAAAAGCTCTCTAAGAACGAACGTGGCCAGATTTTTTTTATGTTAATAAATACCCATGTGGTACTACGAAAATTGCAGAAAGAAGTTGAGTAGTAGGCAAGCCAAATTTTTTTTCGAAGCTTTATGCTACATACGAGAAATTTACCTTTCCGGCTGGTGCTGCCAACGGGGATTTTTTTATGTTAATAAATACCCATGTGGTACTACGAAAGTTGCAGAAAGAAGTTTAGAAGTAGGCAAGCCAAATTCTTTTTCGAAACTTCTCGCTACATACGAGAAATTTACCTTTCCGGCTGGTGCTGCCAACGGGGATTTTTTTTGCTGCGAGAGCAACTCCTCAGTTGCTACTACTACATCCATCCTGTTTTTCTTGATAATGTATATTATGTTTTTTTTTATTTTTCCTGCGGAACACCATCACATAACAACGTGCACATCTCTTTGACATACTCGTATGTCTTGACGTTATTCATTGCTGGTGACTGCATTTCTGAGGAGTTGGGTACAAAACCCTTCTGACATGAGCGTAGGTCTGTTTGCTCAACTTGCTTTTGTCTGTTCCGCTTACTGTAGTCTCCCATAAATATTTGTGAAAGTCAACACTTGTAATCCTCCACGCCCATTCTTACGTACTTCTCCGCTGACCGAGTGTCGTGCTTGTTAGCGGATTGGTTTGCAATCGGAAGTGCTCCATAGTCAAAAATCAAAATATCGCGTGTTCGCGATAGCAGTTTAACAGCTACGGGTGGGATTGAACAAGGTTGGAAATTATTTTTGTGTGCAAAGGTCGTGATTGCCGGTAGCTAACCGTAAGCTGGTGGTGACGAATGTCGAGCGGAATATGCGGAAGTGTTTGGTGTTGTTTAGTTTATGGAGACCTATTTACCAATTCCAAGGAATTTCAATCGGCCCCTGAGCATTTAAATTGGCCGTAAACTAGTGGAAGAAACGTCGCAAGATAGAAAAATGAGGCGTCCAATGGAGAATCCCGAACGACTTTCAGAGCTGCAGGTACAAAGAAGACATTGAAATACGGTTGGCACTTCAAGAACGGATATTGGTGCAACTGTGAAAAAGCTTTTGAAAGAAAGTGAAAGTGCAAAATACAAGAGTGCAAGTGCTAAGACAATAGCCTCGACTAGTAAAAGCAAGAAATCGACTAATTGTGAGACCTAAGGGTGAAATTGAATATGAAGTAGAAACTGAAACCAGTGCAATACGTCAAACCGTCCATAAGTGAGGAGGAGGTAGATTATATGTTTTGCATGTTTTCTTTTATTTATTTCATGTAAAATAGACCAATGTTATGTATATTTAGTATTAAGTTAGCACACATTGAGTTAAATTGAAAATTTGATTTCCATTAAGAAGGTGAATTTTTCCTGAAAAACATATACATACAAGCTAATAAGTAATGTATATGTGGCGGATCAGCCACCCACACGCAGCGAATATCCTGCAACATATGGATGCTCAAACGACGAAACTCAAGCGCGTGCTCGAGAAAATGCACAGCTGGCAGTCTGGCTGGTGGATGAGCGTGGACGTCTCAAGTATCAACAATGCATATTCGTCGGCAAGGGATGGCGACCACCGTGGGTATGGCCAGACGTCCCTCGTCAGCAGTTTATGCACATTTAAGCGGCCAGCGCGTGAATTCTCGGCGAGTTCTAGTTCGATTTCTAACGTTGCGACAACGAGTCGACAATTCAAAATTACATTCTCAATATTTTAGTTATGTGTAGAAATAATTAAAATAAATATCTTTATAGGATAAGACAACCACCGAGGCATTAATCTGTCCCATATATACATGAATTATATACTTTGCCAAGGTTATGTCTGACCAATGTCTGCTGAATGGATTTCACCTCCATGTAAATCTTTGTCGACTGTATTTACTCGTATTGTAATTATTTTTGACACCTGTGAAAAATCATCTGGAAGTCTTCGCACTTACATGTTGTATGGACAATTAATTTGCACGATAGGAACTAACTAACTAAGTTGTACATGAAAATCAATATTGATAAATCAAACAAAATAAATTTTGTAGAAGAATTTTCCAAACAACCAGCTGCAAGATTATTTTTATGATTTGAGTGCAGATGCAGAATTAGTTGTACGAAAAACTAAAGTAAATCCAGTTCTTATTGTTATTCCTTATAACGTATCAGCGAGAACGTGTGAATATGCCATATTTATAGTTTTATAAATGAACATATCTTATTGAAAATAGTTGTACCGAAATTAAAATTTTTTTTTGATCTTTGAATGTCCATACGTAATGGTGCCGATGAACTGTTTTATGTCCATGAGTAAGATTTTATTTATCAAATCATTCTAAAGGCAAATCCATACAAAGTTATATACAACCAGGGGAAGCCACTTAAACTTAATCAATTTATAGACTTGATAAATGAAATTTTCCATTTACTAAAATTTCATAGACCAAACATTCACCCAGCCGTAAATTGGCAGATACATTTTGCCTTATCAAACTTTCTATATCGTAAAGTATTTAAAATGAAAACTGATTAACATTTTTGTCTATTGTATGGACTTGTAACATTTCTTCTTTTCTTTTTATATTAACACATTTAAAATAAAAAAACGGCCTTGTTAAATGTTTTCGCAACGATTTAAATAAATGAATTGTAAAAATTTAAAACTTGGTCTTTCCATTACGCTCGACATAAATGCGTATAGGACCCGCATCGATGGTAGGCTCCTCTACTAATCTAAGCTAGCCATCGGGCGCGCTCATTCCTTTTTTTTGCTTAACAGGGGCTCTTGCCGGGTAGAGTGGCCTTCCGCTTATGTGCTCTTTTATAACATAGGGTTATGTGATTTCATTGCATAACGCCAGGGCATGAATTGGTTACGTTTGTATTCCTCATTTGAGGAAAAAAGTCATGCAAATTATGTTCGTATGATTTTTTCACTCAAATGGAAAATATATGGCCACGTCTACGCTTGGATTTTGATCCAGTTGGAAGGGTGAGAGGGGGCACCGCTACCATCTGGATACCCCGCTCTTACTTGTGGGCCATAAGTATCGTCAGTGGCGACGAAGTCTCCGCAGGTCCGTCTGTTTTTGCCCCGCCCAATTTGTTCTACGAACAAACATTGCAACCCTTAGTAGGTTACCTCGGCGTTGCCACCAGTTGATCGGCATTTGACTATGTTTAATTCATGAGTGCAAAATTTTTTTTTTGTAGCGGGTCCTTGTGCTATGGAGAAAGAACCCTTCCCATGCTACCGCAACACTACCCTGCCAGTGCATTCACGCATCCCCAGACAAGGCCAATCCTCAGCGGATCTCAACATCCTCTTCTGTCGAGGCAGCAGACCATTGCTGCAGTCCTTTACGAACATTTTCTCTAACCATTTCACTACAACGGCCCTCTAATTGTCTGTTTTGCCCAGGAGAGGAGAACAATGCCTGCCACACTTTGTTTGCGTGCACAAAATGGGTCAGGCTGTGAAGGGGCTCCCACAGGCAAACGGTAGGCTTCAACAAACTTAATGCGCTTATCAATTGTGTACCTCTCCATGATTGAATTTGTCAAACATTGAAACAAAGAAATGTCAAATTAAGTTGAGCGGAAAACTTGACGCTAAAATGCAACTCATAATTAAGGTCGTGCATTATAGTTGGAACACCCTTTATGAGGCACAGAGGTCTTATAATACGCTAGAGCTTCTGACCAAATCATTTCAACATTGTTTGAACATTACTTGACACCATGTGTATTATCGTATTTTCAATGTGAATATTCTAATTAACTAGAGGAATATTTTGGCAAAAATCTCTACTGAACTTATTATTAGTTAAACATGACTTAGAACTATCTATTTCTAACTACTTAAATTCTATGAGGCTTGGCTATGGCGAAAGAGTTAGATGGTAATAACTGCTGGTTCTCAGTTTGCCAGGCCACAAATTAGTGGATTGCGCGAGTCATTTGCTCTTGCGGTTAAGTTATCATGGAGCGATGCAGCGATTTTATAAATTGGACTAACGCCAATAAGGCTGTGTAGTTTTTCAGAAGAAAAGTAAAACGGTTTACTAAGTACCATTTTCAGGCTTCTGTTTTGCGTGATCTGAAGCTTTGTTACTAGATGAATATTTAGCACATTGAATTCAAGACGGTGAGCCATATAGGATGATCGGTTGGATTGCCATTTTGACGATGAGGGCTTTGTTTCTGTTGTTGGGACGCGAATTAAGATTAAGAAAGGGGTATAGTGAGAGCACGGTCTTCAACGCTTTGGAGCTAATATGCTCAATATGACTCCTGAAGGTGAGTTTTTTTATCGAATATAAGCCCAAGATAATTGAGACCCTCGCTACAGAAAATGGTTTGCCCTTAACAAATTTATTGGTTACTTGGGTAGGTGACTTACGCTTGCTGGTGAAGAATATCGACTTTGTCTTTGCAACCTTAGTTTTAATTTTCCATCTATCTTCTTCTTCTTCTTAGCAGTACATCCCCTCTCGGGCCTTGGCTTCCTCCGAACTGCCCCTCCAACTGCCTCGGTCCATTGACTACGTCCTCCAATTTCGAAATCCGAACAGCAATAAACTGTCTTCATCAACCGAGTCAGACCAGCGTTTCCTCGTTTCCCTACTGGGCTCCGGCCTTCAGTTCTCTCAACGTATTCCTTTTTAGGTATCAGTTGTTCGTCCATACGATTCATGTGGCCAGCTCATTACAGCTTCCGCAGTCTTGCAATCGTCATCAAAAATTTCATACAGCTCATCGTTGAATCGGATTCGCCATTGGTCCCCATCTAGCTTCGCTCCGATTATTTGCCTCAGGACCCGTCACTCAAAGGTGCTCAATATATTTGCGGATGTTAGGGTTAGGGTCCATGTTTTACACCCAAACCATGACACAGATCTTAACACAGATTCGAATGCTTGGAGCTTTGTTTTCCTGTGTATGCAGCTGGTCTTCAAAATCGTCAAGACTGAACATAATATTTTATTTGCGCACTGTATTCTTCGGCGTATTTCATCTCTGTCTTTGCCCGTTTTTGTTATTTTGGCGCCTAAATACACAAGCTCGTCTTCATTTTCGATACTGTATTCGCCAAGTGTGATATTTTCTGTACTTGGTGCATTTTTCTTCGACTGCGTCGTGAGCTTTGTTCTATTTTCATTGATTTGTAGCCCTACTATGTTGGTTTTGCTTCGTTGTCGAGTTTCAGGAAAAGTGCTTGGCAGTTGTCAATGACCGTGATAAAATGTTGATGTCATTTGCAAAGGCTACTACTTGGCTCAACTTTGATAGTAATGTACCTCACGTATCGTCAGGTAGCTTCCTCACGACGTAGTCTAGAGCAAAATTGAATAACAGTGGGGCCAGCCCATGTCCCTGCTTTAGTCCGACATTTGTGTAAAGGGCATCGATGAGTTTTTCCATCTATGTTAGTATTGATATGTAAGTTCTTACGCCATTCGAAGGCTAGCAACAACGGAATTTGGGTCTATGCTATATATGCAAATGTCGTCTGTGAAAGCTGCAACTTAACAGTTTGGTAAGGAAGGGAAGTTAGACGTATAGACGTTATATAGTGATGGGCTTAGGCAGGAGTTTCGTGGTGCACTAGCAGTAATACTTTTCACTGGTGAAGTGTGCTAGCAATTAATATTAGAAACAAGGAAAACAAAGAATATTTTTATTTAATTTTTTTAACTATTTAGACCGTAATTAAGGCCTTCAGCTGCAAATAAGGCCTTCATGATTTGCCAAGAAAAATTCCATGATGTAATAAAACTTTATAACCCATTTCAGCAGATTTCCTACTTCTGCAAAAAATTTATTTAAGATCAAACATAAAAAAATTCAGTTTTTTGCATTTCTCTCGGAAGCGGTAGTTTTTATCGTAAAAATAGGTGGACAAAAGTTGCAGAACAAACAATTTTCTACGAAAAGTTTTCAGGCATTTTTCCTCGTGTGACTCACCATTTGTGAGATATGGTGGCTTTAACAGTTGAAAAATTTATATTCTACATAACATGCATTCATATGCAGACGGAATACGTCTTCAGAGGATCAATATAAGTAAAAATAAACAAGTTGGGTAGACAGACCTATGCTCATGTCAGAAGGGTTTTGTACTCAACTTACAAAATGCAGTAACCAGCAACGAATACCTGTAAAATCAAGAAAGACGTCATGTTCGAGGATCAATTTTTTTTCAGGGGCCACTCCTCTGTACTGTAATCATCGATTCATGGCCAATTTTTTCGAATCCTAGAATGGTTACAAAGCCCTTTTGCTAGAAGCTCTCTCCTGCCTCTTCGACTTATTTCAGTTATATGTACTCATCTTCATGATACCTATCATTCCTGAAATTTTCATGCAAATACTAGCAAAGCTGTAGTGTCTCAGTCGGTAAAAAGCGCATATGCTCCATAGCCATATGTTCCATAGTAATACAGGAAAATTCAAATCGCTATAACTTCGTTAAGTACTATTCGATCTTTATGAAACTTTCAGAAAAGATCAATCTTATAAATAGTCAGCGATTCGCTAAGTTTATTTGAATTTAAGGGTACCGTCTAGATTTTATTCAAGAAAACATGAAATCGATAAATCATACTATTACTAACAAAGTTGAGTGAATTTCGACTTCTCATGTATTTGTTGTTGTTGTACTCATTAAGGCCTACATTCATGATTTTTTTTAGATTTTCGGATGGAAGGTGTCCAATCGCGAGGGGGGGTACGCGAAAAGTTCGTACATTTCCCCTTCCCCTGCCCCCCTCGGTACTCATATGGCAATTTTAAGACTTGTTTTGTCAAGATCTCATTGAGACCTTCCCAATGACACCCTACTCGACTACCATTGGTGAAAATTTTGTTTTGAGGGGTCGCCTCCCTATATGGGGAGACCCCCCTTAAACTGCTTTGAAAAATTTTTCCACCCTTGAACTTTCAAGAAGTCACCACTTCTGACCTTTCCATAAAGTTTCATGGCGGTAGCCTCTACAGTTTCGGAGAAAAAGTGCTGTGACATACAGACGGACGAACGGACGGACAGACGGACACAGGTCGTGATTGTAATAGGGTTTTGTATTTTAGTACAAAACCCTTAAAAACTATTGGTTTGTGTTAATTTACTATGTATATTTAAATTTTTTGACTGCAAGGCAAAACTGAATGCTGCTAAAATTGGAAGGGTCCATACAATTCGAGTTTTGTTCTGATAAATTTTAGTCCAAGACCTTATCAACCTCTTTCTTGGTTTTAAGTTACATAAAAATTCAACATAAATTGTAGCTTTAAGAAGCGTTCAAGATTTGAACTCAACCCAGCCGTTTTTTTTATTTTTTAATCTGATCTTGAAGTTTGTTTTGATTGTTTAATAGGTGCTCCATACCAGGTTTTATAAGCTAACGCAGTTTTTCTTCTTTATGGAATTTGTAGTTTTAAAGAGAGGAAATCTCAAGGCGCCTGTACATTCTCATCTAGACCCAGCGAGGCACGACGAGTGCATGAGTGAACATGCTACTCTCGTGTTGTGTTGCTTTGTCTCGCCTCGCCTCGTCAGCTCTCCATTTCGTGTCGGTATTTTGTGCGCCAGGCAAAGAGCCTCATTTAGCCTCGCGAGGCAGCGCGAGGGCATCCTTTACACTCTCGTGTGGTTTAGTTTCTTTCAAGCTGTCAAATCTTGAAAAAGTATTTTGAAAATGTGGAGTAACGACATAGAACTTAACTCTTTAGAAGTCTACCAAACTGAGCCGGTATTATGGGATCCAACGCATCCATTTCACAAGGAAAAAAAATCCCCGTTGGCAGCACCAGCCGGAAAGGTAAATTTCTCGTATGTAGCGAGAAGTTTCGAAAAAGAATTTGGCTTGCCTACTTCTAAACTTCTTTCTGCAATTTTCGTAGTACCACATGGGTATTTATTAACATAAAAAAAATCTGGCCACGTTCGTTTTTAGAAACCTTTTATCGGGGCGCAAATATTTTTCTAATTAAATTGTGTTGCATGCGTATGGATAACATATTGTTGTAAACATATAAATACCGGTTTCGCCCTTCTCGCATCTGCTGTTTACACAGTTCACAGTGGTAACCACACAAAGGCTTAAATAGCTCGAATATTTAATTTCAAAAGATTTCCATAAAAGTTTAATCAGCACTTGCATTGCCATTAATATATACATTTCAATTTTATTCTGAACTGTGAGGGCCGTCATTTCGATTTTTATTGAAATCGGCTGCTAAAAATATTAAGCTGTAAATTTTCGACTGTTTTATTTGTCATTCGATTTGCATAATCAAATTAAATTAACTTGCCTTAATAACTTACAATTTCAAGTTTCAACGGAATCTGTTGAGAATCTTGGCTGCTAGAGGGCTACAGAAATAAAAAAAATTGTATGCCATCCGCCTGTATGGGGAGACCCCCCTTAAATACCTTAAAAGATTTTCTTGCACTGCAAATTTCAAGAGGCACCACTTTTGACCTACGTAGAAAATTTCCTCATTCTTGCTCATGTGGTTTGCGAGAAAACTTGTTATGACGCACGAACAAACGGGCGGACGGACGGACAGACAGACAAGTCGCGATTTTATAATTTTTTTAGGGTATTGTTAAAAATATTTTACAATATCTTAAAAATGATCTGGTTTTTAAGTTCTTTCAAGTAAAGTGATTTCGAACGTTTTCATGAAAAATATTCATTATTTCAGTTGGCACTAAAATAGCGAATTGCGCTTGCCTCCTGACCTTTGGGGGGCGCCATTTTGAATGCATGCATTTGATTTTGGATTATTTTAAATCTTTGTATGCTAGGACGTCATCAATCAATCTACTATCTCGTTCAAATAGGAGTTTCACTCCAGACAGGGCAAAATAATTCAATTTTAAAAGAAAATGGCAGCTAAAAATATTAGGCTTTAAATTTTCGACTTTTTTATTTTTCATTCAATTTAAATAATTTCCTGCAAAATACAAGAACATAGTACAGAGATCCATAATCTCAAGTTTCATCAAAATCCGTTGGAAAATGTGACCGCTAGAGGGCCACAAAAACATGAAAAAAACGCATATTTAAACGGCCGCCATTTTGAAATTTGCACATGCATGATCACCAAAATATCAAAGACTGTAGGTGTAAGTAATCTTTATCTTGAAACCAAGTTTCGTATATGTCGGATCAAAATTGCGGCTTTGAAAAGCCTTTAAAATTTCGACCTTCAACTGGCCGCCATTTTGTTTTTTGCAACCTGACCTCCAGTTTTTTTACGTAATTCTTTAGATAATTATAATTTCTATCAAACTGTCGAATTTCATGAAAATCTGTTGAAAGCTTTGACCACTATTGCAACAACAAAATTTTGCACGTTTTTCGACCTTTGAGCGGCCGCCATTTTGTTTCTGCCGTACCGACTTTAGATTTTTTATTGTGAGATTCATCACATACATCAATGAACCTTTGTACCAAATTTCATCCAAATCGGAGCTACACTTTGGTCAGAACAGAAATCACGATTTTTCGTCTAAAATAGCCGCCATTTTGTTTTTGCCCGGCCGATAAAGCTGGTTCACGAACTTAACCGAGATAATTACCCAATACACCTTTCCTGGAAATTTGGTGAAAATCGAAGCAAAATTGCAACCTCTATCGTGGTCACAAATTTCGTTATATCCCATATATATATATATATATATATATATGATGCTCTCCGCAATAGGTAAATTTCTCTCGAGAAATTTACCTAATAAATTTCTCTCGAGAAATTTACCTAAAAGAGCTGCACGATGCGTGGACTCGAATTACGGAGCAAATAGGTTTTGCAGTTGAAGAGTTTAAAAAAAAGAAGACATCACTGATGGTGACATATAGAGGACACATAAGAGACCTGAATTGTGCATCAAAATCTGGAACTGGAAATGAAAAAGTGTATAAGCCGATTTGGTTTGCGTTTGAGTTTATGCACTCGTTTTTGGGGCATTTGTACAAATGCAAACAAACACTAAACACTGCAAATGAAGTAAGTATTTTTGGTTTAGAAAAACAACGTTTTTATTTCAAATCGCGTAAAGTTTTATACATCAATGTGTACAGAAATAATTAATAAATTCTTTTGCATTAAGGGTAGATTAGGGAATATTTGGCAAAGATCTTATAGCACAGCTTCCTTCAAACTCCTTAACTTCATTCTTCAAGGTGCCTAGCTGAAATTATACAACATTTTGGTCATAAATATCCACGATTCCCGTTGGTTTAAATATATATAAATTTTTTCTTGATGTATCACGTTTGTGGAGAATATTATGTATTAAAGTACATGTCATTGTTAGGACTGCTGTCTTTACTGGATTAAGCAATATTCGCTTCCGAAAAATTTTAAATTTTAAAGCTATTGTAAAAAAGGGTTCTACACAACAACACGAGAAGAAGCAAGCCTGTCATTAAAAATGCGTTTTGGTGTGCCTGGATTGTGGGCACCAGGATAAGGTTTCATAACGTGCGTACTAAGAGCAAAAGCTCCATCTCCTAAAAAACATAGAGAACGGCATTTGTTGAGCCTGGCAGTGGTGTCGGTAATAGTGAATTAAGATCATCAGAACAAATTTTGTGCCACAGTACGCTATTTTGAAATACGCCACCATGACTTATTCGTCCTTGACATCCGATATCAGTGAATATGAACTTGTAATTTTGATCTACTAAAGCCAGCAGCACGATGCTGAAACTTTTCTTGTAGTTGTAGTACTCTGACTCACTGTACGCTGGGCTTTGTATAACGATTTGCTTTCCATCGATAGCACTGACGCACTGGGGAATTTTTTTTAAACCCGCATGTATTTGCAACCATGATTCTGCATTATCTGGAATCTGGAAAGATAAAAATGTAAATTAATAACTTCGTTTTTGTTTTACAGAACAATCAGCCTCCTCCAAGTCAGGACGAATGTGACAGTGAAGCAAATGCATATACATGCAGAAAATGTATAGCTCTCGGCTGCAGCAGAAAATGTATAAATCCCAGCTGCAGCCATTGTTTCACAAGATTCTTCGAGGGGCGACGTATCGCCATCATAACTCCTGTGGTACAAAGGCGTCGAAAACCCCCTATCGAGTTTCAAGAAGCCAGACAACAAATGAAAGATGCGATGAGCACTTTAAGTATAGTTGTAGAAAAACAAGAAGTACCAGAAAATGACTGTGAGCGATATGGGAAAATCTTAACCAATAAGTTAAGAAAACTACTTGAGTTGGAAAGAGTGCAATAAATGTAGGAGATTGATCGCTTATACATCAGAACCATTTAAAAGAAACCACTTCAATCACAAAGTCGACTATTCATTCCATCAACCAGCTCTTCGCCTAGATCACATTCATCGTATTCAGTGTATTCAGATAGGAACATATCCCAATAACTCATTCCATTCCACGATTTTTCAGCTTGTTCGACACCTTCGCCTATTTACAATAATATAGACGACATTCCGGGCATTCTAATACCGGAATCATCTCACCAAAGGCCTTAAAAAGTAATAACTATCTTATCTAATGAACTTATTGCTCCTGCTCAACCTGTTACATACTCTGAAAATTCTAATATTGTCTACAAATCTTTTAATGACCCTATGCATTGACTTCACTCATTGCTCCATGTTTTTGATATTGTTTCTATAAAACTTTGTATGATTTTTATTAAAACTTTGTACTTTAATTTTAAAAGAAAAAAGTTTCAGTTCATCAATCAACGATTTAGTAAAAACAATGTATTAACGGATGTATTATTTACTAACCTCAATTTCATTTTTTAACACCTCGTTCAATGCTGCACAGACTTCGGCTACTATTTTTGATATCAATGAACTAGATATCTTGAAAAGGTAATGAAGGCTTTCGAAGCAGTCTTCCGAAGTCAAGAACCTCAATGTTATTGCTCGGCAAATTTTTGCTGGGATTTCCTCTCTTAGCTGAGTATTTCTTTTAATATGATGGGCTTCACTTTTTTTAATATGCAATCAAAATCCGTTGATGACATCCTTGTGAATTTTCTAATTTCATCCAAAGGTTCCGCTACCAATTCTGCCAGTTGGCCTTGCATCGTAGCTCTGTAACAATAAAACAGAATTAACGAAGTTGTAAAAGAGTAAATCAATTAAAATCTTTGCTTAACGTGTTCTATTTCGATGCACAGTGAGCATCCACCATCTCCATTTACGCCATTTTCTTAACTATTCTTGCATGATAGATTTACACATAGTTAAAATAGCTAATAGCACATAAACTTACTTCTGCGATGACTTCTAACGCATTCATACTTCTCGACGATTGCAAACGTAATGAATAAACGAGAATATACAGGGCTGTTCTCGTCACTCGACCTCTCGCGCGAGAGCCTTCGGCAAGGGATGGCGAACGTACTCACACGAGAGTGTACAGCCGCCATCAAGACCATGCGATCGGCTAGTTTTGCGCTTACTAATCGCTGTCGGGCAGTCTGTGATGAAACCACATTTCCGATTTCGCTTGCAATTGCCCTCGATGATTTGAATGGGTCACGTTTAGCAAATGTAACGAAACAATTGTCGGTCGCTGATAACGTTTTTTCAGGTACTCCACGCGTTTCAGTGCATTTTACTGGTTTGAGAGTTTTTGTAATAAAATTTGGAAACCATCCAATCAATGTGGAAATGAATTTGTAGGTTTTTCTCTCATCTCGCAGTTGACGGAACAGTTTTCTCTCCTCTGCACTATAGTGAGTTCCACGACCCATGTAATATTGTTACAATGTTATAACTATACCTTCAATTAGTTTAATATGCTCAAAATCTTACCTTCTGCAACTGAATAATTCTTTAAACTGATTTACTTTTAACTTTTATGAGCGCACACCTATTTTACTGTCCACCTCAATTTTAAAGACTGACTAAGAAAACAAGCCGCAATATTAGGTAATTTCATTTCAAGGACTCCTCTATTTCATTTGAAAAGAGTGCTACCCACTTGCCGAACTGGTTTTTTGATTCTGGAACATATTGCCTTATTTTGCATTTATATTTTACGTGTTTTAGGGGTTCACACCTACCATTCGGTCGGCGTGTGAATACACAACAAATGTGGCTTTTGCTTATCAACTTTAACCAAACCAACAGACCAAGAGTATGGCTCGATCTTATATGCAAAGAAGTTAAAGCCGCTCTATTGTACCTTGCAATCTGCTGGTAATTCAACTCATCTCTATGGATTCATGCCTACAAAAAATAATGAAATAAATGACGCGTTCTTTATATGCTAACAGTTTTTGATTAAATTCATCAAAGCAGTTCTAGATTGAAACGTAATGTAATTTTATCAGACGAAATTGCTCAATCACCGAGAAATTTCCTTTTATTTTCGTAAATTGCTTTATTTAACAAAAGTTCACTTTTGATGTACACATCCTAGCGTCAATCATCTACATGCGTAGTTACAATTGACTCCTTACTCGTATGTGCTACCAACTGATGGATCATGTAGGAAGAAGTTCTTTTTGTGACTCTAACATCATACGTTATCTTTATACTGAGAATAAATCACAGTAGCGCGTTGCGGAACAATAAAAGAAGTTCACTTCGTTACAGGCCTTTCATGTTACACAAATCAAAGACAAATTACCTCGTTGTGTGATGAAAAAGAAGCAGATTCGCTCACTTATAGCGACATTTGGCGGAAACTTATTGATTTGTCTAATATAAAAGTTGTCGTCGTTGGTGCTGCTGTAACGCAATAGCCTTTTTGAGCCTTGGTTTATAAAAACGGTAATTCATATTGTTTGTTAACAATGCCACGAGCGTTTGCTGTGCTAATATTTGCCAGAAACTTTAAATTTGATGATTTATGTTCGTATCGTGTATTCAAATCAACTTTCTCTTTTCTTGAAAACATGGAGCTAAAATATCCTTTAGCAAACACATCGAATATTTCAAAAGAAACGCCCAGTTCGATCTTTTCAGTTAAGTCTGCCCGATGTGTTAACATTCCATGTAATTTTCCACGTCTTTTTTACAAAGAATCCTTTTGAGCATGTGGAGGAAAAATTCGATGCTTCCCGGTTAGGCTTTCATCGTTGCCAAGTGTACTAATTAATTTTACAGCTCAACACCTCCTTATGATTGCATGTTAAACAGCACTTTCCTTCCAGGTTACCACTTTGTTCACTTCCTGGCGTTTCAAGGCTACTTTACATTACACGCTGTTTGCTCGTCGACTTTCTTTTAAAAAGATTTCAAGCATGCCAAATTGCAAGATAATTATTTTCATGAACTTTCGCGGAAGCTAATGTGAATTGAGACTTTTCCTAAGTACTCGTATATGAGGAAAAATTATGTTGGTTTTTGCATCAGCGCCTACACCTGTAACACGTATGTGGCTCGCTTTCAATTTGGCTTGTGATTTTTTGAAGTTGAGGAAATACTTGTAATTTGGTAATTCATTTAAGGTTTTGTAATGAACGGTGTCATAGATATTCAGATCCTTCTAATGAATGGGATGAGGGTAAGGTTGTCATTTTGTTCTGCTAGAAACTTTTGAAATTGGTGCCAGCATGATCCCCTTGTAATGAATATAGTATAGGAGCTAGCGTGCAATAGCTCTCAGGTCTATAACTCGTCAATGGCAACGAATTTATGCCAGTTGTTATGGGCATTGACGCTAAATCGGATAATAATCAGACTACCTGCCTATTGGACAAGGAAAATGTTTTTAAATAAACTCGAAGACAAATTCAAATGTGTTTTACTGACTCAATCGATATAAATTTCATAAAAACATAAAGCAAGTTTTAAAACCTTAAAGTACTCAAAAACTTAATAGCCCACATACAACTCTAAATTCAAATAATATTCAATAAAAAAAACACAATAATCAAATAATATCCAATGTTATCCAATGAAAATTACGACATATTATCAGATAATTGAAAAAGAGCAGAAAAAACATAGTGATCCTATTAAAAATTACATGTAACTAAGGAACACAACAAAAGGGTGTACTTTGAGCCTAAAACTAACATGCTTGCTTTGGCACTAAAATCTCTTTTGGGCCTTCACTTAGATTTAGTTAGAGTATCTCATTATCTTGATCGAATGTATCGGCACTCGGGAAGTTGATATGGCAAGTACCACGCTTTGACCATAAGTCCGTCCACCCAGTTGCGATACGTTCTGATTTTAAATTAGTACATATGACAACTAAGCAGGATTATGATTCGTCTGAAGAATCACTCGAAACAAGTCCTGTTGTCATCGACGGGATTAGAACCAAAGTAAGAGGGAAGTACCCATTAGTTTCTTGAAAAATTAAAAAGAAATCTTTACGCTTCTTTCCAAGAAGCTCTAGATTTTAAAATCAATAAAATTTCCCACTCAACTTTCAAAAGGATAATTTTACTATTTTAAAACCACCCTCTTAGTCTCAAAATGATTCCCTATTGTTTTTGAAATAAACCCTTTTGGAAATAAGAAGAAAACTCTTAAATTTTATCGGAAATATATTTAATGGTAAAAATTTCTTCTTTATTATTTAAAAGACACCATTTTAAAGCTAAGAAGATTTTTTAAAAATAAATTTGCAGTCTTTTTAACATGAATCAGGTTTCCCATTGAATTCAATTATAGTAGTGGAGCTGAGAAGGGAGGCCAAAAGCGCTTTATCAATATTAAATTTTAGAAGAATATAAAGCAAATTCCAGTCTGTGTGGTCTAGTTGTTAGAGCATGAACGCATAAGCCGAAGGTCCCAGGTTCAAATCTCGTTGGGAGCAACGTGATTTAGTTCAGGGGATTTTTCCAACAGACTACGAGTGTTCACTCGGTGGTGATATGTACTGATTTAATCAGATCATGTCATAGCTGAGCAGGCATACAGGAGCATGGTGCTGACCAAACCAGCTTCCAAAAAACTCAGTACGGTCATGAAAAATGAGATACTCTAACTATCTCTAAACGAAGGCCCGAGAGGGGCTATAGTGCCCCAAAGAAGAAGATAAAGCAAATTCCAAACAATGATAATATGAAAACTTAATGGCCCAAATGGATCTCTAAGTTTATACGTTATCAGTTACACACCTTTGATTAAAAAACAAAACCAAGGCTCATTCAAATTAATTAAGATTATTACATATTTTATGATTTGATTGGAAAAAGGAGAAAAAAACCATCCAAACCGTATTCCAAAGTTATTTATAATTGCAACACAACAGTGATCCTTTATCCTACACCTAATATGCTAGAACCAAATTCTAATAAAATTCAATGAAAAACTTTATCTTATATTTAAACAAGTTGGGTAAACAGACCTACGCTCATGTCAGAAGGGTTTTGTATTCAATTTACGAAATGCAGTCACCGGATCGAATCAAATCAAGAAACATGTCAAAGACGATTTTATTGGAGAAAATATGAAATACAAAGATCATACTATTATTAACAAAGTTGAAAATTTCGACTTCTGAAGTTTTTAGTATTGTTATACCCATAAGTATCTCACTTGATAATTATTTCAGATCTCCATCCACGACGGAGGAAACACATTTTTCATGTATTTCACCCCTGTGCCCCCACTGAAGCAAAAAACTGACAGTTTAACAACTGTTTTGAAAAGCTCCATTGAAAACTTTCATTTAATACTCATATCGGCTACGTTTGACGAATTTTTTTTCAGGGGCCACTCTCCTGTACTGAAATCATCGATTCATGGCCAATTTTTCCGAATCCTAGAATGGTTACAAAACCCTTTTGCTAGGAGCTCTCTCCCACCTCCTTGACTTGTTTCAGTTATGAGCATTAATTATAGGTACTCATCTTCAGTCATTCATTAAATTGAATCAAGTGTCAAAGCATGCACCTTAAACGTTGAAGTTGGGAAAAAATAACTCAAAATTATTCAATCTTCGCATTTACAACAGCCACTTTTTTGTTTTACGATTACTGATACCACCAGCTGAACCGGTTCTCAAAGATATACATGACACCTATCATTCCTGAAATTTTCATGCAAATCCTAGCAAAACTGTAGTGTCTGAGTCGGTAAAAACCGCATGTTGTTCCATAGGCATATGTTGGCATAGTAATAAATGCAGCGCATATTGTTTCATAGTAATACAGGAAAATTCAAACGGCTATAACTTCGCTAAATATGATTTAATCTTTATGAAACTTTCAAGGTAGATCAATCTTATAAATAGGCATCTAAGAACTGAATTTCGTTGAATTTAATAGTACCGTTAAGATTTTATTCAAGAAAACATAAAATCGATAAATCATACTATTGCTAACAAAGTTGAGTGAATTGCGACTTCTCACGTATTTGTTGTTGTTGTACTCACCAAGGCCTACATTCGTGATTTTTTTCAGATTTTTCGGATCACAGGTGTCCAATCGCGAGGGGGGAGGACACAAATTTTTCGTGTATTTCCCCTCCCTGTGCGCCCCTCGAAGCAAATTTTGCCAAACTTTTGAAAAGTTCTCATCAAGACCTTTCATTTGATACCCATATCGGCTACCTTCAACGAAATTTTTTTTCGGGGGGTCATTCTCCTATATGGGGAGACCCCCCTTAAATACCTTATAAAATTTTTGCAAATAAACTTTGAAGAGAGCATCACTTTACACCTACAAACAAAATTTGATGCTTCTAACTTAAGTAGTTTCCGAGAAAAACTGCTGTGAAACACGGACGGACGGACGGACAGACGGACAGACTGGTCGTGAAACTAGTAGGGTTTTGTAAAATTATTTTACAAAACCCTTAAAAATTCTATCCCAATATTCCTAACCTTAGCGTTTAACATTGTATCTAAACCTAATACTCGTATAATAAACATAGCATGTACCTAACCTATCCCTAATTTTTAACACAAATAAACAACAACACTAAATGTAGCAATAATGAGCTGAAACCCAAAAACTAAGTAACTAAAACACAAAAACTGAAAATAAACACAAATAATTTAGACATCGTCATTCATTCATAGATTGCTCCATCTCAGCTCGACCAGCGTAAACGTATCTAGTAAATGAGTATCTCCATTGGAATTGTTGGTCTTGTGAACTCAGATTCGGAGCATATTTTATCTTCTCATCGGTGAACCGTCTATATATGTAATATATGATTGGAACGCCGTCAGAATCAAAAACCGATCGATTCATGTCCAAATACATGAAAGCTTCTAGAGGAACAAAGCCAGAAGCGAGGCAAGTCGCAATTTAACCATCTGTAGGGTAGAATGGCTGTGGAACCCAAGGGTTTTCACTCACAGTTATAGATGTTGCGATATGATTCCGGAAAATGTTCAATATGAAGATATCGACTCTTGTCACTTAAGCAGTTTGATAAATTCTTCTATTCGATATAATAGGGGTACCGGTTTCTAACAGATGGCGTAACTTGATTTTTATTCCAGTGATTCACCTTTCCAAATATCCATTTTACGCTTGCGAAAGTAAAGTTAAAGAAAACACATAAAATATTCAGATGGAAACAAAATTTTTTATTCCGTATAAGGACTGAACCTTGCCTAATACGTGAAACACAACATCGTCCAAATGTTTTCCACGGCACCTCTTAAAGGTGTTACCCTTCCACTTCAAGGGTTGTCGCGCTGTTCAGCCTTGCGGGCCCGGTTCGCTCCGTCGGAGACGGCGCAGGCGCCAACTCGCTGTCCCTAGGCTGGAAGGATTTAAAAATAAGATCGTTCGCGAGCAAACGATCCGACAGCGCGCGCACGAGAACTAAACACTAAAGAGAATAAAAGTTTCACCTCCCCTCCTCACACTAGATTTCAAACCAAGGTTAAAATGAACTGAACACTAAAAAGGATAAAAGTTTCACCTCCTCTTCTCACACTAGATTCCAAACCAAGATTAAAATGAGCTGAACACTAAAAAGGATAAAAGTTTCACCTCCTCTTCTCACACTAGTTTTCAAACCAAGATTAAAATGAACTAAACACTAAAAAGAATAAAAGTTTCACCTCCTCTTCCCACACTAGATTGCAAACCTCCCCCAACTTACCTTTTTTGTCCACCCCACGATCTCCTGAAATTAAAATGGTAGTCTGAAAAAAAAGGGAAACGAAGAACCCGCCGCTAGAGCGCCGCGCACAATCCAGGTTCTTTTCCGTTAAAAATAATAACCATATTTTTGTTGTTAATTAAAACACTTTATTCACACAAGAGTATTCTAATAAGTAAATGTAAGAGCAAAAATGATAAAAAAGAAAAGGTACCTTTTTTTCCTAATAATCGCTAAGCTAACCCTACCCTGGGGCCCCAGCAAACAATCGTCCGTGGATACTGGCGCCAACCTCGGGAGCCGGATTCTCGTTCAGATGAGCTTTTTCCACCCTAAATCGTTCTTCCGTGCGACAGGTGTTGCGCCGCGGTATGATGAGCGTCGTGATAACGCTGATGATGTTGTTTCCAGGCTGATGCACCCTTTTCTTGCGCTTCCAAACTTTGATTTTTCTTCGATCTTCCCTCGCTCGTTCCAAGTCCACAAAAAAGGGCCTCCGTTATCCCTCAGCCCTTTAAATTGTCTCGCCTTAACGGACGCCCGCTGCATTGGAGGTGGTTGGCCTCCCATTCGTACGACGAACTTCTATTCTGCTTTTGGCGCGGTTCGTAGCGCGGCTACCAACCATCTTCACTACCTCAGCTCCGCACCCATGGTTGCTGTATGCGAGTTGGTCTGCATTACTCATTATTTCGGATCAGCTGGGCAGTCCCAATATGTGGGTCACTAGAACATCGCAGAATGTCATCGCCGAATGACATTTTGTAGTTGTCAGCGGAAAGTAAATACAACGCGATTTCTAGTAGTTCCGATCAATTAGCTTGCGCCCTTTAAGTTGTGTTTCCGTCCTGGAAATGTCGCAAGAATTGCACGTCCTGCATACAATCGCTGGTCCTGAAATAGTGTCCCCGAAAGAAATGTTTGTCCGCTTCATTTCGCCGCGTTATCACTAATATGTTGCGAGTGTTTGGTTTGCACGGCACAACAAGCTGCGTGTCAGGATTTTGGTGAAAAGGCTTAGGAATTTCCGAATGTCGGTCGACTTGAGCGCAGTACAGGTGTTATGTGTACCTGGTCGTGATGCCTGTATTTCGTCGTGAATATTGACCAACTTGGGAGTCGCCCCATTTTGGTGTCGCATCGGAGACACAGTCAGGGAAGTGTAAGTTGGAGCCGACAATTCCCTTGAGGTAAGATTTTGCATTCGTACACGACTGCGATAGCCTCGCATGTTTATGTTACCGTTTGCGCGATGCATCCCGTCACGGTTTTGATGGTGATTTTACATTTGGTTTCGGATTTGATTTTTTTACTGTCCTGATGCTGGTTGTGTTGATCCATCTGGTGCGGTGACCAGGAGTGCGCCCCTTAAACGCCTTCCGAGTCGGTGATAGCCTTTGTGGAGCGCTTGTGTTAGATGCGTTGCCATAGGCTATCCTTGTTGGGAAGAGTGATGGTCGACCGGCCCCCTTCTGATGTCGTTCGTCATCCGTTGCTGCCGTTTACTTCATACCTAAGCTAAACGCCCTACTCCAGCTCGACTGATAAGTTACATTGCTTTGTTATACAACAATACCATTTTTCTTTTGTATTAAAGTTAAACAAAGTATTTGTGGTAAAGTTAAAGCAAAAATACAATGGGTCAACTCTTACCTCGACGCTCAAGCGGGGTTGGGGTGTGCTAATGACATGCATCCCGATCTCCTTTGTGGTCGTGGTGTGGACTCCGGGTGAAAGCTGGTCATCCGTAACAAAGGCCTCAATCCTTTTGAGGTAATTTTCAATGATTTTTTGGCACATTTCCGGCAATATCTCGGCCATAACTTCACGAATATTGGTTTTCAATTGCTCAAGATTTTGAGGATTGTTTGCGTAAACACTATCTTTCGCATAGCCCCATAAAAAGAAACCGAAAGGTGTTAGGTTGCAGGATCTTGCGGGCCAATTGACATCACTCAATCTGGAAATTACGCGTCCTAGAAATTTCTCTTGCAAAAGTACTCGATTAGCCTTTTTTGTGTGGCTTGTGGCTCCATTCTGTTGAAACCACATGTTCTCCAGATCATAATCTTCAATTTCTCTCTAAAAATATCGGTTAACATCCGTCCATAGCGGTAAGAATTGAATGTCATGGCTCTTCCTTGATCGTTTTCAAAAAATACGGACCAATAACACCTCCAGACCATAATGCACACAAAACGGTCACTTTTTCCGAATGCAAAGGCCTTTCTGCGATCATTTGAGGATTTTGAGAGCCCCATATGTGGCAAATCTGTTTATTTACGTAACCACTGAGTGAAAAATGAGCCCTATCACTTAAGAAAATTTTGTTCGAAAAATCGTTATCAATGGCTTGTTGTTCAATCACCCAATTTGCATATATTCTGCGTTATGTATGGTCTTGAGGCTTAAGTTCTTGAGTGAGTTGGATTTTGCATGAATGGAGATGGACCTCCAAATGCAAAATCCACCACAATGAGCCGTAAGACAAGCCCAAATGTTGAGCACGTCGAAGAATCGACGAATTCGGGTCTTCCACCACGCTTTGAGCAACGACAGCAATATTTTCAGCAGAACGAGTGTTGCGATGATGCACAGGCCTTGCAATATCAATAACCGATCCAGTCTCTTCAAATTTTATCACTGTGTTTGAAATTGTTTGCTGTGTAGGTCGATTATGTCGACCGTAATCGGCTCTTAAAACCCTAAATGTTGATACAGCAAAATCACCGTTTTTATAATAAAATTTTTTAATTTTAACGCGTTTTTCGACTGTTAAGCGATCCATATTTCTAAATGCCAAACCTTCATTTAAAAACATGCTTTGAATGACATTTAATTTTGACAGATGTCAAATGGCAGGGTTATACTTTCACAACCACGAAATGGATAACCCTGTAGTTTCAGAATCAGTATGTGTCATTTAGCTGAAGTGTAAACAACAATACTTTTTTTTACTCTAAAAATGTCAAATTTTGTGCCGAATAAAGTGTTTTTGCGGGGAGTGCTTCTTCATTGAAGAAAAAGGCTGCCAGAAGTCATCGTATTTTGGTAGAAGTGTACGGTGTGCATCCTCTAGCTGAGCGTACGTGCCAGAAGTGGTTTGCACGGTTTAAAAGTGGCAATTTTGACTTGGAGGACAATGAACAACCTGGAGAACCAAAAAAGCTTGAAGGTCACGAATTGGTGACATTGCGCGACCAAGATCCATCCCAAACTTGCAAAATCACTTGGGGCCACTCAACAAACCATTTCCGATTGTCTGTAAGCAATTGGTCACGATAAAGCTTAAATTTTCGAAAAAAAACTACATGAATTAACCGGCACCCCTATTATAATGCTTTCAATCCATCTCAGGCTTTCTGTACAAACCAGTATACGCACTAAGATATTTCCTTTCGAAAACTCTTAATTTTTTCATTGTACTAGCATTCTAGTTGTAACAGATCAGACATCCATATGTCAAAACTGGTCTAACCAGGGTCTTGTAACAGATAATTTTGACCTTTAGACTAATTTATCTGGAGTGAAAGGGCCTTTGTAGGGCCATGGCTACTGTTTGTGCCATACTGAGCATGATTTTGATATGTTCAGTATAGTACAGATACTCATCGAGATGAACACCGAGGTATCGAACACAGGATTTATGTGGAACCCGTTCTGAGCTACGCTCGCCAGCCATGGTGTGGAAATCCTTCCAATTACGTTTCAGGTCTTGACTGACCCCTGCAACGTTGTCCGAAGCAAAATTTTTTCGTATTTTTGCGCATTGATTTTCATTCGCCAATTGTCGGTGTAGAGCTGCACATCATTGAAAATTTTTTGAAGATTTCTTTGAACTATTGTAGCTTTTCGGTCTGCGGTATAGATACTTAGATCATTAGTAAACTCTACCAACCATCACGTTGGCGAGACGTTAAAATCAAAGCGTTCAATAGCTTGCGAATGAATATTTAGAAAAGCAGAGGCGCAGTAACTGTTCCCTGGTGTAGATCATTCAAGATCTCAAATTCGCGCATTGTCGTCAGATTTACATTAGTTATAACAGATGATTTCCCGTATAACATATTACACATCATGGTGACAAGGCGTCTGGGGAACTTGTCCTGAAGGAGTTTAAAAACTAGTCCATCCAACCAAACCGTATCGAAGGCTTTCTCCATATTAATGCAACACACTCCAATACATTGTCTATTATTTTGTTTCCTACAGATGTCTGAAGTTTTCTTTCGTTATTGCATGTATGGTCATATGCCTGGCACCAAAACTAAATTGGCAATTTGGCATCAAGTTATATTTCTCAATGCGGATGTTTAATGCTTTGTTTAGTATCACTTCAAACACCTTGTTGATGTCAGGCAGCAAGCTGATTTGGCGATAGCTTCTAGGACTCAAAGATTTTTCTCCTTTCTTTAAAATCGAGAATACCTCAGCCTTTTTTCACTCATTTCGGGAATATAAATCGCTCAACATATTGTTAAATAATATGCAATAATTCCTAATATCAACTTGAGGCCAACGTCGGAGGACTACATTTGAAATACCATCAGTACCACATGATTTCTTGTTGTTTATCCTGCAAAACATGAAAGACAAGTCTTCACAGCTGACAAAATAATCAATAAATTTCAAGCTCAGAATGAGGCCAGATATTAATGTGTCATTGAAATGAAGAATTGACTGACCGTTCAGGCTTGATTTGAAGTCGGAAACTTTTGCTTCAACAACCCCTTAAAATATTTCATTCCCTCTCTCAGGCTTTGGTAGATGAACGGATACAGAATGTGTTCTAATCAGGGCAAGTTTCTTCATTCCGTCACATATAATCTTGTTTCGATTTTTATCCGGAGTCGTACTATTAATATCGAGAAGATTTATCTCATCTCTAGTGACTTCAAGATTTGATATCTTCACTCGAGACTTCTTACGGAATATGTGTTTCACTTTCACGAAAACGCCACTTAGGTCCTGTGGGCTGATACACCTTAGTTCTTCCGCCTATTGATTGCTGACCTCACTCCTGAAGTATCAATGGATTAAGTTCCGGACATTCTTCAGGTGTAATTTCAGCAAATTCAATTAGAGATGGTTGTAGTCCAAAAATTGCCGATAAATATTGTTGACGCATGTGAGAAGGAGGCTTTTCAATCTTGGCAACCTTGAAATGGTTGGTATTTCATATCCTTCCATATTGTTTCGATGTTTAATCTTAAGAACTACTTTCTCAATCGTTTCCAACCTCAGCTTCTCTAACTTCGACAAATAGAGATCTATTTCATCGTTGGTTAGATTCCTATCATTAGGAACCATTTAGTAAGAGTTGCCATCATCAGAAGGAGGACATTGCTTCTGGTACTCCCGATTCAACTTCTTTTGAAACTTCCCCAGTCTGTTTTTTCGAAATTCAAACGATTATTTTCATGACGAACAGCAATGAGGAAGAGAGTGGGATGACCCTTTGATGATTGATTACCATTACGATTGCGTTATGGTCGCTATCGTAAGGAAGCACCTGCAGTTTCCGTTGAGAACTATTAAAGTTGAATTCAGGCCTTGTATCAGCAATGCAGAGGTCCAGATATGAATTTTCCCTAGGGTATGTTGGGAGCTCCAATCCATATAAATTGCACTTGTATTCAATTTGGTTCTCTGTTCTCCACGATTTCAGGAATACACCTCTGGGATTATTGGTGTTGTTCAGCCATGATGTATGCTTTCCATTCAGGTCACCAGCAAGAATATAATAACTATGCAACCTGTTCAATTCGAGTATTTCAAACAAGGAATTGAGCTCCTCCTTAAACTTGAGAACATTTTGACCAGTTGCATGGGCAGAGATAACGAAGGAGTTATCCCCACCTGGCAATGAAATTTTGATAACGGACCGTTAAAGAAATTCAGAGTTTTTGAATTCGACTTTTATAGTATTTTGGAAACAATAAGGTCTTCGAACCAATATCTCGGTGCCACCTCCCCCATCACCTATTACCCTATCGTTTCTTACGAATTCGAAGTCCTTGAATGTCATGGAGTGCCATGAATTCAGATGAGTTTCAGTGAGAAGCATGATGTCAGGCTTTTGCTTGACAATGAATTCAAGGAGATAATCAAGTCAATATATAGTAACAATGGAGTTGACGTTGATTGAGATGAGACGAGTCCTATCCATAAGATTGGATGACAAGTTATTTTGAAAGTCCTAAACGCTGAAAAACAAAATTAATTTTCATATCTCGTTTATTGATTCACCCCTATAAAGAATTAAGTTGCTGGTAAATTTTGAGAAGCAGCTCTCTATTGCCATTTATATTAATTAGGTTATTGACCGCATTTTCTGCTGATCCTCTAGCGGCGAGTGCAAATGATACTCAAGGCTTGACGAAGTTAGGAGCTTAGACACTGCGGTGTAGTTGTGTTTGCTTTGAGACAAATTTTACTCTCGCATCTTTAGATCCGCATCCGCGGTATGATGCCGGGTGACCAAAAACACCGCAGTTAACACAGTATAATTTCTATTTTGGCTCCATCTGAGGCAATTTGCACTCACCGGGAGCATGAACGTCCTTGCATTTGACGCATTGATAATGCATGGCGCAGTTGGCAGCCGAATGTCTAAGTCATTGACATCGATAACACTGATTCACTTCTTTTTTCTGAAGGCGTTCCCATCTCACTACTCGGAAAGTTCAACTATCTTATGTTATTTGTTGAAGAGCACTTTGACTGCTCTTATTTGAAATCTGCACCAAATAAAGTGGTAAACTTTTTTTTTCTACTGTCGACCTTCTTGTCACGAATGTTTTAACGGAAATAAATTCAATTTCTGGTGCTGTTTCCTTGAGCATCTGAAGAAGATCGACGGTATGTTCTCCACAGTCCAAGCCTTTCAACAAAAAGGTCTGGTTCTTCTCACTTTTCGGGGTATAGGTGAAGTGTAGAACCTCCCCAGAATTTAGTGGGATTCTTAATTTTTCGACATTGATTCTTTTAATCTTGAAATTAGTTAATTTGTTTTTGGCTGCCAATAGCCGAACCATATCCATTCCGCTTTGACCGAACACATTAATTGGCGGATCTTTCTCTGTATTTTTGGCAACTTTTTGAGAAGAACCAGCAGAACTGCGAGCTGGTTTCTTCTCTTAATTTTTTTTAGTAAATGATAAAACTATCATTGTTATCTTGATTAGCATTACCTTCAATACTTTCTTCAACGTCTATTTTTTGTTGGAGTCCGTTCAGCGCTGCATAATAGTTTTGGCAGTCGTTAACGCCTCCAGCACTTAATATTTCTTCTGAGATGACTTGTTTGACCGCTTTCTTTGCCTTAGTTTCCATATTTTTTGCTTTACTGGCTCTGCATCTTGAGTTTTCTTCCCTCTCTTGTACATATCTTCGAGGGTTTTTAATTGTAGTCTCAATTCCTTGTTTTCAGCTAGAAGTCGAATCACTTCTTTCAACTAATTGAGTTTTTCGCCCGCTATCTACGGCGCTATTCTGGTTACTCGTATGTCTTCTTTTATTGACGATTGCCGCCAATTTCATATTGCTACTCTCCCCGGGGTCCCAATGGAAGGAAACCTTCGGGCTTCTCCATAGCAGCAGTCCCGAGTTAGTCTTTGGATTATTTGCTTTGTTGATTTGTCGTTATAAAATAATATTCGATATGATTCCGTGAATCGATTCCTTCGACGATAAATGCTTTTTCCAATAAAGATCAAACTTTACCTTTGACTGACCTATAAAAAATTAATTTAATTTTTTGAAAACTGACTTTTGTGAAAAATTAATAATTTTTTTAAATTAAGGACAGGAGTGATTGAAAACACGTCTATACGCAACGAGTAAGTCTCATAATTGAGAAAATCCCTCATCAAGACCTTTAATTTGGTACCCATATCGGCTACTTTTGAAAAAAAAAAATTTTTTTTAAATGCTTCACCCCCTGTATGGGGAGACCCCCATTGAAAACGTTAAAATATTTTTTTTTGCACTACAACTTTTGAGAGGGCACTATTTTTCACCTACGTACAAAATTTCATTACTCTACCTTATGTAGTTTGCAAGACAATTTGCTGTGACGTACGGACGAACGGATGTACCGAACGGTCGCAATTTTAGTAAGGCATTGTCAAAATTTTTTACAATACCCTAAAAATGCACTTTGAATTTCGAATTGCATTTATCATCTTAAGAATTTTAAGTAATGTACGAGTATATGGTTCACTGGTCATAATGTGCGAAAAGTTATTTGTTGTGGATGGTTTTCTATGGAATGGACTTTTAAGCCATTGTGCTCTTTCAGTTAACTTGCAGGAACGTTTTGAAGTACGTAAGGAGAAACGCGTCCATAGAAAATTCAATTTGATGTCAATTTAATAACATGTTATGTCGCTTGGTAATTGACTGAAGTTTCTTTGATCTTGCTTTTAGAGTATACTCTCTGCTTCAATTTTCGAGGTGATGTATCCCATTGTGACTACTGAGTGAGATTCTATTAAAATGTCACTTCAAAGAGGTAAAATGACTTTACTCAATGCATTGCCATCATACTCGTACCCTAGAAAAACGAGAGATCAAGTCAGCAAAAAATTAAATTACAGTTAAAAAGACTTCTAATGCTATCTCCCTCACATAGTCCATAAAAACGTTCCTTTTAACCATATAAACAAATATGTGACAGTGATTATCAGGGAAATATTTGCTAAACTGATGGCCTCATCGCCTTCAAATTTTCAGCATCTACTCCAATCACGCACAATCACGGAAGCGCAGAAGTCGTTCCGTTTCGCTTCATGCCTTATGAAATCCTGCAAAAGTACTTACATTTCCTCGAAGTAATGGCAGTAAAGCGTCTGCTTGAACTTCTCGCTAGCAGCGTTCCTTCTCCTCAGTTGCGTCCAAGGATCCCGTGTAGCAGCCAAAAATTTACTATATATCCTCAACTCGATACTCTCCGAAGGGCAATTCAGTAATGAAATGAGCAATAATTCGCTTCCCGTAATAAAGTAGTAAACTTTGTGTAACATTTCGGTATGTCTCGAAAATTAACCAAAAAGCGAACAAACAAAAATACTTTTTGCAGTAATCATCTTCGAGTTTATGCGGGTACAATAAAGGGATGTGAAAGTTTTAGTTGCTTCGTTGGAAATATGATAAATTTTTATTGTAGACATGTATAATTTGCTGAAGTTTTGGAATTCGTAACGAACAAAGTGTTTGAAGGCTGCGAGAATTTTGGAGCAGGATAATTTTATGAGGATGTTTCGGTGAAATTATGCATGGGGATTTATGCATGTACTGTTGCGTGTTTGTTATTATAATTCCTTTTTATTTTAATACTCGCACCAAGGTCACGGCAGTTGATTGCTCAGTGATTCATGTCACGATTGTATAAAAGCGATAAAGTTATGATTTATGCAGAATGTTAATTGTTTTTAATGGCTCAAATGAAAAGAGCGAATCATTGTTGGTACAGCCACCGAAAAAAATCAACTCTCCAATTAGAAGTGCAATCATAAATTACACCTTTATCAAACATCCCCATAAAATTCAAACAATCCTTGTGCCATGTTTTACATATGGCAGGACGTTGCAACGCATAAAACACACATGCCTATAATAAATCATGTAAAAGTCAATACTTTGCAAGGCTGACAGTCGTGCCATGATTCCAACCCCACGATCATTACAGCCGTTTTAACACTTGCAATCTAAACTGCATGTGCAGTTCATATCACCACTGACTAGTAATTTATTGAGCGTTGTTGCATTTGTCGTAGCCGGGAAATTCTATGAAAAGGACTGGAGCGTGACATGTGATTGGCACAATTTGCAGGGAGGAAGTCCGACTTTCACCCATCACACACTCATGTGCAATGTTGAGCAAAATTGATGTCGGAAGCAATATTATTTACAAATACCATAATGCAATGAAACGTGACATTAGCAGGAGTCGAAAGGTGGTCGGTATCAAAGGGCGATAGAGCAGCATATTAGACTCCTTGGTTGGAGTCAAACAGTAAGTGACGATGTAAATATCTGGGCAAATTGGATGTGGTTGTGGTTATAATTAATTAACTGTGGAGTTTCTTTACTGACTTGCGGTTCTATTGAGAGATATAAATAAATTACCTTCTTATGAGATTCATTGCTACTTAGACTGGTGAAAGAAAGCATTTCAAAATTATTTTTTAACAAGGGAATGAAATAAATGTATGAGATAATGGGTTATGGAAGAACCAAAGTCTGCGGTGATTCAAGTTATTACCATCAAAGTACTAAGAGGTGGAGGGGAATAAAGCCTGGCTTGTAATGCAAAAATGTTAACGATCTTTTCCAAAAATTGTAACGGCAAGGGAATGGAAATCAACGTAGTGTGTTGTTAAAATTGTATGTTAAATTCGCAGCAATCACGATGGGATCTTGGCACGACTTTACGTAATCAGCCGCGAATAAACGCAAAATACACGAGCAGAAAGTAACGTAGGCCAAAATTTTGTAAGGAACAAACCGACGACTCGAATAATTTAAATTTAATGGGTAATAATAATGAATCTGAAATCGGTACTTTATGTTGTAAATGTACAAAAGAGTCGGCACAAGATCCCACTATTTTTATATCGGATTACGCGAAGGTGAAGAAGGAGCGTAAGGACAACGATATCAATTCGATTGAAATTGTAGATACTATGATGAATACGGTAAAGGCAAACTTGACAAATAATTCGTTACTTAAGGCGGTCAGTCCGATACCACGGTCAGCCCGGCTCCCACCGTGACGTGATTTATCCTTGAAGCGACAAGTTTCAAAAGAAGTAAAGGGTTATTTATTTTACGCTTGGGAAAGTAACGCTAAAGACAACACATAGAATATTCAGATGGAAACAAAATTTTCTATTCAATATAAAGATAAAATCTTGCCATTATACGTGAAACACAACATCATTCAAATTTTTTCGGCGGGACCTCTTAAAGGCCTCAATCCTTTTGACGTAATTTTCAATGACTTTTCGGCACATTTTCGGAAATATTTCGGCCATAGCTTCACGAATATTGGTTTTCAATTGCTCAAGATATTGGGAATTATTTGCGTAAACAGGGTCTTTCGCATAGTCCCATAAAAAGTAATCCAAAGTTGTGAGGTCGCAGGATCTTGCGGGCCAATTGACATCACTCAATCTCGTTATTACGCGTCCTGGAAATTTCTCTTGCAAAAGTGCTCGATTAGCCTGTGTTGTGTGGCTTGTGGCTCCGTTCTGTGGGAACCACATGTTCTCCAGATCATAGTCTTCAATTTCTCTCCAAAAATAATCGGTTAACATCCGTCCATAGCCGTCAGAATTGACTGTAATGGCTCTTCCTTGATCGTTTTCAAAAATTACGAACCAATAACACCACCAGACCGTAATGCACACCAAACGGTCACTTTTTCCGGATGCAAAGGCCTTTCTGCGATCACCTGAGGATTTTGAGAGCCCCATATGCGGCGATTTGTTTATTTACGTAACCACTAAGTGAAGAATTAGCCTCATCACTAAAGTAAATTTAGTTAAAAAATCGTTATCAATGGCTTGTTGTTCAATCACCCGATTCACATACATTCTGCGTTGTGTATGGTCCTGAGGCTTAAGTTCTTGAGTAAATTGGATTTTGTATGGATGGAGATGCAAATCCAAATGCAAAATCCACCACAATGAGCCGTAAGACAAGCCCAAATGTTAAGCACGTCGAGAAATCGACAAATTCGGGTCTTCCACCGCACTTTGAGCAACAACAGCGATATTTTCAGCAGGACGAACATTGCGATGATGCACAGGCCTTGCAATATCAATAACCGATCCAGTCTCTTCAAATTTTCTCACTGTTTTCGAAATTGTTTGCTCTGTAGGTCGATTATGTCGACCGTAATTGGCTCGTAAAGCCCTAAATGTTGATACAGCAGAATCACCATTTTTATAACAAAATTTAATAATTTTAACGCGTCCTTCGACTGTTAAACGATCCATATTTCTCAATGGCAAACCTTCGGCAAAAAAACATGCTTTGAATGACATTTAATTTTGACAGATGTCAAATGGCAGGGTTATACTTTCCCAACTCCGAAATGGATAACCCTGTACAAACTCGAGCACCGTATTAAGGAATTGAATTTGGAAAAGCATTTCATGAATGACACAATGGTGACAATGATCATGCCCATTCCTGAGAATTGTCCTGTTGGAAGGCACAGATCAGCAAAATGGATCGTATATGGTATCAATAAATCGACATCGAAGGCATTCTGCTTCATTACCAAAAACATTGTTCTGGCTAGTCGAACGTCAACCAACGAAGACTACAAGAATAGCGTTTC
Source organism: Odontomyia ornata (assembly GCA_963969285.1). Taxonomy (NCBI): domain Eukaryota; kingdom Metazoa; phylum Arthropoda; class Insecta; order Diptera; family Stratiomyidae; genus Odontomyia; species Odontomyia ornata. The sequence continues at coordinate 58,406,512 of OZ017738.1, read as the reverse complement.
ATGGGTGAAACATGAGCTCCCGCAGTAGAATTGTCCTTGGAAGCGTTCAGTGATGGGGGTTCAACTCAACTGAAACCCGTGCTTGCTGTGGGAGCTGGCTTGAGTGCAGCTGAAGTCTAAGTCAAATGCGCTTTATTCAATACTAATCGTTATAAATTTTAACATACAAAACTTAATGGCCCAAATGGCTCTCAGTTAAACACATTTTATTAAAACAAAAACTATAGCTAATTCAAATTACTTAAGGTTATTACATATTTTATGATTTGATGAAAAAAGGAGAAAAAACTGACCAACACTATTCAAAATTATTTATAATTTGGACACAAAACTGATCTTTTACCCTACACCTAATAACCTAACCTAATTCGAACGAAATTCCATGAAAAACATTATCTTATACTAAAAAATCTATCAAAACATTTCTAACCTACGCGTTTAATCTTATCTCTAAGCTTAATATAATAAACATAACATATATCTGACCTATCCCTTATTTTTAACACAATTGAAAAACAACACTAAATATAACAATAATGAGCTGAAACTCAAAAACTAAGTAACGGAAAAACCACAAAAACTGGAAATAAACACGAATAATTTAGACATTGTCATTCAGCCACCAATACTTAGATTGCTCCATCCCAGCTCGATCAGCTTCAACGAATCTAGCAAATGAGTATCTCCATTGGAATTTTTGGTCTCGTGAACTCAAATTCGAAGGATATTTTATCTTCTTATCGGTGGCCCGTCTATATATGTGATATATGACTGGGACGCCGTCAGAATCAAAAACATATCGATTCATGTCCAAATAAGTACTCGAATGCTTCTGGAGGAACGAAGCCAGTAGCGAGGCAAGTCGCAATATACCCGTCGGTAGGGTGGAACAGCTGTGAAATCCAAAGGTTACAGATCTTGCGAAATGATTCTGAAGAAGTTTCAATATGAAGATATCGACTCTCGTCACTTTAGCAGCTCGATAAATCCTTCTATTTGATATATTATGCTTCCAATCCCTCTCAGGCTTTCTGTACAAACCAGTACATGCACGAAGAAAACTCTTAATTTTTCCATAGTACTGGCACTCTGGTTTTACCAGATCTGGCATCCGTATGCCAAAACTGGTCTAACCAGGGTCTTGCAACAGATAACCTTGACCTTTTGATCAATGTTTCTGGAATGAAAGAATCTCCGTAGGACCATGACTACTTTTTGTGCCTTACTGCGCATGATTTTGACATGTTCAGTATGGTACAGATACTGATCGAGACGAACACCGATGTATCGAACACAGAATTTATGTGGAACCCGTTCCAAAACTACCCTCGCCAGCGATGATGTGGAAATCATTCCAATTACATTTCAGGTCTTGACTGACCCCCTGCAGCATTGTCCGTAACAAAATTGTTTCGCACTTCTATGCGTTGATGTTCATTCGCTGATTGTCAGTGTAGAGCTGCGCATCATTGAACATTTTTTGGAGATTGCTTTGAACCATTGTAGCTTTTTGGTCTACCGTATAGACGATCAGATCATCACTAAACGCTACTAATGATTGCGTTGGCGAGACATTAAAATCAAAGCCGTTCAATAGCTTGCGAATGAAATATTGAGAAGAGCAGAGGCGCAGTTACTGTTCCCTGCTGTAGACCATTCAATACATTGAAGTCGCGCATTGTTGTCAGTTTTCCATTAGTTATAACAAATGATTTTCCGTATAAAATATTGCACATTATGGCGACAAGGTGTCTAGGGAACTTATCCTGAAGGAGTTTAAAAATTAGTTATTCTAACCACACCGTATCAAAGGCTTTCTCCATGTCAATGAGACGTGCTGCAACACATTTTTTATCATTTAGTTTCCAATAGATGTCTGAGGTTACTTTCATTATTGCATGTGCGGTAAAGAGCCTAGCACGGAAACAAAATTGGCGATTTGGCGTCAAGTCATATTTCTCAATGTGGGCGTTTAATGCTGTATTGAGTATCACTTCAAACACCTTACTGACCTCAGGCAAATATCAGAGAACCACTTTTTTGTTTTGTTTGGGTGGTAAATGTCATTTACGCACAGTGTGTGGGACTCCCATGCTCACAAGAAGCTGACTAAGCTACCCACTAAACACCTCACCTGTCAACCTGAGAACCCAGCCTGGAACCGTTTGACACATTACTTTGGGCCAGGTCCCGTTTTGTTACGCCTTGAGGCACCTTCAAGCTGGGAGATCCCTTTCCTAGCGGGAGGGGAGTGGGGAAGAGAAAGTGCCAGAAAAGCGATACCCTTGCCCCAATGCCCCCGACTGCTGTGAGTCCTTTTTATATTTTAGGATTGCCCGAGCATAATATGCTACCTGATACCATTTGTCAACCGATTCGAGCATCACCGCAACTTTATTATCCAGGGTGAGTTCCCCCGTCCCCCTGTAGAGGTCACTTTGCAGCCTGACCCATTTTGTGCACGTTAAAAATGTGTGGCAGGCATTCTCCTTCTCTCCTGGGCAAAACCGACAATCAGGGGACCGTGACTTACCAATCTTGGGCAGATAAGACTGATAACACCCATGCCCGCTCAAAAGCTGGGTCAAATAGAAGTCAGTCTCACCATGCCTTCGATTTAGCCACGGTCTCACATCCAGGATGAGGCACACAGGCCAGCTTCTTTTCGTGCAATTGATCCAGGACTGCTGCCAATTGTTTACTGAGCGCTGTCTCTCCTCGCAGACAACCATCACCCTCGCATTCTCATTTCGGCACAGGTAAATAGCGTGGCACTCTTTAGCAAGGAGGGCACCAGGTATCACGCCTGCAATGACTTTCACCGCCATATCAAAGACTGTCAGATACGAAGATGTAATCCTCGGTGGTCCTCTTGTCTGTACCTGCACCAAACGTTTTCGGTAAACTTCCTTACTGAGAGCGTAGCCCCATACTTCTGCTCCAAACAGTAGCACTGAGCCTACAGCACTCATCAAGAGGCACTTTTTTAGGGTTTTGTACTAAAATACAAAACCCTATTGCAATCACGACCTGTGTCCGTCTGTCCGTCCGTCCGTCTGTATGTCACAGCACTTTTTCTCCGAAACTATAAAGGCTACAGCCATGAAGCTTTGTGAAAAGGTCAGAAGTGGTGACTTCTTGAAAATTCAAGGGTGGAAATTTTTTTCAAAGGGGCTTAAGGGGGTCTCCCCATATAGGGAGGTGACCCCTCAAAAAAAATTTTCTTCATTGGTAGTCGAGTAGGGTGTCATTGGAAAGGTCTCAATGAGATCTTTTCAAAACAAGTCTTAATATTGCCTTATGAGTACCGAGGGGGGGGGGAAGGGGAAATGTACGAACTTTTCGTGTAACCCCCCCCCCTCACGATTGGACACCTTCCATCCGAAAAATCTGAAAAAAATCATGAATGTAGGCCTTAATGAGTACAACAACAACAAATATATGAGAAGTCGAAATTCACTCAACTTTGTTAGTATTAGTATGATTTATCGATTTTATGTTTCTCAACACAACACAGCAATCGAACTAAACAAGTTAGAGCAATGATAAATATATAAATGAAGAGGAGAAGGATGCCAAGGAAGAAAAAGAGAATTTCAAGGTCGCAGGTTTACCACAAGTGCGGCAATAAAATCAGTTTCATTACTTAATTGGCACAACTCCTATATATCTTTAATCTGTAGTCAACTTGCTAAATTTTATTCCTTCAAACTTTTTATTTCTTCAAAGCCCGAAGTAAATATAATAACAAGAATCGAAAAAAAATTTCAGTGTTCAATAAGACCCTGAAGGGTTATAAATTTTATAAGTTCTAAAGATATTTATAGTGTATAATATCTATGATATGATATGATATATGGTGTGAAGTGACTGTAAAAATAATTTCATGTGAATGCTTTATATCAGTATAATAGCTTTAAATGTATCGTAAAGATTTGAAAAATTATTAGCATCAGATCAAATAATAAATATAATGGGGGGATAATTCTTTAGAACCGCGATAGTAAAAACTGCGATAGTGTGGAGTGCGAATTGGAAAGCGATATTGATCGAGTAATAGTAAAGTGATTTTCGTGATAGATAAGACAGTTGAAGTGAAAAATTTATAAACAAAGTGAAAATTAAAATAAGGGAAGTGTTAATTAATGATTGTGCATTTATAAATAAATAAACTTTTTTAACTTAATTTAAAAGACATTGCGTTTTCACTTTCCCGGAACATTAAAATTATTGGCCGCGAACCAAAACAGAAGTGAGAAAGAAAATTTTGGAAGTGAAAAGGTTTAAACATTTTTAAAGTGCACAATAGTGAAAATTAACGTGGAAACTGGTGGGAAAATAGCCGAAACAATAAAAATGCCGGGAAACTTCCATTTAAAAATTTATAAATTGACCATATCGGAGCTCAAGGAGGAGCTGGAACAGTGAAATCTGGCCACACAAGGTACAAAGGCCATACTGATTCCACGCTTGTGTGACGCAATCGAGTCGGGAGGCACGTATCTGGATTCGGGTGAGCCCTCAGATGCAGAAAAAGGCACAAAAGGTGGTGAAGAAGAAACACCAAAATCAAAGGATTCAGAAAGTGTGTTGATGCAAATGTTGATGGTAATGCAGAAAGAGCAGCGAAAACAGTCATCCAATTTAACTGCGAAGCTAAATGAACAATCAGCGCAGCTGAATGAACATACATCCAGTTTAGCTGCGAAGCTAAGTGAACAGTCATCCAGTTTAACTGCGAAGCTAAATGAACAGTCTTCCAGTTTAACTGCGAAGCTGGGTCAACAAGCGATCGAAATCAAGGCGGATTTGCAAAAACAGTCAACCGAAATAAAAGCGGAGCTAAGTAGTCTAACCAAACAAATTACATGCGTCGAGGAAAAGGTTTATCAGGTCAAGGAGAGAATGAACCATGAGATGGAAAAAATGAAAAAGGAATTTGAAGCAGCGAAGGCAGCAGTTACCACCTCACCAGCTCCACTTGCAATTGCTGCGCAACGCTCATCCAGAAATGTGAAAGCACCAATATTCGACGGGCAAACGGTCTGGAGTATTTACAAAACCCAGTTTGAAGCTGCTGCAAGGGCAAATCACTGGAGTGAGCAGAAACGAGCAACTGCACTAATTCTCGCTCTATGAGGCCCAGCTGCCGAGATTTTGCAGGCAATCCCCGTTGTGTTGGACTCAAATCCGGCTGCTATAATGAATGCACTTGACATGCGTTACGGAGACGATCATCCAAAGCATATTTATCCGTCATAACTACGGCATCGGGTGCAGAAGTCTGAAGAAACTTAACAGCAGCTAGCCCAAGACATTGAGCGACTGGCTTTTTCGGCTTATCCAGCTTACGACCCAGAACATCGAGATGACGCGGTGACAGAAGCATTCATCAGTGCCTTAAAGGACCAGGAATTGCAACAAGCCATGCGTTTAGCTCAAAAACAAACGGTTAAGGACGCATTTGTTTATAGTCTGAATTTTGAGGCAGCGAAAAATGCGACTCGTTCCACTGCCCGGGTCCGTGAGGTAGCGGCAGACGAGTGCAGTTGTGAGCACGTGAAAAATGAGCGAGAGCCACAGGTAAATAAATGGTGCGCCTAGATGCTGGGATTGTGCTGAGAGGGGGCACCTACAAAGATACTGCAAGAAGCGAAGGAAACGGAGCTATTGTCCAGGATGGTGGAGATCCAGACCGTGCCAAGAGCCTTGAATTGAAGCCCATCAAACTAGAGGGGCCAACTTTGTGGGGCGGACGTTGGCTAGGAGGATCGACATCCCCAGCACCCCCATCAACGTGGGGAAGCAGGCTTATGCCTTCCGGGTCAAGTTAATGAAGAACATTGCACCATAACAAGCGACACTGGTGCAACCCGATCGATTATCCGACCAGATCTAGTGAGCCCCCAACTACTTCACAAGGGCAGAGCTCATGGAAATGCTGACGCCCTATCTCGTCATCCATGTCCAGCTAATTGCAAGCATTGCCGGTGGATTGAGGAAAAAGAGCCGCCCGTTGATCTGTGATTGATAACGGCTGAATCCGATGAAGGTTGGTCAAGGGAGGAGATTCGTAACGCCCAGTTAGCCAAACAAGACATTGGACCATTGTTCGTATGGAAGGAGACAACTGGGCGACCTGAGTGCAAAGACGTTTCAATGCATGGCGCAACCCTGAAAAGCTATTGGGCACAATGAAACTCCCTTCAGGTGGAGGGTGGCGTACTCAAGCGGAAATGGGAAACAGCGGATGTCAGCTCCGATAGGATGCAAACTATACTACCCAAAAGCCGAATCCACGATGTGATTAAGGAGATGCACGAAGGATCCTCGGGAGGCCACCTTGGTGTTAACAAGACCTTAGCGAAATTGCGGGAAAGGTTTTACTGGCTCAACGCTCGAGAAGACGGAGAGTACTGGTGCCGTGGATGCACGAGTTGCGCTTCCGTCAAATGTCCGAGGCGACGACTGAGAGGACAAATGCAAACCTATAACGTGGGCGCGCCATTTGAAAGGATTGCTGTTGAAATCGCAGGACCCTTTCCTGAATCCAAATGGAGAAATCGATACACGCTGGTTGTGGCCGATTATTTCAGCAAGTGGCCCGAGGTCTACTCCATTCCCAACCAGGCAGCAAATACTGTAGCCGAACAGCTAGTAATCAATTGGGTCAGTAGGTCCGGCGTACCTTGCGAACTACATTCGGGTCAAGGCCGAAACTTTGAGTCACTAGTTTTTGGCGAAATGTGTGAACTACTGGGAATACGGAAAAGAAGGACAACACCGCTGTATCCCCAATCCGATGGAATGGTCGAAAGTTTCAACGGCACGCTCAATAAACATCTGGCCAAGATGGTTGACGAAAACCAAAGGGACTTGGACCGACATATCCCACTATTTTTGATGGCGTACAGAGCCGCTGAACATGCATCGATGGGCCAAGCCACAGTCAAAGTCATTTTTGGAAAAACTATTCGTCTACTAGCTGATACAAAGTTCGGAGAACCCCCTGAGAAACCCCAAACGATCTCAGAGTACGCAAGTGAGCTAAGACAACGGTTGAACCCGATACATCGGACAGTGCGAAAACACCTCGAATCGGCTACTGACTGCATAAAGACCAGGTATGATCCAAAGGCAAATTCTACTGGCTTCCAGCAAGATGACTTGGTGTGGCTATGTAACCCGCAACGGCGAAAGGGTAGGTCTCCAACATAATTGGGAGGGACCATACCGAGTTACAAAGCGAATCAACGACGTCGTACACCGCATACAGGAACACCGTAAGCCGAGAGCCAAAATGAAAACTGTGCACTTGGACCGTCTTGCCCCATATTGCATCCAGGGAGAATTGACTACAACTCGTGACATATCTTTTCGAGGGCGAAAAGAACTGAGGTGGGGGCAGTGTTACATGTACAAATGATTCTGCGAACTACTATCGCAATTATTTTCACAACCATCAAGAACATCAACAAAATGAATTTACTCAAAACCACGAGAACCCACCCAGCATGATCAACATCTGAAAGTGAGTCACTGCTGCATTCATTAAGCTGCTCGAATATGCCAGATACCTCTCGGCAGAACATTCGGCAATCTACGAGAAATGGATTGAACGGCTAAAGACCCTATATAAAGGAGAGCTGAATGATAGTGTTGAATGCGAATTGGAAAGCGATATTGATCGAGTAATAGTAAAGTGATTTTCGTGATCGATAAGACAGTTAAAGTGAAAAATTTATAGACAAAGTGAAAGTTAAAATTAGTGAAAGTGTTAAATTAATGATTGTGCAATTATAGATAAATAAACTCTCTTAACTTTATTTAAAAGACTTTGCGTTTCCACTTTCCCGGAACATTAAAATTATTGGCCACGAATCAAAACACGCGACAATATGTTGAAATTTTAATAAAAGACAAATGAAGAGTAAATGAAGATGACATCGTAAATGGAAGATCTCAATCTTGGCTCCAAATATTTTCTAATAAGTTACAGTACACTGTTTTCCAATATTTAGTTGATATACTCATATATTGTACATAATCTAAAGACAGAAGTTGCTGCCAAATTGTAGTTGTTAATTGCTGAATTAGTAACATTCATAAAATTTTTATTTTTTTATTTTCATGGTCAAATGAGAAATTGATATTAAATTTAACTTTCTTCCAAGCTACGATTCTAATCATATGATCAATGCTTCATTTTCTAATCCTTGTAAAAACTTCAATTTAATACTTTGGTAGATGAAAGTTCGAATTTGAATAAGCCGGGTTGAGAGCAATGTGATAAATATATATCCATTTATTTAATAATAGCTATCAATACTTCATTAGAAAATAAAACAACCTTTCAGAGCAACAATACAAATGTTAGTTTGTCTATCATTTTCCGTTTAGTAATAATATTCTTTCAATAATAAGTAAATTCGAATTTGGATTTTTCCCAATTTTAATTTTAGTTGATTTGATTTACTTTTTTTTTTGATTGTTCTTGTTGCAATTTAAATTGTTTATGTTTGTTTTTGTCAATAAAAAATGTTGAATTGTAATCATTATTTCAGAATAAATGAATTTTATCTAAATTTTTTTTCCAATTCCGCGCACGTTTATCTTAAGGAATTGAATTTGTTATTGCTTCTTATTTTTCAACAATATTAACTAAAACTACAAACTAGATCCGTAAATTTTACTTTTTATACCTTTGATCGTTTTAAAATAACGTATAATGAGCCCAAATATATGAAATTAATAAAATGAACATAACACACATAAATTGGGCAGAACTCTTTCTATTGCTTTTGATTTTATAGGTGAAGGTGTTTTAAATTAACGATTTCCTTAAAAATCGTTCTCAAATATTGAAAATATACTAGAATTTCGCCATCCATGACTACAAAATACCTCAAACCTGCCAAGTTTAAATAGGTATAGATGTAATCAAATAGATTAGCCGAAGTCAATTCTTACTTAAATTATGACAATTTTCTTTCTTTTCTGTAACTTTTCTTTCGTTTTCGTTTGTTATGAAAATCTTCTAAACTATATTGACATTATCACCTTTAATAAACGCAGAGCCTTTCATTTCATTTCCAAAGTATGACTCTGTTTTTGGATTGTATATATTATAAATAATTATTCAAACCTATAATTAATACTACATATTTTAATGATTTACTGTTAAACTAAAAGGGATAAATGAGGAAAAGCTTAGAAATGTTTTTTCATTTTCATCCATGTCGTTCAAAACTTTCGGTCCTTGGAAGGATTGTAGATGACTTGATTTTTTTTACCCAGTCTAACCTCTTTATTATTAAAATGCTTATTTATACAGCTAGAAATGATTTTGATGTGTGTTTGTGGAAAGTAAATGCACGAGCGTTTACTTCATTTCTATTTAGATACGTTATCAGTCACTGTTACTTTGCGGAGAGAATAGACAGTTTCAAAATAATCACAATGCACAACTGTTAACGGCTTTTGACACGTTTCTTCCCAAGATATCTCCTATCTACGATAAAAGTTTTCTCATAAAATTTCACGTCTATAGCTAATCGCTAAACATCATTAGACCAGGGTGGATCTGTTTTCATTTACGACATGCAATTTAATACTGGAATGAATAGCAGGTACTTCCCTGAACGTCCACCTATATCCTTGCTTCCACAAATTCCCCCCTCCTTGCGAACAATTTTGCTGTTGTCTTCGTTTCATTGAGCCATCGTCAGGAAATCTATTGTACAGTAGCAAGCTGGCTGTGGACAATCTGGATCCTGCATTCGCACATGCCTTGTCTCTCGCTTAGCACCAAAATTTGCTCTCGGGGTTTTTGCTCCTCAATCTACCTGACAAAGGAATCAAATTAAGGTTAGATACAAGCAGAAACTCATGGTACCATAAATAAACTTTACCTTCTTCTTTTTTTCGTACGCAAAGCTGGCGTAGTAATCCCCTTCTAAAGCCTTTATCCCGTTTTAGAATACTGACTAGAAAGTCGACGAAACAGAACTATTAACCTCACTTTTCAAAATAAAATCTACCTTTTTTTCCTGATCAAGGATTTGTGAATGTGCGGAATGACACCATTTTCGGTAATGGTGGCTTTAATCAGACTGTCTAATTCCTCATCTCCACGAATGGTGAGTTGCAAATGCTGTGGAGTGATACGTTTGCCTTTCAAATCTTTAGGCGTATTCCCTGCCAATTCGAGAACATCAAATACTCTAGAATGGCTGCAAAATATACGGCAGCAGTTGCACCAATACGTCCGAGACTCGTTGTATGCGATTTAAGATGCCTATGAATTCTGCCAGCGTGTAACTTAAGCCCAAGCACGAGCCGAACGGGAAACTCTTTCGCTTTGGCTTTTCCGGAATCCGTTCATGACACACGTCAAGTCGCGGTTTTGTGGCAGCGATTAGTTTAAAAGTCGCTCACAAACAGTCGGCGTCAGTGGCGTAGGGTATAGAGATCTATAGATACGTTCGCCCTTCAAATATTTAGGTGTATTCCCTGCCAATTCAAGAACCTCAAACACTCTAGAATGGCTGCAAAATATACGGCAGCAGTTGCACCTCCACGTCCGAGACTCGTTCTATGCCATTTAAGATGCCTATGAATTCTGACAACGTATAACTGAAGCCCAGGCACGAGCTGAACGGGATACTCTTTCGCTTTGGCTTTCCCGAAATCCATTCATGACACACGTCAAGTCGCGGTTTTGTGGCAGCGATTAGTTTAAAAGTCGCTCACGAACAGTCGGCGTCAGTGGCGTAGGATATAGGGATCTACAGGTCGCGTCATTGTACTATAACCTTAAAAGTGAAGAGAACTTTGTAAATCTTGGAGTCAACCTAAAAAGAAAAGGCTCCAAAAAGGATGAAATTGGGTACCGCATAAATGCTGCAAATAAGGCCTACCACTCCATACTTCTCATCCAGAGGCCCCGAGCTTCGTATTTACCAATCACTAGTCTGTACTACTATACGGAATTAAAACATAGACCTTGACGGCTGTTTGCACATATTAGGGTTACTTTAGTGCCTAAAATATGCAGCCAATTCAGTTCTCGTTTTACATTTATTTTCCCAATTTATGGGATATTACACGCCTATGCGTGGTCTAGTTGCTTTGTTACTCTATGAAATTGAAGCAAAAAAAGGTATTAGATTATCATCAACTTATGAACAGGTTTAGTGGCCGAATAAAAACTAAAGATTTTAATTTGTATTTCCCTCAGTTATCAGAATTCAAGATCTCCTTCATAGTTTCTTGCATCAATCGGCACCATCGTCCTTTGACGTTTTTTCAGAAGTTATGTCGTAAATTCGGCAATTTTTTCTTCAATATCATAATGCTGTGACACAAATTAAATGGATATATAAAACTGTAGATTGGTACTTAAATACATAATTCGGAAAATACTATATATAATATTCAAAGGAAAAATTAGCGTTTTCATTGGAAAACTTGGCAAACATTTATGCATTAGCACCGCTAAACTAGGGGGAAGATCTTAAACAAATTGTTTTTATGTTTGTTTAGAATATTTATTTGATTTCTTTGAGTTCGAAATAAACTCTCAAATAGCAACATTATTTCTTATGCTTCCTTCCAATATAGAATGGCCATTTCATCGGATTTTATCACACAATGGGCCGCCACAATTTTCTAGGGCTAAAATGGAGAATTTAACCTAGAGCCCTTTATGGTTAGATATTTGATTGCCTCAGAAAATGACTCAGTGTAGTCAAACGTGTAATATCTTATCATAGTGTAAATCATAATTACGATTAAAGATTAATCTACAAACTATTAGAAAAAAAAGAAGAAAACTGACTTTGGAATGCCCCAAAAACGATGAAATAAATTTTTTGGAAGCGGTGCCATATCATTTTTCCCTCCTTTTTTTGTGATGGTGCAGATGTTTGAAGTATTAATTTTGAAATGGGGAAATTCGTTTGGCGCCGCTTGCATAAAATTTATTTCATCTTTTCTAGGGGATTCCGAAGTTGGGTTTATTTTTTTTCTAAAAGTTTTTATTTCACCCTTTTTAGTGACAAATTTCAAGACTCAGTTTCTTGTATACATTGTATCATGTTTTCGCATATTAAAATATAATTTTTTACTGCAATGCAAAAACCACTACGGCTAAAATCTGCAGCGTTCATAGGAATCGAATTTAACTCTGGTACATTTAATCCATGATCTCATCAACGTCTACCTTGATTTAAGATTTCATAATAATCCAATGTGAATTGTAGCTTTGGGAAATTTTCGAATTTTGAACTTTACCGAGCCGCCATTTTTATATTGCAACCTGGCCCTGAAATGCTTTTTTATCGTTCAACTTTTTCAATTTTTGAGCGGCCGCCACTTCATTTCAAATTGTTCGACTTTGCATTTTTTATCGTGAGCTTTATCACACAATTGAATAAATCTTTGTACTAGTTTTGGTACAAACTGGAGCTATATTTCAGCCAGACCCGAAATATTGTTGAAAATTTGGCGAAAATCGAAGCAAAGCTGCGAAACCCAGGCACAAATTTTGTTATATCCTATGTAGACTCACGCATACAACCAACCACACACATACACACACATGAACATTTATACATATACATATTGTCGCGTGTTATTGGTTCGCGGCCTATAATTTTAACGTTCCCGGAAAGTGAAAACGCAATGTCTTTTAATTTGAGTTAAAAGAGTTTATTTGATAAAATGCACAATAATCGGTTAACACTTTCACTAATTTTAATTTTCACTATTAAGATTCTAACACTTGTCCATAAATTTATTACCGCAATTGTCTTCTAAATCACTTCACTATTACGAAACACACTTTTCTTTCGCACTTCTTGTCGCGGTTGAATGAATGATGATCCCCCCATTCATTCAGCTCGCCTTTATATAGGGTCTCTACCTATTCACCCATTTCTCGTTTATTGGCGACTGTTCTACCGAGAGGTACCTGGTAGATTCGAGCAAATTCATGAATGGAGTGACGTCACTTGCAGATGTTGATCATGCTTGTTGGGTTCTCGTGGTTTCGAGTGAATTCGTGTTCTTCATTGTTGTGAAAACAATTGCGACAGTAGCTCGCAGAATTATTTGTACATGTAACACGGCCCCCACCTCAGTTCTTTTCGCCCCGAAAAGATGTGTCGCCAGTTGTAGTCAATTCTCCCTGGATGTAATATGGGGCAAGACGGTCCAGATGCACGATTTTCATTTTGGCTCTCAGTTTCCGGTGTTCCTGTATGCGATATACGACGTCGTTGATTCGCTTTGTGACTCGGTATGGTCCCTCCCAGTTATGTTGCAACTTTGGAGACCTATCCTTTCGCGGTTGCGGGTTATATAGCCACACCAAATCATCTTGCTGGAAGCCAGTAGAATTTGCCTTTAGATCATACCTGGTCTTCATGCGGTCAGTAGCCGATTCGAGGTGTTTTCGCACTGTCCGATGTATCTGGTTCAACCGTTGTCTTAGATCACTTGCGTACTCCGAGATCGTTTGGGGTTTCTCGGGGGGTGTTCCAAACTTTATATCAGCTGGCAGATGAATAGTCTTTCCAAAAATGACTTTGGCTGGGGCTTGGCCCGTCGATGCATGTTCGGCAGCTCTGTACGCCATCAAAAATAGTGGGATATGTCGGTCCCAGTCCCTTTGGTTCTCGTCAACCATCTTGGCCAGGTGTTTATTGAGCGTGCCGTTGAAACGTTCGACCATTCCATCGGATTGGGGATGCAGCGATGTTGTCCTCGATTTCCGTATTCCGAGCAGCTCACACATTTTGCCAAAAACTAGTGACTCAAAGTTTCGGCCTTGATCCGAATGTAATTCGCAAGGTACGCCGTACCTACTGACCCAATTTAACACTAGCTGTTCAGCTACGGTAGTTGCTTCCTGGTTGGGAATGGGGTAGACCTCGGGCCACTTGCTGAAATAATCGGCTACAACCAGCGTATATCGATTTCCCCAATCGGATTCAGGAAAGGGTCCTGCGATGTCAACAGCAATCCTTTCGAATGGCACGCCTACGTTATAGGTTTGCATTTGTCCTCTCAGTCGTCGCTTTGGGCCTTTGACGGAAGCCCAAATTGTGCATCTGCGACACCAGTCCTCTACGTCTTCTCGAGCGTGGAGCCAGTAGAACCGTTCCCGCAATTTCGCTAAGGTCTTGTTAACACCAAGGTGGCCTCCCGAGGATCCTTGGTGCATTTCCTTAACCACATCGTGGATTCGGCTTTTGGGAAGTATAGTTTGCATCCTATAGGAGCTGCCATCCGCCGTTTCCCATTTTCGCTTGAGTACGCCACCCTCCACCTGAAGGGAGTTCCATTGTGCCCAATAGCTTTTCAGGGTTGCGCCATGCATTGAAACGTCTTTCCACTCAGGTCGCCCAGTCGTCTCCTTCCATACGAGCAATGGTCCGATGTCTTCATCGGCTAACTGGGCGTTTTGAATCTCCTCCGATGACCAACCTTCATCGAATTCCGCCGTTATCAATCGCAGATCAACGAGCGGTTCCTTTTCCTCAATCCGTCGGCAATGCTTGCAGTTGGCTGGACATGGACGGTGGGATAGGGCGTCAGCATTTCCATGAACTCCGCCCTTCCGATGAACAATTTCGTAGTCGTATGACTGCAATCTTTTGATCCATCTCGCAACTTGTCCCTCGGGGTTTTTGAAGTTGAGCAACCATCTCAGTGATGCATGGTCCGTTCGAAGAACAAATTTCTGGCCATATAGGTACTTGTGGAACTGCTTGGTGGCCTCTATTATAGCCAATAGCTCCTTCCTGGTCACGCAGTAATTCCTCTCACTTTTTGAGAGAACTCGACTGTAATAAGAGAGGACTCTTTCTTCGCCATTGATCTGCTGGGAGAGTACAGCTCCAATACCGCCGTTGCTTGCATCGGTGTCAACTACAAACATTTTTCCGTGTTTCGGATACGCCAGCACGGGTGATTCACACAGCTTTTCCTTCAGGGTCTCAAAGGCTGTCTGGCATTGTTCATTCCAGACATACGGACGATTTTTCTCGGTTAGCTGATGGAGACACTTAGCTATTTTGGCAAAGTCTTTGACGAATCTTCGATAGTAGGTCGCCAGACCCAGAAAACTTCGTAGTTGGCGCTTGTTGTTTGGTGTTGGCCAGCTTTTCACGGCTTCAATTTTCTCAGGGTCTGTTTTGACCCCTTCTGCTGATACGACGTGTCCCAGGTATTTTACTTCATCTGCGAAAAGAGTACACTTCTCGGGACTAAGTTTCAAATTAGCCAGTCGCAATCGGGAGAAAACCTCTTCTAAGTTCCGCACATGCTCTTCGAACGTTCTACCGATGACGATGATGTCATCTAGGTATACCAAGCAGGTTTTCCAGGTTAGACCACGTAGCACATATTCCATCAAGCGTTCGAAAGTGGCTGAAGCATTGCAAAGCCCAAAACGGCATCACAACAAATTGCCACAATCCGGTCCCAACTGAAAATGCGGTCTTCTCTCGGTCCTTCTTGTCAATTTCTACCTGCCAGTAGCCACTCTTGAGATCGAGTGTAGAAAACCATTTTGCGTCGGCTAAAGTGTCCATGATGTCATCGATGCGTGGGAGCGGGTAACTATCTTTCTTAGTGACGTCGTTAAGCTGCCTATAGTCGACACAAAAGCGAGTGCTACCATCCTTTTTCTTGACTAGAACTACAGGCGCGGCCCATGGACTGACAGAAGGTTCAATAACGCCTTGTTTTTCCATGTCCGAGATCAGCGCGCTCACTTCTCCTTGTTTGGCTATAGGGAGACGTCTCGGTGCTTGTCGAATCGGCTTGGCTCCCTGTGTATCTATGACATGAGTTACCATACTCGTTCGGCCTTGGTCATCCGGGCTTGTTGAGAAGATGTCACTGTACTTGGTGACCAGATGAGAGGCTCGTTTGAATAGCTGCACTGGCAATTTGACCTGCTTCAATATTGCAGACGTGGATTCCCGGGCTTTGTCTGTGTCTTGCCTCCTTTTCCAATGATGGTCGTGAGTAGCTTCCAAAGAGGTGATGGTGGAAACAGGCTGGCAGCTGCCGATGACTTCTCCCGCTTTGATGCTCGTGGTTGAGTCTGCGGTGTTAAAGACTCTAACCGGCACATATCCGTTCCTTAAAGATCTTACAAGGCTTCGTCCTACAATCAAACTGCGCAATGCGGACGTCTTCGTTGGCTCTATCAGATAAGATCGGTGGTCTCCAGAATCACCATCAAGCTTGGCCCATACAATGCTTTCGGAAGAATTTGGTACATCAGTGTCAGTACATACCACTACATTCATCTTGGGAATTTGGATGCTGGGATCCTCCATCAGTACTTCGACATTCTGCCATTTCAATACATGTTTGCCCAAATCCAACGTGATTCCATGTGGTCGCAGAAAATCCATTCCGAGAATGCAGTCATCCATAATGTTCGCGACCAGAAAATTATGTCGGAACACAAGGTCTCCCAACTGTATCTGGAGGTTGACCTCTCCATGAACAGGTGCAGTTTCTCCCGTAGCTGTCCGTAGTGAGAAAATTCTGCCCTTGTGAAGTTGTTGCTGTCTAACTAGGTCTGGTCGGAGAATCGATCAGGTTGCACCAGTGTCGATTGTTATGGTGCAGTGTTCTCCGTCAACTTGACCTGGAAGGCATAAGTCCGCTTCTCCACGATGTAGTCTTGACACGATGATGGTGGTGCTGGAGACGTCGATCCTCCTAGCCAACCTCTGCCCCACGAAGTTGGCTCTTACATGTTTCCCGACCCCTCTGTTTGAAGGGCTTCCATTCTGGGCTCCTGACTCGGTCTGGATCTCCTCCTAGCTGCACACCCTGAACAATAGCTCGGTTTTCTCCGCTTCTTGCAGTCTCTTTGCAGGTGCCCCTCTTCTCCGCAATTCCAGCATCTAGGCGCACCATTTACATGCGGTTCTCGCTCAATTTCCACGCGCTCACACCTGCATTCGTCTGTCACTACCTCACGAACCCGGGCAGTGGTACGAGTCACATTTTTCGCTGCCTCAAAGTTCAGACTATAAGCCAGTGCGTCCTTAACCGTTTGCTTTTGAGCTAAACGAACGGCTTGTTGCAATTCCGGGTCCTTTAGTGCGCTGATGAATGCTTCTGTCGCTGCATCATCTCGATGTTCTGGGTCGTAGGCTGGATAGGCCAAAAGTGCTAGTCGCTCAATGTCTTGGGCTAGCTGCTGTAGGGTTTCACCAGACTTCTGCACCCGATGCCTTAGCTGTGACCGATAAATCTGCTTCAGATGATCATCTCCATAACGCATGTCGAGCGCATTCATTATAGCATTCGAGTTTGAGTGCGATTCAACGGGGATCGTCTGCAACAGCTCGGCAGCTGGGCCTCTTAGAGCAAGAATCAATGCAGTTGCTCGTTCCTGCTCATTCCAGTGATTTATGCGAGCGGCTGCTTCGAACTGGGTTTTGTAAATAGTCCAGACCGTTTGCCCATCGAATATTGGTGCTTGCACATTTCTAGATGAGCTTTGCGCTGCGGTTATAATTGGGGCTGGTGAGGCGATTACTCCTGCCTTCGCTGCTTCAAAGTCCTTTTTCACTTTTTCCATCTCATTGTTGACCTGGCTGATCTCAAGGTTGATTCTCTCCTCGACCTGGTATACCTTCTCCTCGACACATTTAATTTGGTTGTTGAGACTACTGAGCTCCGCTTTTATTTTGGTTGACTGTTTTTCCAGCTTCTGTGTGATTTCCGCCTTGATTTCGAGCGCTTGTTGGTCTAGCTTCGCTGATTGTTCAGTTGACTTCGCAGCTAAACTGGATGTCTGTTCATTTAGCTGCGCTGATTGTTCATTTAACTTCGCTGATTGTTCAGTTAACTTCGCTGATTGTTCATCAAGCTTCGTAATTAAATTGGATGACTGTTCACTTAGCTTCGCAGTTAAACTGGATGACTGTTCATCTAGCTTCGCAGTCAGACTGGATGACATCAGCATTAACATTTGCATCAGCGCATTTTCTGGCTCCTTTGATTTTGGTGTTTCTACTTCTCCACCTTCTGCGCCTTTTTACGCATCTGAGAGCTCACCCGAATCCAGATTCACGCCTTCCGAATCGATCGCGTCACGCAAGCGTGCAATCAGTATGGCCTTTGTACCTTGTGTGGCCAGAATCCGCTGTTCCAACTCCTCCTTGAGCTCCGATATGGTCAATTCATTAATTTTTAAGTTTAAGCTTCGTGGCATTTTTAATGTTTCTTTAAATTTTACTATTGTGCACTATAAAAATGTTCAAATTTTCACTTTCAAAATTTTTCTTTCGCACTTCTTGACACCACTGTCACGTGTTATTGGTTCGCGGCCTATAATTTTAACGTTCCGGGAAAGTGAAAACGCAATGTCTTTTAATTTGAGTTAAAAGAGTTTATTTGATAAAATGCACAATAATCGGTTAACACTTTCACTAATTTTAATTTTCACTATTAAGATTCTAACACTTGTCCATAAATTTATTACCGCAATTGTCTTCTAAATCACTTCACTATTACGAAATAAACTTTTCTTTCGCACTTCTTGTCGCGGTTGAATGAATGATGATCCCCCCATTCATTCAGCTCGCCTTTATATAGGGTCTCTACCTATTCACCCATTTCTCGTTTATTGGCGACTGTTCTACCGAGAGGTACCTGGTAGATTCGAGCAAATTCATGAATGGAGTGACGTCACTTGCAGATGTTGATCATGCTTGTTGGGTTCTCGTGGTTTCGAGTGAATTCGTGTTCTTCATTGTTGTGAAAACAATTGCGACAGTAGCTCGCAGAATTATTTGTACATGTAACAATATATTGTTGATGTTCTTAATGGTTGTGAAAACAATTGCGACAGTAGCTCGCAGAATTATTTGTGCATGTAACACTGCTGCCGCCTCAGTTCTTTTCGCCCCGAAAAGATATGTCATCAGTTGTAGTCAATTCTCCCTGGGTGTAATATGGGGCAAGACGGTCCAGATGCACGATTTTCATTTTGGCTCTCGGCTTACGGTGTTCCTGTATGCGATACAAGATGTCGTTGATTCACTTTGTAACCCGATATGGTCCCTCCCAATTATGTTGCAACTTTGGAGACCTATCCTTTCGCCGTTGCGGGTTACATAGCCACACCAAGTCATCTTGCTGGAAGCCAGTAGAATTTGCATTGAGATCATACCTGGTCTTCATGCGGTCAGTAGCCGATTCGAGGTGTTTTCGCACTGTCCGATGTATCTGGTTCAACTGTTGTCTTAGCTCACTTGCGTAATCCGAGATGGTTTGGGGTTTCTCGGGGGGTGTTCCGAACTTTATATCAGCTGGCAGACGAAAAGTCTTTCCAAAAATTACTTTGGCTGGGGCTTGGCTCGTCGATGCATGTTCAGCAGCTCTGTACGCCATCAAATATAGTGGAATGTGTCGGTCCCAGTCCCTTTGGTTCTCGTCATCCATCTTGGCCAGGTGTTTATTTAGCGTGCCGTTGAAACGTTCGACCATTCCATCGGATTGGGGATGCAGCGGTGTTGTCCTTGTTTTCCGTATTCCCAGTAGTTCACACATTCCGCCAAAAACAAGTGACTCAAAGTTTCTGCCTTGATCCGAATGTAGTTCGCATGGTACGCCGTACCTACTGACCCAATTTAACACTAGCTGTTCGGCTACGGTAGTTGCTTCCTGGTTGGGAATGGGTTAGACCTCGGGCCACTTGCTGAAATAATCGGCCACAGCCAGCGTGTATCGATTTCCCCATTCAGATTCAGGAAAGGGTCCTGCGATGTCAACAGCAATTCTTTCAAACGGTACCCCCACGTTATAGTTTTGCATTTGTCCTCTCAGTCGTTGCCTCGGACCTTTGACGGAAGTGCAAATTGTGCATCTGCGGCACCAGTCCTCTTCGTCTTCTCGAGCGTGGAGCCAGTCGAACCTTTCCCGTGATTTCGTTAAGGTCTTGTTAACACCAAGGTGGCCTCCCGAGGATCCTTCGAGCATTTCCTTAACCACATCGTGGATTCGGCTTTTGGGCAGTATAGTTTGCATCCTATAGGAGCTACCATCCACCGTTTCCCATTTCCTCTTGAGTACGCCACCCTCCACCTGAAGGGAGTTCCATTGTGCCCAATAGCTTTTCAGGGTTGCACCATGCATTGAAACGTCCTTCCACTCAGGTCACCCAGTTGTCTCCTTCCATACGAGCAATGGTCCAATGTCTTCATCCAACCTTCATCGGATTCAGCCGTTATCAATCGCAAATCAACGGGCGACTCCTTTTCCTCAATCCGTCGGCAATGCTTGCAATTAGTTGGACATGGACGACGAGATAGGGCGTCAGCATTTCCATGAACTCCGCCCTTCCAATGAACAATTTTGTAGTCGTATGACTGCAATCTTTCGACCCATCTTGCAACTTATCCCTCGGGGTTTTCGAAGTTAAGTAGCCATTTGAGCGATGCATGGTCCGTTCGAAGAACAAATTTCTGGCATTTTTATTGTTTCGGCTATTTTCCCACCAGTTTTCACATTAATTTACACTATTCTGCACTTAAAAAAATGTTTAAACG
Source organism: Odontomyia ornata (assembly GCA_963969285.1). Taxonomy (NCBI): domain Eukaryota; kingdom Metazoa; phylum Arthropoda; class Insecta; order Diptera; family Stratiomyidae; genus Odontomyia; species Odontomyia ornata. The sequence goes on along the minus strand of OZ017738.1, from coordinate 58,385,921 downwards.
TTTTCACTTCCAAAATTTTCTTTCTCACTTCTTGACACCAATGGCGCGTGTTATGATTTGCGGCCAATAATTTTAATGTTCTGGGAAAGTGAAAACGCACTGTCTTTTAAATTAAGTTCATAGAGTTTATTGACTCGAAATGCACAATAATCAATTTAACACTTTCACTTATTTTATTTTTCACTTAGTCTATAAATTTGTGATTCAACTGTCCACTAAAATCACTTCACAATCAACGAAAATCACTTTACTATTACTCGATCAATTCTCACTCCACACTTTCGCATTTGCTTATTATCGCGGTTCTAATGAATGATCCCCCTATTCATTCAGCCCGCCTTTATATAAGGTCTCTAATCATTCAACTCAGTTCTCGTACATTGGTGAATTAGCGGGAACATTCCAGCAGAGGAATGAATGGAGCAGTGACTCACTTTCAGATGTTGATCATGCGTGGCGGGTTCTCGTGGTTTCGAGTAAATTCATTTTGTTGATGTTCTTAATGCTTGTGAAAACAATTGCGACAGTAGCTCGCAGAATTATTTGTACATGTAACAAAATAAATATAATACATTTATATATATATATATATATATATATATATATATATATATATATATATATACATTTATATTTATATATATATATATATATATATATATATATATATATATATATATACATATATATATATTATATATATATATATATATATATATATATATATATATATGTATATATATACATATATATATATATATATATATATATATATATATATATATATATATAAATATATATATATATATATATATATATATATACATATATATATATATATATATATATATATATATATATATATATATATATATATATATATATATATATATATGTTTATATTTTTTTATATATATACCTGTATTTATGTATATATATATATATATATATATAGACATGTGTATTTATATATGTAAACATAAAGTTCACTCCGCACTTAATCTTATGAAATTTACCTAAAAATATCCTTCTTAACCGCATCATTCGTTCACGTTTATTCGATACCCATCGCCTTCGTTTTCAGTTAACTATGGCAACTAATTTTCATGAAAGCTTCAAGAAAATCATACCATACAGGTATGGTTCAATGAAAACTCGGCTATGCATTTTCATCTTCATCTGTTCAGTTATGATCAATTATTGCAGGAAACGTATCCCTTTCTAGGTTGGGATTCTCGCCGATTTTTAGTATTGAAATCACTAATTTTAGATTTCTCAGCATTTGTTGTAATGTACTCATAATATTAACTGGAAAGTAACGAGTCAACTCTATAGTTTTTCAGGGGAGTTTATAGTCCTATTTATATAACCATTACGTCTAAGGATGTAAGAAGTATCCTATACCAAGCTCATTCGTAAGCAAAGAATGAATGCGGAAGAGAAAAGTATCCTGAACTGTTCCCCTTAACTATTGTTGAATTGTATTTATGCCACATTAGAATTTCCGGTAAAAATGATGTACTAAAATGTATCGTTTATGCAAAAAATTAAGGATACTGATCATTTTTATTATCCGTCAGCAACGGACTCGGTATCCCCAACAAATCCTTCCAGAAGCCAACTAATTGGCACTTTTCGTACGAAATATGATTTAAATTAAATTTCTCGACACCAATGTGTCATATTTAACTGTTATCCTTGGAAGGATTTCAATTTTGCTCCGATACATTTTAGATCAATATGTTGTCCATCATTTGAAACCTCTAGAACCAAAATCCTTACACGCGTCGATCAGTTATGCTGAAAAATCAGGATGAAAGTCGGAATTTTTTTAGTTTTAACGGTAAAAGTCCTTCACCGTTACCTGAATTTCTTATCCTTTTAAGGGGACCTAACAGGAAGAAAGACGTATCATTTGCCGAAAACAGGACTCTCCAATCGTTCTTCGCTTAAAAGTTATGCGTGAACATACAAAAAAAAGCAAAAAAAAAATATACGTGAAGAATTGGTAACTTTCTTTCCTTTGGAAGTCGGTTAAAAATGTACCGTTTATGCAAGAAGTTAGGGATACTGATCATTTTTATCATCCATCACCAAAGGACTCGGTATCTCCATCAAATCCTTGAAGAGTGCCATCTAATTGGCACTATTCGTGCGAAAGATTATTTGAATTCAATTTCTCGACATCAACGTATCATATTGAACTTTTAATGTCTACAGAGTCCTTGAAAGGATTACAATTCTGTTCCGATGCATTTTAGATCAATATGTTTTCTTTCATTTGAAACCTCTACGATCAAAATCCTTACACGCGTCGATCAGTTATGCTGAAAAATCGGGGTGAAAGTTGGAAATTTTTTAGTTTTAACGGTAAGAGCCCTTTACCGTTACTTGAATTTCTTATCTTTTAAACGGGACCTAACTGGAAGAAAGACGTATCATTTGCCAAAAACAGGACTCTTCTATCCATCTCGTTTTAAAAGTTATGCGTGAACATACAAGAAAACAAGTTGGGTAGACAGACCTATGCTCATGTCAGAAGGGTTTTGTACTCAACTTACAAAATGCAGTAACCAGCAACGAATAAAATCAAGAAACATGTCAAAGACGATTTTATTGGAGAAAATGTGAAATTCGAGGATCATACTATTATTAACAAAGTTGAAAGAATTGTGAATTCTGAGGTATTTGTTTTAGTTATACCCATAAATATCTCCCTTGATAATTTTTCCAGATTTTTTAGAAACACATTTTTCATGTATTTCCACCCCCCCTGTGCCCCCACTGAAGCAAAAACTGTCAGTTTAAGAACTGTTTTGAAAAGCTCTCTTTCAGTTGATATTCATATCGGCTACCTTTCATTAAATTTTTCGCTCCTGCCTCTTCGACTTGTTTCAATTGTATGTACTCATTTTCATGATACCTATCATTCCTGAAATTTTCATGCAAATCCTAGCAAAGCTGTAGTGTCTAAATCGATAAAAAGCGCATATGGCTCCATAGCCATATGTTTCCATAGTAATAAAGGGCATATTGTTCCATAAAATACGGGAAAATTCAAACCACTACAACTTCGTTAAATACTATTCGATCTTTATGAAACTTCCAGAAAAAATCAATCTTATAAATAATCGTCTGTTTGCTAAATTTTATTGAATTTAAGGGTACCGTTTGGATTTTATTCAAGAAAACTTAAAATCGATAAATCATACTTTTACTAACAAAGTTGAGTGAATTTTGACTTCTCATGTATTTGTTGTTGTTGTACTCACTAAGGCCTACATTCATGATTTTTTTCAGATTTTTCGGATGGAAGGTTTCCAATCGCGAGGGGGGGGGGGGGGTACGCGAAAAGTTCGTACATTTCCCCTTCCCCTGCCCGTCTCGGTACCGATAAGGCAATTTTAAGACCTGTTTTGAAAAGATCTCATTGAGACCTTTCCAATGACACCCTACTCGACTACCAATGGTGAAAAATTTTTTTTGAGGGGTCACCTCCCGATACGGGGAGACCCCCTTTAAACCGCTTTGAAAAATTTTTCCACCCTTGAACTTTCAAGAGGTCACCACTTCTGACCTTTCCACAAAGTTTCATGGCTGTAGCCTCTATAGTTTCGGAGAAAAAGCGCTGTGACATACAGACGGACGGACGGACGGACGGACGGACGGACGGACACAGGTCGTGATTGCAATAGGGTTTTGTATTTTAGTACAAAACCCTAAAAAGGAAAAAAAATATACGCGAACTTTCTTTCTTTTGGAAGTCGGTTAAAAAGATAATCAGTGCAGCAGTGATTGATGCTATTAATGTTCCGGTTAGAAAAACTACAAAAGTGAACTAGCTTTTTTCTCTGATACAAACTATAGCATTATACTAATAAATTGATTGATGTTGATTTTTACCACGAAAGAGTCTTTGAGTCATTCTCAATATACAGAGCTTCTATTCAATCATTTTCTGTTATCCCTGAATATTGTAGAATAACTGCAGGGCACCCATTTTATCTTCACTTTAAGATATACTAATATGCTTTCAAGAACGGTTTATATACATGTAGCTTAAAATCTCCTGATGTTGATAGTCTAATTTAGTATAAAAATATGTTCTAATAAATAGGTAGAGATTGATTCCTGTTATTATTTCATATTTAACACGATCTCAAATATAAAACAATTCATTTGACAAGGTTCTCACATTCACTATCTTTCGACCGCAATTCGGCAAGCCCGTTTGTTCGCCTAAAAGTATATACATAAGGTATTTCTTCCTTCACGCTATCTATTAGAAATGTTTGCTCAAAAAATATTTAAATAGGTTAGTTTGCATGAAGCTTAACCACCAGTGACTATAAAAAACGAACGACTCATGTTTATTTTTAGGAGGAGCATTTGGAGCATTTGAGTGAAAAACATATTTAGTGGTATGAAATACAAACATTCGTCTTGAAGGCTTTAATGCTAGTTGAAAGTTAGAACTTGATTAAATTTTGCTTTATTTGAGTTTGTAAGGCTATTCACCATTCCAAATTATCATAATGTCGGAATAAATATCGCAATACAATTACATAAACGGTCTTAAACCTTTCTTTAAGATAGTATTGCCTCCCGCTTTCTTGTAGCTGAAGCAACATGGCGCTCAGCCAACAACAAAATCAAGAATATCGCCGTATTTTGACATCGTTTTCGTTTTATTTCCTGCCCTTCGTTTTCGTAGCTAGCAGTACAACAACAACATCTTATGGATATTTTTGATCACGTCTTGATGGATTTTCAAAAGTCCCCGGAAAAGTAATATATCTTGTGTCATCTGGTAAGTATCCCATTAAATTCTTGTTTATAATATAAATAGTAATTCCACTCTATGGCTCCATTCGGTGAAAAGGACATTAGACAGGCGAATGAACGAGCATTCTTGGAAACAAGTCTGCGTTAAGTGAGCTCCATAGCGTAGGATACTATGCTGCTGGGAAAAGGCAATCCTTGAAATTTCATGGCGCAATGTGTATGTGACACGAAGGTCATCAAATTTACAAAAGAATTCACTTTGGTCAAACAGGAGTAATTTTATGCACAGTGTTGTGTCATGAAAGTTTGCAGCGCGTTTAGGCGAGTATCATAAATAAATTTCGTTAAATATTCAAGTAAATTAAATGTGATGCAAGCTGTTGTTTGTTTTGAAGTGGGACACACTAAAGTTTGTTTTTATTTGTCGTAGCCTAGTTTGAATGAAAAAGTGTGATTTTTAAATAAAAAAGATGAATCACTCTCAAAAATCAAGCATATATTTAGTAGGAGCATGTTCAGAAAAGAACTTCAAAAGCATGCAATAACTGTGTATAATTATAGCAAGTAGACTGATACACTCATTACATAATGAACTTAGTAATAGGTTATTAAAAAAAATGAAACACAGAGCGTCAACCCTACTTTATAAGGATGCCTTTTTTACAGCTTATGCCTCCAGACCGAGCAACTTGATCAGTTCATCACTACCCGAAAAGGATTCAGGGACTCGAGATGATGGGTTAATACATAATCTATATTAGAATACTAAACATCAAATTATATCCATCATTGCCTCCGAAACATAAAAAATTGTAAAATGGGGGAATATAATGTAAAGCAACAACATAAGACGACTAGAGAAGCAAACTTTAAATTAAAACAAGTTGGGTAAACAGACCTACGCTCATGTCAGAAGGGTTTTGTATTCAATTTACAAAATGCAGTCACCAGGTCGAATCAAATCAAGAAACATGTCAAAGACGATTTTATTGGAGAAAATATTGAATACGAATATCATACTATTATTAAAAAAGTTGAACGAATTTCGACTTCTGAAGTTTTTGGTATTGCTATACTCATAAATATCTCCCTTGATAATTATTTTAGATGTCCATCCGCGACGGAGGAAACACATTTTTCATGTATTTCCCCCCTGTGCCCCCACTGAAGCAAAAACTGACATTTTAACAACTGTTTTGAAAAGCTCCCATTAAAACTTTTATTTCATACTCATATCGGCTACGTTTAATGAATTTTTTTTTCAGGGGCCACTCTCCTGTACTGTTATCATCGATTAATGGCCAATTTTTTCGAATCCTAGAATGGTGACAAAACCCTTTTGCTAGGAGCTCCCTCCCACCTCCTTGACTTGTTTCACTTATGAGCATTAATTGTAACTATTCATCTTCAGTCATTCATTAAATTGAATCAAGTGCTCAAAGCATGCACCTTAAACGTTGAAGTTTGGAAAAAATAACTCAAAATTATTCAATTTTCGCATTTAAAACAGCCACTATTTGGCTTTACAATTACTGATACCACTAGCTGAACCGATTCTCAAAGATCTTTATGACACCTATCATTCCTGAAATTTTCACGCAAATCCTAGCAAAACTGTGGTGTCTGAGTCGGTAAAAAGCGCATGTCGTTCCATAGCCATATATTGCCATAGTAATAAATGCAGCGCATATTGTTCCATAGTAATACAGGAAAATTCAAACCACTATAACTTCGCTAAATATGATTCAATCTTTATGAATCAATCTTATAAATAGACATCTACGTACTAAATTTCATTGAATTTAAGGGTACCGTTAAGATTTTATTCAAGAAAACATAAAATCGATAAATCATACTATTACTAACAAAGTTGAGTGAATTGCGACTTCTAACGTATTCATTGTTGTTGCACTCACCAAGGCCTACATTCTGATTTTTTTCAGATTTTTCGGATCACAGGTGTCCAACCGCGCGGGGGGGGGGGGAGGGGGGACACAAATTTTCCGTGTATTTCCCCTCCCTGTGCGCCCCTCAGAGCAAACTTTGCCAAACTAAGACCTGTTTTGTGAAGTTCTCATCAAGACCTTTCATTTGATACCCATATCGGCTACTTTCAATGAAATTTTTTTTCGGGGGGTGTACTCTCCTATATGGGGAGACCCCCCTTAAATTCCTTATAAAATTTTTTTGTAGTTGGACTTTAAAGAGATTACCACTTTACACCTACACACAAAATTTGATGTTTCTAGCTCCAGTAGTTTCCGAGGAAAACTGCTGTGACACACGGAGGGACGGACGGACAGATGGACAGACTGGTCGCGAAACTAGTAGGGTTTTGTAAAATTATTTTACAAAACCCTAAAAATAAAACAACAAGTTGAGACCTGCGCACATGTCAGAAGTGTTTCGTACCCAATTTCTCCAAAATGTGCACTAATTTTTCGTGTATTTCCCCTCCCTATGCGCCCCTTGAAGCAAAAATGTCAGTTTAACCCATTCAGTACTGCCGTACAGTAAAATGTGCATACTTTTTAACCCTGTGTAGTCGATGCTATGGCAAATATCGATTGTTAGTCATTACTGTTAGTTATTCTAGCGCTTCTTCGTTCTATTTCACTCAGCAGTTGGCAAGCCTGTTGATAATAGATTGCCAAATCTCAGTTTTTAGGGTATTGTGAAATTAGTTTACAATACCCTATTAGTTTCGCGTCCTGTCTGTCCGTCTGTCCGTCCGTCCGTCCGTCCGTCCGTCCGCCCGTGTGTCACATCACTTTTTCTCGCAAACTACATAAGCTAGAAACATAAGATTTTGTAGGTAGGTGCAAAGTGACGCCCTCTTCAAAGTTTCAATACGAAAAAAAATTTATAAGGTCTTTAAGGGGGGTCTCCCCATATAGGGTAGTTGACCCTGAAAAAAAAGTTTTCATCGCATGTAGGCAATATGGGTATCAAATGAAAGGCCTTAATGAGCACTTTTCAAAACAGGTCTTAAAATGACAAATTTTGCTTCGAGGGGTGCAGAGGAAGGGGAAATGTACGAAAATTTTGTGTCCCCCCCCCCCCCTCGCGATTTGACACCTTTGACCCGAAAAATCTGAAAAAAATCATGAATATAGCCCCTTATGAGTACTACAACAACAAATACGTGAGAAGTCGAAATTCACTCAACTTTGTTAGTAATAGTATGATTTATCGATTTTATATTTTCTTGAATAAAATGTTAACGGTACCCTTAAATTTAATAAAATTCAGTAAACAGATGACTATCGATAAGATTAATCTGTCCTGAAGGTTTCATAAAGATCGAGTGGTATTTAATGAAGTTATAGCGATTTGAATTTTCCTGTATTACTATGGAACAATATGCGCTGTAAAACATATGGCTATGGAACCATATGCGCTTTTTACTGACTCAGATACTACAGCTTTGTTAGGATTTGCATGAAAGTTTCAGGAATGATAGGTATCATGAATTCCTTTGAGGATTGGCTCAGCTAGTGGTAGTAGTAATCGTTAAGCAAAATAATGGCTGTTTTAAATGCGAAGATTGAATAATTTTGAGTTATTTTGCGCCAACTTCAACGTTTAACGCGCATGCTTTTAACACTTGATTCAATTTAATGAATGACTGAAGATGAGTGCCTACAATTAAAACTCATATGTGTAACAAGTCGAGGAGGCAGGAGAGAGCTCCTAGCAAAAGGGCTTTGTAACCATTCTAGGATTCGTAAAATTGGCCATGAATCGATGATTACAGTACAGGGGAGTGGCCGCTGAAAAAAAAGTCATCAAAGGTAGCCAATATGAATATCAAATGAAAGTTCTTTATAAGAGCTTTTCAAAACAGTACTTGAACTGACAATTTTTCCTTCACAAGGGTAACAAATACCTTAGAAGTCGAAATTCGATCAACTTTGTTAATAATAGTACATTCTATAAGTTTTGCTTTTTTGTCTATAAAACCAAGGAGTGCCCCTTAGATTTCCCAAAATCTATAATTTAAATTTTCTGAAAATGATTGTATATGGTTCGAAAATTTCACAATAATTGAACTATAAACAGCTAAGTTACAGCCGATTGAATATTTAACAATTACAACAACATTTACACGTGATACTGGGAAGATACGTGCTTGCAACGGACCGAGACACTACAAATATAAAGGAATTTTTAGAAATGGTTTGTAATATCTGTCACGACTAATCAAGCGACGAGGTCAAACCACTTGAACCAAAATGGTGGTGAGTTTAAAATCATAATTACCATAATAATTTTTCGAACTCAATTTATGGAATCTAATATATTAGTCAAGTTTTGATATGCAGAATATATTGTTTGATTCACTAATTGTTTTACAATACCCTTCTGGCAGGAGCATTCTCCTGCTACTTCAACTTGTTTGTATCTGTTTTTCTTGGTTGTCATGGCGTGTTCGCTTGGTGAGTTTATTTTTTAATTTACTCCAACATTTTTACGAATTTCCGCCTCAGAATTTTTGCTATTATTGAACTGAATGCATTATTTAGTTTTTACCATGTTGAATTAAGTTTTATCGCTATGATAGTGATCTTTAGGCGAAAATGTTTGTGTACATTACAATGAACAAAAGTACTCACAGAAGTAGAGATGGTGTGAATTTAGTTTTTGAATTTTAAGCTTTATTTTTCCGTTTATGTTATTATTGATGTTTACTTTTTACGTGGCACAGGGCTTCAAAAACTTGACGCCAGGTATTGGATACAACAAGAACTTCTAGATTACTTAGAAGATGAGAATTTGTCTGAAATTGAGCTTCTTAGAGAGGAGGAGCTAAATGAATCCAGTCCTGAAGCAATTTCGATGCGACGAGTCGGAGCAGAAATGGACGATGCAAATGAATCAGATAATGAAGCTGAAGAGGAGTCTATACTGGAACTGGAAGAGGTAGCGCCGTCCACCTCTGAAAATATTATCACTAGGAAAAATATAAAAAAAACCCAAATAGAATGTAATGACCAACATTCGTTTATTCAGCCACAAATATTTTGAAGTCCACCATCTACTGTCGGTAAAGATATTGATGCAATGAACCCATTGGAATATTTTCACATGTATATTCCCAAGAAATTATTCAATACAATGTCAGAAATGACTAATATTTATGCGATACAGAGCGGCTTCAATTTTTTGGCCACCAACCCTAAGGAAATAAAAAAATTCATGGGCCTCCACATTCCTATATGTAATCTACAGTATCCAAGCGTACGGATGTATTGGGACAGCTCTGTTGGCGTTCCATTGGTCAAAAAAACAATGTCCGTGAACAGGTTTTTCACTTTGCGAAGCCATTTGCATCTGGTGAATAATTTACAAATTCCTAATAGCAACACAGACAAGTTTATAAAAAATAGGCCCATTTATCAAGCAATTAGGAAAAGGTGCATGGAAATTACATCAGTTGACCAATGCGTTTGTATAGACGAGCAAAGCGTTCCATTCAAGGGGCATCATCATTGTAAGCAATATATGAAGGGAAAGCAAAATCCTCGGGGATTCAAATTGTTCGTTTTGAGTGGGTCTAGCGGCATAATGTTGGATTTTTGCTGTACCAGGGAGCAACGACCGAAATCAATCCAGCATATGTGTGTGAACTAGGTCAAAGTGCTGCAATTGTGGTTCAATTAAGCGAAAGACTGCAAGCCCCAGGGCACATGTTCTTTTTAGGATTTTGTACTAAAATACAAAACCCTATTACAATCACGACAAACGTCCGTCTGCCCGTCCGTCTGTATGTCACAGCACTTTTTCTTCGAAACTATAGAAGCTATAGCAATGAAACTTTGTGGAAAGATTAGAAGTGGTGACTTCCTGAGAGGTTTGGGGTGTAAAATTTGTTCAAGGGGGTTTAAGGGGGGTCTCCCCATATAGGGAGGTGATCTCTAAAAAAAATTGTTCACCATTGGTAGTAGAGTAGGGTGTCGTTGTAAAGGTCTCAATGAGATCTTTTCAAATCAAGTCCTAAAATTGCCTTATCGGTACCGTGGAGGCCAGGGGAAGGAGAAATGTACGAACTTTTCGCGTACCCCCCTCGCGATTGGACACCTTTCATCTGAAAAATAAAACAAAACGTGAATGTACGCCTTCATAACTTCAACAACAACAAATACGTGAAAAGTCGAAATTCCCTCAACTTTGTTAGTAAAAGTATGATTTATCGATTTTACATTGTCTTCAATAAAATCTTAAGGGTACCCTTAGATTCAACCGAATTCCATATAAAAATGACTATTTACAAGATTGACCTGTCCTTAAAGTTTCATAAAGATCAAATGGTATTTAACGGTTTGAATTTTCCTATATTTCTATGTATTACTATGGAAACATATGGCTATGGAACAATATGCGCTTTTTACCGACTCAGACATTAAGGTTCGTTAGGATTTGCATGAACGTTTCAGGAATGATAGGTATCATGAATATCTTTGAGAATTAGTTCAGATATTGGTATCAGTAATCGTAAAATAAAATAGAGGCTATTTTAAATGCGAAGGTTGAATAATTTTGAGATATTTTTCCCAACTTCAACGTTTAAGGTGCATGCTTTGAACACTTGATTCAATTCAATGAATTACTGAAGATGGGTACCTACAATTAATACTCATTGGTGAAACAATTCGAGGAGGTAGGAAAGAGCTCCTAACAGAAGGGCTTTGTTACCACTCTAGGCTTCGAAAAAAAATTTCTGATGCCATGAATCGATGATTACAGTACAGAGGAGTGGCCCCTGAGAAAAAAATTGCATCAAAGGTAGTCGATATGACTACCTTTGACTGACAGACTATTTTTGCTTCATTGGTGGCACGAAAATGTGTTTCCCCCCTCGCGATTAGACTCTTGTGATCTGAAAAAACTTATTAAATTAATTAAAATTATTAAATCTCTTTGACATGTTTCTTGATATTATTCGTTGCTGGTGATTTCATTTTGTAAGTTGAGTACAAAACCCTTCTGACGTGAGCGTAGGTCTGTCTACCCAACTTGTTTGATAATTATTTTTCGTCTTATTATCTTTTGCGGTTATTGAAGGAGAATCAAATATGGGCTGTGTGTACAATAAGAATGGACTGATTTTCAGGAAAAGGATTGAATGAGAATGTAGATTTTCCACTGAAGAAGGAAACAAGAGGCCATTCCAAACAATCAGTTGATAAAGAACAGGACGTCATTGTAATTAAATGGATAGACAACAAAGTTGTTGGCCTCTAATTTTGTAGACGAAGGAAAACCCGATTTTTGTATGCGTTGAAACAAAAAAAAAAACGAAGCAATATGATGAAATCAGCCATCCAGAAATAATAAAAAATATAATACGTTCATGGGAGTTGGCAAGGTAGATTTTTTGATTGCGTTACATCGGATTTTGTTGAAATCTAAAAAATGGACGCTACACATGATATTTCATACAGTAGAACTGATGTTTATCAATAGCTAGCTGATGTACTATAAGAAATATTAAAGTGAACTGGAGTGTCGAGTTGACCTGCTACATTTTAGACAAGAGATGGCTGAAGTTCTATTAAAGTCTGTAATGTTCGTTTAAAGAAAATGTGGACGACTTTTATCGGCTGAGTGTTCCCCCTCCACTAGACTTCCACCGTCACCTTCTTACTGACCAGCCATAAAGGTTCGACCCGTGGCAATGATAGCAAAGGACCATTACAGTCATTTCCTAGACATGGACGAAAATAAAGCGGCCACCAGATGTAAAAACAAGGGATGCGGTGGAAGAACTCAATGCTTTTGCACAAAATGCAATGCGCATTTGTCTTTGACGAAAGAAAGAAATTGTTTTGTTGAGTTTCGTTCTTAAAATTTGTCTTGTTTTTATTTCCTCATTTGACATGCAAAATTATTTGGTACTAACATAAAAACGTGTTTATTGCAAATCGTTTTTCTTTTATTCCTTTTTATTGGACTTTGAGTTCTTTTGTTATTTATTTTGACAAATTTAAATTTCGGTAATATGCCTTGGAGTTCATTTGTACATTATAATGTACAACCTTAAATATCAGTGACCGTAACAGATATCGACATACAATAATTTTATAAAATTACAAAAAAAATATATTCACTAGATTTCAACGAAAATTTTTTTCTTCCAAGGTTGTCATAATTTGGTACTGAAAGGGTTAAGACATATTTTGAAAGGTCTCATCAAGACATTTCACTTGATACCCCTATCGGCTACCTCTGATGAAATTTTTTTTCGCGGGCCATTCTCCTCTATGGGGAGACCCCCCTTAAATACCTCTTAAAATTTGTTTGTAGTTGAATTTTGAAGAGAGCACCACTTTACGCTTGGGGACACCGTGAAAAATTGCTGTGACACACGGACGGACAGACAGGACGCGATTATAGTAGGGTTTTGTAAAATTATTTTACAAAACTAAAAAATCAGCAATAATAGAAGAAAGTAAGTGGAGTGGAAATAATATGCTCTTATCAGAATTGTTTAGGATTTAGCATGTGATAAGAAAGATATTAGGTAACAATAAATAATCTCCAGCAACCTTTTAACAACGTAAGCATCGAATAATGGCTTTAAAAGAAAAATCATCGATACTCATTTTTAATTTTATTGTTACTCGTATGTTTCTAATGCCATTGGGACTTTTGAGATATTTATGCAAATTGTCTTGTCTAAAAATATTGTGCAGGTACAATCAAACTGTAGTGCTTTTTCCGATGGAAAATCAAAATAATATGGAAATCATGTGTTATTGTTGTTGTTGCGAGTTCAAATGACCCTAGCAAATATGGTACAATTTTTTAAAACTAATAAAATGTTAAAATATTTTGTCTCGTCAAAAATTTCATACAGCTCATGGCTGTATCGAATTCGTCAATGGTTCCCACCTAGCTTCGCTCCAATTATTCATCTCAGGACCCGTCACTCAAACGCTTTCAATATATTGGCGGATGCTTGGGTTAGGGTCCATGTTTCACACTCATAGCATATAATAGGTCTTATCACAGATTTGTATTCTTAGAGCTTTATTTTCCTGTGTATGCAGCTGATCTTCAAGATCATCAAAACTGAAAAAATATTTTATTTGCGAAGTGTATTCTTCGGTGTGTGTCGTCTTTTACATTAGTGGTTCTCGTTATTTTGGCGTCTGAATACACAAATTCCCGCACATTTATGATACTGCATTCACCAAGTGTGACATTTTGTATATTTGAGGTATTTTTTCTTGACTGCCTGGTTAGGTTTGTTATATTCTCATTGATTTGTAGCCCTACTAGTTTTGCTTCGCTGTCAAGTTTCAGGAAGAGTTCTTTGTTGGTTGTTAGTGACTGTGACAAAAGGATGATGTCATCCGCATAGGCTACTTCTTGGCTCGACTTGTATAGTAAAGTACCTCCTGTATTGACAGGTAGCTTTCTTATGACGTACTCCAGGGTCAGTTTGAATAGGAATGGGGCCACTCCATCTCCCTGTTTTATATAGTCCAATATTTTTTTCAAAGGCATCAGTGAATTGGTTATTGATGTAGACTTCGGAGGTCATCAACGTCATTGTCTTTTGGTATGACGGACTAATTTGGCTGGGATGCTAAGGCAAAGAGTTATTTGGTACTGTACGTGACAATTTTTACTATCGTTCGCTTGCTTAACCCAAGACACTTAACCTTCGTCGATACGACGGCTACGCAACTTAAAAATCGCTGTCTCTAGAACATTGCAACGTTTCTGGCGAAATCAGTGCTTGTTGAGCCCTTTTGTTGGGCAGTTGAGTTGAGCAGGCCAGCGCAATGTTTTTTGGGATATTACAATTATGCTTGTCTTTTTGAGGAATCAATAGGACTAACGTATATTCTCTTGCAACTAACGACTTTTCTCCCTTGCAGTTTTTATCGTGTCTTCAAGGCGATCATTGGCTCTTAAAGAAATCATGCGTTTATTATTAGACAAAAAAGATATCAGTGCATCAGCCAGTGATAGTGAAACTGAAGATCACGTTGAGGATGATCATTGTGAAAGTAATTTACTGTCAGAAGAGTCATCTCATTATGAATACGTTCAAGAACGAGTTTCAAGTACTTTAGTGGATAATGTGACGGAACCTCAAATGCCTTCTCTTCTTCATGGAATTACCTCAGGTAATGATCCCAGTATCTTGACAGTCTCAAGCAGCACAGTTCGTAGTTGGTCTCATCATATTTGGGCTACAAGCAAAGGTCGAACATCAAACAAAACAGCAGCAATAAACATTGTGCGTGTTGCCAGGGGACCAGCCCGCGCAGTAAAAGTATTGTCGACCTACTTTTGTTATTTGAACAGTTGTTGACTGACCTTATAATATAAGAGATTTTCAAATGGACAAACGTTGAAATCGCAATAGAAAGAGAAAAATATAACCAAAATATATCGACCCAAATTGACAATTGCAAAGAAGGTATCAGAGCTCTTTTGGGTATTCTCGTATTAACTGCAGCCCTGAAAGACAATCATTTGACCTATAAGGGATTGTTCAACACTGAGTACTGTAGCACAAGATATGCATCGTGAACGAGCAAAGAAATGTGTGAGTTTCTTTTGCGATGTCTACGTTTTGATAATAAAGCAATCCGCTTAGAGAAACAGAAAAACGACCCTTTCACATCTGTAAGGAATATATGGGAAAAGCTTATAAGTCAGTGTCGCCAAAACTATATTCCTGAACAAATGCCACTATTGATGGGTAGCTACTAGCATTTCGAGAGAGGTGTTAATTCAGGATGTATATCCCAAATAGGCCTGCCAAGTATAGGATCAAGCTTGCAATGATGTGTGATAGTGGCACAAAGTATATGGTCGACTGTATGCCTTACCTCGGAAAAGGAAAAATCACATGCGGTATGCCTTTAGCAGAGCACTTTGTAAAAGAACTTACACGCAGTATACATGGTATGAACCGAAATATTACGACCAACGATTGATTTACATCAGTGCCACTAGCTTAACAATTGCTTCAGATCCAATAAAAGGGAAATTCTAGAGGAAATGAAAAATAAGAAAAAAAAAGCAGAAAGAAAATCAACAAAGCAACATTAATATATAAAAAAATGTTAACATATCCATGTTTGTATATGATGGACCCATTATACTTCTTTTATACAAACCTAAACCGTTAAAAATAGTGCACATGCTTTCATCTTGTGATGAAGAGAGCTCAGTCAATGCTGAAAAAAATTTACACATGATTGTATTCTACAATAGCACATAAGATCGCGTAGACACCTTTGATCAAATGTGCTCAGTAATGTCCTGCAATAGATAAACTAATATATGGCCAATGTGTGTTTTCTATGGCATGAGGAATATAGCATATATCAACAGCTACATAATTTACTGCCAAATGCTTCCGTACATGGTCAAAGCATAATAAATAGACGTGATTTTATGAAGAAGATGTATTCACAGCTTGTACAACCCTGGTTGAAAGTCCGATTGGAAATTCATACCATGCCGAGGCACATTAAGCTAAAGATAACGGATATATCACCTTCAAAAAATGAAAAAATGACAAAGATGAAAGGCCAAGCCAATCATCATCTTGTAATGAACTGCAACCACCCGATGCATCAAATAGTAGAAAAAGTAAAATCTGCGGTCTATATTCCTATAAAAAAAGGCAAATGCCAAAGTCATTTTGCATTAACTGTAACACTGGAATTTGCGGTGAACATCAAGTTGATTTTGCACAACACGTCCTTCAATATATTAGTCTTTTGTGTTTCAATTTCAATTTAGTTATAGTATTATGATGAAGATATACCAAAGAATAAAAGGCTGCTTTTAGTAGTAGTAGTTTTAATTTTAATTTTTATAAATGCGAGTATATTATTATTTTGATCAGATTAGAAGGAGTGGATTACAATAAATGTTTCATAATAAATATAAAATGAGCTAAATAGAAATTTATTGTTTTTTTTACAGAATAGTAGCTAGTCTTTAGAAATACATAACAAACATTACCAAAAATATATTCTTTCTTAAAAATAAAACACATTTATAAATGCTCGTTGAATCGACGAATAGTTAGTGTTAATGGCGGGCAAGCGAACGTTAGGTGTCTAGGGTTAAAGTCAACAAAAATTTGGTGTACGTTTATACTGAAATCCCAGCACTTTTCAAGTACCTGCTTGACTGTGAACAATTGGTATATTATCGATCTACCTGTTCCAAAACCACTTTGATACTCCTCAATAATACTGTTGGCGTATGATCAGATTTTATTTTCTAAGATCTTTGAAAATATTTTGTACGCCGTACAAGGTAGCGATATGCTTCTATAATTTTCGCACTGAAACTTGTCACCTTTTTTTGTGGATAGGGTATATAATTGATTGACTCCACTTTTTCGGCACATAATTTTGTTGCCAAATGTGCTGGGTAACTTTGTGAATAGCTTTATGAATACTGCTGCCACGATATTTGATGAGCTCCACGGGAATTTTATCGATGTCCGGTGGTTTCTGTATCTATATATCTTAGCCGCTTCCAAAATAAAAACGTCTTATGTTACCTTCTTTTCACATGAGAAACGAGGTCTCCGGAATTCAACTGCAAGTCCAAGTCTATTCACCGAAATCAATAAGTTGACCACATTTCCAACCAGTTGAAAACTGCTTGCCAATGCAAAAAATTTGCTTGCTTTTGCCAACTGAAATCGATGCGGTTGCAATAAAATATCGCTCCATTCTTATTTCAAAGTTGTCTAAACTCCACTCCATCCACAGTCAAAAAGAGAGCAATCCTTTGCTTCAAAATCACTCTTCAGTTCAAATTCAAACGGGGAGCCGTTAACCCTTTCTTTGAGGTAAATGTACTTTTACATGCCCCACGCGCTCCACCAGTGGCATCTAAACTGTTGATTATCGGGCAATGTATTGTAAATTGCAACGCCCCTCACTCTGTTTCTTTCATCCATCAGCACGAATGGCAAGAAGGAGCCACACTGTTAACCGGACGTTCGTTTCGTTTATTTCGCTTGTATGACCGAATACCAACAAAATAAATCTCCCGCTTCTATTCGTAATTCTGATGAGCACCACATTGTGTAACTGAATAATACCTGAGTGGACAACCATGTAACCATGTGGTTGCAACAACCCCTGCGACGACTTTTCCTACTGCTATTCCTTTGTTTACAACATATCACAGCGCCAAATTGCACAGGTAAATAAAGGTGCTGCTCAATGTAAAAAAATGTTCAGGCAATACTGAAAATTTGTTTTCTATTTGAAAAACCTTCCGCATTATGAGGAAAACATGCAAAACATTAGCATATTAACTACTTATCTGTAAAAAGAAACACTTACAGATCCTTTTCGACTATAATTGTTACACGAAGGCACTACACATTTCATTTTGAAATTGTAAATTAATTTAACAGTATCACACGTTCAGGTTATTCGAATCACAAAGCACAATGGAATGTTTAAACACTTACAACGAATTCAGATTGCAAACACTTTCCACAGCTTTAATATCGGATAAAATTTGCAACAAAGCTTGCTATTTGGCCAATTTGGTGTCCAATTTTATATCAGTCAACTTGATACACAGATCCAATCCAGTTAGCTTCTAGAACAAGAAACTCAGCGGCAAGAGGCAGACTGAGAGGAAATTACAGAGAAATCCCTCGGAAGAGAGCAGAAACTGGTCGCATGCTCTCCCATGCATTTTAAATGGACTTAGCCCATCCAGTTCTTATTCATCTGAGGAGCACTGTGACCGTCCCGATGAAAAACGAAGCCATATAAAATACCTTCATCGCCGCTATCAAGTCGGTAAATCAGGATAATATTTCACGACTACTTGATCCTTAATGTCGTTTCGTCCTCAATTTTGAATGCTTATCCCTACTAATTTCTTCAGCACAGAGCGGACAAACTTTACTTGGTAAATTATTAATGGAAGTGAGCGATACTTTACAAAAATTCAACATCATATGTGGTGGTATGTTAATGCGGGGTTTTTATTGAAAATTGATACCAATATTGAGCAAGACATATTTGACATGTTCCTTTTATATTGAGTAGCGTATTCATAATTTTTGATTTTTAATCTAATAAAACTTTGTCAAGTGACTACTTTCAATATCTCTTGGTGAGATGTACATAAAGCAAGCACTACCAGCTCATATTTCTTCATTTAATTTGTATAAACGCCACCACTTTCTCATATCTTTATCTTGTTTCTTCGTATATTGACCTCAATCAGCTAATGTATTATACTCAGAGGGGATGCGTTATGTTTAAAATTAAATAAACACAGTGAAAGTTAACTGAAAAGTGTTTTTATTACTTAAAAATGTACGAAATGAGATAATGTGTAACCCAGTGTACAGGTATGAATACGAATAAAGCTTCATGGTAAAACTCGAGAGATCTAATTGAAGAAAAAAAAAAGAATTATAAAACTAACAAAATTTTGGTCTTTCATTTTATCTGAACCTGACCGGGTATAGGACTCGCAACCTTGGCTGGCCCCTCCACTATAATGAGCTAGTTATCGGGTGAGGTCACCTCTTTCTATGTGTTCGTAGGTGCTCTCGCTGGGTAAGGTGGCCTTCCGCTCGCGTGCCTATTTATGGCATAGGGTTATGTAATTCCTTCACATAATACTATGACATCAATTTGCCACGTTTATATTTTTCATTTAAGGGGAAAATTTATTCAAATTATGTTTGCATGAAAAATATATGGCCACGCTTACATTTAGATCTTGGCCCGATTGGGAAAGTGCGAAGGGGCACCGCTTCCACCTGGATGCCCCACTCATATTTAGGGGCCATATATCTCGTCGGTAACAACGAAGTCCGCTTAAGTCCATTTGTTTTCTCTAGGCCCGGTTTGTCCTCTGTGTCAGCAATTTTGGACCCTTAGTAGGTTACCTCATTCTCGACTACGGTCGATATTCATTTGAACCTCGAAATTTGTGGATACGAAATTTCTTTTGTAGTGAGTCCTTGTGCTTGGTACAAGAACCCGCCCCACGACACCGCAATGCTAGCCTGCCAGCGCATTTACGCATCCTCAGACAAGGCCAATCTCGGCGAAACCCACCATTTTCTTTTGCCAAGGTAGCAAACCATCGCTGCAGTCCATTACGGATATTTTATCTACCCTCAATTTCACTGCGTCCTACTAGTTTCGTGTCCTGTTTGATCATCTATCGGTCTGTCTGTCCACCACAGCAAGAATCTATAGAAGCTATAAAGTTCAAACTTTGTAGTAAGGCCGGAAGTGGTGATTTTTCAAAAATTTAGATAGTATCGAAAATTTGGAAAAATCTGAAGCGGAGCTCTCCTTATACTGAAGCGACCCTTAAACAATTTTTTTACAAAGATAGTCAAGCAGGTTATTGGGTGAGATCTTGACAAGGATTTTTATAATCTGAAACAACAAATTTAGCTTGTGCATTAGGGGGTCCATCGGGAAGTAAAAAATATGCAAAATGTGTGTCCGCCTTGTTTTAGCCTAAAAATCTGGATAAATTACGGAAGCAAATCTTCATGATTACAAATGTAAATACCATCAGTAATCAAAACTCACTCAACCTGCTTAATAATGGTATAATATAGGGTGGTCCGACCAAGACGCACGATTTTAATTGTAAATGAAACAAAAAGTTTTCAGAGAATTATGTTCATATTTCTTATTATAATAGTAGAGTCTATAACAATTATGTGTAAAGCAAAATATCCCTAAATGCTTCCCGCGGCTACGGTGGCATACTTCTATCCCATGGTCCATATTTTCAATGACTCTGAGATATAATTGGGGGTCAATGTCGTTAATGTGCTGAATTATCTCATCCTTTAGCTCTTAAATTATTCTTGACTTATTGCCGTAAACTTTTTCTTCTGAATACCCTCACCGAACGAGGTCCAACGGTGTCAAATTACATGATTATGGCGGCCAATGAACTTCACCATAACGTGAAATAACATGGCCTTTGAATTTCTGGCGCAAAAGAGCCATTGTTTCGTTGGCTGTGTGGCAAATCACCATCATGTTTGAAACACATACCGTCCAGGTCTATAGCCTCAATTTCTGGCCACAAGAAGTCTGTTATCATCTCGCAATAGCGAACTCCATTCATGGTAACCACTTGGCCGTCCTCATTTTCGAAGAAGTAAATCCCGATGGCGCCATCAGCCCCTGAACCGCACCAAACAGTCACTCTTTATGGATACATCGGCTTTTCAACAATCACTCGTGTATTCACATTTGCCCAAATGCGGCAATTCTCCTTGTTAACGAATCCACTGAAGTGCAAATGTGCCTCGTCGCTGAAGATAATTTTCTTTGTAAAGTCATTATTCCCTTCTGTCTGTTCAACCAACGCTTAAGCATATTGCCGACGCTTGAAATGGTCAGTACGTTTCAGCTCTTGAGTCAATTGAACCTTGTCAGCGTGTAAATTCAGACTTTATTCAAAATTTGCATCAGTGATGTTCGTGAGATGTTCAATTCTTGGGCACGACGACGAGTCGAGGTTGACGGCTCTTCTGTCACACTATCGCGAGCAACAGCATTGTTTTCCGCAGAACGGACTAGGCGAGCGTACACAGGTTATTTCACATTTCCTACAGACCCGGTTCGCTGAAATTTGTGCACAATTCTCCCGATTGTGGACACATTTGGTCGATTATGCTGACCAAAAAAAAATCACGAAGTGCACGAAATGCATATTGATTTGAAGGCCCAACAACCTTAATGCGCTTCTCAATTGTGTACCTCTCCATGGTTCAATTTGTCAAACATTGAAACAAAGAAACGGGCGAAAAACTTGACGTTGAGGTGTGACTCACAATTAACATCATGCATTATGGTTGGACCTACCTTTATATGAATTTAACATTATTCTCCATAAAACCGAAGTGGTATCTCAAACTGCCTAAAGTTTCCTTTTGCTCATAAAATTTCATGGAAATCAAATTATAGTACAGCTTCTCCAATTCTATGAAATTACAATAACAATTATCCGTGTTGGTAGTTGATATTCATAAATTTTTTTGTCAATATAGATACAATAGTTTTCTTTGAATTCTTATGACAATTTCAGAAGTAGGATTTGATTTTAACATGTTCGATCTGGTAGCCGCTCAGAAAAACGATTTAAGCTGAAACAAAGGGGTGGTTGGTATGCGCTTGTAAAAGAAACCCTTGATTTTTTGGATAGATTTGAATGTTTATTTATAAAAGCAACGGGTCTGAAACTAAAAAGGAAGCTTTTCATGTCATGTATTATTCCGAATACTTTATTGCTAATGATTTATTCTATAGAATTATTCGTAAATCCACAAAACTTCTACAATTCTAGATTTTCTTTTCTCTTGTCCTAGGAAAAAAATTCGATTCAATCAGGTATCCAACAATATTGATGCAGTAAATATTTTTCTCATCAAGGTAAGTAAACATTGAAAAGCTTGCACTCTGAAATCTTTCTCACAAACTTTACCTTTACTATTTATTTGTGCTCTCTAAACTGCATCTAGCGGTTGACCTACTTACATATGTATATATTTGTCAAATCTAGCATGTAATTGAAAATTATAATACAATCATTATAAACACATATGTATACTAGATACCACTCCTTTAGGAATGTTGAGAGACTAGCGGCTCTCACTTTTTCTAGCAAATTCCCAAAGCATTCTTGACATCACATTACAGAGCCTTGCCACTGGAAGGATCTATTTCTCGAGCGCAAGTCCTTCCATTGAAAGTTTTTGTCTCCTTCATTGATGATGTCATATTCCACATTTTCGGCATGCGTGCGCATTTTCCGAAGGAAACAACTTCTTCAAACCGGGTACACCCAAATGATCACAATTTAAATGATGTTGGGTCAGTAGCTGCCCTAGTTATCCTAGGCGTTGTTCCGTTGTAGGATAAGGATGTTGAAATTGCCCTTCCACTGAGTAACCCATCGTGTAAGTTCAAATGGTTTGCTAACTCAGATTAGTTATAATGATAATTCACAATGAAATTTCAAGAATGTCTTAATGGTGCTACTATGCGATTCAAAGAGAGCAGGAGTTATGCAATGGAGTTTTTCATAAATGTAGACTTGGTTCAGATTACGTAAAATGAAGCTTACATGGAATTGTAAGTGCTTTTGGAGAGTACTTTTAGTTTCGAAAAATTGATTTAACTTCTAGAGCACCAATTTACTAATTATTTTTATTTCCCTTTAAAATGTAAGAACTTTTGGTGTAAATTATTGGTTGGATTTAAATATACAAAATCCTAATAAAATGTTGGTGGTTCATCTGTTCGTTAGTGTGGCAATGTAAGTTTTCTTAGAAATTAAAGAAGATGGAATATCACACTACATTAAAATTCAAACAAGTTTGGTAGACGGAACTGCACTCATATCAGAAAGCGTTTTAACTAAACTTATCCTGCAGAAAAACTTCATCGATAACTACAACAAATTCATGATCGCTTTAAAACAAAATCGATTGTTACTCATTTAAAGTTGCCACCACTTTGTTGCAATACTATTAACAATCAATAACTGAATGGAATCTTAAAGATGCTTCACTTTACCTCTAAATTTGGTAAACACTTTTAGTGTTGCCTAGTTCTGGAGTTTCAACTTCTAAGGTATTTCTCATTGTCAAACCTTTTACCACAATTTTGGCACATATAAAATTTATGCCTTTAAAAAGAGTTAATAGTCTGTATACTTTTTATCGACAAACAACAAAAATTAACTCAATATTTTCATTTAAAACGACCAATATCTTGTTTTATAATTACTGATGTCATTTGTTGAATGAACTTTCAAAGATTTTCATGAAATACATTGTGACAACGAAGTACCCGGAAATTGTAACTTAAATTCCCCAGGTAAATGGTATTTCAAAAAATTCTGTCATTCAGTTTGTTTACAGCAGGTGCTTGAGTCGGTACACCTCAATAGTGCGTTGTAATTTTTTTGATTTTATGAAATTTAAAGCCAAAACGCAATAAATACCATCAATCAACCACCACATCCATCAATTTGGCTCCATGTGATTTTGATGAATAATATATTATAATACATTTTGTGTGTTATTTGCAATTTCCGGGTACTTTTTTGTCACAATGTAAAACAAAACTCGCTGAAAGGAGCTGAAGGTGTTTCGAGGACTGGATACATCAAAATTTTCCAGCCAAGCTCTGTCCATTTTTGCCGGGTCATCAAAGATGTGTGTGGTCTGGTATTATCATGATAGAAGACAACGCCCTTTCTATTGATCAATCCTGGCCGATTTTTTTTGAATTGCTTGTTGCAATCAATTGCTGACAGTACAGAGCCAAATTGAGTGTTTGGCTAGGTTCTAGCACCTCATGATAAACAATTTTCTTCCAATCCCACCATACACACAGCATAACCTTATTTGGTGTCAATCCTAGCTTTAAAGTCGTTTGTGATGATTGACATTTTTTTGACCATAATCTTTTTCGAACGAAATTCTCGTATCTTACTGATTTTTTATCGCCCGTAATGATTTGCTTCAAAAATGGCTCGATGTCGTTGCGTTTTATTAGCATTTCGCAAATGGAAATTCGGTCGATCAAATTTTTTTGTGCTAATTCATGCGGCACCCAAACGTAAGATTTCATCGATTTTTTCACTGATCGATCGACGTGAGCCAGGTGTATTTTTGACATCAAAATTTCCAGAATGAAAGCGAGCGAACCATCTCTTGGCTGTGGCTTTTGATAACGTGTCTTGATCGTTGACACCACAAATTTTCCACAAGCCTGCGATGCATTCTCATGTTGATCGTAGTGGTATTGTAAAATATAACGAATTTTTTCAGAAATTTCACTCATATTTAAATGAATACAACTTTTGACACGAATGACGAAGTACAAAACAAACCATATGAAAATTCTAGACTGAAGTGTCACTTTTTAAACGCATGTCAGTTTGATTCAATCCGATTCGTATTGCCCGATACATGACAATGAACACCATCTAGTGAAAAAAATGCTTAATACTTTTAAGACTATCCAATATTTTGCGTGTCATTTCCACTTTGCGGGTACTTTTTTGTCACAATGTTTATTTTTCCTGAGGCGTTAATGCAAACTCTAGCAAACCTATAGTATCTGAATCTATTGGAAGCACATCTAGTTCCATAGCAGTTTATTTTTATTTGTTTTTAAATTCAAACCACCATAAATTGTTTGAAAAAAATTGAATCTTCTGAAATTTTCAGGGCTGACCAGTTTTACTTTTTTTCTTAACTTTAGCACTACAGCCCATTTTGAGTCTTCGCTTAGAGATAGTTAGAGTATCTCATTATCTTGATCGAATGTATCAGCACTTGGCAAGGTGATATGGTCAGTACAACACTTTGGCTGTTAATCCGTCTACTCAGCGGTGATACGTTCTGATTTCAAATTAGTACGCAGCTGAACGGGCTTATAGTCTACCCGAAGAATCATTTGAAATGAATCTCTTTGTAGCCAACGGGACTCAAACCAAAGGCCTTTAGTTTACGAAGTGAGTAATCTAACCACTACACCACGCGGACTTCGAGTCTTACGAGTATGCACTCACTATCCAATTTCATTGAATTTAAAGCTACTCTCATGATTTTAATCAATAAGATGTAAAATTAATAAGCCATAATCCCAACAAAGCTTTAAAAAATGTTGATTAGTCTTTATTGTACTTATGGAGAACTACCTCCATGATATTTTTTCAGGTTATTCGGTCAAAAGGTGTCCAATCGCGAAGGGGTGCAACGTATTGTTCTCCTTCCCTAGCCTACTCCATTGCATTTTCAAGAACATATATTAAAAGAACTCTCCAAGCCCTTTCATTTCCCCGCAGTGGGAATGCCGGTCGACAAGAGCTCTCTTGGAGGCTAGCATTCTTTGGGTAGTTCCGCCCCCACGTACCCGAGGAAACTCCGCAGGGGGAATGCCGGTCGACAAGACCACTCTTGGAGGCTAGCATTCTTTGGGGAGTTCCGCCCCCACGTACCCGAGGAAATTCCCGCAGGGAGAAAGCCGGTCGACAAGAACATTCTTGGAGGCTAGCATTCTTTGGGGAGTGCCACCCCCACGGACCCGAGGATATGGGGGGTGCCGTGAGGTTCCCTCTTATTGTATCTGGATTACGCTTTGGACAACGAACTGGAATTGACGCTTTGGACTGGCGGATGTGATGGTTTGGACCTAGTTGCTTTGCACAGTAGCGCCGAGGTGAAACTCGTGTGTGAACGGCTCCAATTCAACTATCATACCGTCTCCGTCCCGGTAAAACCTTGGCAGGCCTCGGAGTACGTTCGAAGTTCGCACCATTGGGTTGGTGGTGTAGGTTCGGTTGAGACGGACTCCTGATTAGGGCTGGTCTGGCTCTGAGCACTTGTCCCCATAAGGGCTTGTGCCAACCCTCGCATGGCCTCCCTGCTCTGCAAAGATAACCATGGGACCAAAAAGGCGACTACACACACGAACGGAGATAGCGGCTCCGAGGGGGGACCCAATAAAATGGAGCAAACAAATGAAACCACAAGCAAACAGGACGCTAGCACGGAGAACCCTTTCAGGCAAAAACCGCTGTTGGCAAGAACACCGATAAAACAAGTCACCGATTGCGGGAGGAGGCAGCAAACCCCAGAAACACTGTTAAAGTCAACACCACAGGTTAAATCATCGGAGACAGACCACAGACGGACTAACGAACGAAAGAAGGCAGAGTGCGTTGTGCAACCTGGCATCATTGCAGCCTTTGGGCGCAGTAGAAGGACTATGCGCACCCCGGAGCGCCCAGTGCAAGACGTACACAATCCGGATCAAGTTGCGACACCAACGGAGGCCAGTGTAAGACTGGGGGAGGGAGAAGTCTTGCCGTTGGCCGACGCCACTTCAAACGCGATCCAAGCGATAGAAGCAAAAGGGCTAGGAAACGGGGGCCTCTCCCAAGAGGTGGCGCCAAATAACACAATCGCCCTTGACCGCGCCGAAGAGGAGCGGCTTACTCGGAAAGCGGGGAATATCGTCAAACAACTGAGGGCTGCCTGCGAAGTGCAGAAAAACATAGGCAAGAGTGTCAAGAATGGCATTCTTGAACTGGAGGAGCTTTTTGGCCGCATAACGCACTACAGGCGGAGGTGGCTTGCAGCCGAGAAGCACCAAAAAGACACGCTCTCCCTCGAGGCATCAGTGGGTCCTAGCAGCAGCAAAAGAATGGCCGGTAGCCCAATTGAAGGCGACTGTGAGAAAAGGAGGAAGGATGAGACCATAAACGAAGTTGACACTCCAGGCGAGGAGTTTCATGTGGTGCGAAACAAGACAGCGAAAAAAGCGGCCAAAAAGCTACTCCTAGAAAAAAAAGACAAAGAGCTCAACCACGAAGAGAACAAGGAGCCCCCCGCTATACCGTAGAAAACAAAAAGCAAACCGTGGCACAAACCCTTGCGAGAGGCACTGCTTATTAAACCCACTAAGGGCCGAACCTACGCAGATGTCCTCCGTGAAATTAAAAGAGCGGTCAAGCCAGACGACACCAAAACTGCCATCAAAGCAGTTCGACCAACCCGGACCGGCGGCTTGCTGGTGGAATTCGGGCCAGAAGCCACAAACAAAGATGCATTCCGTGACGCGGTTCAAAAGGTTCTTGGAGATGCGGCAACGGTTGCCTCGCTCGAACCAATGGCCACCCTGGAAATCAGGGACCTCGACTGCGTCACGGACAAAGCTGAAGTAGAGGATGCCATTAGGAGGGAGTTCCCCAGCTTAAGTGAAGTCAAGGCAAGATTGACGCGTGAAAACACAAGGGGGCAACGCATGGCTATTGTCGAACTAGCTGATAAAGACGCCCAGCAAATCCTGACGAAGGGCAAAATTAAGATAGGTTGGGTGATCTGCAGGATACGGAGAAGAGCGATCCCTATCCGCTGCTTCAGATGCCTCGAATACGGACACACCGCGTATGGCTGTAGGGGACCCGACAGGAGATCTCTGTGCTACAAATGTGGTGAAACGGGGCACAAAAGGAAGGAGTGCACGAACGAGGCAAAATGCATTCTTTGCAAGGACGCTAAGCTAGCACCCGGCGACCTCAAACATGAGCCGGGGACAGGGAGATGCCGGGTTTTCAAGGAGGCCCTAACTAAAGCCAAATCGATACTCAAATGATCCGTATCCTGCAGGTCAATTTGCACCGAAGCACAAACGCCCAGGACCTACTTGAGCAGTTTGCGAGGGATAAGAAAGCTGACCTACTGTTGCTGAGCGAGCAACATCATAACAAGGACTCGCAAGCGTGGTACCCTGACAAAACTGGTACCTCGGCCATCTGGGTTCGAGACAGCGCCCGCCTTCAGGTGCAGGGCCATGGACGCGGGGATGGTTTTGTGTGGGTGCGGTGTTCAGGGATAACATATTTCAGTGTTTATCTGACGCCTAACGAGGCAATGCGATCCTTTCGAACCAAACTCGATGCCCTGGAGGACGCTGTCTCGAACACAGAGGGCCACATGCTGGTCGGGGGAGACTTCAACGCTAGAGCCATCGAATGGGGTATGCCACAATCCGACCCAAGGGGAAAGCAAATATTGGACAGGGCGGCCAGAACAGCGCTTTTTGTCCTAAATACTGGTAACACCCCTACTTTCCGCCGCTGTGGTTGCGTAGGAACCATACCCGATGTGACACTCGCTTCGGAGTCCCTGGTACCTAGAGTACACAACTGGCGAGTACTAGAGGACTACTCGGCTAGTGATCACCAGTTTATAGCTGTTGAGATTCACGACGGTGCCACTCTGCGTGCATATGCCCAAACTTCAATCCTCGGATGGAGGACTGGGAGGATGGACGTCGAGAAGTTCACTGACGCGCTTACGGCAGGCGCACCGTTGCTGGGAGCTCCGCCAGGGAGTGGAGGGCCTACAGCCAAGGACTTGGTGAACTCAACTATGAGTACCATCATAGCTGCTTGCGAGTCTTCCATGCCCCGCCGGAGACCCCGACATGGTAAGCCTCCAGTATACTGGTGGTCAAACGAGATCGCCGAACAAAGAAGCGAGTGTCACAAACTTCGGCGAGAGGCCCAGCGGGCGCGAACACGGGAGGAGGCAGACACTAGGCTAGCAGCATACAGGTCCGGCAGGAAATATCTTCGCAGGCTTATTAACAAGAGCAAGGCCCGATGCTGGCAAGACCTCGTGGACGATGTAAATAGGGATCCGTGGGGCCTTGGTTACAAGCTGGTCACGGGGGAACTTGGTGCCCTACGGAAGCCTTGTATACATGACGCCCATCCCGTCCGTGTTGACGCTGTCCATGGTGAAACAGCAGTCGAGTGCCCACTCTTCACACAGCTGGAACTGGAGGAGGCAGTCCTCTCCCTGAAGGCAAGGAAGGCTCCAGGTCCAGATGGTGTTCCAGCTGAGGTTTTGCAGCTCGTCTATCACCATTGTCCTGACTTGCTGCTCAGGACATTCAACGCTTGCCTACGGGACGGGGTTTTCCCGGTACGATGGAAGGTGGCGAGGCTCGTGCTGGTCAGCAAGGGGAAGGGAAATCCCGAATCGCCGTCTGCATACCGCCCGTTATGCATGCTAGACACGGCTGGGAAAGTGCTAGAGAAACTCATCAAGGGAAGACTCACTGACGCGATTCGTGCTGCTGGGGACCTATCTCCTCGGCAGTACGGCTTTAGAGCAGGACGTTCTACCATTGATGCGATTGCAGAGGTGGTGAACGCGGTCCAAAAGGCAGAGGCATATAGTCGCACCAAGCGACGGATCGTCCTGTTGGTGACACTCGACGTCAGGAATGCCTTCAACTCCACTAGATGGGTGGATATTCTGGATACGCTGGAAAACTCTTTTCAAGTTCCAGAATATCTAATGCGGCTTTTGAAGAACTACCTGAAGGACCGAAGCCTGCTCTACGACACGACACAGGGCCAACGAAGGATGGCGGTTACATCGGGTGTTGCCCAGGGATCTATCCTTGGTCCGGACCTGTGGAACGTGTCTTACGACGGGCTACTGAGACTTGAGATGCCAGATGAGTCGCGCTTGGTCGGCTACGCGGATGATGTTGCGGCTCTGGTCGCCGGACGCACCGTTGAACAAGCGCAACTTAGGCTAGGTATGCTAATGCGCCGAGTGAGGGACTGGATGACTACTCGCGAGCTCAGTCTAGCACTGGAGAAAACCGAAGTGGTCATCTTGACAAAAAAGAGAATCCCTAGAGTAAGGATGATCAGTATTGGAGATATACAGATCGAATCGAAGCCAGCGGTGAAGTACCTGGGGCTACTGATCGACTCGAAGATGAGTTTCTCTGAGCAAATCAGGGCAACGGCTGAGAAGGCTGCTTCGGGAATATCGGCCCTGAGTCGACTTATGGCCAACGTAGGGGGACCCAGCCCATCAAGAAGACGCCTCTTGATGAGTGCTGTAGGGTCAGTGCTACTGTACGGAGCAGAGGTATGGGGCGACGCTCTCAGCAAGGAGGTATACCGACAAATTTTGGCACAGGTACAGAGAAGAGGAGCACTGAGAATTGCATCTTCGTATCCAACAGTCTCTGACTCGGCGGTGAGAGTGATTGCAGGCGTGATACCTGTCGCCCTCCTTGCTAGAGAGCGCCGCGCTATTTACCTGCGCTGAAACAAAGATGCGAGGGAGATAGTTGTCCGCGAGGAGAGACAACGCTCGCTCAACGATTGGCAGCAGTCTTGGAGGAATTGCACGAAGGGAAGGTGGACTGCGCGCCTCATCCCGGATGTGAGACCGTGGCTAAATCGAAAGCATGGTGAGACTGACTTCTATCTGACCCAGCTTTTGAGCGGGCACGGGTGTTTTCAGTCTTACCTGCACAAGATCGGCAATTCACGGTCTCCCGATTGTCGGTTTTGCCCAGGAGAGGAGGACAATGCCTGTCACACATTTTTTGCGTGTACAAAATGAGCCAGGCTGCGAAGGGAACTCTACAGGGAGACGGGAGAGCTCACCCCGGATAATATAGTTGCGGTGATGCTCGAATCGGTTGACAAATGGAACCAGGTGGCACATTATGCTCGGGCAGTCCTAAAATATAAAAGGGACTCACAGCAGCCGGAGGCGCTGGGGCTGGGGGATCGCTCTTCTGGCAATTCCTCTTCCCCCCTCCCCTGCCGCTAGGAAAGGGACTCCCCAGCTTGAAGGCGCCCCACGGCGTAACAAAACGAGACCTGGCCCGAAGTAATGTGTCAAACGGTTCCAGGCTAGGTTCTCAGATTGACAGGGGAGGTGTTTAGTGGGTAGTCCAAAGGTATCCTCCATGGGAGTCCCACGCTGCCAGACTCGGCGGGCATAAATGCCTTCACCTCCCTACCACAAAAAAAAAAAAAAAAAAAAAAAAAAAAAAAAAAAGCCCTTTCATTTGGTACCCTATACGACTATGTTTGACGAAAATAATAGTTTAGGGGCATACTCTTATGCAGGAAGGAAGGTCCCTCGAAATCATTTCAAAACTTTAGGGCTGCTCACGACATTTGATGACTGCAGCTTCTCTAATTCGTAAGAAAACTAGCTCTGATGCACTGACGAACGGAATAGGGTATTGTAAACAATTTTTTTACCAAAAACCCGCAAAAATTATATTTTGATATAAGCTTTTTAGCTGAAAAGATTGGAGTATATTCTTTTAATGTGAAATCTCAAATTGCTTTATCTACATGAAAAATTCATCATTCTCCTGTAACGAATTTTGAACCATTCGTATATTTTGTTTCTGTTTTCTTGAAAAACCCTTAGTTATTCCAGGTGATCAGACACGTTTTGGCTTCTTACAGTCATCCTCAGTGTCTAAAGGATGTGTAATGACTACATACGCTCTAAGATAAATTAAACAGGTATGTCGTAGGTTAACCCAGGTAGAGGTATACTCTCTCAAGCCTTCGCCTCCTGCAAGAAGCACATCCAATTGTCTCGGTTCGTTGACTGTCTCCTCCAATTTCTAAGTCCGAGCAGCAATGAACTGTCTTCGTCAACCAAATTAGACCAGTGTTTCCTCTGCTTCCGTACTGGTCTCTGGTCTTCAGTTCTCCTAACGAATACCTCTTTGGGAACCTCGTTCATACATAAGATTCACGTGGCCAGTCCATTGCAGCTCCCCTAGTCTTCATATCATTGAGACCTCTAGCTCGTCAAAAACTTCACACAGCTCAAGGTTTTATTGAATTAGCCAACGTTCCTATCCAGGACCCGTCTTATGAAAGCGTCCACTATATTTGCGACTACTTAGGTTAGAGTCTATGTTTCACATCAGTAGCAAAGCATAGATCTTATCATAGATTTTTACACATGGTACTTTGTTTTTCTGTGTATGCTGCTGGTTTTCAAGACTTTCAAAACTGAATAGAATAATTTAGTTGCAAGCTGTATCTTTCGGCCTATCTCCTATCTTTCATTACCGGTTCCTAGTGTTTTGAAGCTTGAATACAGAAATTCACCCACATTTTTAATATTGTATTCCCCAAGTCTTAATTTTTAGTGCATTAGAAGTATTTTTCTCGGCTGTGTCATGAATTTTGTTTTATTCTCATTGTTTTGTAGCTCTACTAGCATTGCTTCGCTGTCGAGTTACAGAAAAAGTTCCTTGGTGATTGTTAACGAACGTGATAAAAAACTGATGTCTTCCGCTTAGGCTTTCACTTGGCTTAACTTATATAGCAACGTACCTCTTGTATTAACAGCTAGTCTTCTTAAGGCATATTTCAGAGCCAAATTGTACAATATAACAATGGAGGCAGCCCATCTCTTTACTTTAGTATGGAATTTTGTGATAGTTGTCGGTGAGTTGGCTATTGATGCAGACTTGGGAAGCTGTTAACGTCATATTCATTTTGGTAAGACGAACTTTTTTGGATGGGATGCCAAAGCAAAGCGTTATTTGGTAAAGTACATAACAATCAATACTGTCGTATGCTTGCCTCAAGTTAACGGAAACTTTTGGTTCGTCTATATTGAACACCTGGCACTTCGCTTCCTGCTTTAAAGTCATTTTGATTATTTCCAATAATACTTTTGGTATGTCTTCTTCTTTACAGTGCTAAAGACCCTCTTGGGCTTTTGCCTCCCTGCAACAAGCGCCTCCAAATATCTCCCGAGCAACGATGAACTGCCTTCATTGACCAAATCAAACCGGCGTTGTCTCCCCCTTCAATTTTCCCAACAAACACCTTCATGTGTATCCGTTGCTTGTCCATACAATTCCTGTAGCCAGCTCATTGCAGCTTCCACAGCCTTACAATCGGCAGACCTCCGGTTCGTCAAAAATTTCATACAGCTCATGGTTGTATCGAATTTGCCATTGGTTTCCAACTAACTTTGCTCCAATTACTTGCCTCACGAAGGCACTCAGTATGTTTGCGGATGCTTGGATTAGAGTTCATCTTCAACACCCACAGCACAGCACAGCATGGATTGTATCACAGATTTCTGTACTTGAAGCATTGTTTTCCTGTGTATTCAGCTGATCTCCAAGATTATCTAAGCTGTATTTAGTCTCTTTCATTAACGGTTCTTGTTATTTTGGTGCCTAAATATACAAATTTGCCCACTATTCCGATAAAATATTCGCCATTTGTGATATTTTGGGCATTGCGGATATCTTTCCTGCACTGCGCCATGAGTTTTGTTTTAAGCTCGTTGATTTGTAGCCCTACTTGTTTTGCTGTGCTGTCGAGTTTCAGGAAGACTTCTTTGGCAGTTGTTGACGACCGTGATAAAATACTGATGTCATGCGCATAGGTTACTACTTGGCACGACTTATATAAAAGTGTGCCTCTTGTATCGACAGGTATATTTCTTATGACGTATTCCAGAGCCAAATCGAATAGTATTGAGGCCAGCTCATTGCCCTACTTTAGTCCGATATTTGTGTCAAAGGCGTTGGTGAGTTATTTATTGAAACGGATTTGTGAGGTTGTCGACTTCATTTTCATTTTGGTAAAACGGAATAATTTGGCTGGGATACCAAGGGGTTATTTGGTACAGTACATTACGATCAGTACTGTCTAATACTTACTTAAAGTCTACAAAATTTTGGTGTACTTCTATCTTGAGCTCCCAGATTTTTTCAAGCACTTGCTTGACTGGAAACGGTTGTTCTGCCTTCAATCTACCTTCTATAATACCAGCTTGATACTCCCCAATAATAATGTTGGCAAATGATCTGATTTTATTTTCGATGATCTTTGAAAATATTTTGTACGCCGTACAAAGTAGTGATATGCCTCACTGTACCACCACCACCTTTTCGTTGATAGGGAATATAATTGATTGGCTCCACTCTTTCGGCATATGTTCGCGTAGTCAAGTATTCTATACGACTTTATAGATAGGTTTCTGAACACCGCTGCTTCCATATTTCATTAGCTCCACTGGAATCTCATCAATTCCTGGCGCTTTCTTATTCTTTTGGGTTAATATGGTGGACCAAACTTCATCCAGATTAGGTGGGGGCCAACAGAAGCTCTCTGGGAATATCTTTAAGCTCCGGTGTTCTGGAAATGTGTTTTCATCAGCGATTATGTTGCCGATGTCATCATGACAAAGCGTCGTTTTGAACTGATAAGCACGTTTCAGGCTTTCCACTACTTTTTATGCGTTTGTGTTGTTGCTCACCATACTTCTCAATTGGTTGTCATAGTATTTCGTTTTCTTCATTCTTATTATCTTATTTGCTACTCTTCTAAGATTTTCATGATTTTCTCTCTTACTCCTGGTTTTTCTACCTACATATTCTTTGTATGCCTGATACTTTTTGTCTAGGGCATTTCGCCAATCCAATCATTCCTCTTGTGCCGGAAATTATATCCGATCGTCTGTTCTGCTACGGTCTTAAGTGCGGCTTTCACTGCCACTCATAGCACGTTGCTTGTATTCAGCGATGTATCAGATGGTCGTTGAGGGTCTCCGTGAAATCTTTCACCACAGACGCCATTTGGAGTATTTCGAAGTCGAATTTTTCCGCAGGGCTGGTCTTTGCTAAATACGTCCTTGACATACGACATCGATAGGTTTATTTGATCAAGTAATGATCTGAGTAACAATTGGCTCCTCGGTATGTATGGACGTCAAGTATACTCCCGAACGTTCTTGGATCACAACATGATCGATCTAGCTTTGTATGTTGCCATTCGAATGGTTTTTGTGTCATTTGCACGCAATCCGTCGACTAGTTTTTCTATTTCTTCATCCTTTTCGTTAGTTGGAGCTTGAGTATTTACCAGCTGAAATTTGAAGAATTTTTCTTCTATACTGGTCACACACAACCGTTCATTGGCTGACTTAAAATCATTAACGTGTAATTTGAACTCCCTATTCACAATGAAGGCCACTCTTATTTCTCGCTTCCCAGCAGGCTCCCCACTTTTGAATATTGTGTGCGATCTCATATCTTGAATGTCATTTGCAACTCGTTTCCTGTATTGCCAGTATGTTTAATTTAGATTAACTGGCCTGTTGTAAATGGTCCTTAACAGTGCCAAGGTAGTTCGGTGTTCTGACATTCCAGGGTCCAATGCCATAGTGCTTTTTTTCGGTCGCGAGGTTAGTGCCGTAGATCCAATCCATTTCAAAACACTGTTGCAAGTTTCGAAACAGCGTAGGGTTTCACAGGGATTGGGAGTTAGCTCATCACCCAACCTCCATTCTGGTGGCATGATTATTGCTTTTAATTCCAGTACCAGGCGAGGGAGACTCGCTTTCACCCTCTTACGTCACCGCAAAAGTCCTGTAAGAAGGACTTGAGCTGCAGGTTCATTTGCAGTTATTGGCATTTGTCGGCATTTAGTATCCCATCATTGCGAATCCAATAAACCCAATGTGCGACGCCGAGACCACTAGCTACCATTTGGTCGTGAGTTTTTGGATGAGAGACCATGAAAGCTGGGGGTGCGAAAAACAAAAGGATCTCTCCTCTTTTCTCAACCGGACTTAGTACGTCTTCGGTGGAGTTACTGTTGGCATGTGATTTGGGTTTATTATCTTAGATCTTTGATAATATTTTTTCTGTCAAACAAATTAGTGATATGCCTCGATAGTAGTGATGCTGAGGTCATTTGATGTACGAGTATGCATCGATCTGGGAATCAAATAGACGTTTGACTAGATATGTGTTTTGAAAGAATTTCAAAGGCGTATTGGAGAAGCTCTCGGTGTAGATAATCTCCGATGGACCAACTATTCTCAGTTGAGCAGGTACTCGAAAAGTACTCTTTGTAAACTTCAAGCAATGACAGCGTCAATAGAAATTCACTGGGCAAAATAATGCTTGACTTCGGCGTCCCAACAAAATAAATCCGCATGATCAAAGCTAAGAGCCCAAATACAGAGTCCCAGCTAAAGGTAAACAGCAAATCAACGCACAGCTTCAAAATTAGATCAAACTTAAAACAAAGCGATGGAATTGCCCCAACGCTCTACAATATTGTTTTGGAATGCCTGAATAACCCGGATAGAAGAGAAATGGAACAAGGTTGGATGCCGCAAACTACTCCTGTTACTCGTTACTTCCCATTTTAAGCCTCAGATCTAAATACAGACCAAATAAGCTCCATAGTTACAAATCGCTAATCAAATTCGGGGTGTAACATGGAAGTGAAATATGGACCCAGATTAGTGAACTCAAAAAAGCAGCGTACGCATTTGAATGCAAAGTGCTCCAAAAAACTAAGGCCCAGTGATACAAGGTATAAAGTAAAGGCTATGTTACAAAACCATCTGACTCTGCTTGCGTGTGGTTACGGGAGTAGCATTGGGTGGGCCATATAGGAAGAACAGAAGAAAATTGGCTATCGAAAAGGACATTATAGGATAGATCACAAGGTAGACGTCCTATGGGAATACCAAGAGGTAAATGTGAAGACATATATATATATATATATATATATATATATATATATATATATATATATATATATGTGGGATTGTAATAATAACGATGATGTTGATTCGATAAAAGATATTTATTTAATATAGTGATGCGGACTTGTAAATGAAAACAATATGAATTTAAGAAAGATGGGAACGGCTCTCTGCTAAACTGCCTCTCACGACGTCTTCGATACGAATCTTCTTCAACATCCGTCTGCTATGTGTTTGTGCTCGCTAACCAGTTGTTCAATCACCCGTTATCTCGTCTGTGTCGTCTAGCAGGCCACTCGTTCCGGGTTGCCAGCACAGCTCGTTTCCCACATTCGGCCATCCTGAACTTCATCCGTCTCGGATGAAGAACCTTCGTCTTCATAGTCGGCATAACGGCGCCACGGTTTCATGTGGTCAGCACTTGTACTAGTTATCTTCGGACCCTCGGCACTGGCACTGGCTTTGACAACATCGTATCGCCCATTTCTTTTCACCTTCGTAACCTCGTACGGACCCAAAAACTCACTGGCTAGCTTTCTTCCAACAACAAACTGCGTTCTTTTGATAGCGACAAGGTCTCCCACCTTATAGATGTTTTCCGGCTTACGTCTCTTATTGTATTGCTGGCGGTTCTCCTCTTGACTTTTCTGGATGTGTTCTCTGGCTTCGATTCGTCTCTGGTCTCTCTCGGCATTAAAATGTTGCACGTGTAGTTCCTCTATCATCTGTCGAATTTCAGTATGCTCTGCACCCCTGCCTCGTACCCCAAAGAGTAGCTCGAACGGCGTAGTTTTTGTAGCTCTATGGAAACTCGTATTCAGCGCGAATTGCAAACGGTCCACATACTTGAACCATTTCTCAGGATGCTCGATAGCCAGCTTCTTCAAAGCTTGCACTATATTGGCGTTGACTCGTTCAACCTGCCCATTTCCACGCGGCACTCCTGTAGTTGTTATCACATGATGTATGTTTTCCCGGTCACAGAACTCCTTAAAAGCTGCGGACGTAAAGGCAGCTCCATGATCACTGATTAACCGTCTCGGGTTTCCAAAGCTTCTCTGGATCTCGGCGAACTTCCTCAAGACTTCATCGGTAGACAACGTTTTCGTCGGAAACAGCCAAGTGTATTTCGAGAAAGCATCCACAACAACAAAAATATAGCGGTATGACTTACTGGTGGCATCCATCGGCCCCAAGTGATCCACGTGAAGAGTGTCCAATGGTTGATCACCCTTTTCTAGACAATGCAGCAACCCCTCTTGCTTTCCGGCTTTGCGACTTGCTAGGATGCACCGCACACAGTTTTGAATGCAACTCTCCACCTTCTTCTTCAAACTCAAGATGTAGTATTCGTTCTCAATTTGGAATATCGTCTTTCGTACGCCAAAATGACTCCGTTCGTGCACAGTTCGAATGACTTCTGATTCCATCGCTCTTGGTATACATAACAGCTCTCTTCCGACAACTCCTTTGAACAGCAACGATCCTTTTAACACATAGCCATCGTAATTAGGATTGGATTCCAGCACTTTTCTAATAGCTTCGATATGCGGATCCTTCGCTTGCGCTCGCTCTAACCTGACTATAAATTCGTCTCGCATCAAATATATCATCGTGGGAAATCGGCTTAATGCATCAGCGTGCGGGAGGCGACTTCCAGCTCGATGCTCCACTTCAAAGTCAAAATCTTGAATAAACATTACCCATCTCGAGGCTGCTAGTGGCAACTCCTTCTTTTCTATTGTCTGTCTAAAAGCACTGCAATCAGTGACCAGCTTAAAATGGATTCCCAACAGATAGTGTCTAAGTTTCCTGAAAGCCAAATAGACGGCCTTAACTTCCAAATAGTAACTATGAGCACTCTCGTCAGCACTAGTGGTTTTGCTGCTATAATAGTAAACAGGGTGCAACTGTTGATCTTCGCTTCGCTGGAACAACACAGCTCCAAATCCTCTAGCTGAAGCGTCCGTATGCAGCTCTGTTTCTGCTCCTCGTCGATAACTTTGTAACACTGGGCAACTAGTAATAGCAGCTTTCAACTTTGTTACTGCATCTATTTGCGATGACTCCATGCGAAATTGCACTTCTTTCCTTAAAAGGTTTGACAATGGACGAGCAATCATTGCATAATTTAATATGAATTTTCTCAGGTACCCGGTTAATCCCAGGAAGGACTGTACAGCTTTAATATTTTGTGGCAATGGAAATTTTGTTACAGCGCGGACAACCTGCTCGCTTGGCTTGACGGTTCCGTCTGCTATACGGTGTCCCAAAAAGTCAATCTGCCGCTGCAAGAATCGACACTTTTTCCATTTAATCCGAAGCCCGTGCTTCATGCACACTTCCAATACGTACTTCAAGCGCTGTACGCCCTCTCTTTCATCCTTGGCCAGCACTATCACGTCATCCATATATGTTAACACGATCCCCTCGTGAATCAGCGGGTTGAAAATAAAGTTAATGAAACGCAAAAACACAGCTGGCGAGTTACAAAATCCGAACGGCGCGTACATGAACTCAAAATGCCCCTCGTTGGTGATAAATCCCGTATATCCAATACTCGATTCATCGACTGCTACATGAAAGAATCCGTTTTCTAGGTCTATTGTTGTAAACACGCGTGCGCCTTGCAGCTTGTCGATGACGTCCTCTATCAATGGAGTCGGGAAAATTTCTCTAATGACCTTCTTATTCAGATCTCTGTAGTCGACGCAAACTCGCGGCGTACCATCTTTCTTTCTTACGATGACTACTCTACTAGCATATGGCGACGTTGATCGTCGAATAACTCCATCCATCAGCCATTGAGAAATCTGCGACCTGAGTGCCTCTTGCTCAACAAAATCTAGTCGACTAGCCCGATGCACGACTGGCATTTTTTCTTTCAACTCGATATGCATCTTAAACGGTGGTTCCACTACGACCTGCGGCTTGTATGATTCGATTAATTCTTGCACCTCGTTTTGATATTTAGACGGTACTACTTCTAGCGGCAAACCATCGTCTTCTAATGTTGCAATGGACATAATAACAGCTTCGTCTTCAGCACAACAGTTTTTCAATTCAACACTGTCCCTCTTAATGATTATATCAGCAACGGCAGCAATTCCACGGCCCAGCACGCAATCAACACTCATGGCCCCATCTGGCACGACGTAAAACCATAATGACATTTTAATTTCATCTACCACGGCATCGGCCAGAAACTTTCCTTCCGCAGCAACGGAAACTCCTCCGAATCCAAGAAATGAACGAACAGCTGATTGAATTTGAATATTCGGTAATGTATGCAGCACAGTTTCCTTGATTAGATTCACATCACTGCCCGTGTCAATAAGTCCTCTTACTGAAACTCCTCCAATTGACACATTTTTCAACATCGGCGAATTATCAATGGACTTAACTTCAGCAACGTTCAACACTTTAGGGGTTTGGCTTAACGGACACTCCTTGGACATGTGTCCAGACTCACGACACTTGAAGCACTTTGTAGGGAAAGTGCACGCAGCTCTTATGTGATCAGCAGACCCACAATTAAAACAATATTTTTTATTTACTGCAAAACCAGCTCCACTGTTCAGCTTTGTGCTATTCAGCTCAATGGTATCGGCTCTTGATCGGCTCTCAGCTACAACTCTTGATCGGCTCTCAGCTACAACTCTGGATCGGCTATCGGCTACGGCTATTGCCTTCTCTTTTATGTCCTCGTAAATCTTCAGCTTTTTCTTCAACTGCTTTATGTCTTCAGCTCCATACAGCATCATTTTGTTAATTTCGGTGTCTCGTATTCCTTCGACTATGTACTCGATCAGCGACGCTTCATCTATATTACCACGAGCGGCCATCTCCTGCATTGCTAACACATATTCCATCATCGACTCGGAATTCTCCTTCTTTCGTTCTCTCAACACCCGATGTAGTTTGGCACCACTAATTTTCATCGAAAACTCCTTTTGCAGCAATCTTCGTAGTTCAATCCAGGACCGCACTCCTCTTTCAGCTTGTACTAATGTTTTGGCATCGCCACGAAGCGATTTTTTAGCAAACACAAATTTTTCAAGCTCGTTCCAAACAAACATGTCAGCGATTTCTTCGAAATCTGCAATCCAATTCTCAATAAGGTAGTGTCCACTACCATCAAATGTACGAATTGTATCTTCAACGTCTCGAAACGAAAAACTGCACTTTGTCATAGTGCCCGTCCTACGGTCACCATCAGCCCACGCGCCATTTGATTTTTCATTCTCGTCGTTCTCGCTTACATTCGCCATTTTATGGTACTTTTTCAAGCAACGTTTTTTGTTCGCGCTTGTTCTCGAATGACGAGGATCGCTCAATTCGTCATCGGACTCCGATTCGTCGTTTATGCGCAGTTGTTTAATGCTCATTAGTTTTCGCAGCAACAACAGTTCCTCATGTTCGGCATCAGCTCGACTCCTCTGCTCCTCCCTTACTCCTTGCGATCGTTTGCTGGTGTTGTCGTCGCTTTCACTACTTGCTTGCACATTTCGGTCCTCGATCTCGCGCCCTTCATCGATTTCCATTTCCAAGACCTCGAGATCGTTCAAACATCGACACAACTGGACGGCTAACTGTTCTTTTGTTTTCTGTTTCACATTTATCGATAAAATTTCACTTACTGTTTCTAACTGTACTTTGTCGAAATTATCACAAATGTACTTTCTTTTGTTTTCAAATTCTTCACTGTCTTCGCCTTTATATTCAAACCCACCGAACTCGCGTAATTGTCTACGATTTTTTCTACCGTCATCTCTCTCGAAAACGACTTTATGCAGCACAGCTATACTAGACGCTTTCGTTCGCTGATGGGTCAAACTATCCCACACTAAGTCACCAAGTGTTAACTTCCTACTCGACATGTTCACTGCACTTTTCAATTTCTATTGTCACTGAATTTACACTGAATATCAAAGCACTATATAAAAATCCCAGTTTGATGGATCCGATTAATCAAGTATCCGATCGCTCAATTATCCAATCCCGGCTGAGCCCCCAAAACTGTGGGATTGTAATAATAACGATGATGTTGATTCGATAAAAGATATTTATTTAATATAGTGATGCGGACTTGTAAATGAAAACAATATGAATTTAAGAAAGATGGGAA
Source organism: Odontomyia ornata (assembly GCA_963969285.1). Taxonomy (NCBI): domain Eukaryota; kingdom Metazoa; phylum Arthropoda; class Insecta; order Diptera; family Stratiomyidae; genus Odontomyia; species Odontomyia ornata. Next base: position 58,344,090 of record OZ017738.1, on the reverse strand, counting down.
CGGCTCTCTGCTAAACTGCCTCTCACGACGTCTTCGATACGAATCTTCTTCAACATCCGTCTGCTATGTGTTTGTGCTCGCTAACCAGTTGTTCAATCACCCGTTATCTCGTCTGTGTCGTCTAGCAGGCCACTCGTTCCGGGTTGCCAGCACAGCTCGTTTCCCACATATATATATATATATATATATATATATATATATATATATATATATATATATATATATATATATATGTATATACATATATATGTATATATATATATATAAATGTATATATATATATATATATATATATATATATATATATATATATGTATATATATATATATATATATACATATACACACATACATATATATATATATTTATATATATGTAGATATATATATATATATATATATATATATATATATATGTATATATATATATATATATATATATATATAAAGATATCTATATCTATATACATATAGTCCAACCGTCTGAAACCAACCAAATGGTGGCCGCTCAAAAGTCGAAAATCCTCCAAAAATTTGCGGTTGTAGTTGCGACCAAACCTTTCAACTGATGTTGATGAAATTCAACACTTTGGTAAAAACTGTAAATGTTTAAAGAACTGTAAAAAACTAGAGATCAAGTTTCAGGAAACAAATTGGCGATCCGCTGAAGTTCGAAATTTCAAAGGCTTCTAAGGGTCGCAATTTTGATTCGATGTTTATGAAACTTCGTTTAAACATAGAAAATTATTCGATCTAAAGGCTCTTTAATCCTGATGACCATTCATGAGCAAGTTTCAGAATGGTGGTAGTTCAAATGTGAAATTTTTCAGATATTTCAGAAGCTGTATTATTATGCAAGAAATTATCAAAATCGGATGAAAAATATATAAAGTCGAAAATTTAAAACGTTACAATTTTAGCTGCCATTTTCATTTAAAAATTAAATACTATTCCCTGTCTAGATTGAAACTCCGATTTGAACGAGATTTGGCACATTGATTGATAAGATCGTAAGGTATAAACATTTTAAAACCTCCAAAATTAAATGCTTGCATTCTAAATGGTGGCTTCCAAAGATCAAAAGGCAAGTGTAATTGGCTACTTTAATGGAAACTGAAATAATTAATACTCTTCATGCAAATATTATTAATAACTTAACTTGGAATTACTTATGCGAACGACCATTTTTAGGGTATTGTTAAAATATTTTTACAATACCTTAATAAATTCGAAAGATGTTTGTCCGTCACAGCAAGTTTTCCCGCAAACCATATGAGCTAGAGTGATGAAATTTTCTACGTAAGTCAAAAATGGTACCCTCTCAAATGTTTTGAGGTATTCAAGGGGTCTCCCTTTGAAGGAGGGTGACTCTTATAACGAAGGTACCCAATATGGGTGTCAAATAAAAGGTTTTGGCGCGAACTTTTCAAAACAAGTCTTAAGCAAAAGGTATTTGCAAGGAGGGGAGCAGAGTGAAGGGAAAGGTACGAACAATTTTTGTGTTACCTTCTCGCGATAAACATCTTTGGATAGAAAAACCTCAACAAAATCAAGAAAAAAGGGAACTTAGGGACTACAAGGCCAAGAAGTTAAAATTCATTCAACATTGTTATTATATTACATTTTATGTACATTTTATGAATTTTGAATAGAAAGACGACTCTTTAAATTGCTAAAAATTTGTATCACAATTTTCTTATGTAAAATGCTTCCTGGAAGTTTCATAAAAATTGAGCCGTAAACAGCCAGGTTATAGGTACGTGATTCTGTGTATATAAACGTAAATACACGTTCTCAAAGAACTGCAGATGTGTAAGAGTTTTGATGAAAACTTAAGAAATATTTTCAAACACTGATATATTGTCATGACTACTCAAACATTGAGGCTAACCGACTGAAAATAAAATGACGGCAAATTAAAGTACATAATAACCATATATTATTTTTCTGAGTTCAGTTCAGGGAATATATAGGTAAGCCAAGCTTTGATATTCAGAAGACGTTGTTTGATTTACTCATTATTTTACAACGCACTCAGCTAGAACTCCTCGGATACTTTCATTTGTCCTTAAAAGATGTTTGACTTTCAAAATTAGGTCCAATAAAATGATTATTTGCTTTTAAAAATACGGGTACCCATGAAAAATTTGCCTTTCCGGTCAATGGGGATTTTTTTCTTGTGTATTTGCGGTGCCTTTCTTCGACTGCGTCAAAAGTTTTGTTCTATTCTTATTGGTTTGTAGCCCTAATAACTTGGCTGCACTGTTGGTTATCAGGAAAAATTCTATGGCAATAATTGACGACCATGACAAAATGTCAATGTTATTCGCATAAGCGACCATTTAGCTTTAGCTCAACTTGTATAGTCACGTACTTGCTATATCGGCAGGTGGTTTTCATGTTACGCACTCCAGGGCCAATCGATTAGCGATGAGGCCAGTTTACCTTACTTGTTTTTCTTCTTTATAGCACTACAGCCCCTCTCGGGCTTTTATATCCTACAAATAGCGCCTCCAACAGTCTCGGCCCATTGACCGCTTCCTTCAAATTTGAAATCCAAGCACCGAGGTACTGTCTTTGTTGGCCAAGTCAGACCAGTGTTTTTTTTTGGTTTCCCCCGTTGGCCTCCAGCCTTCAATTCTCCCAACCAATACCTTCTTAGGTATCCGTTGTATGTTCATACACTTCACGAGCCCAACTCATTGCAGCTTCCGCAGTCTTCAAATTGTTGAGACCTCCGGCTCGTCAAAAATTTCATATAGCTCATGGTTGCATTGAATTTGCCATTGGTTTCCGTCTAGCTTCGCTCTGATTATTCGCTCCAGGCCCCGATCCTCACATACCTTCAATATACATACTTGCGGATGCTTGAATCAGGGCCCATGTTTCACAGCCATAGCATAGCACAGGTCTTGTCAGAGATTTGTATACTTGGAGCTTTGTTTTCTTGTGTATGCAGCTGGTCTTCAAGATTGTCAAAACTGATCAAAATATTTTATTTGCGAGCTATATCCTCCGTATTTCGTCTCTTTAATTAGCGTGTCTTGTTATTTTGACGCTCAAATACATAAATTTGCTTTTGTTTTCAATACTGCTTTCACCAGGTGTTATATTTTGTATATTTGAGGTATTTTTTTGGTGACTGCGTCATAAGCTTTTATTCTCATTGGTTTATAGCTCTACTAGTTTTGCTTTGCTGTCGAGTTGCAGGATGAGTTCGTTGGTGGTTGTTAATGACCACGACAAAAAATTGATGTCCTCCGCATAGGCTACTACTTGGCTCGACTTGAATAATAATGTACCTGACGTATTCCAGAACCAAATCGAATAGCGATGGGATCAGCCTATCCCCCTGCTTTAGTTCGATATTTGCGTCAAATCTATTGATGAGATCGTAATTGATGCAGGCTTTTGAGGTTGTTGACGTCATTGTCATTTAGTATAAAAGACTAATTTGGCTGGAATAGCAAAGCAAAACCACCTCGAACTAGTATATGTTTAAAGTTAATGGTGAAACAATATCATAGTTTGAGTTCTTCAGTAGAGGGAAAATTGAAATTTTGAAACTACTAGTTTCTTCCATATTATGGTGTTGCAAACCATTGTGAAAAAGCCAGAAGTGATTAACTAATAAAAATAAAGGGTTTTCCATTAAGGACATAAAAATTTCGTATCTTGATCTGAATACACGATTGAATTTTTAAATAAACTGTTAATTTCAAAACCTTAGTTAAAGTGAACATTTTTGCCATGGTAAAGTTCACAAGCCAGCAACGTTTGAAAATTATTAAAAGTGACTACCAAAGTTCTGAGTCAGTGCTTGCAACTTTAAGAGTGCTTACTCCGATTTTTGCCGTAATAATCGTCCCATCCGACAGACTTTGCATGCTATGGTGGATAAGTTCGAGTCCAAAATTTACTATCGGACGTCTCGGTGCCAAAAAGGCATCGTACCGCTCGAAGCAAAGGCAATATCGCAGCCGTAAGTGCATCGATTTAAAATGAGCCAAATAAGTCGATTCCACGTCATTCTCAAAAATTGGGCATCGCTCAAACGATACTGTGGCGTAATTTTTAAAAAGATCTTGGCCTACATGGTTAAATGATCAAATTGGCTGAAGAACTAAAGCCACGTGATCGTTCGAAAGCCGAAACTTCTCCAATTGGGCTCTGGCAAAGCTTGAGGAAAATGAAGAATTTCATCGAAAAATCATATTCAGTGATGAAGGTCATTGCGCAATGGCTTTGTTAATTCGGCAAATATGTACTATTCGTCAGCAACAAACCCATATGTGCTTTCTGAGATACCACTGCAATCGCCAAAAAATAATGTTTGGTGCGGTTTTCATGCCGGAAGTGTGATTGGGCCGTATATATTCGTGGATGAAAATGATCGTCATGAAAATGAAGAATTTCATCGAAAAATCATATTCAGTGATGAAGGTCATTTCTTGCGCATGGGCTTTGTTAACTCGGCAAATATGTACTATTCGTCAGCAACAAACCCATATGTGCTTTTTGAGATACCACTGCAATCGCCAAAAAATAATGTTTGGTGCGGTTTTCATGCCGGAAGTGTGATTGGGACGTATATATTCGTGGATGAAAATGATCGTCATGTTACCGCCAATAGAGAGCACTGTTGTGCTATGTTGCAAGATTATTTGTGGTCAGAATTAAATGAACTTGACACCAACAATATATCGTTTCGACAAGACGGTGCCACTAGCTACATAGCTTGCATCACAATCAATTTATTGAAAAGTAAATTTGCTCCGGTCGAATGACCATTGGATTTCTTTTTATGGGGTTATATCAAGTCACTGGTCTATGCTAGCAATATAGCAACTTTAGATGAGCTGAAAGACTACAACCAACGCGAAATTGCCAAAATTTTGGTTGAAAAGTGTGCCAGAGTGGTGGGAAATTGGGTCCAAAGAATCAACCACAATAAACGGGCTCGTGGTGGTCATATGACCCCAATTGAAATATTTTCAATATTTCTGTGTTTAATTAATAGATAAAATCGTTATGTCCTTAACCGAAAATCCTTCATTTCTTTTCTGAAAAAACTGTTGGCACTTGATTTTTTTTTTGAGGGCGGACACGTTTTGAGTACGGCTTTTCAAAAAAAAAGACAATTTACTTGGGGATATCAAATCAACAAATTATTCGAATTGACTTTAATAAGAAAAAGTTGAATCAGTCAAGCATCTAGCAAAGCTGTGTTGATGAAAGGACTGCTTCATCTTTCTGATTTGCTTGTGTGGTTGTAAACATCGATTGATATTACCAGAGATATTGTTTTGAACAGTTGCATGGTTAGAAAACTCTCGCGTTGGATCAGTTTCCTGCCTACTCAACTTGGTATCATTATCATAACATGTTTCAATCTGCTAATAAATCATACCTAGCTCTATAAAACTTGATTTCTGCTTCTCGTATAACCTTAATGGTTGCAGCAGAGGAAGTTGGTACCTCGTCAGCGTGGGTAAAAACGATTGTATGGTTGCAAAAATATAGTGTTTTATTCAATATTACAAAGTTAAAATGATCAAGGTGCAATAATTTTCCATAGGGACCCAACTTCCCTAACAAAATCGACATTGTCCTTCAAGCAGCCCATGCATGATTAATGCTAAGAATTTTTGAATTTTCTTGTTAATAGCACGTCTTTTAGGAATATAAATCTTTTCCTTAGACTCAAGGATGAAAAAAAAAATTCGACTTCAGCTGGTATTTTATTTACCCAAAATTTTCACCTACGCGTTACAGCATAAAAGATGATTCACAGAAAAATCAGAGTTTATCATTATTTTAGGATTTCGTGACACTTTTGTATTCGTTTTCGCAATATGATACTGTACATCAAAAGATTTATTGTTGCTAACAAGCAAATGACAGACATAAAAAGTTTCCGATTTCTTCCATCACATTTACATCATTTGCATAAGCATCAAATTCCATCGACTGAATAACACCTTTTTTCCTAGGGTTGAAAACTTACTATGAATCTCATACGTGATTGTAAGGATGAGTAAATGTTAGTCTGTCACTTTCAATATAGCATCGATTTAACGAATTTAAATTTTGCACTGTGACTGCTGAAAACTTGTGCTTTCTGTCAGATACTAGCAGTTGGTACCTATCGGAGAAACTGGAGCCAACGCCTGTATAGTATCTTCTCTATCATTACTTGTATACGTTGGCGTTCCGAGCCACATTTGGTAAGTGCTACAGGGACATTTTTTCTACATTTCGATGGAATCTATTTTAATGGAAGGCAGTATCTGACGAAAAAGCGATTTTTGCAGAAAAATTTCGTGTTACCCGCCTACCTTCAGATTCATCCTGTCGGACATGCTTCTCTGTGACGTCCATGTACGTAGAATCTTTCTGTAGAGATACCATGAAACATTCATGAAATTGAGTTTTTTTTTCCCACTACTACACCAAATATTCGGAAGTGTTGAATAGTAAGGGAATGATAATTTCGAAGAGTTGTGTGTCCTTTTTTGTAAGCTGGAATAAATGAGTGTTGGAAGAATTCCAATGTTCGCAGTAATGTTTCTTCTGGATAAATGGGCGCGAAAATACGTTTACCATTCTATGCAATTTTCTTTGGTTCGAGGTAACAACTTTGGTTGGATACCATATAAGATGAACATCTACGATTCACACATTCTTTTTGCGTTTAATATGCAAAGCAAAAGTCAACACTTTTATGGACTCCGATGTTAATTTATTTCAAAGTGTTTGCCATAAAAGCAAACCGGCATTTTAAAATTATGTACGAAACATGAAATACGAGTCCGTTGAGCATTCAACATTTACTCGCAGTAAACACCGTTTGTTATACTGCTGAGTTGCATGTTTTATGTAACATAATTCACATTATTTCAAAAGGATTTTTTACATTCGACTAGCTAGCTTTTGTTTCTTTTCTGAAGTTACAATTTTCTCGCTTTTTGAAAAGAAGTTTGATTAACTCATTGGTTACAACATGAGAAACAACTTCTATAACAGCGTCCAAAGTTGCATAGTTTGGTACTGCGTAAAATTCATCAGCCCGTTTGTGAAAGGAGGAGGGAGCCCCTTGCTTCAACAACCTATAGCTTCCATGATTCCCCATTCGTAACCCCACAATTAAATGGTAGTAAATGCTCTCGGGGTCGCACATTGGGTTTACTGGTTCCCCAATAATGGGACATCAAGTCCCGAGAAATGCTTATAACTGTGAATACATCTACAGCTCTGTTACTAAATCCTACTTACACATCTTTTGTTGGGACGTAAGAGGGTGAAGGCCGAATCTTCCGCGCCTGGTAACGGTATCGACGTAATAACCATGCCGCTGGAATGGAGGTTGGTCGACGGGATAACTCCCCATCCCTTGAAAATTTTTAAAATGTTTCAAAGCCTGCAGATGGGCCACAGAATGGATTGGACTCATGGCAACGACCTCGCTAACGCAAAAAGGACTCCGGCATTGGATCCTAGAATGTGAGATCACTCAATTACCTTGGCACTGTTAGGGACCTTTTACAACAGGCCAGTCAATATAAATTAAAATTACTGGCAATCCAGGGAATGAATCGGACTAGAAATGGCATTCAAGATATGATATCGCACATAATATTCAAAACTCAAAAGCCTACTGGAAAACGAAAATCAGGAGTAGCCTTAATTGTGGATAGGGAGTTCAAATTGCGTCATTGATTTTAAGGCAGTCAATGACGGGCTTGTGCGATCCGTACAAAAGCGAGATCTTCAAAATCTGGCTGGTTAATGTTCACACCCCCACCAAAGAAATGATGGAGAGACGAAGGAAATGTTCTACAATCGCCTGAAAAGACTGGTTCTGGGTGATTACAACGCTACGGTTGGCAATGAGCTATCTCATCGGGGAAGGACTGAAGGATATAGCCTCCACGATGAAATGCATGACAACGGCCAGTGCCTGATTGACTTTGCATGTAACAGAAATCTAGTCATACGTTCAAGTTACTTCTCATCGACGCATTTATAAAATGACCTGGGTATCACCGGATGGCTACACACAAAACCAGGTCGATCATGTTCTGATCCAACAACGTCGAGCATACTTGACGTCCCTACATACCGAGGAGCCCATTGAAACTCAGATCATTACTTGATCAACTTAACCTATCGATGTCGTATGTCAAAGGCATATTCAGCGAAGACCAGCCCGCTTCAAAAATTTGACATTGAACGGCTTCTGTGACCAAAAATTTCACGGAGACCCTCAACAACCAGCTGACTCCGATCTTGTCAGACGCATCGCTAAAGACGACCAACGAGCTCTGGATGGAAGTGAAAGCGGCTATTAGGACCGTGGCAGAATAGATGACCGAAAATCAAGACCAGCGCGAGAGAAATGATTGGTTCGATGATGAGTGCCCGAATGCATTAGATAAAAAGAAGCAGGCGTATAAAGAATACGTAGGTAGGAAAACCAGGACAAAGAGAGAACACTATGAAAATCTCAAAAGAGTAGTAAATAAGATAATTAGAATCAAGAAAAGAAAATACTGTGGTGACCAACTGAGATGTATATATATATATATATATATATATATATATATATATATATATATATATATATATATATATATATATATATATACTCGTATATATATATATATATATATATATATATATATATATATATATATACATATATATATATATATATATATATATATATATATATATATATATATATATATATATAAGTTTAGCGAGCAATAACACGAGACAAGCATACAAAGTAGTGAAAAGCCTCAAACGTGGTCATCAGCCGAAAACTACGCTCTGTTACGATGACATTGGCATTATCATCGCTGATGAAACCAAGATTAAGGAAAAATGAGCATTACATTTTAAAAACCTCCTTCATCCTCCGCACAGTCCGAGAACATCGGAGCCTTTCAATGTCTGCGGAGAGCTTCCATTGGCTCCATCAACTCTAGATGAAGTTTGTTCCATCATCAAAGCCCAAAAGAATAATAAAACGCCAGGCATCGATGAGATTCCAGTGCAGCTCATCAAATATGGTGTTTGCAGGTTTTATCAAGCTATTCACAAAGTCATCCAGAACGTTTGGCAATAAGAAATATGCCGAAAGGGTCGAGCCAATCAATTATATTCCACTATCCAGAAAAAGGTGACAAGCTACTGTGCGAAAACTGTAGAGGCACATCACTACTTTTTACGGCATACAGAACAATTTCAAACATCTTAGAAAATTATATCCGATCGTATGAACACAGTATTATTGGGGCGTATCAAGGTGCCTTTATAGCAGGTAAATCGACAATAAACCAATTATTTAATGTCAAGTAGATACATGAAAAATGCTGGGAGTTCAACATAGACGTACATTAAATTTTCGTTGACTTTAAGCCGGCATACGACGGTATTTATCGTAACGTACTGTACCAAATAAGGCTTTGCATTGGCATCCCTGCCAAATAAGACCATTTTACCAGAATGACAATGACTTCGTTGACCTCTGAAGTCCGCATCAATAGCCAACTCACCGATGCCTTGGACACAAATATCGGACTAAATCAGGGAGATAGTCTGGCCCTATTACTATTTAATTTGGCTCTAGAGTACGCCATAAGGAAGCTACTTGTCAACATGCGAGGTACATTACTATATAAGTCGATCCAAGTAGTAGTCTATGCGGATGACAAAAATATTTTGTGACTGTCATTGACAATTGCCAAAGATTTTTTCCTGATACTCGGCAGCGAAGCAAAATTAGTAGGGCTACAAATCAATGAAAATATTGAAAAATGAAGCTCATCACGGAGTTGAGGAAAAATACCTCAAATACACGAACATCACACTTGGTGAGCACAGTATAAAAAATGTGGGTGAATTTGTACATTTAGGTGCCGAAATAATGAAAACGGGTAATAAAAGATAGAATACAGCTCGCAAATGAAATATTTTATTCAGTTTTGACGACCTCCAAGTATACAAATCTGCGATAAGACCTGTGTTACGCTATGGGTGCGAAGCGCGGTCTCTACGTCAAGCATCCGCAAATATTTTGAACGCCTTTGGGCGCAGGGTCTTGAGACGAATTATCGGAGCGAAGCTAGACGAGGACCAATGGCGAATTCAATACAACCAAGAGTTGTATGAAATTTTTGACGAACCGGAGGTCTTTATGATTGTGAGACTGCAGAAGCCGCAATGGGCTGGTGACATGAATCATACGGACGAACAACAGATACCCAAGAAGGTATTTATTGGGAGAGCCGAAGGCCGGAGGCCAGTGGGGAAACCAAGGAAACGGTGGTCTGACTCGGTCGACGAAGGCAGTTCATCGCTGCTTGGATTTCAAAATTGGAGGACGCGGTCAATGAACCAAGACAGCTGGAGGAGCTATTTTCAGGAACCGAAGGCCCGAGAGGGGCAGTAGTGCTAAGAAGAAGAAGAAGAAAATTCATCTCATTTTGTGTCGAGAAGCCTATTCCATTCAACGTACATAAGATTTATTAAATTATATAACACACTTTTCGTAACAGTGAAAACAATAATATTTAAATCTTTACAAATAAACTGCAAAATATTTTTGAGGAATCCTTTAAAACCCACAACTTCACAATTCCATATCCCCGTCTTTAAAAAGAGATTTGCAACCATTTTATTTACAAAATGAGAGCCAGCGGCTATCACGCATTAATATGTTAAAGTAAGTATAAAAACTGCTTTTTTGTGCGTAGTCTCACTATTGTACTTGTAGATAAGAGCTTCAAATACCAGATTGAGTATTATAGCTTCAATCGGACTACCTTTTTGGCAAATTTCTTGGCAGAAATTAACGTATTGTGGAGAGTACAGAGTGGCTTACAGCTTATTTGATGCACTGTAGTGAAATCAAATAAATTGTTTTCCTTTTGTTAGTAAATTTAATTATACAAGTTTTTTTCTTTAATGCCGTCGGGCCTTGCTTTGTTGTGTGCCTCGACACGTTTCGAATACTATGATTCATCTATATTCTCTAAAGAATTTGTGGTAGTCGTAGGATGGGTTAAGCAGGTAAGTACTAAATTAAGTCCGGTAGAGGGATATTAGGCTTTTGTTTTTGGTTTGTTGGACGTCCGTTTGTTTTGTTTTATTTTGTTGCAATTTTCTTCGAAAATTGTGGTCTAGTACTGGGAAAAAAGCTGCGAACTTTGTACTAAGTTGTTTGTTGATAATGTTACCGTCTGTTTTTCCATGTTTCAAAATTTTCTAGGTTGTAAGTTTCGGTCCTTTGCTTTGTTTATGTAGTAGTGCCATAGAGTTTTTCAAAGCATCAAGCTTGTGTTCGTGGTTTTGTAGGTACGCCGCATAATTAGAGACTGCCTACTTCCGAAAGAAAGATTGTAAGTGCTCTTTGTACCTTGCCGTTAGCTTCTCTGTTGTCCTTTCTGTGTATACCATGTTGCAGTCCTAGCATGTCAGTTGGAATATGAAGCTGGTCTCTTATATTGATGTGTCATTCTGTTTTATTTTCAGTTTGTTTCCGATGTTGTCGTTAGTTTTGAATGCAGTGTGTACTTCGTAATGGAAACAAATAAAGTGACATTAACAAACTTTTTACACTGTACAAGCAAAAATAGAAATGCGAATTGACTAAAATGCATAAAAACGACCAACAGTGGATACCGTTAACAAACCCTGGCAAAGAGACATACAAATTATCAAACTTCCGTAGGAAGTACAAACTGCAAGCTGCATTCAAAACTAACAACATTAGAAAAAACTGAAACCAATACTAAATGACATATCAATATACGAGAACAGCAGCAAGTACAAACTGGCATGCAAGGACTGCAACATGGTATACACTGGAAGGACAACACGGAAACGAACGACGAAATACAACGAGCACTTATGATCTTTCTTACAAAACAAGGCAGTCTATAATTATGCAACACACCCAACGAGAGCCTGACTAAACATCGAAATTTTTTCGAATGTTGATTTTTGTGTGTTTTTCACTTCATTTGTTTAAAAATAATTTGGTCGAGACAGTCAAAAAGAGAATAAATTATGTCATTATATAATGGGGTCAAATGACACCACTTGATCTTTTCTTTTTTATTGTTATACACGTTATGACCCCTTTGCATATTCATCAAAGATAATTTGAATTCTAATCATTAAACGGTTGTTATTTACGCTGCTTTTTAGTAATAGTCTTCAAGCAAATACAATTTCAAAATAAAAACATTGATTTAAAAAAAAACGGTTAAATTTGAGCAATTCGAACAGAATAAATTTGCGTGCTTCAGAGAAATGAAACTTGAACATTCCTGCAAAGATGTACCGTCTTGTTGTCTTTACAAAAAAACAAGTTGGGTAAACAGACCTACGGTCATGTCAGAAGGGTTTTGTATTCAATTTACAAAATGCAGTCACAATGATGATTTTATTGGAGAAAATATGTAATTGGAAGTACATACTTCTATTTATAAAGTTGAACGAATTTCGACTTCTGAGGTTTTTGTCATTGTTATACTTATAAATATCTCACTTGATAATTATTTCAGATATCCATTAGCGAGGGAGGAAACACATTTTTCATGTATTTCCCCCCTGTGCCCCCACTGAAGCAAAAACTGACAGTTTAACAACTGTTTTGGAAAGCTCCCATGAAAACTTTCATTTCATACTCATATCGGCTACGTTTGATGAATTTTTTTTTCAGGGGCCACTCTCCTGTACTGTTACCATCGATTCATGGCCAATTTTTTCGAATCCTAGAATGGTTACAAAACCCTTTTGCTAGGAGCTCTCTCCCACCTCCTTGACTTGTTTCACTTATGAACATTAGTTGTAGGTACGCATCTTCAGTCATTCATTAATTGTATCAAGTGTTCAAAGCATGCACCTTAAACGTTGAAATTGAGAAAAAATAACTCAAAATTATTCAATCTTCGCATTTACAACAGCCACTATTTTGTTTTACGATTACTAAAACCACAAGCTGAACCGACTCTCAAAGATATACATGTCACCTATCATTCCTGAAATTTTCATGCAAATCCTAGCAAAACTGTAGTTTCTGAGTCGGTAAAAAGCGCATGTTGTTCCATAGCCATATGTTGCCATAGTAATAAATGCAGCGCATATTGTTCCATAGTAATACAGGAAAATTCAAACCGCTATAACTTCGCTAAATATGATTCAATCTTTATGAAACTCTCAGGATAGATCAACTTATACATAGACATCTACGTACTGAATTTCATTGAATTTAATAGTACCGTTAAGATTTTATTCAAGAAAACATAAAATCGATAAATCGTACTATTTCTAACAAAGTTGAGTGAATAGCGACTTCTAACGTATTTGCTGTTGTTGTACACACCAAGGCCTACATTTTTGAATTTGTTCAGATTTTTCGGATCACAGGTGTCCAATCGCGAGGGGGGACACAAATTTTTCGTGTATTTCCCCTCCCTGCGCGCCCCTCAAAGCAAATTTTGCCAAACTAAGACCTGTTTTGAAAAGCTTTTATCAAGACCTTTCATTTGATACCCATATCGGCTACCTTTGATGAATTTTTTTCTCGGGGGGTCACTCTCCTATATGGGGAGACCCCCCTTAAATACCTTATAAAATTTTTTTGTAGTTGAAATTTGAAGAGATCACCTCTTTACACCTACACCCAAAATTTGATGTTTCTAGCTTAAGTAGTTTCCGAGAAAAACTGCTGTGACACACGGACGGACGGATGGACGGACGGACGGACGGACGGGCAGACGAACAGACGGACAGACTGCTCGCGAAACTAGTAGGGTTTTGTTAAAATTATTTTACAAAACCCTAAAAAGTGCCTCTGTTTTTGCTCACTTTCCGGCCTTACTTCAACTTTGCATTTTGCATATTTCGTGGCCAGTTGTCGGGTTCCCCTATCCAAATACCTGTTTGCAGCTCGAATTTCGAGGTAGTCTTCCATTAGTTCTTTGGCTGTAATAAGCCAAAAGACTTAGCGAAAAATGTTTATTCATGAGTATTTTCTAATTCATTCTAGTACAAACTTATGTGTTAAAGGGTTGACTGATACGTTTTTAAACTCACCTCGTTCTTTCAAAAGAAATCTTTCTGCATCATTTTGATTATTCGCTTTATAAATTACAAGTGCGTTTATGGCACCTATATTGAGTAGGTGAAAAAATGATGTCAGTGGCCATGTCTTGGAGTTTCGTGATACATCGATTCGAGCACTCATCTCATCTATAACGTCAACTGTTCCTTTAGTGCTGTTATAGAAACTGATAATTTCTGGTTTTTTTCGCCAGTGCTTACATTAATAGCGGCATCCTTATACATTTTAGACAACAGAATCACAACCTTGGGTTTTTTTGCCACATATGAAACCAGTGTCACATTTTTTGAAATCCAAATCAGCTCAAAAAAATTTGTCTATTTTGGGATCAGTGAATATTCTGGGCATGTGGGCTTTGTTTTTTCTTATAGTCCCAACGATTGTCAGTCCATATTCATTTAACATTTTCACAGCCATAGGATACGATGTAAACCAATTGTCCATGGTTACATTTCGTTTGGTTTTCTAAATTGGTATGCAGAGGCGCTCAACAACATCATCAAGTTTGTTGCTAAGAAAGAATAAGGCTGAAACCCTGCGTATATTTCCAAGTTCAAGGTATAGTTCGATTTCGCATCAACAAGTGCGCACACCTTGATTCCGTATTTATTAGATTTTTGAGGCATATACATCCGAAATAGGTACCTTCTTCGAAAATCCCACAGCATTTTGTCCAGGGTTGCGTACTCTCCAATAAAGTAATATTTTTGACAATTTGACACAATAGCCTGGAAAAAATTCCTGATGGAACAGAGTAAATCTTTCGTCCTTCACATTTCTCTGGCTATCGTCAAATTGCAGCATACTTAATTAAAAATCTGAATACAGATATGCATACGATTATTAGTGGCATGCCAGTTCTATTGGTAGACCAAAATTCTTCAATATTTACTTTATTTTCACCATGAATTGCCGTCATGTACTAAATTCTTTTGACACATTTTAACTCGATAAGTGTCATCAGCCTGAATTTTCTCACTTGAGTCTGAGCACACTATACGTGTTAGTATGTTTAACTATGCGCGCAAGCATTCCATTTGTAAAAAACAACGATCACTAATTATAAGCTGTTTTTGCTTGTTTGGCTGCACCTATTACTCCAGGCAAGTGAGTCATTATATTTTGCTGTCTGGCACGAATATGACAAACAGCTATTTCCTTAGCCCATCTGGTTTTTTGTCCTTCACCCAAGAAAAAAAAATCTGTTCCGTTTGCCACTATTTGTAGCCTCAAATGTAAAAAAAAAACAAATTAATATTTAGAAAGAAAAAAACACTAAACTACTTTAGAGTTTTTCCCCTACAATACCCA
Organism: Odontomyia ornata; assembly: GCA_963969285.1. NCBI lineage: Eukaryota > Metazoa > Arthropoda > Insecta > Diptera > Stratiomyidae > Odontomyia > Odontomyia ornata. The sequence goes on along the minus strand of OZ017738.1, from coordinate 58,328,640 downwards.
ACGATAGACTCTGGTGTTCGGCAAGCACTTCACTAATTTTCGCTTCTGAATCACTGTTGTGTTCACTTACTAGTTCAAAATAAGGATCACCATTTTTGCCATCACTTGAAAAGTCCGAAAATTCATTTTCATCATCTTCACTAAACATAAATTCTTCGATTATCTTGAAATCTCGAAGATCTGATATGCTAAATCGATCTATAGTCGACCCGGCCATTCCCTTGGGTCAAATAGACCCAGCAAAAACTTTGAGATTCAATGAACCGGACTAGTGAAGAGACCAAAATGAGCTGATCATAAGTTTCTGTCCAGATATAGTTAAATTAAAGGTACACTGACATACAACCCTGAAACTGATGCTGTTGGCACCAAATGTTTGAAAACAGAAATGTTTGGTTCGAATCGACCCAACGTACTCACTGCCGGGTTAACAAAGTTGAGCGAACTTTGACTCCTAAGGCATTTGTTATTGTTGTGCTGATAAACACCTACCTCCATAATTTTCAGAAATTTCAGATCACAGGTGTCTAATCACGTTTGGACACAAATGTTTCGTGTGTCCTCCCTGTGCGCCACTCAAAGCAAAAACTGTCAGTTTAAGACCTGTTTTGAAAAATTCTCATCAAAACCTTCCATTTGATACCCATATCGACTACTGTTGATGAGCTTCTTTTGAGGGCCACTCCTCTATATAAGGAGAACCCCCCTCTATGGGGAGACCCCCCTTAAATACCTTTTGAAAATTGTTTGTAGTTGAACTTTTATGAGAGCATCATTTTACACTTACGTACAAAATTTGATGTTTCTAGCTTTAGTAGTTTGCGAGAAAAATGCTGTGACACGCGGACGGACAGACAGACAGGTCGCGATTTTAGTAAGGTTTTGTTAAAATTATTTTAACGAAACCCTAATATCACTATTAAACAAGGTAGCAGCAGCGTAACGGTTTGGGAATATATGTTAGCAACTGGGGGAGGAAGCTGGATCATGTATCTTAATAAAAAAAATTGACACCAAAGTGCTGACCAACTCGGAATTAGGATTGAATTTCGATCCTAACGACCCCAAACAAAAACTTAAATATAATTGGGAATTCATGGGCAGTTTTGGAGACAAAAATTCGTCATTACATGATTTACAACGAAAATTATTTAAAAACGTTTTATTAGAAGAATGGAGTAAAACAACCCCATAAATGGCAGTTGGTTGAGTTGATTCCAGGCAGACTCAAAGCTTTACTGAGCCAAAAAAGTAACCATACCAAATATTAGTATTATAATAGAAAAATTTCAACTGGATAACTTTAAGGAATACTTATATTGAATTAAATAAAATGTTCGCCTAAAATTTTGTTTTTGTTATTTATTGTCTTAAGAATGAATTTTTGAAATGAATGAAATTGTTAATTTGATGAAATAAGCTTTATTTAATTAATTTCAATTTAAAGTTATCAATATCTTTTCTTTTTTGAAGTTATAGTATCTAATGGTTTGAAAAAGGTACTGCATCAAATGAACTATGAGCCAGTATATACATATATATATATATATATATATATATATATATATATATATATATATATATATATATATATATATATAAATATATATCTATATCTATATATATATATATATATATATATATATATATTTATATATATATATATATATATATATATATATATATATATATATATATATATATATTTATTTATATATAGTGACAAAAAAGTACCCAGAAATTGCAAATAAATAAATCGCAAAATATTTACTTATTCGTCAATATTTATTTTGTCGCCCTCAAAGTAATCCCCATCAGATGCACTACACTTACGCCAACGATTTTTCCAGTCATTTTCATAAGCACTTTTTGGGATGGCCCTCAGCGAGTTTTGGTTTACATTGTGACAAAAAAGTACCCGCAAATTGCAAATGAAACGCAAAATATTTAATTATTCATCAAAATCACACGGAGCCAAATCTGGTGAATATGATGGTTGATCGATGGTATTAATTGCGTTTTTGGCTTTAAATTCGGCCACAATAAAAAAATCACAAAAATCGCAATGCACTACTGACGTGTACCGACTTAAGCAGCTGCTGTAAACAAACTGGTTGACAGATCATGCTCATATTTAACATAGTTATTAAGGACAGTCCCACCAACTTAAGAAAATATATTTTTTTAAAAATATCATTTACCCGGGGAATTTAAATTACAATTTCCGTACTTCGTTGTCACAATGCATATATATATATATATATATATATATATATATATATATATATATATATATATATATATATATATATATATATATATAGATATATATATATATATATATATATATATATAAATATATATATATATATATATATATATATATATATATATATATATATATATATATATACATATATATATATATATATATATATATATATATATATATATATATATATATATATATAAGCAACTATATCATCAGCTTATTCAACCATACATATTTCTCTGTCATCCCTAACATATTGATTCTTCATTGTGTTCCATGTCTGCCTGTTCTGTGCTATTTACGTCCAAGTTATACCCGTCATTTTCTTGATGCCGTAATCCCATCTGCTGGTTTTTTTTATTCTTTTTGGGTACCATTGCGTTAACCTCGTGGTTTATCTGTTGCCCTTCAATTATGCCAGGTACCCTGCTCATGGCCATTTCAGGGATTTAATATCTGTTATTTGAATCTTTTTCCTAATCCAAGTTAGTCTCTCATGATATCTTCTAATAATACCCAGCATGCACCATTTCTCCGGCTCTTTAGGTGACCAGAAGTTTTCTTGTTATTCTTCTTGTTAATCCCCAGGTTTTGCAGCCGTATGTTAATATTGGTAGTGTACATTGATGGAAGGTTTTCTATTTTCGTGTTTTTACCGAACGCACTCCATGCCAATTTAATTCTTCGATCGATTTTGGATAGTAGCAGGCCTAAGTTATGTAGTAATTGATCGAGATACTGGTATTCTTCGGCGTTTGTATTCCCTTGAGTACTTATATGATCACTAAACATGAACTTCGTTTTACTATAGTTCATTTTTAGGGTTTTGTGAAATAATTTTACAAAACTCTACTAAAATTGCGACTTGTCTGTCCGTCCGTGTGTTACAGCAATTTTTCTCGCTGGAAACATCAAATTTTGTAAATAAGTGTAGAGTGGTGCCCTCTTTAGAGTTCAATTACAAAAATTTTTATAAGATATTTAAGGGGGATTTCCCCATACTGGAGAATGGAACCTAAAAAAAACGTTTCATCAAAGGTAGCCGATATGAGTATCAAATGAAAGTAGCTTCTCAAAACAATTCTTAAACTGAAATTTTTTGCTTCAGCGAGTGCACAGGGAAGGAAACACATGGACAATTTTTGTCCCTACTCCTCGCAATTGGCCTGAAAACTTTGAAAAAATTATGGAGGCAGATGTTTATGAGTACAGCAACAACAAGTACGTCAGAAGTCCAAATTCGTTCATTTTTGTTAATAGTAGTATGATATTTGAATTTCATATTTTCCCAATGAAATCTATGGAGCTCCTTAAACTGAAGGAGATTCGATATTTACGTAGTATTACAAAAAATCCTAATACTGTGTAGTCTGATGAAAATCGAATCAGATTTACGGAAGTTATAGCCATTTGAAATTTCTCCAATTATTGCATAACAACAATACAGGCTTTCAGTACATTTTATACTTTCCATCGAAACAGACATTACAGTTTTGATTTGGTCTTCATAAAATTTTCAGATACACACATCTCTTTGACATGTTTCTTCATTTTATTGAATGAATTTTGTAAGTTGAGTTCAAAACCCTTCTAACATGAGCATAGGCCTGTCCACCCAACTTGTTGAACCTACCTTTTTGCTAGCTGCGCTGAGTTTTTTACCTGTAACTGTAAATCCATTTGGTTTTCAGCGATGGCTATATTGCCGGCGAATCTTATGTGAGTGTTTAACCCCATATTTTCCCAGCGCAAATTCCGAAAGATGCTTTCCAATGTAGCAATGAAGAGCCTTAGTGAGATAGTATCTCGCTGTCTTACCCTTTTTGTGTGAGAAATTTCGGTGTACCTTCATATGCTTTAATTTTCGCTTATGCATTTCGGTAGAGATTAGCTACTGTTTCTACATACAGTTAGTCTAAGCGTTGCAGAGATCAGGATATATAAAATTAAGGCTTTCTGAACTTCTATGGTTGCCAATGCTGGAGGTTGCTCATAGTCTTCAGTTCTGCCCATAACTTCCTGCAGTGTGTGAATGTGATCCAAAGTACTGAAACCACTTCTTACGTGGCTGTTCAGCATCTACGATCTTATGTATTTGCTTCTTAATAAGCTTGGTGAGCACTTTGTAGAGGATCGGCAGTAGACTTATTCAACCGCCTTCTAAAGACGGGTCCTGAGGCAAATAATTGGAGTGAAGCTAGATGGGGACTAATGGCGAATTCGATATAACTATGAGCTGTATGTAATTTTTGATGAGCCGGTGGTCTCAAAGATTTTAAGACAATGGAAGCTGCAATGGGCTCACAACGTGAGCGATATGTCCTAACAACGGATACCTAGAAAGGTATTCGATGGAAGAATTGAAGACAGGAGACCACTGAGGAAATGAGGAAACACTGGTCAGACTCGGTCAACGAAGACCATTCATGGCTTTAATTTTGGAATTGAGGCACGCGATCAATAAACTGAGATAGTTGAAGGTAATTGTTGCCAGAAACGAGGATCTGAGAGGCGCTGTAATGCTACGGAGAAGAACAAGAAGTTTGATAAAAACTACAAATGTCAGAAGAACAATGGAAAAGATTAGGCCTCAAGAAACAAAATAGCGGTTAGTTGAAGTTCGAAATTTTAAAGGCTTCTAAAAGTCACGATTTGGACTGAATTTTGATGAAGTTTAATTTTTAGGTAGGAAGAGATCATATCTAAAAATTTTGCTATTTTGATGATCATCTTTATGCAAGTTTCAAAATGGTAGCAATTTAAATATGCGATTTTGTCAGATTTTCGTGGCCCTCTAGCGAACATCCTTTGATGAAGTTTAATTTTTAGGTAGGAAGAGATCATATCTAAAAATTTTGCTATTTTGATGATCATCTTTATGCAAGTTTCAAAATGGTAGCCATTTAAATATGCGATTTTTGTCAGATTTTCGTGGCCCTCTAGCGAACATCCTTTCCAACAGATGTCGGTGAAAATTAGAATTATGAATGACTTAACTAAGATCTTATGCCTTACAAATCAATAAAATTGAATGAAAAATGAAAAAAATTAAAATTTAAAACGCAATATATTTAGCTACAATTTTCACAAACAATTTAATACTTTTGCCTTGTAAAGAGTGAGCCTCAGATTTCAGCGAGATTTGGCACAATCATTGATGACACTATCAGACAAATCGATATCTAAATAATTCAAAACCAAATGCATAGATTCAAAACAGCGGCCCCCAATGGTTGTCACAGTTTGTTATTTTAGTAGCAACTGAATGTTGAATATGTTCCAAATGAATATTGAATCTGTTCTACCGAAACATTTGAATGGCTTACATTGAAGTTTTTATGCAACAGAACTTTTGCCATTACCGACATTTGACTTTCCAAGCGACGGCCTAAGAAATTAGTATTTATTTTTAAAACTAAGAGTAACTACAAGGAATTTGACTCTACGGCTAGCAGTGCCAACGGTATTTTTCTTTTTCTTAAAAAGCCGTCGAACCTTGCCTCTTTTAAGCAAACATATGCGTTTCAACTCCTTGGAGCTACCTTTAGTGTCTAAAAATAACTCATAGAGATCAAAACATGTCTATTTACTCAAAAAAATATGTCTCGGGGAATTTTTTAGAGTAAAATATAAAAAAAAAACAAAATTATTAAGCTTTAAATTTTCCTTTTTTTTCATTCGATTTCAATTATTTTTCGCAGACTATTAAAACTTAGTTTAATAATTGACAGTCTAAAATTTTGTCAAATTATGTAGAAAAACATGTCCAACAGTGGGTCAAAAAAATTTAAATACATGGCATATTTGAACAACTGCCATTTTTAAATTTGCATATGGATGATTATCAATTTTTTAGGATCATTATAGTCATTTACCAATTTTCATTAAAATGTCGTTTTTAGAGCCCCTGAATTTGCCATTTTATTTTTGAAATCTGATCTGTAATTTTCTCCCATTATTCTTTAAACACTCATATTCTTTACCAAGCTCCTGAATTTTAATAATGTCGATTGAAAAGTTTCTTTGCAACTCTTTCTTTCTCTTCGTAGCACTACAACCTTTCTCGGGCCTTCATTTCCTGCAAAAAGCATCTGCAACTGTCTCGGTCCATTGCCAAGGTCTCTAAATTCAAAATCCGAGCAGCGATGAACTATCTTTGTTAACCGAGTCAGACCAGCGTTTTCTCGGTTTCCATACTGGTCTCCGGCCTACAGTTCATTTTTGGGTATCCATTGTTCGTCCATACGATTCATGTGGCTAGCCCATTACAGCTTTCGTAGTCTTACAATCATTGAGATCTCTGGCTCGTCAATAATTTCATATAGCTCATGGTTGTATCGAATTCGCCATTTGTCCCCGTCTAGCTTCGCTCCAATTATTCGCCTAAGGCCCGTTGCGCGAAGATGTTCAATATAGTTGTGGATGCTTGGGTTAGGGTCTATTTTTCACACCCATAGCATAACACAGGTCTTGTCACAGATTTGTATACTTGGAGCATGAATTTTATTTTGTTCTCATTGATTTGTAGCTCTTCTAGTTTTGCTTCGCTGTCGAGTTTCAGGAAGAGTTCTTTCGCAGTTGTTAATGACCGTGACAAAAGGTTGATGTCGTCCGCATAGGCTACTGCTTGGCTCGACTTGAATATGAATGTGCCTCATGTCAGTCGCTTCTTTATGACATACTCCAGAGCTAAATTAAATAGGAATGGGGCCTGCCCATCTCGCTGTTTAGCCCGATATTTGTGTCAAAGGTATCGATGAGTTGGTTATTGACGCGGACTTGGGAGGTCGTCAACTTCATTGTAATTTTGATAAGGCAGACTCATTTGACTCGGAATGCCAATGCAAAACATTAATTGGTACACTACGTTACAATAAATATTTTCGTATTATATATTAAAGTCAACGAAAATTTGGTGTACGTCTGTGTTGAACTCCCAGCATTTTTCAAGTATCTGCTTGGCAATGAACAATTGGTCGATCGTCAATTTACTTACTCTTAAACCACCTTGATACTGCCCAATAATACTGTTGGCGTATGATTTCATTTTATTTTCGAAGATCTTTGAAAATATTTTGTACCCCATACAAAGCAGTAATATGTTCACAGTTATAATAACAAATCGTTGTACTTTTTCTACCTTTTTCCGGCCGTCATTGGAAGTGGAAGGAGCTGTCCCAATCTAGGTAACCTTCTCTATTGATTAATATCCAGAATATGATCAGAAAAGCAGTTGCCATAAGGGGCTGGTGAAATATATAAAATGTACTGTATAAAAAAGGGGTACAAGTTAAAGTATGAAAATTATGGAGGCATTATTTTGCTATTCATGTCTTAGAAAGTGGTCTCCATAATTAAAGAAAGAAAATTAAACCCATCCTATGAGTATCAGGGAGTCTTTTAATGTGGACCGCCTACAATGGAGAAAATATTCTCAGCTATGCAGTTACTCGAAAATTACTGGAAATATAACATCGATCTGTACTAACTCCATGAAAATTTCAAACAAGCATATGGCAGTGTCGACAAAAATGCCTTGTACAAAATAATGCTTGAATTTGCAAAACAACTAGTCCACATGGTTATAGTAACGATGCTAAACATAGAGTCCCAGGTTAAGGTAAACGGTGAACTAATGGAATGCTTCATAATGGAATTAGGCTTTAAATAAGATAATCAACTTGCCTCAACGTTGTTTAATGTTCTGCTGGAATGCGCCTTTGGGAAGACATCAGCTGAAACCTCGGATACACTTAAAGTCAAGTCCATACTATTTATAGCATATGCCGATGTCAGTACTATGCCATGTTCAATACCCGATGCCAAAAAAGCACTTCTGAGCCTTGAATCTATAGTAAACCAAATTGGCCTACGTATTGATGAAACCAAAACTAAATTCACGACTCAAATGAGCAAGAGCACTCTAGTTTGACAAAACCTTGCCGTAGAAGTCTTTGATCTTGAAAGATATATAATTATATTTATCTTGGAGTGAATCTGAATAGAAGTGGTGCCAGGAAAGACAAGATTGAACACCGCATAAACATCGAAAATTGAGACCTTTACTTTTTACTTCCTATTCTCAGCTCCAGAGTTGTGCACAGCAAAATAAGCTCCACAATTCTAAATCATTAGTTAAATCTCTGCTGTTATGTGAAAGTGAAACATTGATCCTGACGAGAAAATCCTAAAAGACAGGAGACATATTTGATCGCAAAGTATTCCAAAAAATCGACGGCCCAGCAAAACAAGAAACAGAGTGCAGACTACGTCACAAAGATGAGTTGCATGAATTATTGGACGATCTACCCCTATCAATTTGCTAAAGCTACGCATACTGCAATGGTGAGCCATGTAGAAAGAATGGAAGAAAAACGCCTTCGCAAAAGTTTATTCAAATAAAGAGCACAGGGTAAACGTCAAATGGGAAGACGGATAACTCAATGGGATGATATATTAGAAGTTGACATCAAATTCTTGCTAGGAATGATCGACTGGTGAATGAGCTCACAGAACCGTGATGATTGAATGGATAAATTCTGGAGGCCAGGATTTAGACTAGGCAATCAATCCATAGATGATGATACAGACCCGAATAGTTATCGTCCATTTCTAGCAGGATATATTAAATTGAATTTTAAAATTCATCTTTTTTACTGAACAGCTCTATCGTAAATCCACAGCAGTTTGGATTTCTGAAGAAGGATAGTACAAAAGATGCGCCATTTTCTGTCTATCGTTTCGTCGATGTAAGTTTATATTGAGGAGATTATGTTATTATACATTTTTTTTGTATATAAAAAGCATTTGACATGGTTGACCGTATCCTAGTTCCCATTAAGCTTGAATCGTATGGTATTCAATGTAGGCCGGATCAATATTTTTAAAGTTACTCGGAAGAAAAACAATTTTCATTTGGACATTTATCATACAATCATTAGCGTTACGGATTTACGATGTTAATTGTAAATAAAACAAAAAGTTTTCAGAGATTATGTTAATATTTTTTATTATAATACAGGAATATATGACAATTATGTGTAAAACAATCCCCCAAATGCTCGCCGCGGCTACGGTGGCATACTTCCATCCAATGGTTTATTTTTCAATGACTCTGAGACATAATTGAGGTTCAATGTGATTAATGTGCTGAATCATCCCATCCTTTAGCTGTTGAATTGTTTTTGACTTATTGCCGTATACTTTTTCTTTTAAATATTCCCAAAGAAGGAAGTCCAATGGTGTCAAACCACATGACCGTGGTGGGCAATTAACATCGCTACAACGTGGAATACCACGGGCATTGAATTTCTCGCGCAAAAGAGCCATTGTTTGGTTGGCTGTGTGGCAAGTGGCAACATCCTGCTGGAATCACATCTCGTCCAGGTCCATAGCCTCAATTCCTGGCCACAAAAATTCCGTCATCGTCTCGCAATAGCGAACAACATTCACGGGAACTGCTTGGCCGTCCTCATTTTCAAAGAAGTACGGCCTGAGGTGAAAGTGTGCCTCGTCGTTGAAGGTGATATTCTGTGTAAAGTCACCATTCCCTTTTGTCTGTTTAACCAACCGTTCGGCGTATTGCCAACGCTTGAAATGGTCAGTAGGCTTCAGCTCTTGAGTCGATTGAACCTTGTCAGCGTGTAAATTCAAATCTTTATTCAAAATTCGCGTCAGTGATGTTTGCGAGATGTTCAATTGTTGGACACGACGACGAGTCGCGGTTGACGGCTTTTCTATCACCCTATCGCGAACAACAGCAATATTTTCCGCAGAACAAACTGAGCGAGCATTTACAGATGATTTCACATTTTCAACAGACCCGGTTCGCTGAAGTTTGCGCACAATTTTCCTGATTGCGGACACATTTGGTAGATTATGCTAACGAAAAAAAATCACGAAATGCATGAAATGCATTTTAATTTTAAAGACTTTAACAATCTTAGCGCGCTGCTGAATTGTGTGTCTCTCTATGGTTCAATTTGTCAAACACTGAAACATAGAAATGTCAAATTAAGTTGGGCGAAAAACTTGATGTTAAGGCATGACTCACAGTTGACACCGTGCATTATGGTTGAACCACCCTTTATTGTTACATGTACAAATAATTTTACGAGCTACTGTCGCAATTGTTTTCACAACCATTGCGAACATCATGATCAACAAAAGAATGTACATGAAAGCACAAGAATCCACCTAGCATGATCAACATCTGGACGTGACGTCACTGCACTTACTCGAATATCCCAGGGAGCTCTCGTCAGAACATTCGCCAATGTATGAGAAATTAATTGAATGGCTAGATTCCCTATATTAAGGCAAGCTGAATGAAGGGGGGATTCTTACAACCGCGATAGTGGAGCGTGAAGTAAACGCGATATTGACTAAAAGTGGAGTGATATAGACAGTTGAATTAAAAATTTATAGACAAATTGTAGAGTAAAATAGCGATATTGTTAAATTAATGATTTTGCGTTTTTAGTAAATAAACTCTTTCAACTTAATTTAAAAGACAGTGCGTTTTCACTTTCCCGGAACATTAAAATTATTGGCCACGAACCATAACACGCGACATATGTTTGCAAATGATGCGTGCATAAGTAAATTTTGACATGACAGTATTCATGACATATACTCTTCCTGAAGTTACCATGCATATTCTATCACATCCATAGCATTTAAGTCAATTGGAAGCATATGTTGTTCCGTGGCCATATATTTTTGTTGTAAGACAGTGAAATTTAAACCATCCTAACTTCAATAAATACCATCCGATCCTTTTGCAACGGTCAATAAATGTTTTTTCTTGAAAAGCCATTTGTGTGAGCAGAGGAATTTCGAATCCTTTGAGTATTCTTTATCTCGTTTCTGTTTTCGTCTGAGAGTGTGATCTTTTTTTTGTGGAAGGGAGGTGAATGCTATTTATGGACAGAGTGTGGGACTTCCATGCGCGACTGGACTACCCACTAAACACCTCCCTTGTCAACCTGAGAACCCAGCCTGCAACCGTTTGACACATTACTTCCGGTCAGGTCTCGTTTTGTTACGCCGTGGAGCGCCTTCAAGCTGGGGAATCCCTTTCCTAGCGGGAGGGGAGAGGGGAAGAGGAAATGCCAGAAGAGCGATCCCCCAGCCTCAGCGTCTACGGCTGCTGTGAGTCCCTTTTATATTTTAGGACTGCCCGAGCATAATGTGCCACCTGGTTCCATTTGTCAATCGATTCGAGCATCACCGCAACTATATTATCCGGGGTGAGCACCCCCGTCTCCCTGTAGAGTTCCCTTCGCAGCATGACCCATTTTGTACACGCAAAAAATGTGTGACAGGCATTGTCCTCCTCACTTGGGCAAACCTGACAATCGGGAGACCGTGACTTACCGATCTTGTGAGGTAAGACTGAGAACACCCGTGCCCGCTCAAAAGCTGGGTCAGATAGAAGTCAGTCTCACCATGCATTCGATTTAGCCATGGTCTTACATCCGGGATGAGGCGCGCAGTCCACCTTCCCTTCGTGCAATTCACCCAAGACTGCTGCCAATCGTTGAGTGAGCGCTGTCTCTCTTTGCGGACAACTATCTCCCTCGCATCCTTGTTTCAGCGCAGGTAAATAGCGCGGCGCTCTCTAGCAAGGAGGGCAATAGGTATCCCGCCTGCAATCACTCTCACCGCCGAGTCGGAGACTGTTGGATACGAAGATGCAATTCTCAGTGCTCCTCTTCTCTGCACCCGTGCCAAACGTTTCCGGTATACCTCCTTGCTGAGAGCGTCGCCCCACATCTCTGCTCTGTACAGTAGCACTGACCCTACAGCACTCATCAAGAGGCGTCTTCTTGATGGACTGGGCCCCCCTACGTTGGCCATAAGTCGACTCAGAGCCGATATTCCCGAAGCAGCCTTCTCAGCCGTTGCCCTGATTTGCTCAGAGAAACTCATCTTCGAGTCGATCAGTAGCCCCAGGTACTTCACCGCTGGCTTCGATTGGATTTGTATGTCTCCAGTACTGATCATCCTTACTCTAGAGATTCTTTTTTTTTTTGTCAAGATGACCACTTCGGTTTTCTCCAGTGCAAAACTCAGCCCGCGAGCAGTCATCCAGTCCCTCACTCAGCGCATTAGCATACCTAGCCTAAGTTGCGCTTGTTCAACGGTGCGTCCAGCGACCAGAGCCGCAACGTCATCCGCATAGCCAACCAAGCGCGACTCATCTGGCATCTCAAGTCTCAGTAGCCCATCGTAAGACACGTTTCACAGGTCCGGACCAAAGATAGATCCCTGAGCAACACCTGATGTAATTTCCATCCTTCGTTGGCCCTGTGTCGTGTCGTAGAGCAGGCTTCGGTCCTTTAGATAGTTTCTCAAAAGCCGCACTAGATATTTTGGAATTTGAAAAGAGTTTTCCAGCGTATCCAGAATATCCACCCATCTAGCGGAGTTGAAGGCATTCCTGACGTCGAGTGTCACCAACAGGACGATCCGTCGCTTGGTGCGACTATATGCCTCTGCCTTTTGAACCACGCTCACCACCTCTGCAATCGCATCAATGGTAAAACGTCCTGCTCTAAAGCCGTACTGCCGAGGAGATAGGTCCCCAGCAGGATGAATCGCGTCAGTGAGTCTTCCCTTGATGAGTTTCTCTAGCACTTTATCAGCCGTGTCTAGCATGCATAACGGGCGGTATGCAGACGGCGATCCGGGATTTCCCTTCCCCTTGCTGATCAGCACCAGCCTCGCCACCTTCCATCGTACCGGGAAAACCCGTACCGTAGGCAAGCGTTGAATGTGCTGATCAGCAAGTCAGGACAATGGTGATAGACGAGCCGCAACACCTCAGCTGGAACACCATCTGGACCTGGAGCCTTCCTCGTTTTCAATGAGAGAACTGCCTCCTCCAGCTCCAGTTGTGTGAAGAGTGGGCACTCTACTGCTGTTTCACCATGGACAGCGTCAACGCGGACGGGATGGGCGGGGAAGAGTCCCCGCACTATCGCGTCCATCTTTTCCGCGTCATGTATACAAGGCTTCCGTAGGGCACCAAGCTTGTAGCCAAGGCCCCACGGATCCTTGTTCACATTGTCCACTAGGTCTTGCCAGCTGCGAGCCTTGCTACTGTTGATCAGCTTGCGAAGGCATTTCCTGGCCGACTTATATGCTGCCACCTGCTCGCATGCCTCATCAGGGTTCCGCGACCGTTGAGCCTCACGTCGAAGCTTGTGACACTCCCTTCGCTTTTCAGCGATTTCAGTTGTCCACCAGTACACTGGGGGCTTGCAGTGCCGGGGTCTTTGACGGGGCATAGAAGCGCAGCAAGCAGTCGTTATGATGCTCATAATAGAGTTCACCACGTCTTCAGCTGCCCGTTCTACCGTCCCCTCTGAAGCTCCCTGCAGCGGCTCACCTGCTGTGAGAGCCTTGACGAACCTGTCGACGTCCATCCTTCCGATGTTCCATCCAGTTGCGGAAGGCCGAGAGCACGGACGTCGGGAGACAGCATCACTTATCTTATGTGGCATCACTTATCTTATGTGGTCTAGTACTGAGAAAATTGCCTCGGAATTTGTAACAAGTTGTTCATTGATAATGTTATCGTCTGTTTTTCTATGGTTACATATTTTAAGCCTTTCTTGGATGTCAAGTCTCGGCCCATAGCTTTGTTTGTGTAGCAATGTCATCGCGGCAGTTTTGTGTGCGTGGTTTTGTAGATGTGTTGCATAATTAGAGTCCGACACATGGTATATATGGGAAGGACAACACGAAAACTAACGACAAGATACAAACACACAACAAGGGCTGACTCCAATTGCATCTGACGCTATGACAAACTCTTTGACATTACAACACAACAAAGCAAAGGACCTAACATCCAAGAAAGGCTTGAAATATATAAACAGAGGAAAAACAGACGGTAACATTATCAAAAAACAATTTAGTACAAATTCCGCCACAGTTTTCACAGCACTAGACTACTTTCTCAAAGGAAACGGGATGAAAGAGAATCAACGGACACCCAACAAAAACAAAAACCTAATATCCCTCTACCTGACCTAATTTAGTAACTGAACTAACATAGCATTACCTGCTTAACCCATCCTACGACTATATAAAGCCATTCCCTTCAATACATCCTTTACACACTGAATATGACTCAATGGAATCGAAACGCGTCTGCTCACAAAGCAAAGTAATGACCGATGGCTTTTCAAGAAAAAAGAGAATTGGCTGCGGACATCAAATAAACAAAATAGTTGATAAATCTTATTAAAGCTATCTGGACGTCAAATTTTATTGAATTGAAGTGAAAGTGAACACTAAAAGATCTCATCAAGATCTTACATTTGGTACCCTACACCCTACTTCGGTGAAAAAATGTTACAAGGTAGCATCCCTAAATGCTGAGACCTCTTTTCTCCCCTAAGGACCCTTTGAAATTTCTTTTGACAGTGAAATTTTCATTTCCCAGCAATTTCTGAACGGTCCACAAGACTTGATAGCTGTAGCCTCTCAAGTTTCTTAGTGACTTTGCTGTGATGCACGGACGAACAAACAGACAAGTACCAATTATAATAGGGGATTGTAAAATTTTTTTACAAAGCCCGAAAAAGCAACAATAAACAAGTTGGGTAGACAGACCTATGCTCATGTCAGAAGGGTTTTGTACTCAACTTACAAAATGCAGTAACCAGCAACGAATAAAATCAAGAAACATGTCAAAGACGATTTAATTGGAGAAAATGTGAAACTCGAGGTTCATACTATTATTAACAAAGTTGAACGAATTTTGACTTCTGAGGTATTTGTTATAGTTATACCCATAAATATCTCCTTTGATATTTTTTTCAGATTTTTTAGATCACTGGTGACCATTCGCGAGGGAGGAAACACATTTTTCATGTATTTCCCCCCCGGTGCTCCCACTGAAGCAAAAACTGTCAGTTTAAGAACTGTTTTGAAAAGCCCTCATAGAGAACTTTCAGTTGATACTCATATCGGCTACCTTTCATGAAATTTTTTTTCAGGGGCCACTCCTCTGTACTGTAATCATCGATTCATGGCCTATTTTTTCGAATCCTAGAATGGTTACAAAGCCCTTTTGCTAGGAGCTCTCTCCTGCCTCTTCGACTTGTTTCAATTGTATGTACTCATCTTCATGATACCTATCACTCCTGAAATTTTCATGCAAATTCTAGCAAAGCTGTAGTGTCTAAGTCGGTAAAAAGCGCATATGGCTCCATAGCAATATGTTTCCATAGTAATACAGGGCATATTGCTCCATAGTAATACACGAAAATTCAAATCGCTATAACTTCGGTAAATACCATTATATCTTTATGAAACTCTCACAAAAGATCAATCTTATAAAAAGTCATCTCTTTGCTAAATTTTATTGAGTTTAAGGGTACCGTTTAGATTTTATTCAAGAAAACACAAAATTGATAAATCATACTATTACTAACAAAGTTGAGTGAATTTCGACTTCTCATGTATTTGTTGTTGTTGTACTCATTAAGGCCTACATTGATGATTTTTTTCAGATTTTTCGGATGGAAGGTGTCCAATCGCGAGGGGGGGGTACGCGAAAAGTTCGTACATTTCCCCTTCCCCTGCCCCCCTCGGTACTTATAAGACAATTTTAAGACTTGTTTTGAAAAGATCTCATTGAGACCTTTCCAATGACACCCTACTCGACTACCAATGGTGAAAATTTTTTTTTGAGGGGTCACCCCCTTATATGGGGAGACCCCCCTTAAACGCCTTTGAAAAATTTTTCCACCCTTGAACTTTCAAGAGGTCACCACTTCTGACCTTTCTACAAAGTTTCATGGCTGTAGCCCTTATAGTTTCGGAGAAAAAGTGCTGTGACATACAGACGGACGGACGGACGGACGGACGGACGGACGGACAGACGGACAGACGGACACAGGTCGTGATTGCAATAGGGTTTTGTATTTTAGTACAAAACCCTAAAAATATAAGGGTGAAACTAATAACTTTTTCTTCATTGAAGTCAGTTAAAAAGTAAGCGCTTCTTAAATTAAATATTCGTATATCAAAGCACATTACTATTGCGTTCATTCTTATGTGACCTTCAGCTTAAAAATATTTGCTTACCCCACACAGTATACTCAACCGCAAAACCCTTTTCATTTATGAAAATTAAAATGAAATTTTCCAGACCCAAAAGAATTCCAATACAATTCGTATTCATACGAAATTCTTCAAAAGTAATGTTGAAAAGTCTTGAAGAAAAATATGTATAAATTCTTCGTTGGAAAACCTCCGCAACTTCCTTAAATAAAACTTTTACTAAAGGCGGCCCAAATTTGACGATATCAAAGCTGATTTCCACTGTCCCGTCCATTCGAATTTAATTCTGTGAGCTTCTGAGTGGAAATCTATACATGCATGCCTGTGGGTGTATTAGGATGTATATCAAAGTTCAAGTAGGATTCAACTCACGACCAAGCCACCACACGTTCACTGCCATTCATTTGAATTTTCCAGCTGATAATTTTCAACAGATTGAAAGCGGCAGATTCCATTGTACAATAGTTCAAATCTTCGACCTTTTACGAGAAATGGGTTATCTTATCTAGTGTCCAATTTTGTTTGTATCTTAACACTTGACTAAATTTTATTATTTGAGAGAGAGGGCAAAATGAAATGTAGGGGCGACGTTTTGGTTTGACAGCATCCTGTGTGTCATTTAAGGGTCGATGAATTGTACGTTAGTTTGGGTGTTCCCGTCTGATTTGCAGGACAATGCCTTTTTTCCAAAAGGTTGAAAGTTAGAATACTCCCAGATTATGAATGATATTTGTATCGAAGAATTATTGGAGTCTAAAGAGAGTTTTGAGTGTGCTGCTCAATACAGGAATATTTTACTAGAGCTTATTAAGGGAAACTTTTTGATATATTACCAGATCAGAATTGAAAGAGTTTGTAACTTTTCCTCCGTTCTATTAATTTTTGCCTTTAGATGTTAAGATTATGTTTTTTTTGCTATTGACAGCTGAAAACGGTCTGACATTATAAATTTAATTTAATTCATGGTTTTTCTTCGAAAATAAATGCAATAATGGCTCTGATGTAAATCCTAGCATACTTCAAATCTTTTTTTAATATACCATATTTCTGAAAAGAGCGTTATGCAAACACGAGCATCACAATGTGCTCAACTTCAAATCACTCTGAGAATTGTTGTACATCTTCTGTTAGCTCAAGAATAGTATATGAATCTTGTATCTAGTCTAGTATCTTATTTTTACTTCTTAAGCACTTCTACCCACACTTGCCATCTCAACTTTAAGACAAATATTTGGCGAGCACCAATAAAAGCTACGGGATAAATCATTGAAATGAGTGGTATTACGAAGCCGCAGATGTTACAAATAAAATAAATTTTTCCATGTTGCGGTTCAAGCTAGACAAGATTATCCTTATGCTTGGCATTTTGAGCCCACAGCTACGAATGGTGAAAATCTTTAAGAATTATGGCTTTAGCCAAGAGGCCTGCAAGTAAGCATATTTATCAAAAATACAATGTAAGAGAGCAAATATCTTTTTTCCACACGCCATACCAACGAGGGTCATCAATGCGAACAAGAAGCGGGTGGAAGCGCGAGTGAGCAATCTGGTTAAAGAACCTATCGCTCCAGTTGCCAGGATACAATGTGAAATGAGATATGTCCAAAATATGTACATAAACTATGACTAGAGAACGAACTAGGGTTGAATTGAAAGGTTCATAATCTGCTTTAAAGCTAGCGAAAGGGAAAACCAACAAAGCAATCTTAATTGTAGGCGATAAGGGCAACAGTGCTTAATCTTTTTTTCGTGTAGTCTGTACATAATACTGGTGCTTACTTCATGCCTAGCGGTAATGCGTGCTAAGACCAGTTGAAGTAGCTGGAAAGTCCTCCTGCCAGAAGGGTTTTGTGAACCAATGAGTAACTCAAACAATATCTTCTAAATATCAAAACTTGGCTAATATATCGATTCCATAAATTGATTTGGAAGGACTAAACTCTGTTTATTATGCATTTAAATTCGCTGCTGTTTTTTTCAAGTGTTTTGACCCTACTCCTTGAATAACCATGATAACCCATCAATATTACAAACCATTTCTAAAATTTTAATCAAAATTCTTATATATTTGTATTGTTTAGGTCCGTTGCAAACGAAGTATCACGTGTTAACATTGTTGTAATTTTTAAATATTCTATCAGTTGTAGTTTATTGTTCGATTGGTATGACATTTTTAGGACACGTTCAACTGCTATCGGTCACATTTCGATTTTATAGGCAAAAACGTAAAATTTATAAGATGTACTACCTGTTTTGGAAAGTTCTTATGAAGACCTTCCATTTGATATCCAGATTGTTTACATTTGGTGAATTATTTGGGGCTATATGTGGGGACCCCCCTCAAACGCCCTAAAAAAACTTTCGTAGTGAAATTTTCAAGAAATTACCACCTACTAACGAAATTTTATGTTGCTAGCTTGTGTGACACGTGAAAAAGATTCCTGTGACACAAAGACGAAACGACATACAGACGGACAGACAAGTCGCGATTTTAGTAGGGTTTTGTAAAATCATTTTATAACACCTTAAAAATGAAGAAATATTTCCATGTGAAATGTTGATGCAAATTTCAAGCTCAGGTTGCCATAAAGGATGATTAATCCCGTCATTTGAAATTCATGCTCGTTATTTATTTTAACAATATTTTGACAAGAGATCCAGTATAATGTTCAGTCTGAATTGGAAGTTATAGTCCTGGAGGCTTTCTTTCGTCACAGATGAGTTACATTTGCCAATGTATTATTTTTGAGAGATTGATATCATGTTGATGTATTTTATATTTGTGATTTGATTTCCTTATGGCTGTGCTTGCGTTTTGCAGGGCATAATTCAAGGATATCGTTATGTAATTATAAAATTTTAAGAACGTCGGAAAGGCAAATTTTTCATAGGTACCCGTATTTTTAAAAGCAAATAATCATTTTATTGGCCCCCACTTTTAAAATCAACTTTTTTCAGCCCATCTTCCAGGAGGATATTGTAAAATAATTAGCAAATTAAGCAACGTCTTCTGAATATCAAAACTTGACATACACATTGTTCAATGAATTGAGTACGGAAAAATAATAATCATTATCTTTCTTGATTGAATGTTTGAGTGGTCATGATAACATGTCAATATTTTAAAACATTTTTAATATATTCATCAAAACTCTTACACATCTGTAGGGTTCTTTGCGAACATGTGTTTACACAGTATCACATGTAATTCTTGTTGTAATTGAAGAATTTCAATCGTCTATTAATTACAGGTTTACAGCTCGATTTGTATGAAACTTTCAGAAAACATACGTTTAAGATACAGAATTTTGGCGAATTTCAGGGTCATTCTCCAATTTCATAGATGAAGTCGTAATATTCATAAAATGTACTATTATTAAAAAAGTTGATCGAATTTTAACTTCTGAGGTATTTGTTGGTCTTGTACTCATACAGACCTTCTTTCATGATTTTTTTCAAACTTTTCTGTCCAAAGATATCCAATCTAGAGGGGATAGGACTCAAATTTTTCCTACGTTACCCATCACCCTGCGCCCCTTCATTAACAATGCTTCTTGTTCAGGACCCGTTTGGAAAAGTTCTTACCTCTGCTGATATATTTTTTTAAGAGGCACCCCCCCTTTGGAGGGAGACCCTCTTAGACATCATAAAATATTTCTCTGTATTACAAATTCCGAGAGGGAACCACTTTATACATACGTAACAAATTTTATCGCTCTAACTCATGTGGTCTACGAGAAAATTTGCTGTGAGGCACGGAGAGACTGACGGAAAGACAGACAGACAGGTCGCAATTTTAGTAGGAAATTGTGAAAAATATTTTACAATGCCCTAAACATGGTTTTTTGTATAAATACTTCCAAATTAAGCAATTAACAACGTTTCCATGAAAAATATATATTATTTCAGTTGCTACTAAAATAGTGAATTGTGCTTACTTTTTGACCTTTTGACGGCAACCATTTTGAATGTTCGAATGTTTATTCTTAAGGTCGCATCACTAAGCCTCGTACAAATTGGAGTTTATATATATGTTTACATAAATTGGATATATTTGTATATTTATGTATATGTTTGTATAAATATGTATATACATACTCGTATATATGCACATATTATATACATACATATATATATATATATATATATATATATATATATATATATATATATATATATATATATATATATATATATATATATATATATATATATACGTAGTCTTTAAGTTTTCTTAGGAGGAATGTGAAGAGAAAAGACAAGATACAAATAACACTTATAATTATATCTTAATGAGACCCTTTCTTTAATATTTTGACAAAACACTTTCAATGATATTACAATAATACTTCCCGTGACACTCCAATAATATCTTCGATGATATTTTAATAATACTTTCTGTGATAATTGCTACTGAACCTCTGACTTCTTTTCAGCAGTGATATTTTACCTTTGTCCACGTCCACGTTTAGAAAAGAAAAGAAAGCTCGTCGCCCAAAACTGAACAAAGAGAACCAACCGGCAGAATGATTGTAATGGGTACAATTCAGTGCAGGGAACAAGCTGAATTGGTGCATGTGTTGGGCTTGGTGACATTTGCGGTGGAGTGTTACCAGGCGCGGTCCTAGATCTCGGCCATTCCTGACTGTTCTTCAGTCCCTGAAGAATGGTCCTGTTCTTCGCTTACTTCATCCTCCTTTTGGTCTTCGTCTCTGTCGTTATCTCCTTTTGTGAGGTTGCCTTCATCTTCACTGTTATTTTCGATAAACTTGTCGTTTCTTCGCACCAATACTTCCTTTTGTCTGCCCCTGTTGTTGTAGTTTTAGGGCCGGCACTGTTACCAATTTTCTCAACAACGTTTCATCTGTAGGATTTTGTAAGGTCCCAGAAATTTTGGTTTGATTTTCGAAGCTGGAGAGAACTGCATCGTTTCGATTGCCACTACGTCATCCACCTTATATTGTAAAGCTCTTCTGCGTCATTTGTCGAATTGTTGTCGGTTCTCTTCCTGAATCCTTGTTATATCTCGCTTGGCCTTTTCTCGTAAGTGTTTACGTTCTTCACAATAGCTTTTCGCGTATTCTTACTCAATTATCCGCATAAGTTGAACGTCCTTTATATCTTTCATCGCAGTTCCTGTTAGGAGCTCATACGGAGACATTTGTATCGCTCGTTGGAACGTACTATTGAGAATTACCTGCAGTGTTTTTACGTGTACGTACCATTTCTCTGCATCTTCCAGCGAAAGTTTAGTGAGCGTGACTATCATTGTTGAGTGCAGCCTCTCTACATAGCCGTTCCCTCTTGGTAAACCAACTGTAATGAAGTAGAGTTTAGTATCATGGTTACAACAATACTCACGAAAAGTGTTGGATTGGAAGGCCCCTCCTCTATCTGTAATAATTCGTGCCGGATATCCAAATGTTTCAGCTACTATTTCGTACTTTTGGAATACTTCTTCTACTCCCAATATTTTGGTGGAAAAGAGCCAACAGAACTTGGTAAAAGCATCTGTTATAGCCAAGATATGACGGTAGCCCTTTTTCGTCATCGTAAGTGGACCAAGGTGATTGAAATGTAAAGTTTCCAGAGGTCGATCACCTTTTGGGATTGGGTTCAGTAAAGCTTCTGGTTTACCCGTTTTTCTCTCCAACAGGATACATCTCATGCAATTAGCTTTGCACGCATTAATCCTGCGTTTCGAATCTAGGATATAAAACTCATTCTGAATGATCTCTGACATCTTCTTTTGGTGGAAATGACCCTGTTCGTGCGTGTTTCGGATGATGGAACTCTTCATTTTTTCTGGCACAACATAAAGCAATTTATTTTCAGTCTTTTTACATAAAATACCGTGATCTATAACGTAATCGTTACATGGTCCGTGCTGCAACAGCTCTAAAATTGCGTTCAACCTTTCATCTTTTCTCTATGATTCTCTGATGTTATTGAGGCAGTCATTTTCTGCTGCTACACAGAGTACAATTGCATTCCTGCTGAGAGCGGCTACGTGGACATCTTCGACCCAGAACGGTGCTCCACTTTGTAGTCATAATCTTCTAGAAGTAAGGCCCAGCGTGCTACCCTAGTGATCAAGTCGCGTTTTTAGGGTTTTGTAAAATAATTTTACAAAACCCTTCTAAAATCGCGTCCTGTCTGTCCGTCTGTCTGTCCGTCCGTCCGTCCGTCCGTGTGTCACAGCAGTTTTTCTCGGAAACTGCTTAAGCTAGAAACATCAAATTTTGTACGTAGGTGTAAAGTGGTGTTCTCTTCAAAGTTCAACTATAAAAAAAATTTTATAAGATATTTAAGGGGGGTCTCCCCATGTAGGGGAGTGACCCCCGGAAAAAAAAATTTCATTGAAGGTGGCCGATATGGGTATCAAATGAAAGGTCTTGATGAGAACTTTTCAAAACAGGTCTTTGTTTGGCAAAATTTGCTTCGGGGGGCGCACAGGGAGGGGAAATACACGCAAAATTTTTGTCCCCCCCTCGCGATTGGACACCTGTGATCCGAAAAATCTGAAAAAAATCTGGGATGTAGGTCTTGATGAGTACAACAACAACAAATACATGAGAAGTCGGAATTCACTCAACTTTGTTAGTAATAGTATGATTTATTGATTTTATGTTTTCTTGAATAAAATCTTAACGGTACCTTTAAATTCAATGAAATTCAGTACACAGATGAATATTAATAAGATTGATCTATTCTGAAAGTTTCATAAAGATTGAATCATATGGTGCGAAGTTATAGCGTTTTGAATTTTCCTGTATTACTATGGAACAATATGCGCTGCATTTATTACTATGGCAACATATGGCTATGGAACAACATGCGCTTTTTAGCGACTCAGACACCACAGTTTTGCTAGGATTTGCATGAAAATTTCAGGAATGATAGGTGTCATGAATATCTTTGAGAATCGGTTCAGCTAGTGGTATCCGTAATCGTAAAACAAAAAAAATGGCTGTTTTAAATGCGAAGATTGAATAATTTTGAGTTAATTTTTCCCAACTTCAACGTTTAAGGTGCATGCTTTGACACTTGATTCAATTTAATGAAAGACTGAAGATGAGTACCTACAATTAATACTCATAGGTGAAACGAGTTGAGGAGGCAGGAGAGAGCTCCTAGCAAAAGGGCTTTGTAATAATTCTAGGATTCGAAAAAAATGGCCATTAATCGATGATTACAGTACAGGAGAGCGGCCCCTGAAAATAAAAATTCATCTAACCTACCCGATATGAGTATGAAATGAAAGTTTTTATGGGAGCAATTCAAAACAGTTCTTAAACTGTTAGTTTTTGCTTCAGTGGGGGCACAGGGGGGAAATACATGAAAAATGTGTTTCCTCCGTCGCGAATGGATATCTGAAATAATTATCAAGGGTAATATTTATGATTAAAACAATAACAAAAACCTCAGAAGTATAAATTCGTTCAACTTCGTTAATATCTGTATGATCTTCGAATTTCATATTTTCTCCAATAAAAGCTTCTTTGACATGTTTCTTGATTTTATTCGATCTGGCGACTGCATTTTGTAAATTGAATACAAAACCCTTCTGACATGAGCGTAGGTCTGTTTACCCAGCTTGTTTCAAAGTTATTTTGAAAGCTTTGCAATCAGTGACTAGCTTAAAATGTTGACCGAATAGGTAAACGCGAAACTTCTTCACTGCCTCCACGATTGCGAGTACCTCGAGCTCGTAACTACTGTACTGTTCTTACTGAAGTAGTACACCGGATGAAGTGAGTTGTCTTCATCTCCTTGTTGTAGAAGTATTGCGCCATAGCCGTATTTGCAGGCATCTGTATGGAGTTTTGTATAACCACCGTACTTGAAAATCTTGAACGTTGGTTCCGTTGTAAGAGCTTGCTTCAACCTATTGAAAGAATTTATTTGATCAGTATCGAATTTGAATTTAGCGTTTTTTTCAACAAATCGCTTAACGGCTTAGCAATCAGTGAAAAGTTTTGTATAAATTTGCAAAAATAGCCAGTTAGGCCAAGAAAACTTTGGACTTGCTTTGCAGTAGCTGGCTGGGGAGAATTCATGACAGCTTTAGCCTTAGATGGTGATGGTTTCAATGTTTCTCGATTAGTTACGTATCCGAGATACTCGACTTCTCTCTTAAGGTCTGGCACTTTTTTCATTTTATGCACAAACCATTTTTAGCAGTAACTTCTTATACCCTCTTCAACCTTGCCACGCTTTCTTCGACTGACGATGCTGGTATAACTATATCGTCGATGTAAACTATCACTACTCCTGGGCTGATGAAATGTTTTAAAATGTAGTTGATGAACTTCTAGAATACGCTTGGGAAGTTGCATAGACCAAATGGCATGCGCAGAAACTCGAACGGCCCTCGTCGGGTAACGAAGGAGGTGTACTTTTGGCTGCCTGCTTCAATACCAATGTGGAAGAGCTCGTTTTCTAATTCTAAAGTCGTGAACCAACAAGCTCCTTGTAAACGATCGATCTGGTCTTCTATCACTGACAAGGGGTATCTATCTTTATGTATCTTCCTGATGACTGCTCTGAAATCGATACAAAGTCTATATGAAAAGTCTTTTTTTCTCACCAATACAACTGGGCTAGCATAATCAGACGCGCTCTCCTGGACTATACCATTCCTGATCGACTCTTGAACCTGCTCTGCTATTATTTTCTGCTCGCGAGAGGGAAATCTTCTAGGTGAACGGTATACTGGACCTTCATCCATCGGGACTATTTTCATCTGGATCGGCGATTCTACAGGAGTTTCAGACTTGTAATTCCAAATCAACGTAAGTACTTCTTCTTTAACATTATTTTCTAGGTGTGCTAAGTCTGGGAGATCGTCGGAGCTCAGCTGTAACAGCGATTTCGGCTAAAAAACATTCTTTCGCCGTCTCATCTTCTTTTTCTGTATTGCCCTCTCTAATCGTGGTTTTCTTCTTGCTGATGTTTACCTCGCCGTTTCCTATCTGCACTACTGCTAATTTGCAGTACATTCATGCCTAAAATAAAATCTGGTTTCATGTGGTTGTTATTAACAATATTAATCCCTGCATTTTCAAAAATATGTTCATCGACTTGTTTCCTAGCTAGGAAGGATCCTTTTGTTGTGACACTTGCCCCGAGCCCTGCTACTCTCAGTTGTGACATTCTGGAGAAATATTTTGGGCTAATTGATGGTAAATGGCATTCTTTTAGGACGCAGATATCGCTTCCAGTGTCGACTAGAGCATCGATTGTAAAACCGTCAATTTTATCTCTAACGTACATACCACTTTTTACTATAATGTGCGAACCTGTACCTACATTCGTCGTGACTTCACCCGGACAATTAATACTCTTATGGCCAAACTGATTGCATCTGAAACACTTCGGTCCTTTTTCCTTTTGGGGACAGGAACTCCACACATATTCCATTGATCCACAATTTTAACAATATCTCCTTGATCTGCAGTTCTGTTTTTTCATTCTTCTGTAAATTTTTCACTCGATCTACTCCATCGTTCTTTCCGCCCGTTTGTCTATTTTGTTCGTTTTTCATTTTTTCGTAATATAACTTTACTTTAAGCTCGCCGACCGTTTTCGCGCCATATAGAATTACTTTATTATTCGAATAGTCTTTAATACCGTCGAAAACGTAAGTCATTACGGAAAGTTCATCCACGTCTGCCTGCGATGCGATGTCGATCATGGCATATAGATATTCGCGCGCCGTTTCATTGCTCCTCTTTTTCCTTTCTTTTAATAGCTGATGGACGTCTGCGCTACTTAATTTAGGCAAAAACTCATGGTATAGTGCGTTTTTCAAATCATAATAATTCATCGGCTTAGCCTGACAATCTATAAATATTTTAGCTGCACTACAAAGCAAACGCTTGCAAAACATAAACTTTTGCAAATCATTTAAATGAAAAGTATCGGCGTATTGTTCAAATTGGGCGATCCAATTTCGTACACTCATAGTATTATCTCCGGAAAATTTTCGTAGAATAGTCTCAATGTCCGAAAAATTGAATTTAATAGAATACCCGTTCATCTCAAAATCCGGAATTCGCGATGAATTAACACGTGTCTCAGATTCGAAATCAATCGCAACGTTGCTGTTTTGTCTATTACTTCTTCTTCGTCCATCCATCGTGAATAATTTGTGTTTGTTCTCTTCTTTTTTTTGTTTTTAAAATTTTCTTTTTATAATTTAAAAAAAATTCGATCGGGGAAAATTTTATACGTTACTGTAATTCTTTCACAAATTTTCAATTTCTTTTGATGAATAGTTTCGTAAGTCACTGTGATTCTAATCGCAATTTCTAAATTTCTGCAAATGAATAACTTCTTAAGTCACTGTAATTACTGACACGCGCGCATACAACGGGATTTTAAATTCCGATACCGTAATACCAATGAGAAAGGAAAAGAAAAAGGATTCAAGTTTTCTAACGATATAATGCAATTATACTAATGAATTTGTCACTTTTAACAATATAACATTTTCGCTTTTAGCAATTAAACTTCAATATAAGATTTTTCAGTTTTTCTTTCACGTTTTCTTTTTCACTTTCATTTAAACATTTTTTCAGTTTTAGTTTTATTTCCTCTCTTCACATTTTTGCTTTCGCAAATTTACAGGAATACAACTTGAATCCTTGCTTCACATCCCGGTTGAGCCCCCATATGTGGTCTTTTAGTTTTATTAGGAGGAATGTGAAGAGAAAAGACAAGATTCAAATAACACTTATAATTATATTTTAATGAGACCCTTTCTGTAATATTTTGACAAAACACTTTCAATGATATTTCAATAATACTTCCCGTGACACTCCAATAATACCTTGGATGATATTTTAATAATACTTTCTGTGATATTTACTACTGAACCTCTGACTTCTTTTCAGCTGTGATATTTTACCTTTGTCCACGTCCACGTTTCGAAAAGAAAAGAAAGCTCGTCGCCCAAAACTGAACAAAGAGAACCAATCGGCAGTATGATTGTAATGGGTACAGTTCAGTGCAGGGAACAATATATATATATATATATATATATATATATATATATATATATATATATATATATATATATATATATATATATATATATATATATATATATATATATATATATATATATATATATATATATATATATATATATATATATATATATATATATATATATATATATATATATATATATATATATATATATATATATATATACACATATATATATATATATATATATATATATATATATATATTTATATATATATATATATATATATATATATATATATATATATATATATCTATACATATATAGATATATATATATCTATATATATATATATATATATATATATATATATATATACGAGGGCAGTTCAATAAAGACCCGTTTTTGACGGCAGAAAGGCGTTCTTGGGGAAAGTTGGTGTCGGGGCATCAAAAATATTAGAAGAATATATATATATATATATATATATATATATATATATATATATATATATATATGCCAGCAAAAGTATCCGTACATGCAATATAACAAAGTTATATTTGTATTAAAAAGCAAATGTTCACTTAATTTGAATGCTTTCTTTTATAATATCATAAAATCTACACTTTTACATGATTCCCAGTATGTTTCATAGTACTTACGATTTAAAAAAACTTGGAACTCAAACAAAATAAATTTATGGCAACATAGTAGACCAGAAAAAGTATCCGTACAGAACAAACTGGGGGATTCCCCGTATTACGCGATGAAATATGCAGATGCATATTAATGTTTTTAGGTCCGATAATAGTTCTACTTTCAGTTGTGATAGGTTTAAAAGTGAGTGCAGTTTTTTTAAAATTTTTTTGGATACTAGAATACATGTGGACGCTCAAAATTAGCAAAATCAGTGCTGAGGAGAGGAAAATTATGCTGAAACCTAAGAGTGAAGGGGAAATTTACCACGAAATTGGTTTAGCCAGAACTCACTCCTCTATCCAATATGTGGTGAAAACATTTGATACAACTAGTTCAATTATGTCCAAGTTTCGTTGTGGTCGACTCTCTTTACTGACCGAACGCGAAAAAACGAAACGTTTTGCAGGCAGTTCAAAAGGATTCTCGAGTAACTGAGAGATGGATGTCACTCACGCATAGCACGTAAGAAGCCATACGTTTCGGAAGTGAACAGGAAGAAACTTTTGGATTTAGCAAAAAAATTATATAAACAAGCCACCAGAGTTTTGGGAACAGGCCCTATTCTCTGACGAAAGCAAATTTTGCATATTTGGCATTAAAGGAAGAAAGTTAGTGTGGCGGAAGAGCCTAACTGCTCTCGAAAATGAAAATCTCGTACCAACTGTGAAACATGGTGTGATGGTCTGGGGGTGTATGGCGGCAGATGGAGTTGGCCAACATGTGTTTATAGAATCAATTATGGATCAATACGACTACCTTAATATTTTGAAGGCGAATTTGAAGCAAAGCGTTCAACACTTGAGGCTTGGTGACGATTTATGGTTCCAGCAAGATAATGATCCCAAGCACACAGCTCACAATGCGAAGCTTCGGTTGCTCTACAACACAAAACATCAACTGTGTACGCCACCCCAATCCCCAGACCTTAACCCCATGGAGCATTTGTGGGACTTGTTGGAGCGCAGGGTCCGTCAGCACAAGGAAATGCTGAAAAACGTCATCGTCAATGAAAAGGGCGAAACTACCATTCAGGACACAACCAAATTGGGTCACTCCATGCCAAGCGACTCAAGGAGGTCCTCAAGAGGAAAGGTCATCCCAACAAGTTATTAAGCCCTGATATGTAATGAAATACTTGAATATTCCAAACTAATATTGTCATGTACGGATACTGGTTCGTTCAAGTGAGGCTTTTTTGTTTTTATTTTGTAAAATCTAGTTTCTAAAGGAATACCAAAGGGAAAATTTATAGAAAAGATAGTTTCATTAATGAATAGATTTTGCTGCTGAAATATTTAAATGTAGCAGCCTTCTTTAGCATAAATCCTCTAATATATTAATTTCTTTTGATGTTGTGCGGATACTTTTTCTCGCAAGTGTATGTATATATATATATATATATATATATATATATATATATATACATATATATATATATATATATATATATATATATATATATATATATATATATATATATATATATATATATATATATATATATATATATATATATATATATATATATATATACATATATATATATATATATATATATATATAGTGTTGTCCGTTTAGTACGACTTCGCATATAACAACCAACCGTTTTTAGCGACGTAAGTATTGGCATATGTTTGATTTTAGTATGAGCCACTATGAAACTATATACGTTCATTACGACTCCGCTTGCAACGACCGATCGCTTTTTACGACGGAAATTTCACACAAAATTGTCCGCTTGCAACGACGACGGGCGTTGTCGTGTTTACAAATAAATCGTAGATAAGAAGCATTCTCCGATCCGCGCACCCTCCTTGTCTGCACGTCGCCGATTGAAATGCGAATGCTTTGACGCCAGTAATTTGCCGGTGATGAATGAGTGCGCGTGCCAAAATGGCTTCTATAAACGAAAAAGTTTCATCATTCAAGAAAAAGTGTTATTTTACAACGTATAAAAGCTGGCGGGTCTAATGTAACGGTTGCGAAGGAATTCGGTGTGAATCATTCGACAATTTCCACAATTACGAAAAATGAAAAGTTAAAATCTTTGTTCAATGCGAATGTTTTAAAACATTAACGCGTGAAGGAGCCGTTTCAAGGACAAGTTGATTTGGCCCTTTTAGATTGGTTTAAGCTGCAGCGTAATCGGGGAATACCGTAAATGGGTCTATGCTTCAACAAAAGGCAAATATTTTTGCTAAAGAGCTGAAAGTTCTTAATTTTGATTGTTCGGTGAGTTGGATTAACCGCTTCAAGAATCGACACAACATTTTCGCCGGAAAAATTGGAGAATATTTGTCAGTTGAGCAGAGCGATGTGATCGAGTGCCAAGCCAAAGTTTGGCCTAATTTGCGCGCAAAATTTAGTGATGACGAAATCTTTGCTGCGGATGAGACTGGATTATGTTATAAACTAACGCCAGATCAAATATTAAAATTTAGAGGTGAAAAGCGTTCGGGAGGAAAACTTTCGAAGGACAGAATAACTGTGGTGGTTGCAACTAATTTGAGCTGCATGATCAAAAAGAAGTTGTTAATTATCGGCAAGTCAAAGAATCCAGGATGTTTGAAAAATGTGCGATCTCTGCTGGTAGATTATGAAAGCAATCACAAGGCCTGGATGACATCTTATATTTTTATCAAATGGGGATGCGATTGGAATCATGAACTGACTAAAAAGAAGGAAAGACCCTTCTTCTGGTTGACAATTGTCCAGTTATCCCTCAACCAGCGACTTGAGAAGCATAACTCTCGTTTTTCTGCCTCCTAATACAACATCTGTATTGCAAACTACGGATCAAGGAATAATTCGAGTGTTAAAATCATACTTTCGTAAAAACCTGGTCCTAAAAATTGTCGTTAGTCTCGATGCAAACAAAGACACCAGCAGTGCCAAACATCTGAAGATCACAATAATGGATGCCATTCTAATAATTTACGACGCACGGAACACGCTAACATCAGCGACAATTTTTAACAGTTATAAACATGCTGGATTTGTCCGAGACAGTTCGAGTGTTGTTGCCGACAACAATGATGACGATGTGCCGCAGCGTGTCTGGGCGACAGCTCCGAATAAAGGACTTGAAAAATATTTTGCTGTTGATGATGATCTCGCAATGCGTGAGGAGTCAACATACGAAAATATTCTACAAAATTTTTACGGGAACAGCTACAAGTGCATCTGAAGCTCCAAAAGCACTAAAAGTGCTGAATATGTTTGTATATTCTAATTTTCATGATGAAACTATGAAAAGTATTATGTCTCGTTTGCATAACGCAGTCCGTGCTTCTTCTTCTTTGCACTACAGCCCCTCTCAGGCCTTCGCTTCCTGCAAATAGCACCTTCAACTGTCTTGGTCTATTGACGATGTTCTCTAATTTCAAAACTGAGCAGCGATGAACTGTCTTCATTGACCGAGTCAGACCAGTGTTTAATAAGTTTTCAAACTGGTCTCCAGCCTTCACTGTTCCCAATGAATACTTTTTTGGATATACGTTGTGCATCCATTCGATTCACGTGGCCAGCCCATTGCAACTTCCGCAGTTTTATAATCGTTGAGACTTCCGGCTCGTCAAAAATTTCATACAGATCATGGTTGTATCGAATTCGCCATTGGTCTCCATCTAGCTTCGCTCCGATTATTCGCCTCATCATCCGTCGCTCAAAGGCGTTCAATATATTTGCAGATGCTTGTGTTAGGGCCCATGTTTCTTACCCATAGCATAACACAGGTCTTATCACAGATTTGTATACTTGGAGCTTTGTTTTCCTGTGTATGCAGCTGGTCTTCAGGATCGTCAAAGCTGAATAAAATATTTTATTTGCGAGCTGTATTCTTCGGCGTATCTTGTCTCTTTCACAGTATCCGTTTTCATAATTTTGGTGCCTAAATACACAAATTTGCTAAAATTTTCCATACTATATTCGCCAAGTGTGATACTTTAAGTATTTGAGGTTTTTTTTCCTCGACTGAGTCTTGAGCTTTGTTTTATTATCATTGATTTGTAGCCCTACTAATTTTGCTTCGCTGTGGAGTTTCAGGAAGAATTCTTTGGCAGTTGTTAGTGACCGTGACAAAATATTTATGTCGTTCACATAG
Source organism: Odontomyia ornata (assembly GCA_963969285.1). Classification (NCBI taxonomy): domain Eukaryota; kingdom Metazoa; phylum Arthropoda; class Insecta; order Diptera; family Stratiomyidae; genus Odontomyia; species Odontomyia ornata. Next base: position 58,296,489 of record OZ017738.1, on the reverse strand, counting down.
GCTACTAATTGTCTCCACTTGAATAGTAATGTACCTCGCGTATCGACAGGTGGTTTCCTTATGATGTACTCTAGAGCCAAATTGAATAGCGATGGAGCCAGCTCATCTCCCTGCTTTAGTCCGATATTTGTGTCATAGGCATCAGTGAGTTAGTTATTGATGCATCCTTGGGAGGTCATTGACGTCATTGTCACTTTGGTAAGACGGACTAATTTGGCTGGGATGCCAAAGCAAAGCATTTTTTGGTACAGTACGTTATAATCAATACTACCGCATGCTTGGCTAAGGCCAACGAAAATTTGGCGAACGTCTAATATATGTTGAACCCCCAGCACTTTTCAAGTACCTGTTTGGCGGTAAACAGTTGGTCTATCGTCGAGCTGCCTGCTCTAAAACCACCTTGATACTCCCCAATAATACTATTGGCGTATGATCCGATTTTATTTTTTAGGATTTTTGAAAATATTTTGTACGCCGTACAAAGTAGTGATATTCCTCTATAATTTTCGCAGTGTAGCTGGTCACCTTTTAGGTAAATTTCTCGAGAGAAATTTGCGGAGAGCATCATATATACGAGTATATACAAATATATATAAATATATATATATATATATATATATATATATATATATATTTATATATTTATATATATATATATATATATATATATATATATATATATATTTATATATATATATATATATATATATATATATATATATATATAAATATATATGGGATATAAGGAAATTTGTGACCACGCTAGAGGTTGCAATTTTGCTCCGATTTTCACCAAATTTTAAGAAAAGGTGTATTGGGTTAATATCTCGGTTAAGTTCGTGAACCAGCTATATTGGCTGGGCAAACATAAGGTTAACGTAACTCCGAGAAAAAATAAACACATTTTAGCTATCATTGATGCATTTACAAGATATACAAAATTTAAACCTGTTAGATCCACAAATACATCCGAAGTTATTTCCTGCTTACAAAAGTATTTTAGTACGTTCAATGTTCCACTTGAGATAATTAGCGGTCGCGGTACTGCTTTTACGTCAGATGGGTTCAGAAAGTTTTTAGCAGCTAATTGTGTCTCTCATACTTTAGTAGCGTCAGGTTTTCCAAAGTCTAATGGTCAAATCGAGAGAATCAACAAAGATATGACGCCTATGCTAGCTAAATGAAGTGATGTCGATAAAAAGATTGATTGGGACCAAAGTTTGATAAAAGCAGAATTCTCGTTCAATAACACTTAAAAATAAATCTATAGATACAACTTCTAATAAACTATTATATGGAATGAATCAGAGAAACGCTGAATCCGATAAAATTTTAGAACTATTAGAGCGTGTTCATAACGGAACTGATAACTTAGAGCATAAGACAGCATGCGATTTAAGTGAATAAGAACTGTCAAGAACAAATTAGGATAAGATATAACCTAAGACGTAAACCTCCCAGAACTTATAGTGTCGATGAGCTAATCATGATTTCTAATGTGGATACGACTCCTGGCTTTAACAGAAAGTGAAGTCCTAAATATGGAAGACCTTATGAAATAGCAAAAGTGCTTGGCAATGATAGGTATATAGGTAAGATGACGATGGATTTTGTATTACTAATAAACCATTCCCAGGTGTTTATGATGTTACGCGCATAAAGCCATGATTTAATCAAAGAATATGATTATTATTACAACAAAATGTTATGTAATATAAAGATTGGCTATTTCAAATTGACTTATATTCTTGTGTGAACTTATATTTCATAAACCACATTTCATATTAAATTATAAGTCAAGATATAAATCAAATATACGTTTATGTATTAATCAATATAGCGCTAGTTACCCTAGATATTATTTATATATGTACATATACTTCTAATTTAGTTTAACTTTAAGATATCAAATAATTTATGACCTTTGCGGAAATTAGATAGGATTTCAGTATTACAGTTTTAAATTGATTCTTGAAATGTATAATAATATTTGAGAACATTTCTGTGTCGACTTATGAATCCCATTTAAGGATTAAATTTAACTTTATGCACCGTGGATTCTATTAATGATTAGTAGTGGATTCTATTTATGAACTTATGAATACCTATTTTTTTAGGGTTTTGTACTAAAATACAAAACCCTATTGCAATCACGACCTGTGTCCGTCTGTCCGTCTGTCCGTCCGTCCGTCCGTCCGTCCGTCCGTCCGTCCGTCCGTCCGTCCGTCTGTATGTCACAGCACTTTTTCTCCGAAACTATAAGGGCTACAGCCATGAAACTTTGTAGAAAGGTCAGAAGTGGTGACCTCTTGAAAGTTCAAGGGTGGAAAAATTTTTCAAAGGCGTTTAAGGGGGGTCTCCCCATATAAGGGGGTGACCCCTCAAAAAAAAATTTTCACCATTGGTAGTCGAGTAGGGTGTCATTGGAAAGGCCTCAATGAGATCTTTTCAAAACAAGTCTTAAAATTGTCTTATAAGTACCGAGGGGGGCAGGGGAAGGGGAAATGTACGAACTTTTCGCGTACCCCCCCCTCGCGATTGGACACCTTCCATCCGAAAAATCTGAAAAAAATCATGAATGTAGGCCTTAATGAGTACAACAACAACAAATACATGAGAAGTCGAAATTCACTCAACTTTGTTAGTAATAGTATGATTTATCGATTTTGTGTTTTCTTGAATAAAATCTAAACGGTACCCTTAAACTCAATAAAATTTAGCAAAGAGATGACTTTTTATAAGATTGATCTTTTGTGAGAGTTTCATAAAGATATAATGGTATTTACCGAAGTTATAGCGATTTGAATTTTCGTGTATTACTATGGAGCAATATGCCCTGTATTACTATGGAAACATATTGCTATGGAGCCATATGCGCTTTTTACCGACTTAGACACTACAGCTTTGCTAGAATTTGCATGAAAATTTCAGGAGTGATAGGTATCATGAAGATGAGTACATACAATTGAAACAAGTCGAAGAGGCAGGAGAGAGCTCCTAGCAAAAGGACTTTGTAACCATTCTAGGATTCGAAAAAATAGGCCATGAATCGATGATTACAGTACAGAGGAGTGGCCCCTGAAAAAAAATTTCATGAAAGGTAGCCGATATGAGTATCAACTGAAAGTTCTCTATGAGGGCTTTTCAAAACAGTTCTTAAACTGACAGTTTTTGCTTCAGTGGGAGCACCGGGGGGGAAATACATGAAAAATGTGTTTCCTCCCTCGCGAATGGTCACCAGTGATCTAAAAAATCTGAAAAAAATATCAAAGGAGATATTTATGGGTATAACTATAACAAATACCTCAGAAGTCAAAATTCGTTCAACTTTGTTAATAATAGTATGAACCTCGAGTTTCACATTTTCTCCAATTAAATCGTCTTTGACATGTTTCTTGATTTTATTCGTTGCTGGTTACTGCATTTTGTAAGTTGAGTACAAAACCCTTCTGACATGAGCATAGGTCTGTCTACCCAACTTGTTTATGTATTGAAATCGGGAAATGTGATTCGATAGGTTATCAATCCAGTAATCAGGGACGGTTATGATCAGGATGGCCAAGTTGTAAGCAACCTCCCAGTAAAATTTTAATTTTCTGGTTTCCGAAACTTCTATTCTGGAAACTCTTGCTTACTTGTTTAATTTTGTCAACACTTATGTACTTATGCAATTATGTATTTATGCACTTATGCATTGGTTTTCTACTTTACAAAACTTCTATGATGGTTGTGTATTTGTGCGAGTAATGGGACTTATGATTGGATCGTCGAAGTGAAAAGACGTGTTGTAATTTTAGAAGTTAACAAAACGCTCACAAAGGTATGAAACATGGACCCTAATCCAAGCATCCGCAATGAATTAAACGCCTTTGAGTGACCGGTCCTGGGGCTGGTAAATGGAGCGAAACAAGACGGGGACCCATGACAAATTCGATACAACTATGAGCTGTATAAAATCAGTTTGATGCGGACTTAGGAAGTTGTCGACGTCGACTTTGGTAAGACGCACTTATTTGGCTGGGATACCAAAGCAAAGCATTATTTGGTACAGTGTGTTATGATTAATACTGTTGTATGCTTACTTAAAATCAACAAAGATTTGATGTGCAGTATGCCAAATTCACTTTAAGACCACTCCGAATTCTCACTTTTCAGCAGACTTCCCACTTTTGAATTCGTTTTCGATCTTAAAACTTGAATATCACTTCCAGTCCAATTCGTTTCCTGGATTGCCAGTTTATTTAATTTATATTAATTCACCTGTTTTAAAAGGTCCTCAGCAGCACCCGAGTTGTTCAGTGATCTGACATTCCAGGACCAAATGCTATAGTCCTTTTTTCGGTTAGACTTTCTTATCCCCATTTGCAGTCATTTTATTTTCCGCAAAATTTGATTCTGAATTTATATGGTTTTCATCTAAATCGTAATTCATTTTAGTTATCCACCATCTAAGATAAAGTCAATTTTTTTGATTTCCTCCACTGTCATGCTGTTCAACACACTAATTTGTCTAACTCTTGATGAGGAAATATATCCCACCAACATTTGCAATATTCCACAAGTTGGAGCTATCATTGCACAAGAACTGCATTTAACGTGCATTAGGTACTTCATCATCTTGCTCCTTCTGCGCTTCCACTCCATATATCACTTCATATGTCACACGTCTGAGGTATGCTACTGATAAAGCATTTTCGATGCACTTCTTGGCAGTCTTGATAGACATTGGTGGGTGCAATTAAGATGAAGTGCCATTCTCTGTACGATGTTTTATTATCGCATTTCTTTCTTTCAAATTCGTTCGCCTGGTTTTTTTGGGCAAAAGTGCAAATTGTTTCACCAGAACATACCACAAACGAGGATGCATGAGCGTGGAAAAATTCGATTGAAGAGCGTTAATAGAGCAATGGCTAGCTATCGCATGAAACGATCCTACGATATTATACAGCTTAAGGCGAAAATTACTTCCACCTCAGGCGTTGAATAGTATTACGGTATCGAACAAATCTATTACACACGAGTCCTTATATTCAGCTTGAAACAATCACCCAACTGGTTGCTGCTTCATCAACAGGTCGTTATGGCATGCCTTGCAACGATAAATATTGTTTCCCAGTAAAGGATGTGCATATGAATGTCTAAAAAGTGCAATAGCAATTTACATAGTTGGATGGTGAACTGATAGAGGTAAGTGATGGTGAAGAATGTATTTATATATTAAGTGCCGAATTGAAATTTGTATTTCAAATTGATGTAATTTTTGGTTCATTGACATTGAAAATACGATTTGAATACCCAACTCGATTTCACAAAATTGCTTCAAATTTGATATTAAACTTATCTGAAACCATGGATGGGGTCCATACTTAATAATTTTCAAAATTAATTCAACCTATTCAAAACATCTAATTCAGTAATTACACTCAAGAAACTTTGGAAAGTTTTCTATTATTATCTTAAATTTTATTTGACTGAACTCACAAACTAACCCAATATTTCTTTTTGTTGACTAGAATCATATTTCCATGCTTAACGAGGCATAAATTGCCAGAAAGCCTACCCAATCCGACAATCACCTTAACAACTTTGAAAACTTTTGAAAGTCTTATTTCACCTTAATGCCCAACACTTATCTCTTCCCCCCTGAACAGCCCACATAAAAGCTTGAAATATAATTAAACACCTATCTGAAGAACAAACAAGTTCGTTTTGGAAACCATAAAACTTACCTCTTTCCTGGGATTTTTTATTGGTAGCCGTTCCCAGGGTAGAGAAAATTATGGCAAACATTTTCGCCTTGGTAAATACTTTGAACTGTTTCCAACTGATTAAACATTTATACTACGACCAACAAATTGGCATCGTAAACTAATTGCATAAGGAGCAGATGTACTTCGTCCTTCTTCTCCCTATTGCCGAGTTATATCCTATTCAATAGTAGAAGGAAGTTTAGAAGTCACTATGAAATCGATCCAGATACATTCTGAAGTGAATGGTTTATTGCAAATGAATATAAAGTTGCTAAATACTGAAAAGCAAAGCATCAGAAAATCCTGAAGTTTCCTGGACTCAAAAACAATTTGAGAAAGTTTATAGAATGTTTCCAAGAAGATGGCCTAAGGTTTGGTCATCAATCAAGTTTTCAAATAATGTGGAATTTCATTTAATGAAAGGCAAAGCATAAAGATCGCATTTCAAAGTGTCCTTTGCAAAGTTTGACTTTCTAATAATCATATATGAGTTCTTGTTTGTTTTGTCAGATTGTCAGTAATAAATCGAGATGTGACATTTTATTTGCTATGTGGTTATTCATTCTAGTCAAAATATGAATTGACTTTTCATAAGCTCTGTTATGAGGAGATTCTTGAGAAACTTAAACATATGATGAAATGAAGCCTTGACAAATTTCGTCACATTACGACTGGATGTTTTTGGGATCAAAACTTCAACTCGATATTTCAAGAAAACAAATATACAATGAGTATACATAGGATCAAGAAAATTTATTTTGAGTTTGACGCTATATGGTACATGATATCTAGATTCAATTATTTGACTCACCATCCTCGGTATCTAAATTCACAATGATTAGAAAAGTTTTTTTGTCATGACCCTTTTTGAAGCAAGTACCAGGGTTCTCTGTACGTGTTTTTTGATTACTGTTTTTATCTTTTTTGGCAGGTAGGAAACAGTCGGTAGAAATATTACAAGCTTTCAGAAGGAAATGTTTCCGTGCATACACTCGTCTATACAAAAACTTGAGACGGATTGAAAGCATTAAATTTTAGATCGAAAACTTTATCAAGCTACCAAAATGATGAAGGTCAATAAATTCGATTTGGAGCTTGTTCAAAACCATATTACGAAGTCTGTAACTATGAGCGAGAACCCCTGGACTTTGTAGCCACTTCATTGTACTGATGGGTATATTGTGACTTGTCTCATTACTGGCTTCATACCTCCAGAAGCATTCATGTATTGGGACATGAATCGGTATGCTTTTGATTCAGATGATAGCTCGATTACATATCATGTGTATCCTCTGAATTTGAGCTCGCAAAAGCAACGGTTTGAGCGGAGATACTTATTTGTAAAATATGTATGTTGACGCTGGCCAAGCTGTGATGGAGCCATGTAGGTTTTGCTAGCATTTTTTCTTCTTCTTAGCACGACAGCCCCTCCCGAGCCTTTGCTTCCTGCAAATAGCGCTTCTAACTGTCTCAGTCCATGGAACACGTCCTCCGATTTCAATATCCGAGCCGTAATGAACTGTTTTCGTTGACCGAGCCAGACCAGCGTTTCCTCGGTTTTCACACTAGTCTCCGGCCTTCAGTCCTTCCAACGAATACCTTCTTGAGTACCCATTGTTCATCTATATGATTTGTGTGTTACGGCAGCTCCCACAGTCATACAATCTTCGAGGCCTCAGGCTTGTCAAAATTTTCATGCAGTTCATGGTTACTTGAGTGTACTTGAGGTATTTTACCTCGACTGCATCATAAGCTTAGGTTTATTTTCATTGATTTGTAGCCCTACAAGTTTCGCTTCGCTGTTGAGTTTCCGGAAAAGTTGTTTGGCACTTGTATTGTAATGTGCCTCTGGTATCGAAAGGTAGCTTTCTTTTGACGGACTCGAGAGCCAAATTGAATAGCAATGGAGCCAACTCATCCCCCTGCTTAAGTCCGATATTTGTGTCAAAGGCGTCGGTGAGTTGGTTATTGATGCGGACTTGGGAGGTCGTTGACGTCATTGTCATTTTGATAAGATGAACTAATTTGGCTGGGATGTCTAAGCAAAGCATTATTTTGTATAGTACGCTACGATCAAGACTGTTGTTTGCTTGCTTAAAGTCAACGAAATTTGGTGAACGTCTATGTGGACCTCCTGGCACTTTTCAAGTGTCTGCTTGATTGCAAACAATTGATCTATCGTCAACATATCTGCTCTAAAACCACCTTGATACTCCCCAATAAGACTATTGGCGTATGGTCCGATTTTATTTCCTATGATTTTAGAAAATGTTTTGTACTCCGTACAAAGTAATGATATGCCTCAATAATTTTCGCACTGTAGCTTGTCACCTCTTTTGTGGATAGGGAATATAATTGATTGGCTCCACTCTTTCGGCATATATTCTTGTTGCCAAATGTGCTGAATGACTTTATGAATAGCTTTACGAACACAACTGCCACCATATTTGATGAGCTCCACTGGAATCTCATCGATGCCTGGCGCTTTATTATTCTTTTGGGCTTTGATGATGGAACAAATTTCATCCAGAGCTGGTGGGGCCACTAGAAGCTCTCTACAGACATTTATAGACTCCGATATTCTGGAGCTATGCGGAGGATTAGGGGGATGCTTAAATTATGATGCACAACTTTCCTTAATCTTGGTTTCATCAGCGATGATATTGCCGGTGTCACCACGACAGAGCGTGGTTTTGGTTTGATAACCACGTTTCAGGCTTTTCAGTACTTTGTATGCTTGCCTTGTATTGTTGTTCCATTAAACTTACAACTATACTTTTCAATTGGTCGTCATTGTATTTTCTTTCCTTAATTCTAATAATCTTATTCTCTAATCTTCTGAGATTTTCATAATGTTCTCTCTTCATCCTGGTTTTCCTACCTACCCGTTCTTTGTACGCCAGAATCTTTTCATCTAACGCATTCTGGGTTTCATCATCGAACCAATAATTGCACATGCGCCGGGCTTGACAACCAATCGTTTTTTCTGCCACGGTCCTAATAGTCGCTTTCACTTCCATCTAGAGCTTGTTGCTCCATTTTATCGATGCATCTGATAAAATGGGAGCCAGCTGGTTGTTGAGGGGCTCCGTGAGATTTTTGGCCACAGACGCCGTTTGGAGCATTTCGATGCAAAATTTTTGTAGCGGGCTGGTCTTTGCCGAATATGCCTTTGACATACGACATTGATAGTTAAGTTTGATAAAGTAGTGATCTGAGTTACAATTGGCTCTTCGGTATGTACGGACGTCAAGTATGCTCGAGGCCCAACGTTGTTGGATCAGAACATGATCAATCTAGTTTTGTGTGTTGCCATCCGGTGATACCCAGGTCATTTCATGAGTGTGTCGATATCGGAAGCAAGTCGAACGTATGACTAGATTTCTGCTACATGCATAGTCAATCAGGTGCTGGCCGTTGTCTTTTGTTTCATCGTGGAGGCTATATCCTCCAGTCGTTTCCCGATGAGAAAGCTCATTGCCAACCTGAGCGTTGAAATCACTCAGAATTCATAGGCAATGTGTCGACCAGTATTTTAAGGTGGTTGTAGAACGTTTTCTTCGTTTCTTCGACCTTTTCTTTGGTTGAGGCGTGAACATTCATCAGCCAGATTTTGTAGAATTTCGCTTTTATACGGATCGCACACAACCGTTGATTGACTGCCTTAAAATCAATAACGTACGATGTGAACTCCCCATCCACAGTAAAGGCCACTCCAAATTCTCGTTTTCCGGGAGGCTTCCCACTTTGAAATATTGTGTGCAATCTCATGTCTTGAATGTCGTTTCCAGACTAATGCGTTCCCTGGATTGCCCGTATTTTTAATTGATGTTGACGGGCCTGTTGTTGAAGGTCCTTAACAGGGCCAAGATAATTGAATATGACATTCCAGGATCCAACACCATAATCCTTTTTTTTATTTGCGAGGTTTTAGCGGTGATTTCAATCCATTTCGAGACCCATCTATAGGTTTTGAAACATTTTAAGGTTTTCCAGAGATGGGGAGTTAACTTGTCGCCCAACCTCCATACCGGCGGCATGGTTATTACGTCGATTCAGTTATCAGGCGCTAAAGATTCATCTTCGCCCTATGACATCCCCACGAAGTAGGTGTAAGTAGGATTTAGTCGCAGAGCTGTAGATGTATTTATAGTTATTAGCATTTCTCGGCATTTAATGCCCAATTATTGGGGAACCAGTAAACCCAATGTGTGACCCCTAGAGCATATAATACCATTTAATTGGAGGGTTTGGGATGAGGAATCATAGAAGCTGTGGACTGGGAAACAAGGGGTTCCCTCCTCCTTTCTCAAACGGGTTTGGGACCGTCATAGGCAGTTGGGTTGGCAAAACTTACAATCTCGCTTTCCCTAAATCCGGACATTCGAACGTGCAGACGCATTTTGCCATGGCTCTGTGTAGCCCTATAATAGAATGAAGATCATTGTATTTCGTCAACAAGAATTTCTCCCTTTGAGTTACTGGTACCCAAAAATACTATGCGTACTGCTTTGCCACTTGCATCATTTTCAAAATTTAACGTATCTTCCGCCATTGCCAATACCAAGCCTCAACATAGAGGTTGATGCTGAAGCGCGCCGCTGTGCTACTGATCCCGATGACTGGTTTCAATGCAGTGGTATCATTGATCGGCGCAGCACGACGTTGCTTATGTCTTATTCTCTGAACTTGTGATTCTAGCATCTACAAGGATTAAAGTTAAAAGGATATGAATGCAGACTCAAATTACAATCAAAATCGTGCTTAGTGCGGCGATAACAAATGCTATACCTGCTATAAGGATATGCATTGTGCTCGGCAACCACGTATCTATTACTATGAATACATTAAATATGAGAGCAGGTGAGTTCTAGGTCACCTAGAAAATTGCGTGACGGGTGCATCAATGGTTTACTCCAGGTGGAGATGGCTTTTCTGGCATTGTAGCTACTGCTTCTGTTTGTGCGATAAGAAGGTAGTTTGCTTCAGATTTCGCATATAATATTTTGGTCACTAGTTTTTGCAGTGTCAGTGTCAGTTTTTATCCATGAATACCCGAATTAAATCGTAACAAAAATCAAAACTCACTTTGCACAACTCACGAGGATGGTCACTGGAAAAAATATAAATTCAGCCTGTTTGACATCTTCACTACATGATATAAGTTGCCTGAAAGTCGAGAAACTGGAACTGCACAAAGTCTAAGGACTGCACAAAAAAGCGCATGTGGTAGTGCTACCAATAGGTGGAAGTTGGCACTAAGCGGTTAACTTTCTATAATCACTGGTGGTTATACGCGGCTGTTTAAAGGAATCAAACGTATACCTTCAACCTCAAAGGGATTGAAATGAGCTCGTTTTGGTGTCAAATGAAGTGTTCAAAAGAAAACAGTGGAGTACGATGGTAATAACTAACGCAGAAATAGGAAAATCGAGCCGGTTGTTAGTGGAATTGAGGTTCCGCATTGATATCAAATCGAGTGTGAATGGTAAAAAGAAGCAAAATAATGGTGGATGGAATCGAGTTTAATCAGACTAGAATATTATTCAGTGGCGAGCGGCTTTCATTGTGGATAAGGAGTTCAAATCCCACATTATTGATTTAAATGTGGTCAATGAACTGTTTGTGCAATTCATATAAAAGCGAGGTTCTTTGAAATTTGGCTAATAAACGTACACGCTCCAATCGAAGGATAAGACGAAAAAATGAAGAAAATGTTCTTCGACCACCTGGAGAGGATAGTGGAATGATTGCCTACAAATGAGAAAAAACAATTCTGGATGATTTTAACGCTAAGGTTGGCAGTGAACTATTACATTAGGGAACAACTGGAGGATATAGCCTCCATGATGAAATAAATAACAACAGCCAGCGCCTGACTCGCTTTGCGTATTGCAAAAATCTAGCCGTACGTTATACCGACTCTGGATGAAGCTTGTTCGATTATCAAACCCCAAAAGAATAGTAATCAATAAGAGATCAGTAGAGGTCATAGTATGGTAGCAGCGGTGTTTAGAAAGCTAATCACGTAGTTATCCAGCATATTTGATAACAAGAACATATGCCAAAAGACCGGAGCCAATCAATTTTATTTCCTAACCACACATGAGGTGATAAGCTACAATGCGAAAATTATAGAGGCATATCACTCGTTTGTACAGCGTACAAAATATTTTCAATAATTTTAGGAAATAAAAAAAAATCCCAACAATATTGTTGAGGAGTGTCAATGTAGCATGTTAATAGGTAGATCGATGACAAACCGATTGTTTACAGTCAAATAAGGACTTGAGAAATGCAAATAGTTCAACATAGACGAACACTAAATATTCATTGACTTTAAGCAAGCATTATTAATCGTAACATACTGTACAAAATAATGCTTTGCTTGGCATCCCAGCCAAATGAGTTGGTCTTACAATACCAAAATGACAATGATGTCCATAACCTCCCAAGTATGCATCAATAACCAACTCACGACGCCTTTCACACAACTATCGAAGTAAAGCAGGGAGATGAACTGGCCTCATTGCTATTCAATTTGGCTCTGGAATATAGCATAAGAAATCTAAATGTCAATACAAGTAATATGTTATTATACAAGTCGATCTAAGTTGTAGCCTATGCTGATGGCATCAATATTTTTTCACGGTCGTTAACAACCGCCAAAAATCTTTTCCTGAAACTTGACACCGAAACAAAATCAGGAGGGATAAAAAATGATGAGAATAAAACAGAACTCATGTAACAGTCAAGAAAATATGGCTCAAACACCCAAAAGATTACATTTGGCGAATACAATATCAAAAGTGTGTGCAAACATGTGTATCTAAGCGTCAAAATAACGCTAATGAAAGATATAAAATACGTCGAAGAGTATAACTCGCAAATAAAATTTTCATTCCATTTTGACGATCTTAAAGACCAGGTGCATACACAAACAAAAGACCTAAGCATACAAATCTGTGATAAGACCTATGCAGCTTTGGGCGTAAAATATGGACCCTAACCCAAACATCCGCAAACATAATGAACACCTGGTCCTGAGGTGGATTATTGGAATGACAGGAAACAATGTCTGTATGAAATTTTTGACAAGCTGGAGGTCTTAACGATTGTAAAACTGCGGAAGCTACAATAAGTTAGCTATGTAAATTGTATGGACAAACAACACACGCCCAAAAAGGTATTCGTTGGGAGAACTGAAATGTGAAGACCAGTGAAGAAACCGAGAAAAAGCTAACCTGACTCGGTCGGTGAAGACAATTCATCACTGTTCGGATTTAAAAATTGTAGGCGCTTGTTACTTATTTATTTATTTAAAATTCGATTTAACAGGTTAACCACAATCCAATTACGTAATGGAACAAACCAAACAGAAAAGAAAATTAATGTAAATTAGGATTAACTGGAAAAGTTAATATTTTATATAAAGAAATTCAATCATTTTAATAATAAAGGGTGATTCAAAACAAGTGCACAAATTTTTGTCGAAAAAACATAGTTTTTGTGAAGATTGAGTTGTAATGTTTACTTAATATTATCAAAACTTGATCACTTACAATTAAACATGAAACATTACTTTGGGCATATGTGCATCTCGTGCTGCTTTACAGACTATGACACGATGATTATAATTTTCGATGACATTTTCGGCGTTATTAGGCGTATGTTGGCTCTAATATTGTTTTTTAATGCTTCAGTAGTCTGGGGAGCATCAGCGTAAGCACGAGCCTTCAGGAATTCCCAAAAAAAGAAGTCACAAGGAGTCAAATCACACGATCTCGCCGGCCAATTTATGGGTCCATTTCGTGAAATTATACGAAATTCACAAAGAACGCGAAATGTTTGCACTGGCGATTCATTATTTTTGTAAAAAGTTTTGACAATAATAAAACGTTCGGCTGATGTGTAAGATGCCATGGTTAATGTAAAAGACCAAACTGTCATAATATGTCAATATATAGACCTGAAATTGGTGATAAATAAGAGTTAAGGCCCATTCACATGTGTACACTTGTTATGAATCACCCTATAGTAAGTACTAAGTTGAAAAAAACCCTAAAAATTAAATTAAAGCACAAACAAGTCTAATCTTTACACCAACTGAGTTGTGAGGATCAGGCTCCTTGATCTCAATTTAAAAACAAGGTATGAATCGGAAAAAGGATCAAGCTCAAGCTTACCAGGATTTCTTACCATTCATATAATGGGAGAATGAAAATATCGATTTGTACAGGCATCCGGTAGTACGAAACAAGTTATGTAGGTAAACAGACCTACGCTCATGTCAGAAGAATTTTGTACTCAACTTCTCAGAAATGCAGTCACCAGTAATGAATCACGTCAAGAAATATGTCAAAGAGATGTGCACGTCCAAAAGAAAATCCTTTGTTTTTCTACATTCAACGGTCGCCATTTTGTTGCAAATAAACAAAAATCATTCAAATCATGAATTCTCAAAAATGTTAATGTTATTGACCTTATTGGAAAATTTCAAGAAGATCAAGTCAAAGCTTCAGTGACTGATTCGATGGAAAGTCCGCAAAATACCAAAATTATGTGTTATTGTTGTTGTAATTGGAGAAATTTCAAACGACTATAACTTCCGTGTATATCATTCAATTTTCATCAAACTTACAAACTTTAAGAACCCATAGTAGGACTACTTAAATATCGAATTTCGTTCAGTTTACGGGTACCGATGCGATTTTATTGGGAAAAATGTGAAATTCGGATATCATACTATTATTAACAAAGTTGAGCGAATTTTGACTTCTAAGATATTTGCTGTTATTGTACTCATAAACACCTACCACCAAATTTTTTTTTTAGATTTTTCGGATCACAGGTGTCCAATCGCGAGGGGGGGGGGACACAAATTTTTCGTGTTTCCCCTCCCTGCTCATCCCACGAAGCAAAAAGTATCAAATTAAGACCTGTTTTTTAAAGTTCTCATCAAGATCCTTCATTTGACCCAAATCGGCTGCCTTGGATGAATTTTTTTTTCGAGGGCCACTCCCCTATATGGGGAGACCCCCCTTGAATGCCTTATCAAATTTTTTGTGATTGAAGTTTGAAGAGAGCACCACTTTACACCTGCATACAAAATTTGATGTTTCTAGCTTAAGTAGTTTGCGAGAAAAAGTGCTGTGACACACGGACGGACAGACGGACAGACAGGTAGCGATTTTAGTAGTATTTTATAAAATTATTTTACAAAACCCCTAAAAATTGTTTGCCCGAGAAGAACGCGATGATTAGCGAAAACGTAAGTCTGCATTTAATGTTGATGAAATTTGATTGTGGCAGAGTTGATATACGAGTAGAAAACACATGCGTCGGAATGATAGATTAGGCAGACGTAAGAAGGATAAACGACAGTCATCGGGTTGATATGGGATTTTGAGTTTGTAGAACAAGCCACGAGTAAATTTTTGCTGGATATTCTGTAATGAGTTGATGAGGTAGGAATGTTGGGGAGACCAAACTACAGAGCAATATTCAAGGATGGGATGGACAAGATAGCTAAGTAAGCGGACGGGAGCAGATATATTTATGAATTTATTTCCATGCCTGGAAAAAGTTCCCAATATTTTTGAGGCCTTAGTAGTCGCGATTAGAGTGTGTGCTTCGAAATTGAGCTTAGGATCAAAAGTAACACCGAGATCTTTAGCAGAGCTCACAGCAGCGAGTGGAACTTCATTTAACATATAGGTGAAAGTCAGCGGAGATTGATTTCGATTTAAAGCTATTTTATAGCGTTTGGCAACATTAAGACAGAGGTAGTTAGAATAACACCAGTTAATTAGTGCAACCAAGTCCTTCTAAAGGTATTGACAATCTTGCACAGACCTGATAGCTCGAAATACTTTGAAATCATTGGCATACAGTTGGCAATTGGAGGCAATAACCGAAGAAATATCATTTATAAACAACAAGAACAGGAGAGGACCTAAAATGGAACCTTGAGAAACATCAGAGGGTAGATAAAATGAAATACAGGTAGTTTAACAGTAACTAACATAACATATATGAGAAGACAGATAGGAATTCATCCATGATAAGAGAGGGCCCGCAATCCCAAAAACTTTCAGTTTGTAACAGAGAAGTTGATCGTTAAACATGTCAAACGCCTTTGAGAGGTCAGTGAAGATGACAACAACCTGCAATCAATTTTCTAGGGCCTTAGTAATGTAATCGATGAATTCAATTAAATTTGAGGCCGTAAAGCGACTTTTGAGAAACCCATGTTTTTCCTTCGACAAGAAAGGAGTCAATGAAACCGAAAGCCGGTTATGTACCAGACACTCGAGTAGTTTCGGAAAACAGGAAATTAAGGAAATATGACGATCATTAGACACAGAAGAAGAATCACCAGTCTTAAGAATAGGAACAACGTTTGCTGTTTTTCAATATGTGGGGAAAGTACGAGTCTTTAGACTGAGCTTGAAGAGCGAAACAAGAGCAATACGAAGTGAAGACGCTAATGACTTGACAAAAATATTCGGTAAAACATCAGGACCAGGTGAAATACTAGAATTAAGTTAATTGATGAGAGATTCAACTTCAATATAGAAAGCGAAAAGTGAAGAAATGTCAATGGAGTGAAGTACATGCGTATTAACTGGATCGGAGACATGAGAAGTAGGAACAATAGTTGATGAGAAGAACTGAGAGAACAAGTTGGAAATATCCTGCGGAGAGGAGCTAGCAATACAGGAGACGAAGGCGCGAGAGGGGTTATATTGCTTCAAAGAAGAAGAAAAAATAATGTGTCGCTAAAGGGCAATGGGTAATCGACTCAGGCACTTCAAATTTGTTGGGATTAAAACGATAGTTTCAGGAAGAGTATACGTGATGAACATTGTGTAAAATTGCATTATTTTTTCTCCAACGTCAATATTAAAAGTACGGGTGATTCTCACTTGATAATATTATTACCGAAGGATTTAAAGTGAGAACTCACGTTTTAAAAGTAGGTGGGTGTAGATTTTTTCCACGGTTTATATGCTCGTGTTTGAACAACAATCGCAAATATCTTAAGAGTCGAAATCCACTCATATAAGATTTGTAAGTTTAATATTTTCATCTTGAAATTGGCATGGATGCCCTGAAATTCAACCAAATTATATATATGAGTAGTTTCATAAAATATCCTTATATCTATAAGTTTCAGTAAAATCAAATAATTTTTACAGAAATTATAGTCATTTCAGTTTTCTACTATTACTAATATTTGGATTTTGCATGAAACTATTGTAGATACTGCACTTTTTATTGGATCTTCTTCAAATTTTCAGAAAAAATATATATTAAAAATATCTTTGTTATTCCATTCATTTAATGTTATTGGCAATATGGCAACAAAGTGTAAGCTAGTTAATATGGAATTGCAATGTTTTTCTCGTAAACAGTCCAAAACCCTTCTGGTATGAGTGTAATTCTGTCCACCAAATATGCTTTGAATTACAATGGAATATGCAGTTGTAAATGATATTGAACAATTTATGATGATCCTTGATTTATCACAAATGGTGCATTTACTCCTACTTCAGTTACCAGCGAAAAAGTCACTCGTCCATTGCATGACTCCTTGGCAATAAATGCTTTGAGTTTGGGGCAATCTCATCATATCTGAAAACAAAAAGGTAATCTTTATCCTGCTAGAAAATAATTTAATTGCTAATTGCATTTTTGCTTTTTGTTATGTCATTTTTATTTCAAAAGGATTTTTTATCGGCAAAAGCCTAGCAGCCTACCTCAAGCATTTGCTTTTTCCATATTTCATTGAAATTCTGAAGAAAATTAATTAACGTGGGTAATTTACTTGAAAACAATATCAAAAGGACTAATATACACCTGCACAGAAATTCATTGATGAAATTGCAAAAGAAGCAATTCAATGAAGGCTGTTCAATAACTCATTTATATCCCAATTCGTTTCTAGCTAGAGGATTTTCAAGGAAAAATACAATTAGGTGTGGGGCTTAAATATTGATTATTTTAATGAAAACATCAATGAACACTGCTCTGATGCGTATGTACTTCTGGTCTGGAATACATTCATTGCTAAATGAAGCGAATGAATAATTGAAAACAGTAAACGTAAAATCAACTACCACCAGAAAGGATATGGGTAACAAATCCTTTGGTCTTTGGATAATTCGCTTCGTGAACAAATATAAGGGCGGTTATGTGACAATTGTTCACTGCTCCGCTAATTCGTGAAGCCAGACAACGGATTTAATCCGACAAAATGGAAGTCCAGATTCAGTATTTAACGTTACGCTAGAGTGAAATTTCACGTACGTTCATTCATATATTCAGTATCATGGCAAGATTTATCGTATGTTATCTACGCCGCCAGCAAGTAAAACAATGGTGTGAATATCAGTAGTGAAATCCATACTGTAGAAAGAGAAAAAGAGTTCGGTAATTTTGCCACTGGTCAGCATTTTCAAAAGAAAAATGGTGCAGAGACTTATCCTCAGCATCAGATAATTTTACTGCGTACATCAGTAACCAAAAGCTTTGGCATCATATTATGCTTTGACGCTAATATTATATTTTCTACATTTTTGCTAGTATAGTTTTCGGATTTTGTACCTTTTCCATTTCCAAATAATGGTGGGTCGTAAATATTGGATATTCTAAAAAGTATTGAGACTTTTTTTGTCATTTTTCGATTGAATAATTCTTTTATTTAAAATGGATTTTATTTCACTACATATTGTCCATTATTATCAATGACCTTTTGGCATTCTTTTGCGTAGAGCTATTATTCCATCTGTGTAGAACTTCTGTGGATTATCGACGAAAAACTTGGCCAAGTGAGTTTCACAGTCCCTTTTCGAAGTGAATTTCTTTTCATTAAGGAAGTTTCCCAGAGACTGAAGCAAATGGTAGTCTAATGGTGCAAGGTTTGGACTATCAAAACTTCCCAGCCAAGCTCTGTCAATTTTGCCGGGTCATCAAAGATGTGTGTGGTCTGGCATTGTCATGATGGAAGTCGACGCCCTTCTATTGATCAATTCTGGCCAGTTTTTTTGAATTGCTTGTTGCAATCTGGTTCACTGCTGACAGTGCAGAGCCGAATTAAGTATTTGGCCAGGTTCAAGCACCTCATGATAAACAATTCCCTTCCAATCCCACCATACACACAGCATAACTTTATTTGGTATAAATCCTGGCTTTGAAGTTGTTTGTGATGATTCACCTTTTTTTGACCATAATCTTTTTCGAACAAAATGCTCGTATCTTACCCATTTTTCATCGTTCGTAATGATTTGCTTCAAAAATGGCTCAATTTCGTTGCGTTTTATTAGCATTTCGCAAATGGAAATTCGGTCGCTGAAATTTTTGTGTGTTAATTCATGCGGCACGCAAATTTCGAGCTTTTCCTTATCAATGTTTTGGCTGTTTACGTGTCGTAAGATTTTATCGGCTTTTTCAATGATTGGTCGACCTGAACGAGATGCATCTTTTACATCAAAATTTCCAGAACGAAAGCGGGCGAACCATCTCTTCACTGTGGCTTTTGATAAAGTATCTTGGCCGTAGACACCACTAATTTTTTTCACGAGCCTGTGATGCACTTACACCTTGACCATAGTGATATTGTCAAATGTAACAAATTTTTCCAGAAATTTCACTCATTTTTAAATGAATACAACTTTTGACATGAATAACTGAATACAAAACTGTCCATATGAAAATTGTAGACTGGAATGTCACCTTTCAAACGCATGTTAGTTTGACTCAATCTGATTAGTGTTACCCGATATATGACAACGAACACCATCTGGTGACAAAACTACTACTTTTTAGACTATCCAATAAAACACAAAACCTTATTGAAATCACGACTTTTGCTTGTCCGTCCGTCCGTCTGTTTTTCTCCGAAACTATAAAAACTGCAGCTATGAAACTAGGTGGAAAGGTAAGAAGCAATGGTTTCTCAAAATTTCTGTAGTAAAAAAATTCCGAGTTTAACGCGGTCTCCTCATGTAAAAGATAACATTTAAAACAAATTTTTCATATATTTCCTTGCAAATGTTTCTTGTTTAGGACCTGTTTGGAAATGTTCTCACCAAAACTTTCCATTTGACACCCATATTGTTCACCTTTGGTAAAAAGTTTTTTTTTTAGCAGCTACCCTCTGTCTGGGGAGACCCCCGAAACACCCAAAATTATTTTTTGCACTTTTAATTTTGAGGAGGCACCACTTTTGACCTACGTAGAAAATTTCATCACTTTAGCTCATGTGGTTAGCGAAAAAACTTGTTGTTATGCACGAACGGACAAACGGACCGACAGGTCATGATTCTAGGGTTTTTTGTATAAATACTTCCAAGTTAAATCATTAAAAACATTTACATGAAAAATATGCATTCAGACCTTTGAGGCTGCTATTTTGGATTTATGCATTTAATTTAAGTTTTTACTAAATTTATGAGTCGCAAGGGCTGGTCTAGACGCTACGGTTTTTGCACGTCCTTTTTTTCTGCACAGTTCATTACGTTGCAGGCAAAATGTTGCGTGCAAATAGGAAGAGTGCGCGAAAAATACGTTTCCTCGAGGTCTGCAAAGTAAGCCTCCGTGTAACGGTTATGACCTTCTTATTCGACTCAAATTTCTACCCAGCTAGTGACTTTTCCAAGTTTGGAAACAAAAAAAAAGTTGCATGGGGCCAAATCTGGAGGATACGATGGATGTGGTAGTAGTTCGTAGCCCCAATTTGGCATAGTAAAAGAGTACTCTTTTTCATAGCGAAAGAGTACTTTTTTGCCAAATGGGGCGTTTTCCGGCAATTCGGCGTCAAATCGGCCCAATAATTTGCCGTAGTAGAGCCTTGCGACCATTCAGATCTTCTCTAGGTAGATGATGCAGATCACACCTTCGACAGTCTTCGTCTTCTTCGTAGTACCTTTGCCAGCTAAAGTCCACTGTGCTGATTGCTCATTCATCTCTTGTGTATATTGGTGAAGCCGTGGTTTATTGGCGATCACAAAAAAATGCAGAAACTCCTTTGTTTGTGCTTGAATACTGTCAAACACTGCTCTGAAGTGGTCTCACTGTTGCGTTTTTTCTCCGGAGTGAGCGAACATGGCACTTATTGCGACGACAGCTTGTCATGCCCAAAATTTCATGCAGGGTATCACCTGTAAGGTATTTGAGATGCCTACTGCCTTAGCTATCTCACGCACCTTCAACCGGTGGTCTGCCAATACGAGCTTGTTGTCACGTTATCCTCTGTGATAGCCGTTTTTGGGACACCTGGGCGTGGCTCACCAAAAACTGACGTGCGATCACTTTGAAACTCGCTAAACTAATTTTTTATGGACGCTATTGCATGAACATAGTCATAGTACAAAAGCAAGGATCAAATCACCAACTAATATTGCTCTGTCTCCATTATCGTTAAATCCATGGACACGCCCGCTTCCATACGTAGTCAAAACAAGAGTACGTGTCCAATTTGGCTGGAATTTCGATAGTAGGTATCTACACGAATGGACTACACGATAGCAAATCTCTCGTGCAAAAATGGGATCATCAAGTCGTAGAGCTAAGTACTTATCGGATGGCCCTTGTAGATATCCTTGAACTGTGAGGAAAAGTTGGTGGTCTACACGCACCATTTTCAATCCATTTTGTTCCTCAGTCTCAGTTCGTCTGGTGACAATAGCTGACTTGACTGAGAATTTTTCACAGAATTTATTGCATTGCAAGAAAATTTCCCATGCTTTTGGCGTATCAAGTCCAAAGAATATAGTAACAGGGATCAAAAGGAGGAAGTTTATTAGAGCTTAGTGGAAAATTTCATATAAATTGATTCAGACGCAAACAGAGAAACACTTGTATAAAAAAAATAGTTTTTTGAAAAGTGTTTACCATAAAAAATTGGCAAAGTTAATAAACCGATTTAATCTGGGGCTGGAGAAGACATAATCTACAAGTCGTTGGTCTGGTGGCTTGATTTGTTACATTTTCTAAATGATCAGGAGACACCAAGGCAGTCTAAGAATACCATAGATGAAAATGAAGAGTCTGTTTATTTATTTAAATACACCATTAATTGTTTAAAGTTATAAATACATCTTGCCAAAAAACCGACTCCTCATTGTTGAAGTACTCTTCGAATTGATCTCTGACCAGGAAGACATTATTCAAAATCTGGTCACTTGTTCCACACTGTATGTCGCGTAGTAATTTTGAGTCACATCTTTCACCTCGTTCAACATTAAGAAATATTCTCCCGATCCAAGCTTTTAGAGAGGGACTAGTTTCGGGGGACCTTCTTTAAGAACTACAGTATCAAATTCTCCATCCTCAAGTTAATTCTTGTGAGGAAAATACGAAATCGCAAAGTTAAAATTTTTGCCCAAAGAACAATCTATGAAATTTACTTTTTAAAGATTATCTTGTTTAAACGTTGACCGTGACTACATCATAAATGATCCATCCTGAGGGTCCAATTTTAGAAAACGCATTCGATTCGTGACAGTCTTCAGTCTTATTTTCAGCTACAGCTGCTATATTCTCTTCATTACGTGCTGGATGTGGTTTAATCGGCCGAGAGAGAGAGAGAGAGAACGCTGATTTTTATAATATATCTGCACGATTTGGATACGGTGTAAGTTTTTCATGATGATTTGTCAAACAATGCTGAATAAAAATTACATTGAAAATCAAATCTTATAATTAATCACCTTTTAGATGCTATAACTTTTGAGAGTGCACAAGTTTTGATCTCTATACAAAATTTCATCACTCTAGCTTATGTTGATTGCGAGTAAACTTGCTGTGACATAAGGACGGAAAGATAGTGTCAACTCCAACTTGGTAACACCGTAGCGAGGTACTCATTTAGTCGACTCGAGTCGAACCAAGCAGACGGTTCGTAAGAACAACGTACCCTATGACATGATGGTTAAATATATATTTTTACGTGAATTTGTGAAGGATAATTTATATTCATTACTGAAACAAAGCAGTGCTATCTTTTAAATAAAGCAATTTCATAACATCCACAGTCCTTTTTTTCCTGACAGTTTTCGGAAGCGGGATGCCACGGAATTTTCGCTTTATTGGATATGGTGTCCTTTTAATAACAGTTAGCTGTCCCGTAACTGCTCGTTGCATATTTTCGATTGATCAGCCAACATTTTGAATCATGAATATTAACGCAATTGCCGTGTCAAATTCTTATTCGTGTATGGCCACAATATTTCCTAGTTGAAAATGCTGGGCACCATAGTTCGTATTGATTCGCTCACAACCAGCGAGCTCAAATATAAGCTACGTTCGCGAAATTTGCCGACATGAGGTAACAAACTTGAATCAATTTTACGTCTAATGGAAGCCGCCAATGGAGACGACGTTGAAATTTTAGCTGAGAACTCTTGTGCATCCAACGGAACGACAAAGTTGCAAGAAAGCATGCAAAATCTCACAACTTTAGTTCAAGCACTTAATATTCAGGTACAGAGTATTGCTGGTGGGTTTGGAAACTCTGTTTCAGGCATAACCTATGGCGTGTCGCCAAACTTGAATATGGCATAGACGTGCGGGGATTAGTGAAGGTTTAAACGGCGTTCAAGTTCAAACCACTATCGCGTGTTTTACATTCAAAACAACCAAGGAGTTTTTGTGTCACCTTTAAACTTATTTAACAAACCAAATTAAGATAAACATACAGATCACGCCAAAATCATACAGTGAAATAAAAAATGTAAGTCCGATGAACGTGAACTCTGTGTCAAAGAAAATATTTAATAATCTGTGTCGGGAGCGACAACTGTTGCCGATACAAACGACATTGCCAAAGCATATTTGTTCTAATTGATATAAGCCAAAAGACGGGACGCAGTGCAGATACATGCATAAGTCGAGACTATTCCGTACAAAACCAAATAGTAAAAAATATTCAGATGGATGGAAAAATTTTGGACGCGTTTAAAGATTCGGGTAGTAATCGATCGCTCATGCAAGAATCATGCGCGTACAACTTAATAAAGTGTCCGCTGATTGAGCTGGACGGATTTGCAGGTAGATGCTGAGAATGTTCTTGCAAAATGATAGCGGCATTGAAAATAGAAGATACAATCGTACGCGTGGGCCTATATGTTGTAGCCGATCACCTCATACCAAATAGTTTGCTTTTGGGATTGGATGCGTTGAACGGAGTTTCACATCGAATAATTATTGAACATGGCGAGTGCCACGTTGGAATTAAATGTCCTGAAATACTCGACATGGAAATAAATTTTAACTGCAGCTGAAGCAACCAAACTGCAGGTACTACTTGATGATTTCCATGATTATTTTGCAGGAACTACGGCCGAAATGGGTCGATGCAGGAGAAAATCAATGAGTATCGAGTTGACTGCCGACATGCCTATCCATGCTCGATCATATCGTATACCGTTGGCTCAGAGAGATAAGATTGAGCAGATTGTGAATGAATTGTTGGCCACAAACGTAATTCGTCCAAGTAATTCATTATACTCTTCGCCCATTGTTTTGGTTCCCAAGCAAGATGGGAAGGATTTTTTTTGTATTGACTTTCGTGCGATAAACGCTTTCACCAAGAAGAAGCCGCACCTAATGCCAACTGTTAAGGAACAGCTCTCACAACTTGCGCGAAAGCAGGTCTTCACAACACTAAATTTATTCCCTGGATAATACCGAATTCCTTTGAATGAAAAATCACGTCAGTACACCAGATTTGTGACTCAACTTGGCCATTTTGAGTACAACGTAATGCCTTTTGGCCTCATTAATGCACGAATGATTTTCCAAGAGGTCATGATCGACTTAATTCGTCATATGAAATCAAGAAATTACGTAAACTATATGGATGAAGTCATTATTCCCAGTGTGACTGTGACTGAGGGCCTCAAAACTCTGAAGGAAGTTCTGAAAATTTTACGGGAGATGGGTCTTACACTTTGACCATCGAAGTGTGTTTTTTGCATCCAAGTGCACCTTCTTGGGTCATCGCATATATAGAGACGGTATGAAGCCTGGAAGCAAGAAAATTGATTCGATCCAAAAATTTCCAACGTATGAAAATGTGACCGATATCAGAAGATTTCTTGAATTAGCGGGGTTCTTCCGCAAATTTTTTGAAGGATTCTCAAAAATTTCCAAGCCACTAACGAATTTGTTAAAAACGAAGGAACAGAAATCCTTCCTATGGGACAAGACCACAGACATGAGCTTCAACGAGTTGAAAATTCGTCTCTGTAGGGAACCCATTTTAGCTCTTTATGAGCCTGAACACGAGGTACACACCGACGCCAGTTCTATTGGTCTCGCCGGAGTCTTGATGCAATCTACGGTGGAGAAACCATTCCAGCCAGTAATATATTTTAGTAGACTATGCGCCGATGCTGAAACGAATACAGTAGCCACGAATCAGAGTTACTGGCAATCGTTGAAACGTTAGATTGATTCCAATTTTATTTGATTGGAAAACATTTCCGAGTGGTGTCCGATTGTAATGCAATATCGACGATGAAGTTGACCACTTCACTTAACAATGGAGTTGCTCGATGGTGGCTAAGACTCCAAGAATTCGACTTTGATGTGGTACATTGAGCAGGAAACAATATGAACCATGTCGATGCATTTAGTCGTCGACTACACGAACAACTGCAAGAACCAACAACAATAGCAGATGAAGTGTTACTGATACAAAAACCTGATCAGAGCCACTGGTTGATATCATTACAGCGACAGGACCCGAAACTAAAGGAAATTATGGATATAATTGATGGAGTATGTAAATCAGCTTAATTTGCCCAATTAAAGTGCGATTACACTCTTAAGAAAGGAAGATTGATGCCAAAAATAAATGGCGATCTTAATTTCGTAGTGCCATCAGCCGTCCGTTTGGAGGCTAGTAAAAAGTTTTCATGATGATGCCGGGCATTTTGGCGTTGATAAAACGGTCCATAAGATACAAGAACTGTTCTGGTTTATTCGAATGCGCAACTTCGTTAAGTCGTACATTGCTTCATGTCCAGAATGTTGTCTCAATAAAGCACCAGTAGGAAAAAACAAAAGTCGCTTGTTCTATGAACAGGTTGAACCTATAACTTTTAGAGTATTGCATATTGATCACGTAAGAGCATTTCCTAAGAGTAACAAAGGTAATCTATGCATAATTGCAATAACGGACCCTTTCAGTAAATTCAAAATTATTTGAGCCACGAGAGCAGCCAACAGTCGACTAGTAGTTACCTTGTTGAGGGTATCACATCATATTTTGGACTACCAATCCATATTTTAAGCAAACGAGGGTTGGCATTTAAATCAAAAGAACTCGAGGATTACTGTGTAACGTATAATACGCATCACGTGAAGGTGCCTGTGCAAACTCCACGTGCTAACGGCCAAGTTGAGTGCGTTAACCAATCAATATTGTCATATCAACGATGTTCGATGACGGATTGTAAAAAATGGGACGAGCTTCTATCGAGTTTGCAATGGATACTAAATTCTCAAATCAACTCGACAATCGGATTCACAACTTATCATATAGCTTTTGATTTCCATTTGAGGAATGTAGCAGCGAGCCGTATCATCCAAGCACTGCAGGACAATATAGGTGACAATAATCAACTCCCGATAAGCGAAATTCGGCAGGAGGCTGCACAGCGTATTATGACCGAAAAGGAACGATGAAGAATAAGGTTCGACGAGAAACATAAGATTCCTGTTTTATAAGAAGAAGGCAATTTAGTGGTTATACAGAACATACCAATAGCAACCGGGGAGACCCACAAATTGGAGCCAAAGTATTGAGGGCCATATGAAGTGACTAAAGTTTTGAAAAACGATCGCTAAATTATCAAAAGTCTTGAGGATGATCAGAAACGAAAATTCAGTTCCGTCTTCACGAATGATAAAATCAAACCATGGTGCCGACTCAGCCCAGATTTGGATACCTACGACCTTAATGACGATGACAAATACTACGATGAAATCGGGCCGATTTCTGGCAAGGAGGGCCGAGCTACCAACTCCAACTTGGTAATACCGTAGCGAAGTACTCATTGAGTCGAGTTGGACCCAGCAGGCGGTTTGTAGGAACAACGTATGCTATGATATGATGGTAATAGTTATTTTTTAACGTGAATTTGTGAAGGATAGTTAATATTCATTACTGAAACAAAGCGGTGCTATCTTTAAATTAAAGCGATTCCCTGACATCCACAGTCCTTTTATTCCTGACAATAGGTCACGATTTCAGTTGGGTATTCTAAATTTTTTTACAATTATGGTAATGTATTATTGGCTTTTTTGAAGATTTTTTCAAAAGGCTTCAATACCGTGAATAGTAAGAATTTGAGTCATTTAAGTTAAGCTTTTATTGTTAGGAGAAAGAGGAGACTGATATATTGCAAAATCACTTTCAAAATCGAAATATATGTCATTTTAAATTAACTCAACTTAAACTTTATATTCTAACCAAAAAGCGGTACCAGTTTTTTACCAGAATTCAATAAAATTACAACTATTTACAACCTAGGTACAGCCATTTAGTATAAATATTACCTCGTTAAATACTGACTACCTTATGGAAACAGATACCAACCAACTCAACCTGTATATTCATTAATTAAGCGTAAAAACTCGTCCAATAGAGTGTTACTGATATTTTTCAAAGCCTTTTGTTAATTTTAGCGCACATATGATTGACTCGATTTTTCAAACTGAAACTTTCCACAGACAGAACACTCGTCGTGAATTTCCTTTCCAATACCTCGCTTTCAAATGCTGGACCCCACTATATAAATACGCTTTAACAAAAAATTGATTTTTAATTTTAATTACTTGATATATTTTGTGAACATCAAAGCAATTTCATCTCATTGAAACCCTTAGCGAAAAGTAAATAAATCGTTGTGTTCAAATTCCTCACGTCTACTAATTGTGGCATTTTCAATCAATTTCATTTTCCATCTTCTATTTCACACACAATTCAAAAAGGTAAACTGGAAAATTCCTTCTAAAAAAATCAACCAACTAACCTTACGGCGAAAAGTCCTTTAAATTTTTTGCTTCAAGATTAGAGACTGGAACCTTTCATTTTCTTCACTACGGCAATGTGAGGGAAAAAGTGAAATTAAACAAGTAACCAAATCCTTACTTTTGTACATTCCATATATCAATGGAAGCGCATAAAAGCGAAAACAATCATTTCACTTGTGTGCAGAAAAACTTTCCGTTTTTTTAGCAGAAGAAAAATGGATGAAATGAAAGAAAATAAAACAGAGAAAAAGGACCAAAACGCCATGAGTAGCCTTACAGATCCTTTTCATTTCTTTTGGCTCGGTGAAAGCAATGTAACCAAAGTGAAACGAAATAAGACAAGGGTCAAATTAGTTGCTTTATGGATGAAAGCAACTTAAAGAAGGATTTGTATCCGTTCGATGCCTCCGACGATGATAGCGACAAAATTGGTATACATGAGCATTTTTTAGAACTCTGTAAAGGATTCTTTATATTGAAATTGATTTTTTTGTTCCCTTACACAGTATGATATAACGTGGAAATTTTGTTTAAATTTATTTCCTTTTTGGGGTGATTTTTTACGGACGTGATGTTATCGTCTTTCAGAGACAAAATCAAAGCTTAAAATGCTAGAAAGGTTAGATTTTAAAAAGTAAGTTTCCAGGAAAATTCGACAGTGCAAAAAACTCTCAAAACATATTGTTACCTTTTCTTACGCTGCTCTTGCGGCATATAAAAGGGGAACAGTATCCTGGTAATGTTAAATACTGCAATTTTCAAAGTGTTGAAAAATCTTTAAAAAAATCAGTAAAGTAGGGTTCAATGAATGATAGGTCAACAAAAACCTCAGAAGTCAAAACTCGAAACAAATCTGGTTGTCATCAACGGCGTTGGAACCAGGAACCTTTGACTCCTCATCTCATAGGTGAGCACTGCAACAATTACACTACGTGGACTACACGTGCATGTAATAAGTCAGGCTCTCAAGATATTTATATTTTTTTCTCTAGAGAAGTATATTAATTCATTGTCTTCTAGTTTAAGTGAATCTTTGAAGCCTTTTGTCTAGACTTCTGTCTTTGCGTAATTTTCAAATGATGATCTTCTGTTGCTTTTCAATATTCAGTTAGTGTAGAGTTTCTCTTCTTTCAACCTCAATTTTCCATAAATTTATCAAATCGAATTCCCACTGATAATGGAAATGTTACTTTAATATTGACCTCGTACGTCCGTGGTTAGACTTTTCAAGTTATTGCAGTTGCCAACAGTTGAAGCACCATATATCACCTACAGTTTTTCACATGATTTCCCGTTTCTACTTGTATTCAAGTGGTGCACAGCGTCAAAATGCTGTGTTTCTCTTGTAGTGCCACGATCGCACATTGCCTCAAAACGCACTTTCAGCACTGAACTTGCTAAAAATAAAAATGAAAGAAGAGATTCCGAACAGACTTGAGTACGATGTCCACCCACTCAACAACGTTCATTCGTTACAGGTAATTTTCCCCGATGACGGAATAAATAACGATTTCAAAACGCTAGCCAATAAAGTTTGTCTATTTAGTATTAAAAATTTATTTCTTCTTCTTTGTAGCAGTACAGCCCCTCTCGGGCCTTCGCTTAGAGATAGTTAGAGTATCTCATTTTCATGACCGTATTGATTTTTTCGGAAGTTGGTTTGGTCAGTACCATGCTCCCATGTGCTTGCTCAGCGATGATATGATCTGATTAAATCAGTACATATCACCACTGAGTGAACACTCGTAGTCTGTCCGAAAAATCCCCTGAACTAAATCACGTTGCTCCCAACGAGATTTGAACCTGGGACCTTCGGCTTATGCGTTCATGCTTTAACCACTAAACCACACCAAATTTATTTAAACTCCCTGTATAACCATCGTCTGTACATTGGTGACCTCCTGAAACAATAAATAATGGCTAACGACAAGCTTCACGATGCAGACAGCTGCTCAAATAGCCAAGCGATCACCGGTAAAAGAATGACGCGAGAAGGGGTGGAAATCCAAGCTGTCGCTTGTAAGCTCCCACAATTTTGGCAGAGCAAACCGAACTTGTGGTTTGCTCGTGTAGAGGCGCAATTTTGGGCGAATAAGATTATGAGCTATTAAGCCCATTTTGACAAGGTGATCTTTGAACTGGATATGTAAATCATCGCACAAGTGCCTGACGTTGTAGAGTCACTATTCGTTATTGGAAAAAATGGGGCCCTTAAAACAAGACTCTTGGCTGTTTTCACGCTCAGGGACCACAAACGTGTTCGGCAGTTTTTGCATGGCCTGGAGTTTGAGAAGCAGTGACCATTTCAATTTTTGGGCCAATTACAGTCGGTGGCCGGAAATTTTATGTCTGACGCCATATTGAAAGCACTATGGCTTCAACGCCTTTCCACGACATACGATCAATCTTCGCTGTAGCAGATACAAACAAATTAAGCGAGCTCGCTGCGGCTGAAGATAGAATCGGTAGTTATTCAGTAAGCAATGGTATTGCCAAAATGCAGGCTTGCAATAATACACAGCCTCTCGTAATTTGACAAGACGAAAATGTTGTCTAACAAAATTTTGAACCGAGAGAGAAAATCAACGGAATTCAACCTGTCATAAAAAGGGGCTTGTAGTGCAATCAGTGGCAGCGCCCAACACGCTAAGCTCCTACCTAGTTCTTTCCATTGGCAATTCTATGTTGCGCAGGTTGCACATTCTATTCTAGGAGTGGACTTCCTTAGACACTGCGTTAAAAGTTACAGATAGAGGATGCATTAGCACAGTTCAAAATGAAACTGTATCGAGTACCCTGAAAAGCTTGCAATACCACGAGATACTTAGGAAGTTTTTGAGTGCAACCAATCCGGTGATTAAATCTAAAATGACCACGCATACGATTAGGTCCCACCTCCGTACTAAAGGTCAGCCTATTTTTGAGTGCCTTCGACGGATTGGTTAAGAAAAATTTAAGATCGCTAGAACTGAAATCCAATTTTGAAACGATAGGGAACTCTGTCCCTTTGGCGTCGTACCTTTGGCGAGCCTAATGCATCTCGTCTGATAGAAAGATGGTTCCTGGCAAATGACTAGGAATTACCAACTAAATACCCCACTGTGAAAGACAGTTATCTAGTGCCCCTATTCAGGATATGACTTTGCATTGGTCGGAAAATGCATCTTTTCCAAAATCGACCTCCTCAAGGCTTTTTACCGTATCCGAATCAGAGAAGAAGATATTCCGAAAATAGTGAAAACGACACCTTTTGGCCTGTATGAGTTTACTGCAATGACGTTTGGTCTATGCAATGCAGCCCAATCGTTCAAGCGGTTTATGTATCAGGTACTCCAAGACCTTGATCTATGTATTTGCTACATTTACGATATGCTGGTTGCTTCCGGATCAGAATACCAATAAAGGAAGCATCTTTGATTGGTGTTTGAACGCCTTAATACAAATGGACTAGTAATCAATGTGGCCAAGTGCTCGTGGCAAACAACAAAGTTCAAGTATTTAGTTTATGTGATCAATGCACAAGACATTTTACGCCCATTGTCCCGGATGCAGTTAATTCGAGACTATGTGCAACCTACAACAGTAGCGAAGCTTAGCTATTTTCTGGAATGAGTCAACTACTATCGATGATTTATTTGAAATGCAGCTAGTTCGCAACCACCATTAAACAATTACTTCTCCTCTTCAAAGAAAAACAACAAACCACCAATTATTTGGTCAACAGTAACAAAACAAGTTGGGTAGACAGTCCTACGCTCATGTCAGAAGAGTTTTGTACTCAACTTACAAAATGCAGTAACCAGCAACAAATAAAATCAAGAATCATGTCAAGCACGATTATATTGGAGAAAATGTGTAAGTCGAGGATCATACTATTATTAACAAAGTTGAACGAACTTTGACTTCTGAGGTATTTGTTATTGCTATACCCATAAATATCTCTCTGATAATTTTTTCAGATTTTTTAAGATCACAGGTGTCCATTTCGCGATGAAAGAAACATATTTTTCATGTACAGCCTCTATAGTTTCGGAGAAAAAGTGCTGTGACATACAAACGGACAGAAGGATACAGGTCGTGATTGCAATAGGGTTTTGTATTTTAGTACAAACTGCTGGCCATGTACAGCAGCATACGTTACTTCTCGCACTGTATGGAAAGCCACTTACTCACGCGTTTGCGCAAAAATTCAACAAGCACGGCAACTTTTGAGCTTCATTTCACAGTTTTCTACGGACGTAAGATACATTCCTAGAACTACCAACAGCGTTGCGGATTGAAGTAATCTCAGTCTCATCGTGGAGTTGATGGCTGACACGTCACTTACGCAAGTGCGCCCGCTCGTTCTATTAATATTGAGTAGAAAGTTATTCGATTTTTTTCATCATCCATTACATCTAAGTGGCCGAGCAGCATTCAATTCTTCATCAAGAAAATTCATATGGGCAATCATGAATAAAGACGTTTGAGTATGGGCACGAAATTGCGTGCTTCGATACCATCTAAGGTTACAAGTGTTGACTCACGGTAATTGATCAATTTTCAAGGTGGACCGACAGCTAAAAATGTTGCGCAAGCATTTTTGAAAATCTGAGTAGCAAGCCACGCATAATTTCAACGGATCAAGGCACTCAGTTCGAGTTGAATCTTTTCAAGGCGCTTATCCACTTCATCGGATGCGATCAAACCAGGACTATACCTTATCATCCCACTTCTAAAGAGTGAATCGAACACTGCCACCGCACGCTCAAAGCGGCAACCGTGTGCCACGAGCGAAAATCGTCTTGGCTGGAGAAACTGCCCAATGTTTTATAAAAATTACGCGGAACCATCAAAGAGAACCTGGCAGTGTGTTGGGCAAAAATTAAATACGGAACGATGCTTGATTTTACCGGAGAATTAATATTTTAGCTCTGCAGCTTGTTAAATTACAGAACATAAGCCGAAAGAGTGGAGCCAATCGATTTTATACCCTATCCACAAAAAAGGTGACAAGTTACAGTGCGTAAATTACAGAGGCATTTCACTACTTTGTAAAGTGAACAAAATATTTTCAAAAATCTTAGAAAATAAAATCGAATCATACGCCAACAGTATTATTGAGGAGTACCAAGGTTGTTTTAGAGCAGGGAGATCGACAATAGATCCATTGTTCACAGTCGAGCAGGTAATTGAAAAATACTGGGTGTTCAACATAGACGTACACTAAATTTTTGCTGACTTTGAGCAAGCATACAAAAGTATTGCTCTCAACGTACTGTGCCAAACAATGCTTGGCTTTGGTACTCAGCCAAATAAGCCCATCTTACCAAAATGACAATGACGTTGATGACCTCCCAAGTCCACAACAATAACCAACTCACCGATACCTTTGTCACAAAAATATCAGACTAAAGCAGGGAGATGGGCTGGCCCCAATGCTGTTTGATTTGGGCTACGTCATGAGGAAGCTAGCTGTCGATACGCGAGGCACATAATTATATAGGTCAAGCCAAATGGTAGCCTATGCGGATGACATCAACATTTTGTTACGGTCATTAACAACTGCCAAAGAAATTTTCCTGAAACTCAACAGCGAAGCAAAACTAGGAGGGCTACAAATCAATAAAAATAAAACAATGCTCATGACGCATTCGAAGAGAAATATCTCATATACACAAACTAAAAGGCTTGGCGTATCGAAAATGTTGGTGAATTTGTGTATCTAGGCGCCAATATCACGAAACTAGATAATGAAAGACGCGAAACACGCCGAAGAATACAGCCCGCAAATAAAATATCTAATTCAGTTTCGAGGATCTTGAAGACCAGCTGCATATACAGGAAAACAGAGCTCCAAGTATACAAATCTGTGATAAAACCTGTGTTATGCAATGGGTGTGAAGCATGGACCCTAACCCAAGCATCCGCAAATATATTGAACGCATTTGAGTGACGGGCCCTGAGGCGAATAATTGGAGCGAAGCTAGATGGGGGTCAATGACGAGTTCGATACAACCATGAGCTGTATGAAATTTTTGACAAACCGGATGTCTCAACAATTGTAAGGCCACGGGAGCTGCAATGGGCTGGCCACATGAATCGTATGGACAAATAACGGATACCTAAAGCCATTTGTTGCGAGGACTGAAGGCCGGAGACCAGTGGGGAAGCCGAGGAAACGTTGGGCTGACTCAGTTGACCAAGACAGTTCATCGCTGCTTGGATTTCGAAATTGGAGGGCGCAGTCAATGCACCGAGACAGTTAGAGGCGCTCTTTGCAAAAAGCGAAGGCCCGAGAGGGGCTGTTGTGCTAAGAAGAAGAAAAACTAGTTAAATTATTAGAAACTATAAGCCAATTGCGTCCTTTGACCACAGCTCAACGAAAATTATGGCAACCGTTTATGAACAAAAGTTTCAGAATCTGCTCAGACGTGTTTATGATGATTGATAAGTCTAAAACAATTGACTTAGCTATTTTTGCTGCAAAAAATTTTTGGTAGAATTTTAAACGCACTTTACGCCATCGACTTCACAATCACCACATGCTTTACAGTTTCTATCATATATTTGGTATCTAGCTCCATACGCGGCTCCACTTTTACTCGTCAAACATGAGAAATCATATTGATTTTGATTTCATCTGTGAATAAAATGCATTTACAAAATTTTATATCCTTATTAAAATGTTCTTTCGTGAAATACAATGTTATTTCACGATTTATTTCGCTAACAAAAAATTACTTTCGCGGAACTCAACACCGGTAACGCTATTTTCTTAAATGATTTTGAACTGTATGAGCGCCAACTTCTTTTTTATAAGCAGATTTTAGGGTTGCATTAATTTTTGTTGCCGGTATAAAAGGATCTCTCTTGTCTTCTCTTTCGACTACTCGCATATCGCGTCCTGATATTATTTTTTTCCTCCCAAATCGCTCTTTGTTTTTTAAGATTTTGTGTTTACAGAACCTTTCTATGATCCTCTAAATAATGGAAATGGAACTGCTAACAATACACGCAATCTCTTTATGTGGTGCGGTTTGGTTGTGAAGCTGTAAAATAATTTTTCTCGAATTCCATTTAGAGTTAATTTAAGCAAAGAAAGAATACTTTTTCTTTTCTGCAAATGTTTTTCGATTAATTCTCTGTATTGGGACATCATTTAATTCCCCTGATAAATCACTTGTGCGTTGATGCCTGCTATGTTTAGCAAGGAAAAAACTCACCATAAGTCAGTTTCATGTACCTCTACATGGATTGTATCATCAAAATGCATACAGGAAATCAACAGCACATTGTTTTACTACTCTTGCTTTTACTTTTGGTATATAAGATACGAGTGTTCCTTCCTTCCGAAAAGCCAGGATTAATTGTTTTGAATTGATGGGATATATTGATTTGTATGATTTACAGTTGTGCTTATCATATCATATAGTTCAAAGTGTAATTCCATGCTTTCAAGATTCCTTTGGGTTTCTTGGCGGGTTCTGTTACTCCTGAAAGTCTAGTCAGCAAATTTGGTTTCATGGTCTTCTTCTAAGGGTAAGGGATTTTTTTTATCTAAAATATTAAACGTTACTCTTCCTTTTATCTCATCATTTTCATTGGAGCTGGCTTCATTGAGACTCTGTTCAGTACCAGAATCGTCCTGCCTTTTCTCGATAGTTTCTTCTGCATCTTTGTCCGAGACTTCATCTGCTACCAAATTGTCAGAAGTAGGAGGACCATCTTCAATAGTTTCAATTTCATTATCGATATAAACGTCAAACAGTTGCACGAGCATCCTTTGTATAGCTTCTTCTTTTTAAGGTCATACAACTGTTTTCCTGAAGCCACGATTACCCTAGAACAAAACCAAAACCATAAACTATGTCAAAAAATAATAGTCAAAGTAAGCTGAAATACATATTGCAGACAAAGAATATGATGATAAATCAGTGAATTTCATCAAAACGTTGCGAGAGTGATCGCGCTAGATTTCATAGATTGCTCCTTTCTTACGGTCACATATTCAATTCCACCAAGATTTGATTGATAGAATATATCACAAATTCGATTATTTAGGCTTTATGCGGTAAAAAAATCCGATGACTTATGAACACAAACACTTACATTTATGGTCGCAGTGAATCTCGTAGATTGTTGGGATAATAGCGCTGAAACATCAACAACGAGAATGTTGTCACTTTGTTGGCTCGCAAGATACTATCCTAATTGGAAAATAGTAGACGTGGCATGACGCTGCATTCAAACGAGCCATGCAGTATCGATTGCAAACCTTTTCGATCCCACAGATCAGGGTGAAACCAATGCAGTGTTAATCACGAATTTTATCCTTTAATCACCGAAAAATTTTATTTTTAATGTTAAACACAGACTGTAATTCCCACTGAATTGATGCGTTTGCACTTAAAGGCAATTACGCTTCGACTGGAATGTCCGCGAGTACCCTCGTCACGGCCGCCTGGATATTCGTGATTGACTAAAAATTGGTTCCTTTGACCACCCATTTTGTTCTAGGGAACAAAAAAAGTCACAGGGGAACATATCGGGCTAATTAGGCGGCTATTGCGATACGGCGATCTATTATAGGCCAAAAACTGGGACATGCTGAGGGTAGTGTGGCATGTTCTTTGGAACCACCTTCACGCACAATTTTTCATTCCAAAATCGTCGGTTGAAATTTGTCTGACTGTTTCACAGATCATACTCAGCTCCGAAGCCAACATTCGAACTGTTATCTTTACAGACTAGGGTGCGCACACGCTGCGTATTTGCGTCAGTTCACACCTCGACTGGTCTTCCACTCCACGCATTGTCTTCCTCGCGTTCACGCCCCTCCTTAAACTCTTTATGCCATCAAAACACCTGGACACGACTAAGAGCACTATCTCCATGCACTTTTACAATTTTAGCGTCCGTTTCCGAAGCTGTCTCACCCAATCTGACGCAAAATTTTACTTTCGCGACGAGCAACACCAATACACGTCTACTCCTCACGACACAGCAGGCGAACTAAATAAGCTAGAGCGATAGCAAATATATCGATAGAAAGGAGAAGGATGCCAAAGAATGGGAATTTCGAGGCCGCAGATTTACCACAATAAAATTAGTCTCATTACTTAATTGTTACACCTCGTATGATATTTTTTTGTAAAATTTCAAGTGAGACCAAGCCTGAAATTGCAGCTCAGAAAACGAGTACACTATATTTTACACGAAGAACAACGTATGAAAAAGCTATTCGGAAAAATAATGCTGCATTCGTTAACAATTCAGCAAAAACTACATCGAAAATAAATTTTTAAGCGTACTTTGGTGCATTTCAGGAAGAATGAAACTGATTTTGTTCATCACTTTCTAACTGTTGATGAGACGATGAGAAGCAGAAACGTTTCCAGTGGACTGAAGTTGGTTGTTCAGCTTCAAAACAGGTCAAGTCAGAATAATCGATTAAAGAGGCTACGGCATCAGTATTTTTGGGATTCCAGAGGGGTTTTGTTGATTGATTATCTTGAAAGAGGTAAAGCAATCAAATCTAAGTACTAATGTAACCTTTTAGACTAATTAAATAAGAAATTTCTTAATAAAAGACCCGCCTTACAGAAACCAAATTCATAACAATGCACGTCTCTACATAAGTGGTTTGACGATGGCCAAATTGAAAGAATTAAAGGACTAATTGCTTGAAAACCCACCGAACTTACAAGATTTGACATTCCGTGATTATTACCTCTTAAGGAGTTTGAAGCAAAAACCAAAAACAATATGATTCCAAGCCAAGATAGAATAAGAAGGTTGATATCATCATATAGTTCCGATAAAAAGTATCATAGACAAAAAAGGAGAGTTACAAAGATCCTTGGCGCAAATTAGTAGTAAGCGATGACTTTGTGAGATAGTTAACTTTTAGTTAGAGTATCTCATTACCTTGATCGAATATATCGGCATTCAAGAAACGTGATACGAAGGGTACCACGCTTTGGCTGTATGCCCGTCCACCCAGCTGCACCACGTCCTGATTTTAAACCAGTATTATTAATTGAATGACCTATAACAAACAGTTTTGAGGATTTTTTTGCTGCTACGAAAATTCCGTTTTGGGCAAATATAAAGGTAATGAAAATGCAGCACATGTAATGATACTCACTCACTGATGGCTAATACAGGGTGACCCGCATCATCAAAGTACCGAATTCAATGACTTTTGTTCAGCTTTTGCCACTCTACGGGTCAGAACTATGGGGCAACGCTCTCACTAAGGAGCTGTAGTGCTACCGGTTGGGACAACTACAGAGGTAAGGAGTGCTGCGAATTGCAGTACCAAGGCCGATTATATTGGTGATCATAGGAGTGCTAGAGAGCGCAGAAATATCTATCTGTACACAAGTGAAGGTGACAAAGACAGGATTGCTAAGGAAGAGAAACAATGCTCTCTAACTGAAAACAGTCCTGGAAGAGTGACATAAAGGAAAGTTGGATTGCACGCTTGATCCCTGACTTGAGGCATTGGCTTAGGCTAAGGCACTGTGGGAGTGATTTTCACATGATTAAGCTCATTAGCGAGCACAAGACTGATAACTTACAGTTTTCAGACTGTGTGCTTTGCATAAAAGAGATAAAGAACACTTGTCACATATACTTTGCCTAGAAAGATAGGATAAGGAGCAAGGTAACCTCAATGAAAAATGCTTACATCAGTTGACAAATGGAATGGCGTGACATGATAGTTTTGGGTAGTCCCAACCACTGAAAGGTGTTAAAAGTACAAAATCTCTTTATCTAGCAATTCATTCCTTTCCGCTAGGAAAAATTAATCTGTAGATTCCCCTAAAAATAAAAAATAAAAATTTACCCCCAACCACAAAAGAATTTCAACACTTTCTTTTTGATATACCGTAGAACTACCATTAGTTGGAAGTTTTTTTAAGAGTCTCCACTTCCCATACAAGTTTTCGTAAGACATGTTGAAAAAGTTTTGGAACATTCAAATGACATCATTTTTTATTCTTTATTAAGTTTAAAATTTGTAACTACAATAGTCTCAATTCATTCCCGGTGTCAGTAAGATGTGCTGGCTCGACACAGAGCTTTGGAAAGTCAAAGTCAAAAACGCTTAACTCAATACTAATCGT
Source organism: Odontomyia ornata (assembly GCA_963969285.1). Taxonomy (NCBI): domain Eukaryota; kingdom Metazoa; phylum Arthropoda; class Insecta; order Diptera; family Stratiomyidae; genus Odontomyia; species Odontomyia ornata. Next base: position 58,257,578 of record OZ017738.1, on the reverse strand, counting down.
TATTAATTTTAAAAGAATATCAAGCAAATCCCAAGCAATAACAATACAAAAACTTAATGGCCCAAACGGCTCTCTAGTTTATACGGTATCATTAAACACATTTTAGCAAAAAAAAACCAAAGCAAATTCAAATTAATTAACATTATTAAATATTTTATGATTTGATTAGAAAAAGGAGAAAAAACCAACCTACACTATTCAAAAATTATTTATAATTAAAACACAACAGTGAACTTTGATCCTACACCTAATATGTTACAACCTGATTCTAACACAATTCAATCAAAAACTTTATCTTATACAAAAAAATTCTATCACAATGTTCCTAGCCTACGCGTTTAATCTTATCTCTAACCTAGTAAAATAAACATAACATATACCTAACCTACACCTAATTTTCAACACAAACAAACAACAACACTAAATGTAGCAATAATGAACTGAAACTCAAAAACTAAGTAACGAAAAACACCAAAACTGAAAATAAACACAAATAATTCAGACATTGTCATTCAGCCACCAATACCTAGATTGCCCCATCTTAGCTCGATCAGCTTCAACGAATCTAGCAACTGAGTATCTCTATTGGAATTGTTGGTCTCGTGAACTCAAATTCGGAGGAGGCAAGTCGTAATTTACCCTCTCTAGGGTGGCAACTGTAACATCTAAGGGTTTTCACCCGCAGTTACACATTTTGCGATATAATACCGAAGAAATCTCAATATAAAGATATCGACTCTTGTCACTTGAGCAGTTTGATAAATTCTTCTATTCGATATATAATGTTTCCAATCCATCTCAGCCTTTCTGTACAAACCAGTACATGCACGAAGACATTCCCTTGCGAAAGCTCTTAAATTTTTCTATAGTACTAGCACTCTGGTTGTACCAGATCTGACATCCATATCTCAAAACTGGTCTAACCTGTGTCTTGTAACAGATAATTTTGACTTTTTGATCAATATATTTGAAATAAAAGAGTCTTCGTAGGGCTACGATTACTTATTGTGCCTTACTGAGCATGATTTTGACATGTTCAGTATGGTTCAGATACTGATCAAGATGCACACCGAGGTATCGAGCACAGGATTTATGTGGAATTGGTTCTGAACTACCCTTGCCAGCCATGATGTGGAAATGTTTCCAATTACGTTTCAGGTCTTGACTGACCCCCTGCAGCGTTGTCCGAAAGAAGATTGTTTCACACTTCTGCGCATTGATTTTCATTCGCCAATTGTCAGTAAACAGCTGTACATGATTGAACAGTTTTTGGAGAGTTCTCTGAACTATTGTAGTTCTACAGTATAGATGATCAGATCATCAGCAAACGCTACAAATGATTGCGTTGGCGAGACATTAAATTCAAAGCCATTCAATAATTTGCGAATGAAGATTGAGAAGAGCAGAGGCTGAATACCATCCAAGACCTTGAACTCGCGCATTGTTGTCAGATTTCCATCAGTTACAACAAACGATTTCTCGTATAAAATATTGCACACCATAGTGACAAGATGTCTATGTATCAGTACAAGTTCTGAAGGAGCTCAAAAACTATTTTATCTAACCACACCGTATCGAAGACTTTCTCAATATTCATGAGACATGCTCTAACACATTCTCTATCATTTAGTTTCCAACAGATGTCTGAGGTTACTTTCTTTATTGCATGTGTGGTCGAATGCCTGGCACGAAAACCAAATTGGCAATTCGGCATCAACTCATATTCCTCAATGTGGATATTAGGCAGCATGTTGATTGGACGATAGCGTTTAGGGCATGAAGATTCTTTACCTTTCTACAAAATTGGAACTACATTAGCGTTTTTCCAAACATTTGGGAAATATGAATTGCTCAACATGTTGTTGAACAATATGCAATAATTCCTAATAGCAACCTCAGGCAAATATCGGAGGGTTTCATTTGGAAAACCATCAGTACATGAGTTTTTGTTGCTTATCCTACGAAATATGAAAGATAAGTCTTCGTGGCTGACAGAATAATCAATGAGATTCAAGCTCGGTATGAGGTCAGATGTTAATGTTTCATTGAAACAAAGAATTGATTGGCCGTTCAGGCTTGATTTGAAGTCGGAAACTTTTGCTTCAACGACCTCTGAAAATATTTCATTCCCTCTCTCATAGTTTGGTCAACAAATCAATTCAAAATGTATTCCAATCAGGGTGATTTTATGCAATCCATCACATATAATTCTGTTTCCATCTCTATCCAGAGTCGTACTATCAATTTCGCTACCAACCCCATCGAGATCACTCTCATCACTAGTGACTTCAAGATTCGATACCTTCACTCCAGACTTCTTGCGGAATATACTATTCACTTTCGCAAAATCGCCATCGGGGTCTTGTGGGCTAATATCTCTCAGTTTTTCCACCCATTGATTGCAGACCTCACTCCTGAAGTATGAACGGACTAAGTTCCGGACATTCTTCAGGTGCAATTTTCACAAAGCCAACGAGGGATGGTTGTAGTCCAAAAATCGCCGATAAATATTGTTGTCGCGTGTGAGAAGAAGACTTTTCAATGGTTGGTGTTTCATATCCTTCCATATTGTTTCGATGTTTAATCTTGGGAATTATTTTCTCAATCGTTCCAAACGTCAGCTTCTCTAATTTCGACACATAGAGATATTTTTCATCGTTAGTTAGATTCCTGTCATTAGGAACCATTGAGCAAGCGTTGCCATCATCAGAAGGTGGACATTGCTTGTAGCACTCTCGATTAAACTTCTTTTGAAACTTTCCCCAGACTGTTTTTTTGAAGTTCAACCGATGATTTTTGTGTTGAACTGGAATGAAGAAGAGATCATCCCTTTGGTGATTGATTTCCATTACGATTGCGTTATCGTCACTATCATAAAAAAGTACCTGCAGTTTTCGTTGAGAACTATTAAAGCTGAATTCAAGTCTTGCGTCAGCAATGCAGAGGTCCAAATATGAATTTGTCTTAAACTATGTTGGAAACTCCGACCCATAAAGATTGCACCTGTATTCAATTTGGTTCTCTGTTATCCACAATTTCAGGAATACACCTCTTGGACTCTTGGTGGTGTTCAGCCATGATGTATCCTTGGCGTTCAGGTCACCAGTAAGAATATAATAAGTTTGCAGCCCATTCAACTCGAGTATATTTAAGCAAGAAACTGAGCTCCTCCCTGAGTTTGAGAACAGTTCCACCAATTGCATAGGCAGAGCTGACGAAACGGTTATCCCAGCCTGGCAGTGAGATTTTGATAATGGACACTTCAAGAGATTCAAAGCGAGAGATTTTGGAAACAATAGGGTCTTCGAACCAATATCCCGGTGCCACCACCCCGATCACCTATTACCCTATCGTTTCTTACGAGTTCAAAATCCTTGAATGTCATGGAGTGCCATTAATTGAGGTGGGTTTTGGTGAGAAGCATGATGTCAGGCTTTTGCTTGACTAGGAACTCCAGGAGGCAGTCACGTCGATGTAGACTCACAATGGAGTTGACGCTGATTGAGATGAGACGAATCCTATCTGTCAGATTGTGACTGGACGACAACTTATTTGAAAGACCTAAACGCTGAAAAACAATGTAAATTTAAGAATCTTGTTTATCGATTCCCTCCGATAAGGAATTCAATTCGTGATAAATTTTAAGGAGCAGCTCATTATTGCCACTTACATTATTTATTTTATTTACATTGTCTGCTGGTTCTCTCGCATCAAGTGCAAATGATACCCCGGGCTTGACGAAAATGGTAGGTATCACTCTGCGGTATGCATGACTTTGTTTTGGAGTGAATTTGACCTTTGCATTTTGATACCGGGGGCATCCTCAATTTGATGCTGGATGATCAAAAACACCACATTTCACACAATATAATTTTTCTTTTGGCTCCGCCTGAGCCAATTTTCACTCACCGGGAGCATGGATATCTTTGCACTTTACAAACCGATATTTCATAGCACGATTGGCAGCCAAATACCCCAATCTTGGGCACTTGTAGCACTGGTTGACCTCACTATTCTGGAGGCGTTCCCATCTCACCCAACCGAAGTTCAAGTACCTTATTTTTTGCAGGGCACTTGAACTGCTTTTGCTGGAAATCTAGACTAAGTAATAAGGGAGGTTTTTACGCTCGACAATCGATCTCCTTGCTGCAAAGTCTTTAACGGAAATAAACTCTATTTCTGGTACAACTACTTGAAGCATCTGAAGGAAATCAACTGTGTCCTCTCCGCAGTCCAGACCCTTCAATAAAAAGGTCTGGTTTCTTTTGCTTTTGAGGGTGCATGTTAAATGCGGAACATCTCCAGAATTCAACGTCCTTTTTGCTGCCTGGAAATCAACCAGCGACTGAGTTCTTACTGTCAGTTTATCGGCATTGACCCCTTTTATCTCGAAATCATTGCCAATAGCCAAACCATATTTTTGTCTGTTTGCCCAAATACATTGATTGGTGCGACTTTTTTTTACTTTTGATTAATCTTGATGGACGGACCAGCAGACAAGACTTTTGGTTTTTTCTCCCTATTTTTAATTTTGAAGTATTCTGTGAATCCATTATCTGGCTTAGCAGTACAATAATCAGAGGTTTTATTACCTGTATCCAAGTCAATACTCATGCCATCTTCTAGTCCAGCTAGCGCTGCATAGTAATTCGTGCTGAAGTTTGCTCCATCTACGCTGTGGACATCCTCTTGATCAGCTTCTTGTTTCAGTTTCTTAGGTTTTTTATCTTCAGTCATTTTTGAATTTACCCCTTTTTCTTTTCTGTTTGCTTGAGCTTTGTTGAACGTTGTTCCAACGAGTGCTTCTAATAATTTGATTCGAAGTTTGAGCTCTTCATTTTCTTTCTCAACCTTGTCAGCTTTCTCATTAGCTTTATTGACTGCCCGATCTTAATGACCGATAAAATTTGCGGTTTTTCTTCGTTATTCAGCTTGTTTCAGCTTTTTTCGCCATCATCGTTGGTGATAGACACAATCGTTCTGGTTGATGGCTGAAGCTATCGGGCTCCTCCACCTCGTTGCTTTTGCAGCGAGACTAGAGGGAACTTTCTTAAACCGGGACTTCCCTTGAACGTATTTTTACTTTTGGTACTTCTTCAGGAAATAAATTTCAGGTATTCGATAAATGTTCGAAGAATTGAACGGTGATAGTTTTCAATTAAAAAAATTATTTTCAACTGACTTTTATGAGAAATTAATTGATTTTTAAAATGAATGACAGGTGCAATTTAAAACACGTCCACGCGCAACGCGTGCTAGACGTAGAATTACAGAGCTTTGGAAGTTTGTAGACAATGCTAGAAATGTAAGCTTAATAGATTCAATCAAATTTGATTTTCGCCCAATTTTTAGGGTTTTGTACTAAAATACAATATCCTATTTCTGTCACTACCTGTGTCCATCGGTTCGTCCGTCCGTCTGTACATCAAAGCAGTTTTTCTCCGAAACCATGGAAGCTACAGTCATTAAACTTTGTGGAAAGGTCAGAAGTGGTGACTTCTTGAAAGATTTGGGATGAAAAAATTTTTCAAAGCGATTTAAAGGGGTTTGTCCATACAGGGATGTGACCCTTCAAAAAAACTTTGACCGCGGTAGTCGTGTAGGGTGTCATTAGTAAGATCTTAGCGAGATCTTTTGAAATCAAGTCTTAAAATTGCCTTGAAGGTACCGTGGGGGGAAGAGAAAAGGTAAATGCATAAGTCAAAACTCCCTCAACTTTTTTAGTAATAGTATGATTTATTAATTTTACTTTTTCTAGAAAAAAAAACTTAATGGTACCTTAAAATTCAATAAAATTCATTACACAAATCACTGTTTATAAGATTGGCCTATCCTGAAAGTCTCACAAAGATCAAATGGTATTTAACGAAGTTATAGCGGATTGAATTTTTCTGTATTACTATGGAACAATATGCGCTGCATTACTATGGAAACATATGGCTATGGAACAATATGCGCTTTTTTACCGACTCAGACACTACAGGTTTGCTAGAGTTTACATGAAAGTTTCAGAAATGAAAGGTATCAGGTATATCTTTGAGAATTGATTCAGTTACTGATATCAGTAATCGTAAGACAAAATAGTGGCTGTTTTAAATGCAAAAATTGAGTAATTTTGAGTTATTTCCACGAACTACAGCGTTTAAGATGCATGGCTTTAACACTTGATTAAATTTAATACCTACAATTAATACTCCTGACAGAAGGGCTTTGTAACCATTCTAGGGTTCGAAAAAAATTTCTGATGCCATGAATCGATGATTACAATACAGGAGAGTGGCCTCTGAGTGAAAAATTTCCTCAAAGGTAGCCGATATGGGTATCAAATGAAAGGTTTTGATGAAAGATTTTCAAAACAGTTCTTAAACTGACAGTTTCTGCTTTAGGAGAGAAATGCCCGAAAAATGAGTTTCTCCCCTCGCGATTGGACACGTGTGATCTAAGAAATCTGAAAAAATAAGCAAAGGAGATATTTATGAGTACAATAATAACAAAATATATCAGAAGGCAAAACTTGTTCAACTTTGTTAATAATAGTATGATCTTCAAATTTCACATTTTCTCCAATAAAATCTAAAGGATGCCTTTAAACCCAACAAATTTTAGTAGTCTTACATAAGATCCTTATGTTTTTAAAGTTTGATGAAATTCGTATCACCCTCACGGAAGTTATATTCATTTGAAGTTTCTCCAGTGACAATACCAATAACACACTATTTTGGTATTTTATGGACTTTTCATCGACTTAGGCACTGCAGTTTTGATTTTATCTTCTAAAAATTTTCAGATAAGATCCATAACATAAATGCTTTTGGGATTGTATGATTTGAGTGATTTTTGTTAGTTAAAAATGAAGAAACAATGGATTTTCTTTTAAACAAGCAAATCTTTTTGATATGTTTCTTGATTTTATTCGTTGCTGGTGATTGCATTTTGTAAGTTGAGTACAAAACCCTTCTGACATAAGTATAGGTTTGTCTACCTAACTTGTTTCACTCTGTTGTTTTCAAGCTTCACGTTTTCGTAGAAACATCGCTTTTAAAATAAATACTCGTAAATTAACCTTAGCTGATTTATTTAAAGTGGGTATGATTACAAAAGAGCAAACTGAATGGAATTAGTAAGCATAAAAATGTTAGGTATTGATTATCCTAATTACTTGAGACATCCGCAGTTACTAATCAAATTTCTTAACAAGTAAATTCACTCTAGAAAATACTTCCACCTACAGAACAGTACATTCATTGTTAAAACAAAGACTAGGTATTAATGCTAGAAGCGCGCATAATTTACACGATTTACTATGAATATTCATCCCCATTCATTACAACCTGTGCTGAATTTGCTGGTAGTGAAGCAAAAATTACGCCTCATTTGATCCTATTCAAGTTGAAGCATAAAAGCCAAACGAGTTCCTGTGCTATCTTGGCCTTTAGCGTTAAGTACGTTGGCAATTTTACAGTAAACAAGTACGTTTGGCACGAGTTTGCCATTTTGCAAGGATTCTTTATCCTTCTTCCCACTCTATACTTATCATACATCAAAGACGATGGCTGTATAACAAAAGGACTTTGTTCACAATATTTTTCTTTTATTGGTGGTGATCAATATCGATGTAATAAAATATTGATTACCAACAACAAAAAAGATATACAAATAAAACGACCAGAACTCATGGTCAAGGGTTGGCTATAGTGTGGGCTTGGTTGTAGGAAGTTGTTATATTGAATTTCTGACGATGATTGTATCATCTCACTTTTAGTGTTAATGTCAGACTTAAATTTTTTTAGGGTTTTGTAAAATAATTTTACAAAACCCTACTAGTTTCACGTCCTGTCTGTCCGTCTGTCCGTCTGTCTGTCCGTCCGTCCGTCCGTCCGTCCGTGTGTCACAGCAGTTTTTCTCGGAAACTACTTAAGCTAGAAACATCAAATTTTGTATGTAGGTGTAAAGTGGTGTTCTCTTCAAAGTTCAATTACAAAAAAATTTTATAAGGTATTTTAGGGGGGTCTCCCCGTATAGGGGAGTGACCCCCCGAAAAAAAATTTCATTGAAAGTAGCCGATATGGGTATCAAATGAAAGGCCTTGATGAGAACTTTTCAAAACAGGTCGTATTTTGGCAAAGTTTGCTTCGAGGGGCGCACAGGGAGGGGAAATACACGAACAATTTGTGTCCCCCCCCCCCTCGCGATTGGACACCTGTGATCCGAAAAATCTGAAAAAAATCAGGAATGTAGGCCTTGGTGAGTACAACAACAACAAATACGTTAGAAGTCGCTACTCGCTCAACTTTGTTAGTAATAGTATGATTTATCGATTTTATGTTTTCTTGAATAAAAGTTTAATGGTACCCTTAATTCTATGAAATTCAGTACACAGATGTCTATTTATAAGATTGATCTATCCTGAAAGTTTCATAAAGATTGAATCATATTTAGCGAAGTTATAGCGGTTTGAATTTTCCTGTATTACTATGGAATAATATGCGCTGCATTTATTACTATAGCAACATATGCTTATGGAACAACATGCGCTTTTTACCGACTCAGACACTACAGTTTTGCTAGGATTTGCATGAAAATTTCAGGAATGATAGGTGTCATGTAGATCTTTGAGAATCGATTCAGCTAGTGGTATCAGTAATCGTAAAACAAAATAGTGGCTGTTTTAAATGCGAAGATTGGATAATTTTGAGTTATTTTTTCACAACTTCAACCTTTAAGGTGCATGCTTTGAACACTTGATTCAATTTAATGAATGACTGAAGATAAGTACTAACAATTAATGCTCATAAGTGAAACAAGTCAAGGAGGCGGGAGAGAGCTCCTAGCAAAAGGGTTTTTTAACCATTCTAGGATTCGAAAAAATTGGCCATGAATCGATGATTTCAGTACAGGAGAGTTGCCCCTGAAAAAAAATTCATCAAACGTAGCCGATATGAGTATGAGATGAACGTTTTCATGGGAGCATTTCAAAACAGTTCTTAAACTGTCAGTTTTTGCTTCAGTGGGGCCACAGGGGGGAAATACATGAAAAATGTGTTTCCTCCCTCGCGAATGGACATCTGAAATAATTATCAAGGGAGATATTTATGAGTATAACAATAACAAAAACCTCAGAAGTCGAAATTCGTTCAACTTTGTTAATAATAGTATGATCTTCGTATTTCGTATACAGGCTCTAAGCCCTGATGTTGGGAATAGAGAAAAAATGGAGCTCATTTATGCCACACAGATAAAAAAATGGAAAATGGTTTCACATTATTGAGGTAAATGGAAGCATGTATAAAAGGTTAGGATTGTAATTGCTTTGAGGAGTACTGACTACAATTTTGATGATGACTGTTAATCACAAAACTCAATCATTCGACAAATCAACTACCTTTTATGCAAATATTAGAAGCTTACGGCACAAGTTGAGTGATATTCAAATTTATCTGCAGCAAAATCCTGAAACGGATCTGAATATACTAAACGAAACATGGATATATTTTGAAGAAGCAAAGTATTACAATATTCCGGGATATAACTCCGTTTTCTCGTACAGGACCGGAAGAGGAGGAGGTATAGCAATTTATATAAGAAATACAATTAATTTCATGACAAAGAGAGTAACATCTGACATGTATAATATAATAATAAATGAAATAACTTACACAGGTAAAAAACTGAAAATCGGTACTTGCTATAATCCCAATCGTCTCAATGCGCAGGACTTCTGCACAGTAATGGATGCAATATACTCCACTGAAAAAGTCTAATCACAGTTGTTGACAGAAACATCGCCGTGATTGCAGAATCCCCAGAATCGAGAATATACAAGGATACCCTTGAAATAAACGGAGCGGTCATTGTCAATAAAGACAAAATCACTTGCCCAACTTCAAGTACCTGCCCGGATCACATAGCAACAAATGAGAAAAGAATGGCCGAACACATTACATTCACACTTAAAGACTGGCCGATGTTCGATCGTCGTGTTCTAAAAATCATCGTCCATGGTCAAAGTCTCACAAAGTAAAAACCTACTCACAAAATATTCAAACATTTAGACAAGGATCTTTTCAGATCGGAATTTCCACAGATGCTTACAAAACCGAAAACCTTATGGAGCTCAAAAATATGATGACAGAGTCAAAGAATGACTCTACCATTGAGAAAAAGATCAGATGTCGACAACATAAATGAATAACAAAGAAAGTTATTGAGGCTAGTATTAACAAAAGGAAGACTTATAAAAATACAAGAAGAATGCTGAAGATCACGCACTTAAACATCGAGTAACCAACCCGTAAAAGAATCAAAAGGTTTCATAAAAGAAGCTAAATTTTCATATTACTCCAGAAGAGAGGAAACAGCGCCGGACAACTCACACAAAATATGGAAAATAATAAATGAAATAAAAGGTAATTCATCTCCCTGGATCATGTCATCAAATGCTGAATTTTTTGGCATAGACTCTAATAATGCAGCACGCCCAAGTGGAACAGCAAACTGGCTAAACCACTATTTTTCAACAATTGGTGAAATAATTACCAAAGTGCTTGGTGACAAGTCAATTAGGTATTTCAATATCATAAATAGCCCACCCAAGTCCATCTTCCATATTCATCAAACGACTAAAAGAGAAGTATTAAATACAATCGAACGTTTGAAAAAAAATGCAGTAACGTGTATTGACAACACCACCATACATGAAATAATTCTAGTCAAAGAGGAGGTAGTTGAACTACTTAGAAATTTTATAAACGAGCATATTACAAATGGAACATTTCCAAATGAAGAGAAACTGGTCAAAATAATTCCAATGTTCAAAGGAGGAGATCATCTGGACCCGAATAATTACCGCCCTGTTGTCTTTTTGACAGCTTTTATTAGAATATTCAAAAAACTTTTAAATAATCGTTTAAAATTTTTCATAGTGGAAAATTCTATAATAAATCCGAAGCAGTTTGGCTTGCAATAGAACAAGAGTACTTTCGACGCGTTACTTTCTGCCTCACGCTACATCAATGAAAGTCTTGATAAAAAAAGATTATGTTATTGCAATTTTTGTGAACCTGAAGAAGGCTTTTGATACGATTGATCATGACCTATTACTTCAAAAGCTTGAATTGTATGGTATACAAAGCAAACCGTACAATTTTTTTAAACGTTATTTGCAAGGAAGATTTTAAAGAATAATGTCTTGAGCAGTCTAGCACCAATGAGATCGGGGGTTCCTCTAGGATCCATACTTGGTCGAATCTTGTTTTTGCTATATACTAATAATTTGAATATATGTTAACCGAAAGGCCACTACGCATTATATACTCATGATACTGTACTTCTTTACTCAGGACATGATAAAGTTGCCATGGGGAATATCCTCAACGGGGATCTAGATAAATATCGTTCATGGCTTGTCAAAAACAAGCTAGCATTGAATACTACAAAGACAAAATACATTATATTTAAACAGAAGCATAAGAAAGACATAGAAATTTACCTTAAAATTAGCGGCAAAAAATAGCAAAGAATGTTTGAAATTAAATATCTCGGTCTTACCATAGATCATCGTTTAACATGGTTGCCACACATAAATAATTGGAGGAGAAAACTAGCACCAATGATAGGAATGTTGAGAAGATATAGAGCTTTTCCAATGCATATAAAGAAACTTGTGTTAAATGCGTATGTACTGACAAAGCCATATTATGCGGTGGCCATTTGGAGTCAATCGTCAAAGCAAAACCTTAATATTATATCTAGAATACTAACTTAAGCCTATAAAAATATTCTAAGCCCTCCAATTCTCACTCCAACAAGACTAGTGTATCAACGGACTAATGCACTCACCTTCAGTCAAATCATTACTATGGAGAAAGCTAAGCTTATCTTCAAATATCTTATTGCTAGTGAATTGGAAGGAAGCTCCTTTATAAAAAAAATCACAAATAAATCAAATTCAAGAAATACCAACAATTTTGTAATACTTTACGCCAAAACTGATCGACTAAGAAACGATGCAACGAATGATGCTCTACGTATATACAACAATCTAGCACTAACTGTTGATACCCTAAAACCCTAGAAAATTGCCTCAGTATATCGTTATAATACTTTAGAGCAAATTGTGAGGCAATTAAAACCAATCTGCACTTGGTCAACTGGCGCGCCTTCTTCAATCGTCTTATTTATTTATTTATTTACACTACTTTACAGATCCGTGAACCTAATAACAAAACACGTAATGAAATATAATATAAAACATGTGAATAAACAAAGTTATATTAAGAAAAAAAGAACAAGAATATAAAATACGGATGAACTATTGGAAGCTAAGCAGAATATTATGCAATATGCTTTTAAAAGCGTTTAAGGAATGTGGCAGGGGACCCAGCTGGAGCTCGTTGTAACGACGTGATACGCGTACTGAAAATGAATAAAAATAAATATCGGTACAAACAAAGGGCACAAAGAATATGTCAGTTGAACGCGTTCTTGAGGTGGGACATATATAAAGCCTTTCACAAATGTTGGGTGAAAGAATACCTTGATATAATTTAAATAAGCAGCACAGGTCTAAGAATTCTCTCCTATTTGTGAAAGAATGTGATAGTGCTTTGAACAAATTTCACGGCTACCTTAACAATCTGATTGTTCTTCATACTCCACTGCAAGCTCCTCGCAAAGCGAAAATGAAGCCTTGGCTTACTCGAAGAGTTCTTCGTGCCTTAAAAGCCAAAGATAAGGGGCAAAGGCACTATAAGTTTACCGGAAATGATGATGCCAAACAGAATTTTTGTAGACTGCGTTCTTTGGCGAAATAAAAGCTCAAAATGGCCATGAAAAACTACTTCAGCAGTTTAGAGAGTTCCCTCCTGACAAATAACGCTAAGGCATTTTGGTCCCACATGCGATCCTCTAAGTCTTCGTCTATCATCCCACATACTGTTAAATGGAATAACACTGAAGCCTCCTCCCCTCAGGATATTTCCAACTCCACTGATCCTTCTGAAGTTGAATCCCTTATTGACTGGCTCGATCCGAATGTTAGTGCTGGTCCCGATGGATTGCCAAATGTATTTGTAAAGTCACTTTGTTTCTCTTTGTGTTTTCCTTTATCCCTTATAATCAATCTCAGCCTTGGTACTAGCACCTTTTCAACGTACTAGAAAGATGCAAATGTTGTTCCTTTTTTTAAAAATGGCGACGCATCAACTGCCTTAAAGTATCATCCCATTTCACTCCTCTCCTGTTTCTCTAAGCTATTGGAATGATTTGTGCACAACAGGCTTCTTGAGTCATTGAGTTCAATTGTCACACCACAGCAACATGGATTCTTGAAGGGTCGTTCAAATTCCTCGAACTTGGCTGAGTTTGAAGACTATATTGCAAAAGCTTAGATAAACAGCTTCAAGTCGACGCAATATTCACGGGCTTCTCTAAAGATTTCGACTCGGTGAACCATGTTCTCCTCTTTCAAAAGTTAGCTTTGCTTGACATATCCGGTTCCCTGCATTCTTGAATTTCATCCTATCTATCCTATTGTTCATGTCGGATTAATTTCTATGGCACAAGCTCCTTTCCATTTAATCCTACACCTGGCGTCCCTCAAGGGTCAATCCTTGGACCTCTTCTTTTGGTACTGTTTATCAATGATCTTTTTCTTTTCTTTCCTCTTCTTGTCTCCTGTATGCTGATAATTTCAAGGGATTCCAACTCCAAATTGATCTCTTTAACTCGTGTAATGCAAACTCCCTTCGTATCACTATTTCCAAATGTTTTATAATGATTTTTGGAAATTATTCCTTTACATTAATATGACACCCTATGTGATGTTTTACTCTCCTCTACAGACAGACTCATGTAAAAATCTTGGTGTAATATTTGACTCAAAGCTTAAATTCAATGCCCATATTTTTAGCATAATAACCAAGGCAACAGAAGTTTCGGGTTTTATTATGCGGCATTTGCACAAGTTTGCAAATATTGCTACCGCTTTTCGCTTGTTCACATGTCTTGTCCGCCCGCTTCTTGAGTACTGCTCAGTAGTGTGGTCTCCTAGACATTTATATCTTGTGAGCTCACTAGAGGCTGTTTAGCGTAAGTTTACCCGTATTTCGTTCTTCAAATTCAACTTAGTCTATGGGTCTTATAAGCGTCGTCTATCCATACTTCGTCTCCCTTCTCTGTCGTCCCGTAGAACCTTCTTAGATCAAATGTTTCCTTCATAAGTTTTACCATCAACAAATTTCTTCCACTCTAAGTGAAGACTTGCACTATAGACTATATGCGCGTCCTAGTCTGTCTAATAACGTTCTCGAGGATCCGTACGCCCGGACTGATCTATACTTTCAGTCAATTATGCTGCAAATCGTAAGAAAGCATAACAATATCGAGCTTGGTTCTCTATCCACGTCCTACTTTGTCTTTAAAAAAACTAAAGACGTTACTTTTTGTGAATAAAGATTAATGTTTCCTTATCACTCAATTTTTTCAAACTTTCATCTAGACTCTAATTTCTTTTCTTACATGTTTAAATTAACTTTTTTCTGCTTGATTTTAGTGTATAAATGTGTCTTACTTTAAACGATATTTAATTGTCTAAGTCTATTTTGTAATTGAATTTTTGTCTGTTAAATGGATTTAAATAAATAAATAAATTATTGAAAAATGCAAACTCATTATTAGTTTTTAAGAAAAGACTGCAGGAATATCTAATAAATTCAAATTAATGATCAGTTCCGAGGATTGAAAATTCAGTATCTTAGGGCACTTTAGACCCTAACGTCGAGATACTTAAAGACAGCTAATTTTTATAAGCTCAGGGTTACTTTTAACGCGTCGTATGATACTATTTTTTTTCATCTCTGAGAACTGTTCACGAATCGGACTAGACTAGCAGGAAAGGAGTACTTCACAGCATTTTGTGTGCCCCTTACACCAATGTTATAACATTGTCTGAAGGCAGACGTAGGAATCAACGACGTGTGAAGTAGAGATCGCACGAGCGTTGTGCGACGATGAAAGAGTGATGGCTAGAGTGGTAGGAAATTGAGGTATTGATAAAAAAGTAGAAACAAGTTGGGTAGACAAATTCCGCTCATGTCAGAAAGGTTTCGTACTCAACCTACGCTGTGCAGACACAATAATGAATCAACTCAAGAAACTTTAACGACATCTACAACAATTACATATTAACATTAAAAGAAAAACTATTGTTACACCATTTTCACCTGCTGCTATTTTGTTGCGATATCACTAACAAATATTGATTGAATGAAATCTTCAAGATATTTTCATTATTAATTTTATCTAGAAATTAGAAGATCCCATTAAAAGGACAGTGACTAGTTCGATGGAAAGCCCAAATGGTAGAAAAACCGTACATTGTTTTTGTTGTACTCGGAGAACTATTAAATGGCTATTACTTCCGTTTATTGAAACCTCCAGACTATAAGAACCTTTGTTTGTGCCACTTAAATTTAAAATTGAAAGTACCCATATGAGTTCACTGGGAAAAATGTTATAATTCTATTATTAACAAAGTTGAGTGAATTTCAACTTCTTAGGTATTTGTTATTAGTCTACTCATTAGAACCCACCACCGTAATTTCTCCACCTTTAAAATGTATTTTTTCATTTAGAGTTAATAGCCTGTACCCTAAATGCTGAAGTATGGGAAAAATAATACAAATATTCTTATTCAAAAACACCGCTATTTTGTTGTACGATTATTGATATCACTTGTCAAACAGATTTTCAAATTTGCGCATGATATACATCCTTCCTGAAAATTTCATTTCAATTTCAGTATCCGAGGCAATTGGAAGCACATATTGCGAAATAACCAGGCATTGTTTTTGTTGTGACACTGGAAATTCAAACAACCATTACGTCCTTTAATACTATTTGATACTTCTAAAATTTTCACAGTTGATTAGTTTTATTGGTAGCCATCCACGCATGAAATTTCATTGGATTTAATGATACCCTCATGATTTTATACAAGAAAACGTAAAATTGATAAGTCATACTATTAATGACAAAGTTTAGCGAATTTCAACTTCTCAGGTATTTGCCGTTATTGTAATTATAGGGTACTACTTTAATGATTTTTCAACCTACAAGTGTCTCATCACGAGGGGGGAGTGAGGTTAACGCAATTTATATTTTTCCTCTTTTCCTGGCTATCACGATATCTACCTGTATATTGCAATTTTGATAACTAGCATTATAAGATCTCATCAACACCATCTATTTGATACCCCACTTGACCATCTTTCGTGAAAAAAATTAAGGGCTCACAGCGTTATATGGGGAGATTCCCCTTAAAAGCTTTTGATTTTTTTTGACTATGGTACTTTAATTAACTAGGAAATTCTGAACTGCTCACAAAATTTAATGAATTTTGCTTCTATAGTTCCTGAGAATCTTGTTGTGACGCATTGAGGGACGGACCGACAAATTTGTGGACGGACATAGAGGCAGATACCAATTTTATAAGGATATCTTAAAAAAAATTTTTTTACAAAGCCCTGAAAAAAAATTTAACCCCTCTAAAATTAAACAAAAAATTTAAAACATTATTCAGTTTTAGGCCAATATTAATTTTGAGACAATGTAAGATTCGTAATTTCATGTTTGCTAGGACGAATTTTGACTCAGTTTATAAATGAACTTGTTTAGTCAATGAATATAAAAGTTTATTTGCAACTTTCCACTTTACAAAAGCAAAAAATCAGCAAACTTCGTATGCAACTTTATTTAAATTTTGATCTGGCAGATGGACTATCATCGAAGGGATTTTGCAACCATTTAATAAAAACTAATTTGTCATCAATTTATTCATTTATGTGAGACTCTGATAATTTCGCACGAGTGCTGTGTTCGCTATTAATTACAGGATTTCACGTTAAGCCGTTAATGATACGAAACAAGAAAGCCTTTAAGCTCTCATTAATCATTTTTAGTGTGAATTACGAGGTAAAAATCAACCGCTCGTTAATATTCCAGCCACCAATTACAAGCGTTATTAATGCTTATTGATTCATCATTATTCTTACTTGCAAGTTCTTGGACGCTTTTATTTCTAATTTATCGTTGGGGAATTATTGTTACAACTTCGTACTATGCTCACTGATAAATTACGGATGATTTGGATTTTGGGTGAGTCAGAGAGAAATATTGGTATAATGTTTTTCGTTCGGTGTCATTACGTTTAAAATGTTTTTAGGATTCCATTTATTTTATTATTGGATTAAATTGTAATTTAAAATTAAAGAAATTAGCTGATTGTTGGTAAAACATTTATGAGCTGTTGAATATGATAGAAAATTTAATTATTATAAAAGCTCTGACTCTAATGGAAGCGAACATTTTAGTGATTTAATAGACATAGCTAACTTTTTTGTTACAATTTTTACATAAGGCTTTTTCACGACTAATTGATTTAATGAGGCCCGAAATTCCTATTAATTTTTGCAGAATCACTTACTACACTACCCCTTATGGATTCTAGCTAAACTCAATAGGCCTTGGAAACCAAATTTGAAGTGAAGAAAATGACAAGCATTAAACTAAGTGACTGTCGTGAGAAGCAAATTCAAATGAAATGACATGAAGTTTCAAAGATGCAAAATAACTAATAATTACCAATAAATAAAAACTTATTCAATGCGTCGAAAGCTTTAGAGACTTTATGAGTGCGTTTAAACATAAATTAATTTACATTACACCTATCTAAGTAATATCGTTGCCAAAGTAAAAGTCGACTACGTTTTATTCAATACTATTCATCATAAATTTTCAAAGAATAAAAAGCAAATTCCAAACAATAAAAACACTAAAACTAAATTTAAATATTATCGATCAAAACACATTCAATCAAAACTACAATATCTAATTCAACTTAATTAAAATTATTACATATTTTTTGATTCAATTCAAAAACGGAGAAAAAACCAACCAACACATTCAAAAATTATTTATAATCCTATCAATATCAAGCGTACCCCGATTTACGACAGGGATACGTTCCAGGGAAAGGCGACTTAAGTTGAAACGACTTAAGCTGGGTCAAAGAAAAATGCATATGTAAACGAATCATTATAATATTATTTATTATTAAAGTAAATAAACGGGTAAAAACATGAAGAAGGATACTATTGTATATTTTAAGAATTATGTTAATCGGAGAAAAAATTTTCATTTCAAACATGCATTGACGAGGTTGTTGCTTATGACTTTGAAAAATATGAGTCTATGGTACGCTCCATTGTTGCATTCCTTTTTTCAGTGTACAGCTCCTTGTACGGAAAAGATGCGTCATCGGTGAGTCGCATAAATCTTTCATGTCTTTCCCTATCCGTGTCTAAACAAAAAATTTGTTCGGCTTTCTTTAAGCATTCCAAACCTTCTTATAATTTTTGAATAGTTAAAGAAGGGCTGCAGCTAAGGTTTTCCCTTATTTCACCGACTTCAGTTTCAATATCATCATGATTTTCTAGAAGTTGAATTAATTCCTCTGCTGGAATTTCATCATTGTGCGATTGTAATGATTCTGCCAAATGATTATCGTCTACATCGTTAAAACCAATCTGATGAGCCAAACTTAAAATATCCGATTGAACGGTGTCAGGCGAATGTTACAAACCAGTATACCCTATGTATACTGGTAAGAACTGGGAGTTCAACTTGATGCGTATCCTTTATACAACATCAAGGCTCCCGGGGAACAAACTCACTGTAACACCACTTACCTGCTACTCTGTCCATTTAATACCAGAACACCAAAGACGAGAGTTAACTTTAGAGAATGGATTTTATTACACTATCCATTTTTTAAGGGTTTTGCAAGATAATTTTAAAAACCCTTCTAAAATCGCGTCCTGTCTGTCTGTCCGTCCTCCCGTCCGTCCGTCCGTCCGTGTGTCACAGCAGTTTTTCTCGGAAACTACTTAAGCTAGAAACATCAAATTTTGTATGTAGGTGTAAAGTGGTGCTCTCTTCAATTGCAAAAAAATTTTATAAGGTATTTAAGGGGGGTCTCCCCATAGAGGGGAGTGACCCCTCGAAAAAAATATTTAATTTAAGGTAGCCGATATGGGTATCAAATGAAAGGTCTTGATAAGAACTTTTCAAAACAAGTCTTAGTTTGGCAAAGTTTGCTTCCAGGGGCGCACAGGGAGGGGAAATACACGAAAAATTTGTGCCCCCCCTCCTCGCGATTGGACACATGTGATCCGAAAAATCTGAAAAAAATCATGAATGTAGGCCTTGATGAGTACAACAACAACAAATATGTGAGAAGTCGTAGTTCACTCAACTTTGTTAGTAATAGTATGATTTATCGATTTTATGTTTTCTTGAATAAAATCTTAACGGTACCCTTAAATTCAATGATGATAATAACAGATGACAATTTATAAGATGGATCTATCCTGAAAGTTTCATAAAGATTGAATCATATTTAGCGAAGTTATAGCGGTTTGAATTTTCCTGTATTACTATGGAACAATATGCGCTGCATTTATTACTATGGCAACAGACACTACAGTTTTGCTAGGATTTGCATGAAAACTTCAGGAATGATAGTTCTCATGAATATTTTTGAGAATCGGTTCAGCTAATGGTATCAGTAATCGTGAAACAACAGGTGGCTGTTTTAAATGCGAAGGTTGAATAATGTTCGTTTTTCCCAACTTCAACGTTTAAGGCGCATGCTTTGAACACTTGATTCAATTTAATGAATGACTGAAGATGAGTACCCACAATTAATAAGCATACGTGAAACAAGTCAAGGAGGCGGGAGAGAGCTCCTAGCAAAAGGGTTTTGTAACCATTCTAGGATTCGAAAAAATTGGCCATGAATCGATGATAACAGTACAGGAGAGTGGCCCCTGAAGAAAAATTCATCAAACGTAGCCAATATGAGTATGAAATGAGATTTTTCATGGGAGCTTTTCAAAACAGTCCTTAAACTGTCAGTTTTTGCTTCAGTGGGGGCACAGGGGGAAATACATGACAAATGTGTTTCCTCCCTCGCGAATGGACATCTGAAATAATTATCAAGGGAGATATTTATGAGTATAACAATAACAAAATCCTCAGAAGTCTAAATTCGTTCATTTTTGTTAATAATAGTATGATTTTTGAATTTCATGTTTTCTCCAATAAAATTGTCTTTGACATGTTTCTTGATTTTATTCGATCTGGTAACTGCATTTTGTAAATTGAATACAAAACTCTTCTGACATGAGCGTAGGTCTGTTTACCCAGCTTGTTTAAACATTTAGTTACAATTGATTTTATTAATTACATTTTCACTTAATTAATTATTTTAAGCTTCTACCTATCCACCAGCCTGAAGAGGGAATCAACTTGTCGTATTAATGGCTCGGGGTGGCCGTACGGCGTGGAACGCCAAAAGGCCGACTGATGATCGCGGCGCAAACCAACACCTCACCCCTCACTATTTCCTTGTACACGGGACAGCATTTTCAATTCAAACTTAAACGCGAATACTTGGATGTTGTTAATGATAAAAAGTGTTTATGTCGGAACTTTCGGTTTTCCTTTCCGCTTACCTCTCTTCGAAGCACCTCGTTCGTTCATTATGTAAATATCATTGCGGGTTGAACTTTCTCGTTTACTTAACTGCTCGCTCATTTACTTGCGCATGTGTTTCTATGGCTAATTTTCATTGGCGAAGTGCGAGTACACAGGTGTTGTTTGCTCGCTAATATTGCAGTTATGAAGCGGAAATATATCCGAGCATGTTTTATGTGTTCACTCGCAACACGAGTTTGTCAGATTTGTTTGCTTTATCACGCATTCAGGCCAAAGGTTTTTCCACGCAGCATTTTTTCCTTCTTTCCAAGACTCATTTATATTTTCAACTGCTTTCAGAACGTCGAAATTGCGTCAAAAGCTTCGAATAGTTGATTTATCAGTATCCTGGTCCCCTTGATCAATTTCAGCAATAAGTTGCTTGAATGTCCTGCGTAAGTAGTAAGCCTTAAAAGAAGCCAACACCCCCTGATCCATAGGTTGGAGCAAGGACGTGGTGTTGAGGGGGAAAAATACCACTTTGACATTCTCGTCCAAGTTGACCGGGTGCGACAGTGCATTGTCAACAATTAGTATTGCCTTGTGGGACAAGTTATTTTTGAGGCAATAATCTTACACTGCCGGGCAAAAGTATCCAGAAGCATTCGCTCCAAGAAGCAATGTTAGTCTATCCTTTGACGTTTTGAAACCGGACGCGGTAGTTTCTTCTACAGATATAAATATCCTATAGGGCCTCTTCTTCCGAAAAAGGCCCGTTTCGTCCACGTTAAAGACCTATAGTAACATAGAGAGTTCTGAACTGCCCATACATCCAAATTTAACTAGAAACGCTTACCTGTTGTGGAGCATATCTTCCCTCTGAAATGACACCCACAAATATAGATAAAAAGTTAGTGGCTGCATCTGTATCCGCACTTGCTGATTCTCCCGATAATTTCAAGCTATGTAGATCGCTCCGCTTCGTGAATCTGTGAAACCAACCAGAACTTGCTTGGAATGATTCAGTTCCACCGCCATTTCGCTCCTTTACGGCTGCAAACAAAGCCCTAGCTTTTTCTTGAATTATCAGTGTACTAAGAGGCCGATTTTTTTGATTGAGATCTTCGATCCAAATACTTTACAAGTTTCCATTGTTTCCATGTTAATACTTCGCAATTTCGTAATTACAGAGCATGCTTTAGTTGAACCTGCTTGTACACTTGCTCGAATTTTTTCGGCATTTTTTATTATAGTATGGACAGTTGTATGATTTAAATTTAATGCTTGTCCAACGAACGTATTTTTTTTTTACCGGAATCAATGCGCTTTAAAACTTCCATTTTTTTTCTAATTTTACTGTGTTCTAGCTTTTTTCGAGCTGATCGCAGTTAAATTTTCCGCACTGCGTTTTCCACCCATCATAAGTCACAAATTACCAAACCACACGCGATGTTATTCACGCAACCAAACCCGAGACAGAAAAAAACGAAATCTGAAACCTTTCGTTTATGTAGAATACTCTGACTTGTGTATATTCGGGGACTCCCCTCTTCATGTTCATCAAATTAGAAAAAGACGAATACATACATATATAATTTTTGTGCAGTAGGGACATTTTATAATTTTTTAAAGCATTTTAAAGTCTTAAGTACACTGCTTGACAAAAAAGTTGAACATTGCAAAATTTTCTTATTTCGAATGAACTTACACTTTCCATAATTAGGTTCTTTTCTTGGTAATTACGAATTTTTAAGTTTTGGAAAGTGACGCAAGTGTGAAGCAAAGTTGTCTTTAATCGAATCGGGGTAGGAATTATTTGGGGTCTCATGTGTGAAACGAATTTATGCGAAATGACTTATACCGACGTACGCCTGTATTCCAAATATAAACGTTAAACCTTATTTCTAAACCTAATACAATAAATATAACATATATTCATCGTAAATATTGAAACCTATCCCTAATTTTTAACATAAACAAACAACACTAAATGTAGCAATAATGGAACTCAAAACGAAATAACGAAAAACACAAAACCAGAAAATGAACATGAATAATTTAGACATTGTCATTCAGCCACCAATACCTAGACTACTCCGTCCCAGCTCAACCAGCCTCAACAAATCTAGCAAATGAGTCTCCCTATTGTAATTTCCTGGTGAACTCAAACTTGGAGGATATTTTATTTTCTTAACTTTGGCCCCTCTATATGTGTGATATATAATTGAAACACTGGCAGAATAAAAAAAAAACGATTCATATCCAAATACATGAATGCTTCTGGAGGAACGAACCCAGTAGTGAGACAAGTCTCAATCTATATGATGGAACGGCTATGAAATCCAAGGGTTTTACTCACAGTTACAGATCTTGCGATATGATTCTGAAGAAGTTTTAATATGAAGATATCGATTCTCGTCATGTTAGTAGTTTTTAAAATTTTTCTATTTGATATATAGTGTTTCCGATTCATCTAAGGCTTTCTGTATAAGCCAGTACATGCAAAAAGATATTTCTTTTCGAAAATTACTAATCTTAATCCATAATACTAGCACTCTGGTTGTGCCAGAGCTGACATCCATTTGTCAAAACCGGTCTAACTACCATCTTGTAAAAGATAACTTTGACCTTGTGATCAATGCGTCTGGCATTAAAGAGTTGTGAAGGGCCATGACTACATCTTGTGATTTACTGAGCATGACTTTGACATCTTCAGTATAGTACAGATACTGATCGAGATGAATACCGAGACAGCGAACACAGGATTTATGTGGTACCCGTTCTGAACTACCCTCACCAGTCATAATATGGAAACCCTTCCAACTACGTTTCCGGTCTTGACTGGTCCTGGGCAGAAAAGCTGAGGAGTATTAGCTGACAGGCACCAGATGTCGTTTTTGTGATTGTGAATAGTTTATTCTGTAAGAAGTCTCGAGTGAATGTACCAAATCATACTCAAAAAGTAGTCATGGTCCTTCGCGACACATTGTTCAAAATGTCAAAGTTATCTGCTAAAAGACCTTGGTTACGCTAGTTTTGACATTTGGATGTCAAATCTTATACAACCAGAAGTGCTAGTACAATGGATTAAGATTAAGGGGATTGATTGAAAATACCATACGAGAGTCGATATCTTCACATTGAAACTTCTTCGAAATCATATTGCAAGATCTGTGATTGTGAGCGAAAAGCCCTGGATTTCACAACCATTCCACCCTACCGATGGGTATATTAAGATTTGGCTCACTACTGGCTGCGTTCCTCTAGAAGCATTCATAAATTTGGGCATGAATCGATATGTTTTGATTCTAGCGGTGTCTCGATCATGTATAACATATATACTCGTAGACAGGCCACTGATAAGAAGATAAATATCCTCCGAATTTGAGTTCACGAGACTAATGATTCTAAGGGAGATACTCATTTACAAGATTTGTTGAGGCTGGTTGAGCTGAGATGGAGCAACCTAGGTGTTGGTAGCTGAATGTCAATTTCTGAATAATTCGTGGTTATCTAGTTTTGTTTTATGTTTTTCGTTACTTAGTTTAAAGTTTCGGCTACATTTCATGTTGTTATTGTTTGTTTATATTAAAAATTAGAGATACGTTTTAGTGTTTAGGGTTGGCAGATGTCATTTTTATTATATTAGGCTTAGGCATGAGGTTTAATGTTTAGGTTATAATGTGTTTGATTGAATTTTATTTGAATTAGGTTATAACATAAAATAAAAGTTCGCTGCTGAGTTAGTATTTGAATTAATTTTTGAGTACTGTTGGTTGGTTTTTTCTCTTTTTAGGGTTTTGTAAAATAATTTTACAAAACCCTTCTAAAATCGCGTCCTGTCTGTCCGTCTGTCTGTCCGTCCGTCCGTCCGTCCGTCCGTCCGTCCGTGTGTCACAGCAGTTTTTCTCGGAAACTACTGAAGCTAGAAGCATCAAATTTTGTACGTAGGTGTAAAGTGGTGATCTCTTCAAAGTTCAACTACTAAAAAATTTTATAAGGTTTTTAAGGAGGGTCTCCCCATGTAGGGGAGTGACCCCCCGAAAAAAAAATTTCATTGAAGGTAGCCGATATGGGTATCAAATGAAAGGTCTAAATGAGAACTTTTCAAAACAGGTTTTAGTTTGGCAAAGTTTGCTTCGAGGGGCGCACAGGGAGGGGAAATACACGAAAAATTTGTGTCCCCCCCCCCTCGCGATTGGACACCTTCCATCCGAAAAATCTGAAAAAAATCAAGAATGTAGGCCTTGATGAGTACAACAACAACAAATACATGAGAAGTCGCAATTCACTCAACTTTGTTAGTAATAGTATGATTTATCGATTTTTTGTTTTCTTGAATAAAATCTTAACGGTACCCTTAAATTCAATGAAATTCAGTACACAGATGTTTATTTATAAGATTGATTAACCCTGCAAGTTTCATAAAGATTGCATCATATTTAGCGAAGTTATAGCGGTTTGAATTTTCCTGTGTTACTATGGAACAATATGCGCTGCATGTATTACTATGGCAACATATGGCCATGGAACAACATGCGCTTTTTACCGACTCAGACACTACAGTTTTGCTAGGATTTGCATGAAAATTTCAGGAATGATAGGTGTCATGACTAACTTTGAGAATCAGTTCAGCTAGTGGTATCAGTAATCGTAAAACAAAATAGTGGCTGTTTTAAATGCAAAGATTGAATAATGTTGAGTTATTTTTTCCCAACTTCAACGTTTAAGGTGCATGCTTTGAACACTTGATTCAATTTAATGAATGACTGAAGCTGAGTACCTACAATTAATACTCATAAGTGAAACAAGTCAAGGAGGCGGGAGGGAGCTTCTAACAAAAGGGCTTTGTAACAACTCTATAATTCGAAAAAATTGGCTATTAATCGATGATACAGTACAGGAGAGTGGCCCCTGAAAAAAAATTCATCAAACGTAGCCGATATGAGTATGAAATGAAAGTTTTCATGGGAGCTTTTCAAAACAGTTCTTAAACTGTCAGTTTTTGCTTCAGTGGGGGCACAGGGGGGAAATACATGAAAAATGTGTTTCCTCCCTCGCGAATGGACATCTGAAATAATTATCAAGGGAAATATTTATGAGTATAACAATAACAAAAACCTCAGAAGTCTAAATTCTTTCAACTTTGTTAATAATAGTATGATCTTCGAATTTCACAGTTTCTCCAATAAAATCGTCATTGACATGCTTCTTGACTTTATTCAATCTGGTGACTGCATTTTGTAAATTGAATACAAAACCCTTCTGACATGAGCGTAGGTCTGTTTACCCAACTTGTTTCCAATTGAATCATAAAAAAGACAATAATCTTAATCAAAATGAATTTAAATTAGTCATGAAAATGTTTTGCCGCTACATGAATGAGTTGAATAATAATTTTTTTGAAAAATTATTAGAGAAGAAAAATGTTAGAAGAAGATGGTTTCGACGTGTGTACTAATTCTCCTCAGGCCATCGCTCTTAGATGCACACCGGTGATGGCGACCACCATGCTTAGAGGTGAGAGAGTTAATTTTAATTTTTCTACTTATGCGAACTCAATAAGTTTTTGAGAGAATTAGTACACACGTCGAAACCACTTTCTTCTAACAATTTTCTTCTCTAATAATTTTTCAGAAAAAATTGAAAGGCATTACTGAATATTTCTTTCAGCATTTCTACCGGATATAAGATTAGGAATGGTTGTAATCAATGCACAGGTTTTCCTCGACTGACTATGCCTGGTTAAAATAGGCATTATATTTAGCAGTATCCCTGATAGAGATAATGATCTGTACGATCCCACAACCATGTCCATAGTAGCCCAGTAATGTAAGGATATGTTTATAGAAACTATTTGAAATACGGAGCTGCTACGTCGACAATCTCTAGCCAATTGAGGCAGATTACAGAGATGCATCTGACAATTTTCATTTAACGTAGAAGAATGCCATCTGCTATCACTGCTTTTAGGGAAGAAAAAGAACGTATTCTTCCACGGACTTTAAATAGGACCACATCAATTTTCTATTCCAGTTAATTTCTGTAAAGTTCTATGTGACTACACTCGGATTAATAAGAAACTTACTTTCACATAACTCCGCACTGAATTTGTCCTTTTTACATTTCCGTGTATCACTATCAGGGTTGAAACTAAATGCCTAAATGCCCGTCATTTACGAAAATATAAGTCAGGCGCCAAATAGCCCCTTTCTTTGCACTTAAGAACCCCTCTCCGTTGTAGGAATCGATGATCAGATTTCTCTGTCGTGTTGTTGATGAGGAGTTATCGGCTTCCTAGTTCGTATTCCTATCACAAATCTCAACAGATTTGCTCTTGTCCAGATCCCTGATCTTAATTCTTTGCAATATGTTGTGATTGTATTTAGTCCCAAGTTAGAAGCTTGATGGCACCCAATTAATTCAAATGTTTCCCTCGGGCAATAGTGAGCTATTCGCATTAGGACACAGTCGGCCGCGTTAGTTGGTGTAAGCGCGGAAAAAGGCCCCCGACGTTGTCCACCATGAGACATCTTTCACCTATTGCGTATCAGTGGGATATGTCTAACACCACCAAGTTACTTTGATGTATGGTCAGCGCGTCCACTGCTCCAGTCGTTAACAATTCACACTTCAATCGTTTCACTGCGATTCTGATTCCATTGGGGAGCTGCCGTTGGTGGAAGCTCCAGCCACTGATGCTGGGTTTGATAATTAGACGCTGTAATAAACATCTACTACAGAACTTACCTGCAACGTCGTAAGAAACTGCAGATGGTGTAAGTGGAGGCGTAGTCATTCGCAATCCGGGATTATGTCCGGGAACATCCAACCCCAGGCGGCTACCACTGATACTCACGTCTGGCCGGTATCAGCACCCTGAGGTCTTGCAACGTGGAACTCTGCTTTTGCGCGAACCGGACGTATCCTTCTTCCTTTTGACACCTGTCAAATCGCGTTTCAGTGACAGCGAGTAGTTAAAAGGTGGCCCCTGAACCGTTGACGTGAATAGCGTAGGACACATGAATCTGCTGATTGGCGTTGGGCTAAGTCATTACAAATGTTAGGGCTAAGAGGCCAAAAGGAAAGAGTACATGGCTACTTTTTCAACAAATTCTTCGCCAGTGAATTGCAAACCCCGTTCCCATAACGAGGATTGGCCGAAAATTTCGGAGCTAGGGAAGCGCAACTTTAATCATCTTTAATTTTGATGACAATGATGTTCCTTTCAGTGGTTTTCCAGCTTAAGCAACTAGTATAATATTATTCGGTCATCATTCCATATACCAGAGCCCCATCGTTTTCATTTCTGCTAGCATTGCAGTCCCATTTTTGGGACCACCAGTGATTGGCGACTCATCAACAGCATTAACATATTTAGGAAAATCTTCACCGTTCAATTCGTGGTTATTTTGTCGCTTGTTGTTGTTAAAGTTATTTAAAAACAAGAAAACTTTCACAATGACCTAGTTTCAATAAAACACTTTTGTTATGGAGAGCAAACTACTCGTATGAATTTAAATGGCCGGAAGAGATGTTCAGAAAAAAATCAATGCATTACTACGAATTTTTTGCTTATCAGTTTTTCGGCTCATATAAAGAGTCTTAAACGCTCCCCCGGCGATGTCTCTGCTGCAAAAACATGACAATATAGTACGTAATTTCAACTTTAAAACCAAATTGCACACTAGCAACCAAATAAAAAGTGTAAACTTCTCTATTAATAAACAAAACAAACGATACTTGCACCCAAAGCAAGTTGATATTGCTCTCATAGATTAATGCAGATGATGCGCGCGAAAGAAAGATGGCCAAGATGGAAAACGCTATAAGTTTGAGCAGCCGTGGTTATTACTGTCGCTTTAAGCTTGGGTTTTTTCACCTCTAGGGAGAGATCCCTTGTCAGCGGAGGTAATAAAAGAGCTAACGCCGATTGGAGTGGTTTCTTTTTGCGTTTTTTTGTGGCAAAGAAGGCGCTTTATCTTTTTGGCGTGGACGATAATCAATTGTGGTTTTCATATTTTGTTTTTTTTTATTAAAGTGGACGAACAGCGTGGTAGTAACTTAAACAGCGGACACTTCACTACCTCTAATTTAATGGAGTTCACAAACTGTATTGCAAGAGCTTTGGATAACCAACTGCTAGTTGATGTGATCTTCAAAGGTTTTTCCATGGCCTTTGACACTGTGAATCATTTACTTATTTTTCGTAAGCTTGAAGCTCTTGGTATCTCGGGTGCTCTTCTATAATGGATGTAATCTTATCTTTCGTGTCGTCCCTGTCGAGTAAATCTCTCTGGTACTACGTCTAGTCCTTTTTATTCTTCATCTGGCGTTCCACAAAGTTCAATTCTTGGGCTTCTTCTCTTTCTGTTGTTCATAAATGATCTTCCCTTTGTAGTTAATTTCTCTTGCCTTTTGTATGCTGATGACTTCAAAGTATTTCGAGCAATCAAATCCCATTTAGGCTGTCAGCTCCTCCAAACTGATCTGAATGCTCTAAATAAATGGTGTGCTTCAAACTTTTTATGTCTGAACACTACTAAATGTCATAAAATGACTTTTTCTCTCAAGGACTCTCCCATTAATTTTAATTATATATTAAATGATGCTTTGCTCTCTGAAGTGTTCAGTCATAAAGACCTTGGAGTAGTTTTTGATCCAAAACTCAAATTTGATGCACATACTTTAAATGTAATTACTAGGGCGTCTATAGTTCCTGGGTTTTTCCTTAGACATGTGCATAAATTCAATAGCATCTCGTCTTCTATCCACATATTTGTTTGTCTTGTTTGCCTTTTGCTTGAATACTGTGCTGTTATCTGATCCCCCCGATATCCCTATGTCGTGTCTTCGTTAGAAACTGTTCAAAGAAAGTTTACGCGTTTTCTTTTCCTTAAGTTTAATTTGACGTATCAGCCCTATGAAAGTCACTTATCCTTCCTATCTCTTCCATCTCTAATATCCCGACGAAGTTATTTAGACCAATTTTTTTTGTATAAACTCTACTACTATCAAGTCCAGTTGAATATTTTTTCTGAGCTGCGTTTCCGACAAACATGTCGTTTATCTCGGATGAATTCTTATTTCGTTATCCCATATGCTAGAAATGATTCTTACTTCCATTCACCAATTTCAAGAATCATACGAAATCATAATAATCTCGAGCTTGCCCCTCTTCTTACGTAGCATTTAAGAAGAAACTGAAGACTTACCACTAGTTTAACTTTCAATTATCGACCTTTTATTATTTTTTTCATTTTAATATTGCTGTATTTATTCTTTGCGTTCCATTTTGTTATTGGATTATTCAGTCTGCAAGATGAAATAAATAAATAAATTATGTAAAACCCTTTGAATATCGGTTTTCATTGAATTTAAGGGTATCCATATGATTTTATTGGGGAAAAACAAAAATTCGATATTGAGTGAATTTTGAATTCTGAGGTATTTTTTGTTGTTGTGCTCATAAATACCTACCTCCATAATTTTTTCAGATTTTTTGGATCACAGGTGGCGCGAGGAGGGGGACACAATTTTTTCGCGTCTTTCCCCTTCCTGTACGCCCCCTGAAGCAAAAAATACCAGTTCAAGCCCTGTTTTGAAAAGTTCTCATTAAGACCTTTCATTTGATACCCATATCGGCTACCTTTGATGAAATATTTTTTTTGAGGGGCCACTCCCCGATATGGGGAGACCCCACTTTAGCACCTTGTTTCTGTACTGAAACTTTAAAGAGGGCATCACTTTACATCTATACACAAAATTTTAAGTTTGTAACTTATACGGTTTGCGAGAAAAAGTGCTGTGACACACGGGCGACCGGACGGACAAACGGACAGACAGCCGCGATATTAGTAGGGTTTTCTAAAATTATTTTACAAAACCCTAAAAAAAAATTAGTAAACTTGTGCAATGTTTTTATTATTTTGGAGAGTAAAGTTTCCACATTAAATTACTTGTTATATTTTTGGTATCTGGGATTTAACCACTGTTTCAGCCATTGGTGTAAACTTCTATGGAGTGATTATTGTAAGGAATAAAGTTAAATTACGCCTGGTGTCACAGCAATTCTTCCTAAACGAGTTTCGAAGGCGTGAAGGCTGTAATTGCATAGGGAGATTAAGGGTAGTTTTTGTGAAAGTATGAGCAGTTGGGCTTAAAAAGTGCAGAAAACCCAATTGGCGTCATAAAGAAGAGTACTTGCCAGTCGGGATCAATTCCTTTATCTTATATATATAATTCTCGTGTCACAATGTTAGTTACCATACTCCTCTGAAACGCCTTCACCGATTTCTACCAAATTTCATATGCATATTAAGTAGGTCTGAGAATCGGCTACTATCTATTTTTCATACCCCTAAGTTATAAGGGTTGTCCACCCCTAACATTTTTTTTTTAATTTTTGGACAAAAGTCTTTGTTTTTAATTTTCTATAATGTAGAATGAAAAATAAATACAACCATAAATTTTTACCCTTCTATCACCAATTCCTACCTTTTAATAGTTATTTTAGTAATTCAATCATTTTTCATCCCGCTTAATGATTGATTTTTAAATGTTTTTCATTTTATTTTGATTAAAATTTTCCTTTGATTGATTTTTTAAATGTTTTTCATTTTATTTCGATTAAAATTTTCCTGAGCTTATGGCAAATCTAAAACTTTTTCATAAAAATAAATATTTATTTTTTTTTATTAAAGTTTATTCCTGATATATACTTAGTGTTACCAGTGCTAGATTTTTAAAATTTTCCGCGCTTTTACTGGATCAACACTCATTTGCCAGACTATACCGATGTCATTTCCCAATAAACAGCACGGAGTAGGGATGAGACCGAAGCCGGTCTCCTGTTTCTCTCACACAATAAGACTTTTCTCACTCCCTCCACTTTTTTCAGCCATCGTTATTGTTTACGCATCAAGTGTAGTAGTAACGTTTGCAATTATCATTCTACTATCTCAGTGTAACACTCATATTAACTATTAATTATTCCTATATTATTAATAACAATAAAATTATCAGTTTTGAGTGTATTTTGCACGATTAGTTAATCAAGTGATTTACATAACCTCGAAAGTACTCAACACGTGTCACGAGCTCCCACCAACAACGGTTTTTGTGTTGTGAGTATACTTTTTTTTTATTTGTATCGAAAATGTTGTTGGCAATGGTCAAAAAAGATTCGACGAAGGTCAATTTTTATCAAAATTGGGCAAATTCTTTTTTGTATTCATTTTTTTCACCATTTCTAACAATATATTTTCGATATAATTATGAAAAATAAAATTTTTCGTTTTTGTAAAACAGTCTAATATGTGTGTTTTGTACAGTGAACAATGCCAAAAATGTCCAAAGGGGCTAATTTGAGCCGTAATACAAGTAGATCTAGAAGCATGAGAAATAGAAGGTCCCAAAGAACTGAAGAATAAATCCAGCAACAAAATACTGATGCACGTGTGAGCATGGCGCAATTGCGTCAAGAACAATCAGAAAATACACGAGCTGAACGCAATGAAGTAATAAGATTACAACAACGACTGAAAGCTGCTTGGCGTATCTTTGGTTTTCCGATTCATGAACGGGATCCAGTGATTGTTCAGTTAGCCGTCCATCTTGAAAACGATCAGCGAGTATATTTCACGAACGAGACAGATTGATCGTGCTATAAATCCACCTAAAACTACACTCACTGAATTTTTTGAATTGTGTAATCGTGCGGATGATTTTGGTGCCTTTGCACGATCATTACTCTATTCACAAGTACCACACTTTTTCACATGGGGTCAAACAAAAAAATGGATGCCCCGCAAGCAAGGCTCACCAGTTGATGCATGTCTCAATTTATTTAAATCAAACACCTTGGGGCGAGTATTTACAGTCAATCCAAGGCACACTGAGTGCTTTTATCTTCGACTGTTGTTGGTTAATGTTACTGGCCCATTATCATTTCAAGATATACGTAAAGTGAATGGGAAACTGTATCCAACGTATAAAAATGCATGCCTTGCACTTGGCTTGCTGGAAGACGACAATCAGTGGGAATGTATGCTTGCTGAAGCAGCATTGAACTGTACAGCAATACAAATTCGTCTACTATTCGCTATAGTGTTGACTATATGTTTCCCAGCCCGAGCGCAGATATTGTGGGGTAATCACAAAGATTCAATGACTGATGATATACGAGTATTGCATCAACATCCTACAGGGTGCAACGATCTAACGATAACATTCAGCGATGCTATGTACAATGAAGCATTAATTGCTATTGACGATCTCTGCATTTTCATTGCTAACTTATCACTCAGTCATTTCGGTTTGAATTCGCCAAATTGAACTGCATCTGATTTAATGAGCACTCAAATGAATCGTGAACTGCAGTACAACTCTGTAGAAATGGCGGCGATTGTTACTCGCAATATCCCACTAATGAATGAAGAACAAAGAGCTATTTACGACCGCATTATGCTCGCAGTTTCAGCAGGACAAGGTGGATTCTTCTTTTTGGATGCACCAGGTGGAACTGGCAAAACATTCCTTATTTCGCTAATTCTTGCTGAAATACGATCAAATAATGGCATCGCATTGGCCATTGTATCATCGGGCATTGCAGCAACTTTATTGGATGGAGGCAGAACAGCTCATTCAGTATTTAAACTGCCACTAAATATTCAAAATAACCCTGACGCAGTGTGCAACATAACAAAACAATCGTCCATGGCCACCATGCTGAAACAGTGTAAAATTATCATCT
This sequence comes from Odontomyia ornata, assembly GCA_963969285.1. Classification (NCBI taxonomy): domain Eukaryota; kingdom Metazoa; phylum Arthropoda; class Insecta; order Diptera; family Stratiomyidae; genus Odontomyia; species Odontomyia ornata. Next base: position 58,224,289 of record OZ017738.1, on the reverse strand, counting down.
GGGATGAATGTACTATGGCACGCAAACATTCGCTTGAGGCGTTGAACAGGACATTGAAAGATATTAAAAACAACGACAAACTATTTGGCGGCACTCTGTTAGTCCTTTCAGGTGATTTCAGACAAACACTTCCCGTCATTCCACGTTCAACATACGCTGATGAGATCAACGTTTGCTTGAAAGCATCTCCATTGTGGCATAATGTTGAAAAAGTACAGCTGAAAGTAAATATGCGCGTTCAAATGCTTCAAGATCCATCCGCTGAAACATTCTCAAAACAACTCTTAGATATCGGTGATGGACAAGTTACTATAAATGAAAATGGATACGTAAAATTACCGACCGATTTCTGCACAATCGTTGATTCGCAAGATACTCTCATTGAAAAAATATTTCCCGATGTACACAGAAAGTACATTAATCATGAGTGAAAGAGCAATTTTAGCGGGAAAAAATTTAGACGTTGACAAAATGAATCTGAAGATACTACAGTTGTTACCAGGGAGCTTGGTATCATACAAATCTATTGATACAGCTTGCGGTGCCAGCGAAGCTGTAAATTTTCCCACAGAGCTTTTGAATTCACTGGATTTGCCAGGCCTGCCACCGCATAATTTACAATTAAAGATTGGATCTCCGATTATCTTGCTTCGTTATTTGAGCTCGCCACGGCTGTGTAACGGTACGCGATTAGTCATTAAAAAAACGTTATCGAAGCCAGCATTTTAAATGGCAAATTCCGAGGTCAAAATATATTAATACCACGGACTCGTATTATACGTACAGATGTTCCAATTCAATTAAAACGTATTCAGTTTCCGATTAGATTGGCATTTGCAATGACTATCAATAAATCCCAAGGCCAAACGATGTCTGTTTGTGGCTTAGATTTGAGTACACATATTTTTCACACGGACAATTATACGTGGCATGCTCTCGAGTGGGTAAAGCATCCAGTTTGTTTGTGTTAGCTAAAGATGGGCTAACAAAAAATATTGTTCACGCTATAGCATTAAGAGATTGATATTATTTGTTGGTGTTACTGTCGCAATTAATTAAAAATATATAATTTTAAGAAAAAATTATAATAACAGAAAAAAATAATGTTTGGCGTTTGTTATTTTTATATTCCCTCATCGTTTACAGCGTTCCATGCCTATTTCACGCATGCACCACATCCTAACACACTTACAATAAGTTAATTATTTTTTGTCTACACTAGAAATTACCAAGAAATAATTTATATGACAAAACAACGTTTGCCGGGTCAGCTAGTTTTAATATAAATAATTGGTCCATTGTGTGTAGAGAAATAGGTGTAGACATAACCCGTGGCATAAATTTGTTTCCTTAAAAGTGTATCAACTGTTCTGGGGAGCCTCAAGCTCGCCAGTTAGCTCCTAGGGAAAGTTCAAGGGTTGGCAAGTTTTTACACACCATACTGCTTGAATTGTGATTTGCCGCACTCCAATCTTCCATACTGACTTCACCCGTAATTTACCGTTTTGAGCCGGGAAAAAAGTAAATAGTGCAGAACTTTTCCTACATTTTTGCAAATTAACTTTCTGGGATACAGCCATGATCTTTTCCAGGTATTAATTTTCAACGCAATCCTGGGTGTTCACCCTCGAGCAAAAATTGATAATAATGACTAAACAAAAGAATTCACTACAACTTATTGAAACTTTAATCAGTTGATTCTAAAGAACAAAACTAATCCAATGTGATACGATCGCAATTCAACTGAAAAACTAATACTTGCCACTTGTTTAGAAACTCGCTGATACCGAATCGATGTAGTAAATATTTCATACCAATTCATAAATTACAAGTGCAATAAAATATCCCTGTCTACCAAACAAGCACGTTCTGATATAGTCACCGAAAATTGGGCATACGCGATTTGTACATACAAATTTTGCATATTAGGTTATCAGGGAACAACAAAAATCAGAAAAGATTCTTCAAACTCATAAAAAGAACTGTCATAAGCAATAAAAACATACTATATTCAAATTAAAGTAGAGTACGGCATTAAAGCAGTTAGGTTAATAAATTTGTAGTTAAGGCGCAGCCCCCAGTGAAACTGAAAATTTGGGTAAACTTTACAGCCGTTTACCTCGGAAACGTTACGAATATTTGCAAAAATTTTTTGGCAAGAAGTCACAATGAACCTTTGGTTATCGAATCAACTCATTACATTTTGCAAAAAGTTTGCTGCAATAGTTATTAAATTCAAACAAAATAGCATGTTTTCGTTAAAATATGTAGTAGATCTCGGAAACTACTTAACGTACCGAGTTGATTTAAGCTACAGTTCTTAGATCTAAATCATTTGCAGTGAATTAACTCATCAAAAATTTTAAAAAGTTTTTTGTAAAAAAATTTCTAGAACAAAATGTGTAATTTGCACACACTGAACAAATATCATGCATGTACATTGATTTGTATCAAATTTCCACATTTTGTTCTAGGAATTTTTTTGCAAAAAAGTTTTTTAGAATTTTGATGAGTTAATTCACTGCAAATAATTTAGATCTAACAACGGTAGCTTAAATCAACTCGGTACGTTAAGTAGTTTCCGAGATCTACTACATTTTTTAACGAAAACATGCTATTTTGTTTGAATTTATTAACTTTTGCAGCAAACTTTTTGCAAAATGTAATGAGTTGATTCGATAACCAAAGGTTCATTGTGACTTCTTGCTAAAAAATTTTTGCAAATATTCGTAACGTTTCCGAGGTAAACGGCTGTAAAGTTTACCCAAATTTTCAGTTTCACTGGGGGCTGCGCCTTAAGTGATAAAAACACAAACGATAAGATCATGAATACGCTAACAAGCTCAAAATGTTCACCAAAACTTGAGATACTGACAGGAAAGCGAGATAGAACTTCGATGCAAAAAGCTTCATACATAACTTTAGGAGGTGTTCAAATTACTGAGCTAGATTTCAAGTGTCATAAATCAATAAATAAGTGAAAATCTATTGGAATCAAAACGGAAATGATATTTTGTGTCATAATGTAATAATGCGTCAATTGGTGGTGGACTGCATCAGTCAATCAAATACGTTGAAATGATATGTGCTTTACTATGGATTAGCCCTTGTTTGATTGCAATCATCCAACCATTTGAAAAAAAATGTTCTTTATGAATTTACGCTTTGAATCATAAAAAAGTAAATTATTTAATCAAACTCTTAACTCAACAACTGATACAAGAGCTGGGATGGATGTAATATACATATCAGTGCTCTTAACATTTGGGATGCTCCAGTGGCCTACTTTTCGCCAATTCAAAATAGAAACAGTAATCCACTAGACGGTAGGAAAAGTCGTTAATTTTGTACCTTCACTCATTTGTGATATTTCACTTGATATTACCACACGCATCGTCAAACCGATCTCGTTCGAATCTACAAATTAAACACAAAAAATAATAATCCATCACACAAGAGTTCAAATCCGAACGTTGGCGGTAAAATTTATTGTTTGGGTATCTCATTCCATGACCGTAGCGCAATTCAACGTCATATGGTCAATACCACGCTCAACCATGTGATTCATCATCATCTCTATTGCGTGACAACCCAAGCCGGGCCCTGGCCTCCATCATTAATTTCTTCCAATCGTCACGGTTCCGCAGCCTTGTTCACCAGTTATTTACTCCCAACGATATCCTGCCAGCTTCTATTGTGTCTTCCCATTGAGTCCTCAGTCTTCCCGCTGTACTCTACCCGTCAATATTCTTTTGGGTAACGAGTTTTCTCCATTAATTCTACATGGCTCACTCATTTCAATTTATGTAACTTTATGCAGGACGAAAAAGAAAGATCGTCAAACAGTTCATACAACTCATTGATGTAAAGAAGTCACCACTCTGTTCCTTGTTTCACTGGGCCGTAAATTTTCCGGAGCACTTTGCATTTAAATATATCTCCTGTCTTTTTGGATTAGCTCATCAGGGTTTCACTTCCATATAACAGCACAGGTTTGACGATTTTTTTGTAAATGGAGAGTTTATTTTGCCTGTACACCATTCTGGATCTTAGAATTGGAATGATGAAGTAGTATGCTTTATTTGCAGCGTTTGTGCAGCGTCCAATCTCGTCTTTTAAGGCGCCCCTTCTATTCAGGTTGGTTCCATGATAGTCGGTTGTAGTCCCCTACGGTTCGGTTTTGTCGAACTGGAATTTTTTTCTTCATTTGAGTCATGAATTTAGTTTTAGTTTCGTTAACTCGTAGGCCAATTCGGTTTGCTTTAGATTTTAAGCTCAGAAATGCTCATTTGGCATCTGAGTTTGAACTTGCCATAATATTGACGTCATCAGCATATGCTACTAACTGGGTGCACTTTAGCATTAGTATACTCGAGGTTTCAGCTGATGTCTTCCTGATGATGTATTCCAGCGTAATATTAAAGAGCATTGGAGCAAGTCCATCCCCTTGTTTAAAGCCAGATTCTGTTATAAATCTGCCCGCAAGTTCATCGTTTACCTTGACTTGGGACTCCGTGTTTGACATCGTGACCTTCGCTATGCGCACTAGTTTTGTTGGGACGCCAAAGTCAAGCATCGTTTTGTACTGCGCATTTTTGTCGGCACTGTTGTACGCTTGCTTGAAGTCTACAAACAGTTGATGCCCATCGATGTTATATTCCCAGCACTTTTCGGGTATGTGCTTTTCTGGCAGTATTTAGTCTATTATAGACTGTCCACTTCAAAAGCCTCCCTGATACTCTCCTATGATATTTTCATAGCACGGTTTTAATTTTCATTCTATGATTTTGGAGTGCACTTTATAAGACGTGCCTAGCGGAGCAATGCCCCTTTAATTTTCACACCTCAATTTGTCCCTCATTTTGTGTAAAGGACATATAACACTTTTTGGCCAGTCCTTCGGTAACTGTTCCTCTGACCATATTCTGCATAATAACCGATGCAGAAGGTTGACAACAGCATCAGAAGCTCAAACTCGATGCCGTGAACAAGGTTTGAATTTGGAAGCTGCTGCGCAAGTGGAGTGTGCCCTAACCCACAGCTCCACAAATAATTGATGTATATTTAAATTAAATAATCGCAAAATATCCAATCATAATGAAACGAGTTCGACTCATGGAAATGTTTATTCACCAAAAACACGCATTGACAGAATTAAAATCAAACCATTACAGATTTAAAATAATGGTAACATTATTTTGATGGGAAATGCAGACGAAAAAATCTGCATGAAAGAAAAAAGTGGTTTAGATCCAAGGTTGAGCAATAGGTGTATCGAATGGACTGGCCTTTAACTTGAGTTCTTCAACTTTTGAAAAGAACCACTTCCATGAAGTTCCTAAAGAGCCATCGACGGTTGATGTGGTCTCTCTCTCTTTAGTTTCTTTTGGATTTGATAACAGAGAGGGTTCAGCGAGGAATCTTCTTCTTAATCTTTTTGGAGTGAACAAATGGAAAATTGTATGGTGGAATATCGTCTCAAGGTACCAAAGAATTTCAAAGTGGAAAGTAATCACACGAGTTCATGCGGGAAATTATCAATAATTTAGAAAACAAAAAATACAGCCGACATTTTGGAGGATGATAGTAGGTGTTTATGAGTACAACAAAAACAAATACCTTAGACGTTGAAATTCGCTTAACTTTGTTAACAATAGTATGATATTCGAATTTCAGAATTTCCCCTATAAAATCGCATCGATACCCTTCAACTATACCAAGTTCAATATTTAAGTAGTTCTACAAAAGACCCTGAAACTTTGTAAGTTTGAACGGAAGTTATAGCTGTTTGAAATTTCTCGAATTACAACAACAATAACACATGATCTGCGGTTTCGATTAGATCTTCTTGAAATTTTCAAATAAGGTCAATAACATCAATATTTTTGAGAATTCATGATTTGAGTGATTTTTGTTGGTTTGCAACAAAATGGCGAACGTTGAAAATATAAAAACGTTGAATTTTCTCCTAAATGTACACATCTCTTTGACATATTTCTTGACGTTATTCATTGCTTGTGACTGCATTTCTGAGCAGTTGGGTACAAAACCCTCCTGACATAAGCGTAGGTCTGTTTACCCAACATGTTTTTATCTGGTTTTTCGCACGAAAACGCAAATTCTTTCAAACGGGGAAGTGTAATCACGCGTGGAGTTATAGAAAAAGCTTTGTAATCAAAGATATAGTGAAAGTTTGGTGCCACGAATATTTGGAGCTTGACATTCCAGAGGATTCATTTGGGCTAAGAGGTGATAAGGGGTCGTGTAGATAAATTGCCTCCGGTTGGAATATAGTAAACCCAATAAACATCAAAACTGGCGGCATTTTTTCGGATAAATTAAATACGGTTAGGATAAAGCGATATCATGAATCGAAGTGAGACCATCAAAACTGGCGACAATTATTCCAGGTAGCTCTCTCTGTGTTAATGAATGGCATCAACCTACCTCGTCTCCATTAGAAAGCCGGGACTCCTAGGTCTTCAACTGGAACATGCCAGTTAAAATCCATAACAAGGTACAAAACAGCCGATGCAATTTAAGGAATCTTTGAGCGGCTTAAAAATTATTACACAGTTGCAAAAATGGAAAAATGTAATTTAAATGAACACTAACTCTAAGGTAGAGCTAATTTTTAGGGTTTTGTAAAATAATTTTACAAAACCCTACTAGTTTCGTGACCAGTCTGTCCGTCCGTCCTTCCGTCCGTCCGTCCGTGTGTCACAGCAGTTTTTCTCGGAAACTACTTAAGCTAGAAACATCAAATTTTGTGTGCAGGTGTAAAGTGGTGATTTCTTCAAAATTCAACTACAAAAAAATTTTATAAGGTATTTAAGGGGGGTCTCCCCATAAAGGAGAGTGACCCCTCCAAAAAAAATTTCCTCACAGGTGGCCGATATGGGTATGAAATGAAAGGTCTTGATGAGAACTTTTCAAAACAGGTCTTAGTTTGGCAAATTTTACTTCATGGGGCGCACAGGGAGGGGAAATAGACGAAAAATTTGTGTGCCCTCCCCCCCCTCGCGATTGGACATGTGTGATCCGAATAATCTGAAAAAATGGGGATTGTAGGCTTTGGTGAGTACAACAACAAATACGTTAGAAATCACAATTCACTTAACTTTGTTAGTAATAGTTTGATTTATCGATTTTATGTTTTCATGAATAAAATCTTAACGGTACCCGTAAACTCAATGAAATTCAGTATGTAGATGTCTATTCATGAGAGTAATCTATCCTTCATAAAGATTGAATCGTATTTAGTGAAGTTATAGTGGTTTAAATTTTCCTGTATTACTATGGAACAATATGCGCTGCATGTATTGCTATGGCAACATATGGCTATGGAATAACACGCGCTTTTTACCGACTCAGGCACTACAGTTTTGCTAGGATTTGCATGAAAATTTCAGGAATGATAGGTGTCATGTATATCTTTAAGAATCGGTTCAGCTAGTGGTATCAGTAATCGTAAAGCAAAATAGTGGCTGCTTTAAATGCGAAGATTGAATAATTTTGAGTTATTTTTTCCCAACTTCGACGTTTAAGGTGTATGCTTTGAACACTTGATTCAATTTAAGGAATGACTGAAGATGAGTACCTACAATTAATGCTCATAGGTGAAACAAGTCAAGGAGGTGGGAGAGAGCTCCGAGCAAAAGGGTTTTGTAACCATTCTAGGATTCGAAAAAATTGGCCATGAATCGATGATAACAGTACAGGAGATTGGCCCCTGAAAAAAAAAATCATCAAACGTAGCCGATATGAGTATGAAATGAAAGTTTTCATGGGAGCTTTTCAAAACAGTTCTTAAACTGTCAGTTTTTGCTTCAGTGGGGCCACAGGGGGGAAATACATGAAAAATGTGTTTCCTCCCTCACGAATAGACATCTGAAATAATTATCAAGGGAGATATTTATGAGTATAACAATAACAAAAACCTCAGAAGTCTAAGTTCGTTCAACTTTGTTAATAATAGTATGATCTTTGAATTTCATATTTTCTCCAATAAAATCGTCATTGACATGCTTCTTGACTTTATTCAATATGGTGACTGCATTTTGTAAATTGAATACAAAACCCTTCTGACATGAGCGTAGATCTGTTTACCCAACTTGTTTAGTCAAATTCGGAAAAAAGTTTGCCCTTCATCCGCTTCACTCTCGACTGCAACACATTTAAAAATGCAGCATTTTCAGGTCCAATCATTGTTAACCGTGTATCGGCCGATTTATACGTTTTTTGTTAAAATTAGAATTCAGATAATGGCATTAAGTATTTTTTTAAGTACACTCTTTAAGAAACATTCTGCTAGAAATGTTGTACCAGAGAATGATTTGATTGCGTAACTCTATACCAAAAGGAGTATTCAATGCTTTCCTTAATTTTCTATTTCGGACTATTTCCTACCAGATCAAGCCTGTACACTTTAAACTAATTTGAACTTAGCCTCACCCCCCGATCGTGCTAATATTGCAACACAGATTCACTGTCGTGTATCAAATTCTTATAGACGGCTACAGTCAAAATCTCAACTGAATCGAACTCGTGGTTTTGTTTTGACCGTGTGTGGAGTGTGCGTATCCAGGGATTTTAGAAAAATGGAGAAAGAGCAATATCGGTTGGAGATTCAATTCTTATTTTTGGAAGGGAAATCACGCGGAAAAATCAAAGTTCGCTTAGATACTGTGTACGGTGACTTTGTTCTTGCAAGAGTAACCGCAAACAAATTGGTTTAACGAGTATCGATGTGGTTGTACGTCAATTTTTGATGAACCGCGCCCAGGTGCCCTGAAACGGCTACCACGGAGGATAACGTGACAAGAACCCACGTGCTTGTATTGACAGATAGTAAGCAACTCAAAAACCTGCGTTGATCATATTCTGCTTGAAATTTTTAGCATGAGAATCTATCAACACAATGGGTGCTACGTTTGCTCACTCCAGACAGCAAACGTAATCATGAGACCACTTCAGGGTAGTGTTTGATGCTGCTTAAGCGCAATTTGAAGGCATTTCTGATTAATTTCGTGACCGTTGACAAAACATGACTCCACTCGTATACGCCAAAAACCAAGAAGCAGTCAAAACAATGGACTTCGCCCAATTTGGTCCCGTGCGACTTCTTTTTGTTTCCATACTTGAAAAGTCCACTCGCAGGGTAGAAATTTGCGTTGAATTAAGAGGTCATCGCCACCATGGAGGCTTGCTATGCAAACCTAGAGAAAACTATTTTTCAGACAGGTTAAAGAGATTGGATCATCGCTAGGTTAAGTATATGGATCGAGCTAAGAGGAGATTACGTTGAGAAATAAATCACCACTTTTCCAAAATTTTCGTTTTCTTTGTGAACTAAGTACTTATCGGACCACCCTCGTACCTAAGATCTTATTTAAAATGTTTTATTAGGAAATACTAGGAACATTGACTCCAATTAAATTTGATATAATGGCTAACAATTCACGAAACAGGAAAGTACAATTAAACCTATTAGTACTATTAATTAGTCAGCTCTGAAAAATCAAATAATAATCTCTCATTACTGTGTATATAGAAGCAAGAGAGAAATTTATGTCATCAATAAATCATTTATTGTTTTTAATAGTATCAATAATGCATTAGATAAAATGCTTTATTGTATATTTAGGATGAAAATGGGAATGGTTGTGGACCATTGGACTTTATTACAACCTTTTTCGCCCTTTGTTGATCGCATGATGAAGTTTGCACATTTGCTGGCCGAATTTACCCTTTTTAACGAGTCAAATGGAATTTTTGAATTGAACTACATATATGGTAGTTAGGTTAATTAGCGATAAAGTTGAATGTTTGCTATTGACTGTCATGAATATTTTGCAATGAAATAGGATAACACTTTATTCCAGCAGCTATGCTAATTTGCAAATTTAAAATTCAAAACTTTTCAAAATTAAATCAATAATTTAATTGTTGGTCGAAATAATTACATTTGGTTACTGAATATGGTGAATACAAGTATATGTGATTCTTAAATTAGAGAAACATTTTATTCTATTTAGAAATGTCTATGGAAAGGATCTATAATGTTGCGGTATTTAGGTATCTTCTTGCTGATAATGGAACTTAATTTACTTTGTTCCCGAAATCATGCTTGCTGATATGGCTTGCCACAGCAATTAATTAAAATACAAACAAATTAAAGAATAATATTTTATTCTGGAAACATGTGCGCAGTAACAGCCTTCGGGTACTCTCATTCTATAATAAATGTTTTTAAGAATCAAATTTTAACTCATATCGCTTAACTGCTTGACTTTAATCCACAATACATTATATTGTATATAAAGTCAATGTTGGCTAGTTTTGGCATAATGCTTTCAACCCTTGAATGCTTTCTAACATTTGCATAAATTACACTCTCAACGATTTCCGTGAGGGGATTGATACAGCAACCAGGTGCAAATCCTGGGGTTAGCTTTGTCACTTGGATTTCTCTGAAAGATGCTAGATGTCACCAAACAACAGTGTTGTCGAAGATAGTTTGAAACAATATATAAACTCGTATGGTACAAAATAATACACAAAAATAATTGTCTTCTCCGAGGCGGTAAAGCTAGCAAAAATTGTTGTAAATCCTGCAGATTATATATTGCAATGAATGCTCAATGAAGCAGTTTTATCCCGAATAACACTAAAATTCAAGAACATTGGTACCACTACAAAAATCGCTTTATAGGCCGTTACAATGTAAATTGCACAACATTTCCTTGCCTAGCGCTTCCGTTGAATTCATTCTGGATTTACTGTCGCTCAGATTGACGAAGGTTGAATTTAGAGATTTATATGCGATTTGTGTGGCACTACCAGCACTACAAACTCCCCAGTAGGAATGGCGCATATCTGGCAAACAGTTGGGAGTAGTTTGATGGTATAATGAATGAATGGCTTTTCAGATAGCGTAACGCATCGTTTGCTTTTGAAACTTAGCCATAGCTCGCATGAAATAGAGAAATTATCTTCGGCTCAAATGGCTGAGACTCCTGCAAAAGGACACAGCTATAATTAATTTATGTACTGGCAAATCCTAAAACGGTCCTTGCAAAATGATCTCTAAATCTTATTTGCCTCTATTTCATTCTATAACAGTGTCTATTCGAAACTAAGGGAGAAACCTTTAAAATTTTCTGCGCTCGTAAATTTTTAGAGATTTTCCCAAGCGCCATCAGGTTGAGGTGATGTATAGTATTAAAGCCATATAAAATGGTCTGATAGAGGTCACTTGGGTGTGTCACTGGCAGGTTAATTATTCTGGTGCCAACAGTGTGGTTTGGTCGACGTATATGATCCCAGCAGTTTTCGGTAGGGACAAAAAGGACAAGTGAATTAACTATAGAAGAGAAGTTAATGGCTTTAATTGAGTCCGGTTTTCACCCGCTTTGGGTGACAAATGCTTTTAAACGTAACTTCGAGGTAGAGGAAAATGTATCCGTAAATCTTTTTTTTTCATTCAAGATAAATTACGGTTGCTTTATATTATGTTATGTTGCATAAATCCAATATAATTCTTCGATTTCCTGAAACTAAAAAATTTATGTGTGGTTTTATCTATACTATTTTTTCATAATCGTATCCTGCCCATCAGTGCATCCGTCTTGCATGGTAGTACTTTAGCCATTTAGTACATTTGCCGGAAAGGCAAATTTCTTGTACGCACCCGTATTTTTAAAAGCAAATAATGATTTTATTGGGCGATACTTTGAAAGCCAATCATTTTTTAGAACAAGTAAAAGTAGAAGAAGAGTCCTTCTACGAGTACCAGAACGTTATTTTATAACAATTAGTAAATCAAACAACACTTTCTGAATATTAAAACTTGGCTCATACATATATTCCATGAATTGAGCTCGGAACAATAATAAAGGGTTTTCCGATAAGAGGTGTTATTTTGAATAGCCCGCTATTTCGGTAGATGCCTCTTTTGGAACTGTCATTTTTTAGGGTTTTGTACTAAAATACAAAACCCTATTGCAATCATGACCTGTGTCCGTCTGTCCGTCCGTCCGTCCGTCTGTATGTCACAGCACTTTTTCTCCGAAACTATAGAGGCTACAGCCATAAAACTTTGTGAGAAGGTCAGAAATAGTGACTTCTTGAAAGCTTAAGGGTGGAAAAATTTTTCAAAGTGGTTTAAGGGCGGTCTCCCCATACAGGGAGGTGACCCCTCAAAAAAAAATTTTCACCATTCGTAGTCGAGTAGGGTGGCATTGGAAAGGTCTCAATGAGATCTTTTCAAAACAAGTCTTAAAATTGCCTTATAAGTACCGAGGCGGCAGGGGCAGGGGAAATATACGAACTTTTCGCGTACCCCCCCTCGCAATTGGACACCTTCCATCCGAAAAATCTGAAAAAAATCATGAGTGTAGGCCTTAATGAGTACAACAACAAAAAATACATGAGAGGTCGAAATTCACTCAACTTTGTTAGTAATAGTATGATTTATCGATTTTATGTTTTCTTGAATAAAATCTAAACGGTACCATTAAATTCTACAAAATTTAGCAAGCAGATGATTATTTATGAGGTTTCATAAAGATCGAATAGTATATGAGGAAGTTAGAGTGATTTGAATTTTTCTGTGTTACTATGGAACAATATGCCCTGTATTACTATGGAAACATATGGCTATGGAGCCGTATGCGCTTTTTACCGACTTAAACACTACAGCTTTGCTAGGATTTGCATGAAAATTTCAGGAATGATAGGTATCATGAAGATGAGTACATACAATTGAAACAAGTCGAAGAGGCAGGAGAGAGCTCCTAGCAAAAGGACTTTGTAACCATTCTAGGATTCGAAAAAATAGGCCATGAATCGATGATTACAGTACAGAGGAGTGGCCTCTGAAAAAAATTTCATGAAAGGTAGCCGATATGAGTATCAACTGAAAGTTCTCTATGAGAGCTTTTCAAAACAGTTCTTAAACTGACAGTTTTTGCTTCAGTGGGGGCACAGGGGGGGAAATACATGAAAAATGTGTTTCTTCCCTCGCGAATGGACACCCATGATCTAAAAAAACTGAAAAAATTATCAAGAGAGATATTTATGGGTATAACTATAACAAATACCTCAGAAGTCAAAACTCTTTCGACCTTGTTAATAATAGTATGATCCTCGAATTTCACATTTTCTCCAATAAAATCGTCTTCGACATGTTTCTTGATTTTATTTGTTGCTGGTTACTGCATTTTGTAAGTTGAGTACAAAACCCTTCTGACATGAGCATAGGTCTGTCTACCCAACTTGTTTATATTTAACAAGTAAAAACTACGCCATCAATAAAACTGGAACGATACATGCTTCAACAATGCATTGAAATTATTAAAATTCACTATTAATAATGATGAAAGTTTGGCGGAATCGGTTCGGTTCGGTTCTTTCGTATTTTTGGGTTGTCATGAAGCACCTTGTCAGACCACAATACAGAAATTGGTGGAAAAATTCGAGCTGTTGGGACAACTTAATGATGTGAAGAATAAAATTCATGCATGTCACTCACGAACAGCCGAGAATATTGATGCTGTAGCCGAAAGTGTTGAAGAAAATCCAGGTTTGTCCATTCCTCGTCGTTCTTTGGAATTAGGCATTCCACAAACGTCATTACACCGTATTTTGCATAAGAATGGGTCTTAAGGCTTATAAAGTTCAGTTAACATAATTATTCAAGCCGGTCGATCATCAACAACGGCGTGTCTTTGCTGATTGGGTCCTTGAAATGCATGAAAATGATCCGAAATTCCATCGAAAAATCATCTTGAGTGATGAAGCCCATTTCCACCTCGATGGCTTCGTCAACAAGCAAAATTGTCTCATCTGAGGCTCAGAAAACCCAAGAATTATTGTTGAAAAGCCTCTCTATCCTTAATGTGTGAGTGTTTGGTGCGGTTTATGGTCCGGCGGACTCATTGGACCTTACTGGAGCAACAGTTATGGTGAATGGATTGCGCTATCGGGAGATGATTAATGATTTTTCATGGCCGGAATTGGATGATATTGATCTATACAACGTTTATTTTTTACAAATGGCACTACGTTCCCCACAAGCAACAAAACCATTGATCTTTTACGGGCTACTGATGCAACGAAACATGAGTAGATAGTGAATGGATTGATATTAACTCGACATGCCTGTCTCAGTTGCGTGTGATTTGGCAGGCGGGATGAATGCTATACGAGGAGGACTTGCAAGTCCCTTAGTAATTGTAATTAGTCAGCTTCAAATGATAATTCACAAGCCATACAAAATAGATTAATCGCTTCCTGCCTCTTAAGCTCATGTAGTTCGGCTTTCATGCTGGAATCTTCAGCGAATACAAGGCAATCAATGGTTATATGCCTTGATCATTGAGGATTATTATTACTTACTTTGTGGAGCAACCAGACTAGTAAGTGTCGCAGATATCCAAAAAAACATGATATAAGAATTTCTAACTCCGCAGGTGTCTGGAGTGCTGATAGTGGGTAAATTTTGGTGCTGAGTGGATAAAAAACCTCTTGTGAATAAGGAAACGAGCGGGTGGAAGTCATCGAGAAAAACAAAACAAGTTGGGTAGACAGACCTATGCTCATGTCAGGAGGGTTTTGTACTCAACTTACAGAATGCAGTAATCAGTAACGAATAAAATCAAGAAACATGTCATGTTCGAGGATCATACTATTATTAGCAAAGTTGAAATAATTTTGACTTCTGAGGTATTTGTTATAGTTATACCCACAAATATCTCCCTTGATAATTATTTCAGATTTTTTAAGATCACGGGTGTCCATTCGCGAGGGAGGAAACACATTTTTCATGGATTTCCAACCCCCCCTATGCCCCCACAGAAGCAAAATATGTCAGTTTAAGAACTGTTTTGAAAAGCTCTCATAGAGAACTTTCAGTTGATACTCATATCGGCTACCTTTCATGAAATTTTTTTCAGGGGCCACTCCTCTGTACTATAATCATCGATTAGAATGGTTACAAAGCCCTTTTGCTAGGAGCTCTCTCCTGCCTTTCTGACTTGTTTCAATTGTATATACTTATCTTCATGATACCTATCATTCCTGCAATTTTCATGCAAATCCTAGCAAAGCTGTAGTTTCTAAGTCGGTAAAAAGCGCATATGGCTCCATTGCCATATGTTTCCATAGTAATACAGCGCATATTGTTCCATAGTAATGCAGGAAAATTCAAATCGCTATAACTTCGTTTAATACTATTCGATCTTTATGAAACTTTCAGGAAAGATTAATCTTATAAATGGTCATCTTTGCACTGAATTTTATTGAATTTAAGGGTACCGTTTGGATTTTATTCGAGAAAACATAAAATCGATAGATCATACTATTACTAACAAAGTTGAGTGAACTTCGACTTCTCATGTATTTGTTGATGTTGTACTCATTAAGGCCTACATCCATGATTTTTTCAGATTTTTCGGATGGAAAGTGTCCAATCGCGAGAGGGGGTACGCGAAAAGTTCGTACATTTTCCCTACCCCTGCCCCTCTCGGTACCGATAAGGCAATTTTAAGACTTGTTTTGAAACGATCTCATTGAGACCTTTCCAATGACACCCTACTCGACTACCAATGGTGAAATTTTTTTTTGGGGGGTCACTTCCCTATATGGGGAGACCCCCCTTAAACCCCTTTGAAAATTTTTTTTACCATTGAACTTTCAAGAAGTTACCACTTCTGACCTTTCCACAAAGTTTCATGATTGTAGCTTCTATAGTTTCGGAGAAAAAGTGCTGTGACATACAGACGGACGGACGGACGGACACAGGTCGTGATTGCAATAGGGTTTTGTATTTTAGTACAAAACCCTAAAAAAATCAGCAAGAGGTTAACTGCCGAACAAGCCATTTTCCATCGCCACTGTGAAAACATCTTGGTTGCAAAATCGCCAGATTTTGTTTGGTAACATCTTAGAGGCTATGCACCATGCGGTGTGTTAAATCACAATTGGCCACCGAGATCTTGTGATTTAACACCCTGCAACTGCTTCCTTTGAGGTCACGTAAAAGAAAGGTCTACGCAAACTGCCCAGCGTCAATTCAATACCTCAAAGATGGAATTCGTGAGGCTATCGAGGATATAGGATAGCCACTTTGCAATTTGGTTATGGAAAATTTCATGAAAATGATATGGTCCTGTAAGCGTGGTCATGGTATTCTTTTACCTGATGTTATTTTATACTATTAATGGCATTCCTTCTTCTTTATAATGAAATAAACATCCAATCTTCTTCTTCTTCTTAGCCCTACAGCCCCTGTCGGGCCTTCGCTTCCTGTAAGCACCACCTCTAACTGTCTCGGTCCGTTGACTGCGTCTTCCAATTCCGAAATCCGAGCAGGGACGAGCTGTCTACGTTGACCGAGTCAGACCAGCGCTTCCTTGGTTTCCCCACTAGCCGCCGGCCTTCAGTCCTCCCAACGAATAACTTCTTATGTAATCGTTATTCGTCCATACGATTCATGTGTCCAGCTCATTGCAGCTTCCACAGTCTTACAATCCTTGAGACCTCCGGTTCGTCAAAAATTTCATACAGCTCATGTTTGTATCGAATTCGCCATTGGTCCCCGTGTAGTTTCACACCGATTAGTCACCTCAGGACCCGTTGCTCAAAGATACTCAATATATTTGCGGATACTTGGGTTAAGGTCCATGTTTCACACGCATAGCATAACAGAGGTCTTATCACAGATTTGTATACTTGGAGCTTTGTTTTCCTGTGTATCCAGCTGGTCTTCAAGATCGAATATTTTATTTGCTAGCTGCATTATTCGGCGTATTTCGTCTCTTTCATTGCCCGTTTTCGTTATTTTGGCACCTGAATACACAAATTCACTAGCATTCTCAATAGTGTATCCACCAAGTGTGATATTTTGTGTATTCGAGGTATTTTACCTCGCTGGGTCATGAGCTTTGTTTTATTTTCATTGATTTGTAGCCCTACTAGTTTTGCTTTGCTGTCAAGTTTCAGGAAGAGTTCTTTGGCAGTTGTCAATGACCGTGACAGAATGTTGATGTCGTCCGCATAGGCCACTACTTGGTTCGAATTGTATAGTAATGTACCTCGCGTATTGACACGTAGCTTCCGTATGACCTACTCCAGAGCCAAATTGAATAGCAATGGGCCAGCCCATCTCCCTGCCTTAGTCCGATATTTGTGTCAAAGGCATCGGTGAGTTGGTTATTGATGCAGACCTGAGAGGTTGTCGACGTCATTGTCATTTTGGTAAGACGAACTTATTGGCTGGGATGCCAAAATCAAGCATTATTTGGTACAGTACGTTACGATCAATACTGTCGTATGCTTGCTCGAAGCCAACGAAAATTTGGTGTACATCTATGTTAAATTCCCAGCATTTTTCAAGTACCTGCTTGACTGTGAGAATTAGGTCCGTTGTTGATCTAACTGCCCTGAAACCACCTTGATACTCCCCAATAACACTGTTGGCGTATGATCCGATTTTATTTTCTAATATCCTTGGAAATATTTTGTACGCCGTACAAAGTATTGATACGCCTCTGTAATTTGCGCACTGTAGCTTGTTTCCTTTTCTGTGGATAGGGAATATAATTGATTGGCTCGACTCTTCCGGTATATGTTCTTGTTGCCAAATATACTGGATGACTTTGTGAATAGCTTTTTGAACACTACTGCCACTATATTTGATGCGCTCCACTGGAATCTCATCAATGCCCGGCGCTTTATTATTCTTTTGGGCGTTGATGATGGAACAAACTTCATCCAGAGTTGGTGGGGCCAACGGAAGTTCTCCGCAGTCATCTATAGGCTCCGGAAGATTAAGGGGTTTCTTGAAATATGATGCCCCTCTTTCCTGTATCTTGATTTCATGAGCGATTATATTGCCACTTTAATCACGACAGGCCGTGATTTTGGATTGATAACCCTGTTTCAGGCTTTTCATTACTTTGTTTGCTTGTCTTGTGTTATTGCTCGCTAAGCTTACATCCCTAAATCCAATCATTTGTATTGAAAAATGGCATTTTTCTTTTAATATCAAAATAACACCCCTTTTTCGGAAACCCTTAACAAGGTTTTTTGTAAGCATGCGGCAAATCTCATGCACTTACCCTAACTGAATGTAACGAATCAATTTTCCATGGCAATTAACTTTATAATTTGCTATCACTCAATCCTTATTTGTTTTTGGGAATTTTATAAATCCTTTGTGTAACGTTTACGTCTAAGAAATTAAGAAGGATCTTTTAATAAAGTCATCAGTAGACGAAGAATGAATGTGGAAGAGATAAGCCTCCTGAAATTTTCCCTAATGAAATTGCTCTAAATAATTTTGAATTGTGCGTTTCGAAATAATTTATTGGTTATTTCCGGTAGAAATGATTGACTAAAGTGCATCGTTTATGCTGAAAATTAAGAACTCTGATCATTTTTATGACCCGTTACCAAGGAAACAATACTTCCGTTAAATGCTTGAAGAGTGTAAAATAATTGGCATTTTTGTACGAAAGATTATTAAAATTCAATTTGTCGACATCAACGTACCATATTGAACTGTTAATACCTTTAGAATTCTTGAAAGAGTTACAATTCTGTATCGACAAATTTTAGTTTAATATTTTGTCCGTCATGTTAAGCTTCTTTAATTAAAATACATACACACGTCGATCAGTTATGCTGGAAAATCCGGATGAAAGTCGGAAATTTTTGTTTCTAATGGTAAAAGACCGTTACCGTTAATCGAATTTCTTGTCCTTTGAATGAAATCAAACCGAAATCTATCATTTGCCGAAAACAGGACTCTTCTACGTATCTCCGTTCAAAAGTTATACGCGAACAAACATTTAAAAAAATCAACAACCAAAAAATACGAGTGTACGTGATGAATTGATAGCCTTCTTTCCTTTGGAAGTTGGTTAGAAATATACCCATTTAATATCTGAATCTTTTTTGAGGCATTAATTTAGATTTTCGATTTTTAAAGTTGTTGATAAGGTATTTATTTTACTCTTTTTCCACAGAATATTCATTTATATATACGATTGGGTGGTTATATGTTTTCAAATATTTATTCATGTATATTTATATATATATATATATATATATATATATATATATATATATATATATATATAGTATATATATATATATATATATATATATATATATATATATATATATATATATATATATATATATATACTCGTATATAGCGATTCCTTTATTATGCCTTATTTAATTCAATTTTCAATTCAATTGTTTTGTAATTTTAGAAACAATTTAAATATATCCACATTATACAATTCCAATAAAAAAGTGACCTAAGTAAAAAAACTTTTTGGCGCTTTTAATTAATTTTTGTTAGATTTTTTCACGCTACCGTAGGCAACGGTTGCTGCTATAGTCAGTCAGGTCAGATTTATTCTCGTTCAACTATACAATTTGATTAATTATTATTTATAATCAATGAAAATAAATGTTAAATGAATATTTAATGAAAAAATTTTCTTTCACTATAGAAAAAGAAGATTTTCCATTTCAACTTACATTCTATCAATGAACGAACAAATCTTTGTGGTGTTAAGTTTTATCGTCACCATACTGGTGACCCCGAAAAGGTACAAGCGCCTTCTGTCATTGATTATGGACAGAATAACTCTTTGGAAGAAACTGCGAGCGAGACCAATCAACTAGAATTGACGTTCCATTGACGACATCACGGATGATATCCTTGAGAACGCTAAATTATTCGTCTACCCAAGTCACGAAATGGATTAGTCGTTTTGTGAAGCAGCAACGCCACGTCAAAGATAGCTGATTTACATTTCCAAAGCAAAAGTATGGTACCGACATTCAAGATTTTGACGACGAAGAAACTATTATATGGATTATCTATCTTCCTTCAAAATTTAGGTATTCAATTTACAAATCAAACTTTATATCTTGAAACGGACCTGAATTTGAGGCGCAAATCTGACAAAGCGAATTAAGGAAGCTTCATATAGTGTCCTAGATATTTTACTGGTGTAAGCAATTATCTGTCACATCAACAGCATTGCAGTTTCAACTCGATCTTTTAGAGCAGTCACAATTTTCATTGTCAATCATAATTTTCGTCAATTCATTCTTTTGATTGTATTGGAGGTTTCCAAATTATTCACCCTATATACACATCGTCAATATTTACTGTGAACATTACTTCTTTATTCTTTATCCTATATTCACATATATATTTTCTAAATTGAATTTAAATAATTACAAAATACCTAATTACTAAATTCCCCTTTGGTTCACGAATGGGAAAAGGTATATCCTATGAATTCTAAATTAAACTAGTTTCAAAAATATTTCCGAGTTTATAAATATGCCAGATTTACGTGAAGAAATCTTTAGAGATGCTGTTAATGTCCCCGACATCATAGACAACGTCCTTATTTCAGCCCCACCAGCAAGTAATCGGTTTGATAACATTAACAATTCCCCAAACAGATCCATTAATGCAGTTTCTGTGAAAACGTTTTTGGTAGCAATTCCCTGAGGCGTGATTCCTTTAGCTTGTAAGTCAGTTTGACCAAGCAAGAATCACCTTGGAACAAACCAAATTCAACCATTTGCTCTCGGCTCTTGACCAGAATCTTTTTAGGCTTGCTAGTGACCTGGTTTCATCACCCCTACATTCTGATCGTTATTCAACGTTCAAAAGAGCCCTTATTGATAGACTTTCTGATTCGGAATCTAAAAAATGAAACAAATTCTGACTGAACTTACTTTTCGGGATAACCTTCCTTCACAGTTATTACGTGATATGAAAACTAAAACGGAGGACGTTTGAGTAATAACATTATTAAAACTTTAGAGCTTCAACGTTTACCTTATCATATGCAGGCCATTCTAGCTTGTTATACAGGTTCTCTGGATGAAATGGCAATCTGTGCTGATAAAATTCACGAGATTTCAAGTCCTTCCTCCGTCTGTTCTCTATCGTCAATTAATTCTGCGGTTTCAAATTCAAATAATATAAACTTTTGTGTGATCAATCAGCCGAATACTGGTTTAGTGAACGAGCTCACAGCACTTGTTTCAAATCTCTCGTTGGAAGTACATTCTCCGAGGTCTCAAATAGCAAATTTAAATAAATTTTAGAAATTCAAGCAGAGACAATAATTTCCGGAACCCTTCTAGATCAAGAACTCCTATTTCAAATCACGAGACAAATATCTGTTTCTACCATAAAACTTTTGGTTCAAATGCACGCAAATGCAAATATCCTTGCAAATTTGCACACGCTCCATCTTATCATAATCAAACTTTAAACTAATGGGCGTATCCTCGTCAACGGCCCCGGATATAAACAACCGTATAGATGTTTTTTACTCCTTATCGAGCTTGAATTCCCTCATAGATACAAGATCAAAGGTTTCTGTGTCACCAAGTAACAAAAATAAAACTAAAACTCATGATAACAATTTCTATCTTACGGCTGCAAATGCAATATGCATCAAAACTTTTGGTTATAAAAAAATCACAGTCAGTTTTGGTCTTAGACGAAATTTTCATTGGAATGAAACCTATCATCGGTGCAGGCTTCCTAAAAAAAGTTGGTCTTATTGCAGACATTAAAGACAGATCACTAATCGATCCATTAACGAAAATTGCCTCTAAAGCCAAAAATTTCTCAACAACTTTTTGAATCTCTATCAATTTCATTAACTGCATCCAACAATCTCAAATTGGATCAGTTATTAAACCAGTTTAACAATATTATCGTTGATGATGGAACTCTTAAGCCAATTAAACATTCGGTCACTCACAAAATTATAACTTCCAGTCATTCGATTTCTTCAAAAGTGAGAAGATTAAGTGGCAAATGATTATCTGATGCAAAACAAGATTTCGACAAAATGCTAGCAGCTGGGATCTGCCGTCCGTCAAAAAGCCCATGGTCTTCACCGTTGCACCTCGTTAAAAAGAAAAGTGGTGAATGGAGACCATGTGGTGATTACAAACAACTAAATAGCATCACCATTCCTGATACTTATTCACTGCCTTACATTCACGATGTTGCAAATTATCTTTTCGGAACTCAAATCTTTTCCACTCTCAAGGCATATCATCAAATTCCTGTTGAAGAATCGGATATAGATAAACCCGCAATTGCACGCCTTTCGGATTATTTGAATGTCCTAGAATGACCTTTGGATTATGTAACGCTGCTCTGATATTTCAAAGATTTATTCACAGTGTTCTTAGAAATTTACCTTTCTAGTCTATTTACCTTGCAACATTCTTGTAGCATCTAAAGACGAAAATGGACATCTGGCAGATTTAAAAACTCTTTTTGTACGACTTCGGTAGTTTCGCTTAACGATAAACTTAGAGAAGTGCAACTTCATGAAAGCAGAGGTAAAATTTCTTGGTCACTTTATCAACACTCTAGGCTTAAAACCTTGTCCTGAAAGAGTTTCTGTTAAACAATTGAGACGATTTCTCGGGATGATTAACTTTTATCGACGTTTCATTCCAAATGCTGCAGATATCCATCGCCATTTGAATAAATTTTTAGTGGGAAAGAAAAAATATGGCAATCGCAAAATTGATTGGGAACCTCTCGCTCAAGAAGCTTTTGAAAAATCAAAACATCAGTTATTCCAATCCTTTTTAGTTTATTTTGATTCCTCAAACTCCCGACTTTCATTGATAGAGAGCTTCTTGCGATATACTTTTCTATTAAGCATTCCAGATACTTGCTAGAAGGTTGACAGTTCTCAATCTTTACTGACCACAAGCCTCTCATTTACACATATCAACAAAATCCGGATAAGGCTTCTCCAATTCAAAATCGGTGGTTAAATTCTATTTCTCAATTTTCAACTTATATACAATACGAGTATATATCGTAACAGCAACGTAGTCGCCGATATTCTTTCGAGAGCAGAATCGGTTGAGTTGAGTTTTCAACCGTGGACATTTAGGAAATCGCAAATGCTCAACACAACGCTGCTGAACTAAATTCACTCCGACAAAACCCGTCGTTTTGTTTTAAAGAAGTCCCCATTCCAAATTCTACCCTCAAAATTCTCAGTGATTATAGTCAAAATTCAGTAAGACCCTTTATACCCAAACAATTCAGGCTGGAGGTCTTCTGTTAATTTCACAATTTGCACCATCCGGGAATTAAAGCCACCATCAAACTATTGACATCCAAATTTCTTTGGAGCAAAATGAAAGCAGACATTAAACATAGAGTCAAAACTTGTCTCAATTTTCAAAGAGCCAAAACTCGACGTCATGTCTCTCCCCATTATGTGCATTTGATATACCAACGGAAAGATTCGAAACTATTCATATGGATATAATCGGACCTTTCCTCATGGTCAATCAGTTCAAATACTGCCTGACAATTATTGACCGTATGACTTAATGGATGGAAGCCATTCCCATGATTGACGCTTCATCTCACTCAATAGTTCCAGCATTTTGTTCAAACTGGTTTGCACGTTTCGGTATTTTCAAATGCATCATATTGGACTAAGGTCCACAACTTGAATCGCAGCTCTTCAAAGAACTTAGCATCAAACTTGGTTTCAAACGTAAACGATCTTCACCATATCATCCGCAAAGTAACGGTTTACTCGAACGATGGCATCGTACTCTGAAAGAAGCACTTTTTTGGCAAGAGCAGCAATCTTGGTTCGAAGCATTACCTATGGTTTTGCTCGGATTTCGAATCACTCTCTACGAGTCATCTGAATTTACACCAGCAATGAGGGCGTACGGTGAGAACATCCACATTCCAGGCGAATTCTTTACAGAACTATCACGGAACAACCTTTCCAACGAAACTCTTGTAGACCAACTACAGCGTTTTATTCAAAACATAAAACCTGTACAGGTTACTTCACACAACAAACACAAATCTTTTGTCTTCAAAGATTTAAATTCTTCTTCGCATGTTTTTATCCAAAAACCACCTATTTAGTCCTCCTTAACACAACCATATTATTGTCCATATCCTGTTGTTGGTCGAAACGCAAAAAAATTTTACTGTAACGATAAAAAATAAAGATTTATCCATTTCAGTGGATCGACTTAAACCACAAAGTTCCTCACAGATACACATCTTTTATAACACAGGATACTAATCAAAAATAAACAGAAAGACACGTTAGTTTCAATTTACACCATCAACCACTTTCAACGCAGCCTAACAGCTTGCTGGTAGGGGGGTGTGTGGCGATTCTTTTATAATGTCTTTTAAGGGTATTGTAAAATCATTTCACAATACCCTGCTAAAATCGCGTCCTGTCTGTCCGTCCGTCCATCCGTCCGTCCGTCCGTCCGTGTGTCACACCACTTTTTCTCGCAAACTACATAAGCTAGAAACAAAATTTTGTAAGTAGGTGTAAAGTGCGCCCTTTTCAAAGTTTCAACACGAAAAGAAATTTATAAGGTCTTTAAGGGGGGTCTCCCCATATAGGGGAGTTGCCCCTGTAATAAAAAGTTTTCATCACATGTAGGCAATATGAGTCTCAAATGAAAGGTCTTAATGTCAACTTTTCAAAACAGGTCTTAAAATGACAAATTTTGCTTCGAGGGGTGCAGGGGAAGTGGAAATGTACGACAATTTTGTGTCCTCACCCCCCCTCGCGATTGGACACCTTTTACCCGAGAAATCTGAAAAAAATCATGAATGTAGGCCTTTATGAGTACAACAACAACAAATACATGAGAAGTCGAAATTCACTCAACTTTGTTAGTAATAGCATGATTTATCGATTTTATGTTTTCTTGAATAAAATCTTCGCGGTGCCCTTAAATTTTATAAAATTCAGTACACAGATGATCATTTATAAGATTAATCTGGCCTGAACGTTTCATAAAGATCGAATGGTATTCAATGAAGTTAAAGCGATTTGAATTTTCCTGTATAGATATACTATGGAACAATATGCGCTGTATTACTATGGAAGCATATGGCTATGGAACATTATGCGCTTTTTACCGACTCAGATACTACAGCTTTGCTAGGATTTGCATGAAAATTTCAGGAATGATAGGTGTCATGAATTTCTTTGAGAATTAGTAATCGTAAAGTAAAATAGTGGCTGTTTTAAATGCAAAGATTGAATAATTTCGAGTTATTTTGCCCCAACTTTAACGTTCAAGGCGCATCCTTTTAACACTTGATTCAATTTAATGAATGACTGAAGATGAGTACCAACAATTAATACTCATACGTGAAACAAATCGAGGAGGCAGGAGAGAGCTCCTAGCAAATGGGCTTTGTAACCGTTCTAGGATTCGAAACAATAGGCCATGAATCTGTGGCGGCACGGGACGCCCCAACTACAACATCTTCCTCGCGCCGCAAGCAGATCCTGCTCCCGCGGCAGATTTTCGCAGCGTATCACGGCTGAGCAGCATCCGCAATATCGCTGCCAGAAAATAGAAAATAGCTCGTGCCGTTCTTTCAAATTCTCATGATCTGATATGACGGCACGAGCTCAACGCAAAAACTTTCTTCGTACTGCGCTGCAGTCAAGCTACACTTTAAAATAGTGATTATCATTCTTGTCCTTTAAAATAGAATTCTTGTGTCTTGTTCTATCTTGTCCGCGCCTTGACTAAATTTAGCTTATAACGTCTACAAGTTGTACTATCTCGCATTTAGTGTTTAGCATAATACATGAGTCAAACGATAACACTCGTAAAGTTCCGTCGGCGAACGTGAAGGAGCTAGTCCTTGTAAGGACAAGCTCGCTCAGTGTGCAGGCCCTCAAGGGGATAGAACGAGAGGGACAATACGAAAAATCGATGATTACAGAACAGGAGAGTGGCCGCTGAGCAAAAATTTCATCAAACGTAGCCGATATGAATATCAAATGAAAGTTCTTTGTAAGAGCTTTTCAAAATAGTACTTAAACTGACAATTTTTCCTTCACAAGGGCTACAAATACCTTAGAAGTTGAAATTCGATCAACTTTGTTAATAATAGTACATTTTATAAATTTTGCTTTTTGTCTATAAAATCAAGAGGGGACCCTTAAATTTCCCAAAATCTTTTATTTATAAAAATAATTGAACAATGAACAGCTAAGTTACAGCCGATTGAATATTTAACAATGACAACAAAATTAACACGTGATACTAGGGAGATACACGCTTGCAACGGACCTAGACACTACAAATATGTAGAAATTTTGATAAACATTTTAGAAATGGTTTATAATATTCATGTGTTATCACGATCAATCATGCGGTGGGGTCAGAACACTTTGAACAAAATGGTGGCGAGTTTAAAATCATAATAACCATAATAATTTTTCGAACTCAATTTATGGAATCTGTATATTAGTTAAGTTTTGATATGCAGAATATATTGTTTGATCTACTAATTGTTTTACAATACCCTTCTGTTAGGAGCATCCTCCTGCTGCTTCAACTTGTTTTTTTTAAATATATATAATTTTTCTTTTCGTTTTTGTTTATTTTTACTTAAAAATTTTTATTTTAACCTTATAACCTTGGCTCGGGCGGTATTTTAACGACTGCATGGAAGAGTGCAAAGGGCATCGGTGACAGCTCCACTCATTTGGCGCATGTCTTTGTAGCCAAAGGCTACTTTATAATGAGGTTCTGTACACCGCTGCCACGATATTTGATGAGCTTCAATGGAATTTCACCAATACTTGGCACTTTCATAAATCGTTTGAGCCTTAATAGAAGGCGAGAGTTATCGCCATCAGAAGGTGGGCTTTGCTTCTAGTATTCCTGACTATATTTTTTGTGAAACATTTCCCAATCTGTTTTTCTGAAAGTAAACCCGTCACTTTTTTTGATCTTGAATACAGAAAAACATCATCCTTTTGATGATTTATTTATATTTTAAGGCTAAATTGTCGCCGTCATAAGGAGGCTAAATGGTCACTGTTATAAGAAGACTGTTGTTGTGGATTGCTAAATCTGAACTCAAGTCTTGTGAGACTTGAGATATGAATTTATCCTAGGTTATAATGTGAACCCTGACCCATATAGATTACTCTTGTATTCAATTTGACCTTCTGTTATCCACGATTTCAGGATATCTCTTGAAGTATTGTTGGAGTTCATCCATAATGTATGCCAAGCTTTAAGATCGCTGGCAAGAATATAATAACTATGCAGATTGTTCAAACCGAGTATTTCAAACAAGGTATCGAGTTCTTCTCTGAATTTGAGAACGTTCCTTTCCGTTGCATATGCCGAGATAACAAATAAGTTATCTCCAACTTGCAGTGGAATTGCGATGACAGACATTTTAAGAAATTCAATGTTCTTGAATTTGACTTGATCAATATGTTGAAAATAATAAGGTCTTCTTACTAATGAGCTAGTATCACCAAACTCATCACCGTTTGTTCTACTGTGTCTTACGAATTCAAAATTCCTGAACGTCATGGGTGGTATTGAATTAAAGTGGATTTCAATGAGAGACATGATGTCAGACTGTTGCTTAACAATGAATTCAAGGAAAGAGTCACGTTGATGAAGAGCAGCAATCGAGTTGATATTTATCGAGATGAGGTGAAGCTCATCCATGGGAATGTGGCGAAATGGCAAGTTGTTTTGAGGCATTTAAAAAAAACGAAACACTGAAAAACAAAATTTATTTTCGGATCTTTGTAATGAACCATGCGACGCCGCTGGCGACCACTTCAAACACACTTTGCTGCTAGGTCGCTAGTCATTTCAAGTTGGTTGCGACGAGCGCACATCCCACGTCAATTTTGTCGGGGGATGTCAAGAAGATTTGACAGCCACATGGTAGGAAAGTGTGGACGTAGTGGCCGTCACCCAGGAAGAAGTCCCGGAGGGTGCCAACAAGCATCAAAAAGGCTTAAGATTAACAGAAAAAGAACTTTCCTACAAATTGGTCATCACAGATATCCATCGACTATTCAAAAGTAGTAGTAAATGTTTCAGAAATTGGAATTGGTAAGTCGGCGGAGGCAAAGTTATTTTTCCGCTTCGAGTTGAAATAACGTTTTGTAATGTTTAGCCTGGCCGCGGATATCATTAATCAATCCATGCAGAGAGTGGAGCCAGATCTACGAGGATGCAAAACGCCGCAAGTGGAGAGTTTGGGAGCTGCACTGGACCAATTCGATACCATAGGCTTCTCTGACTATGATCTACGCAAACGTGATGGATGTCCGTGTTGGCCTAGATTAAAGTGCTTGCTTGTGAGCCCCGTATCTGCAAAGACGTATTACAGTGAGTATGTTGCATTAAGGTGAATCCGATTCAATCCACAACTACCGGAAGATATTGCTATGGACGAGAAGAATGATCAGAAATTAATCAAAATGATGTGGCAAGCGAAAGCATACATGCATGCCAATCGGGAAAAGATCATAGAAATGATAAATCTTTTAAAATAGCAAATAAGAAGAAGGTAATATCTTTGTACCAAGACTTTTAAAATATCTCTTATCACAATTGGAAATTGTGGAAGGATTGAATTCAAATCACACAATATTGTGAACAAAAGAATTCCGATTTATTATATTTAATGATAGTTTTCGTATAGTCAAAGCTATGAAAGAAAAAACCAAATGATGAACTGAAAGGAAATGATACAGAATTATATCAGATGATCCCAACGTTTTTATTTTACGAAAGTATCCCCGCGTTGATTATTAGGAAATCTTATGCATCTGGCATTTGACAATAGATTATGATTTTCAGTAAATAATTATAAACGTTCTTTTGTTTTTTATGCAAATCCGCGATCAGCTAACAAGTGCAGGATCAATATTAACGAATTTTCATAATGTGCAGGCTCGTTGTTACTTATATTTTTATTTGAACGCGATAAATTTCTCAAGGTATCGTTGATCGTTTTTATAAAGCTTCAAAATAATAATAGTGTTTTCCAATAAGTATTTATATAGGACAAAATATAAAGCATAATAGCATATTTGTGGTGTAAAATAGCAAATATTTAAGTTTCGAAAGAGATTTATGTCTTATTTTGTAATTTTTTAAACAAGTCTTCGTAGGTAGACCTTGGATAACAACCCATATTTTAGCTCAAATTTTTGAATGAAAAGCTTAAAGTATTTTAATGTACGGTCAAGTACTCGATGGATATATTATTGAATTCGATAATTTTATTTGTTCAGGTTAAGTTTCAACTGAAATTCGAGGCTTAAAATATTTTAATGCACGGTTAGTAAGAAAAATTTACTATATTCAGAAATTGTCATGCTCTGTTATAATGTTTTTGGCGAGAAGTCAGTCGGTACGAACAGCACAGTCACTTTTTCTTAATGAAAGTCAAAAAAAAAATATAGAAAAACTTGAGAACATCAAAACAACCAAACGTTACGCAAGAAAACAATCGAACGCGCAAAATTTTTGTAATCGTGTTTAGATATTTTAATGTTTTTTTTTAAATATCTTAAAAACTTAAGTCACTATTTGAAGACGTCTAATTTACTAGAAAACCAGTCATTTAAGCTCTCATCTGTAAAGGAAAAAACAATAATTTACGTTTAATATTTTCCTTTCTAATCATTTTATAATGCCAATTTGGATATGAACTCTTCCATCAGAACCATGGTTTGATAGAATTGATAATTTTTTTGAGTATTTAAAATTACAAAAAAAAAACCGCAAACAAACAAATCTTAAAAATTTTTTTTGATCTAAAGTTAATTTGGCTGCCGAAGCGAAAAGCAAATGAAAATACATAACGAATTGCTTTTAATCTTATTTTTTTGAAAAAAAAAAGAAAAACGAAAAACACGCCATTATTATATATTTTTATGCCTCTTTATCGGTGAAATGAATAAAACTATGTATTGCTAACCTTAACAACGACTTTCCTTTTCAGTGGTTCTTCTTTTCAGCGGGAAATGAGGTGCAGGGTAGATATGCCATCGCGAGGGTAGGGTTTGAGAAAATTCGCTGAGGTCGGTTCCGCGTCGCGCGCGTTATGCGGTACCTTTGTTGTTTTGCCGTTTTATTAGCGTAGCGTTCGTCGAGTTGAGTTAGCGTAGCCTACTTTTCGGTACCGCGTTGGAAATTCGGGAACGCGAAGTAAAAATTAGATTTTTGTCCTTGACTGAGTAAATGAAGAAATACGGAGTAACGTAAAGTAGGTTTCCTCTCCGTATGGTTTTGTTTTGTGACGCGTTTGAAAACGGGCATGTATCGGTGGCTGAATGTTGTAAATGAGCGTAACCCATTTGGAGACCCGCGACCGAAATCCTCTCCGATCTAGCTGGCCGACAAGTAGCCACTGCGTGAATGGGTTACGGTGCACGGATTGGTTGACCTGTTGGTACCATCCGTTGGCACTACTCAGACTAAACGTTTAGAACCGATGAGAGGTCGGTTCCGCGTTCGCACGTAGACATAAAATCATTACACCTTGTTTGTTAACTTCTGCCAATAGAGGATTGAATTCTTGGTAAATTTTAAGAAGCAGCTCATTGATGCTACTAACATTATTTAGATTATTTACAGCATTGTCTGCTGGTCCGCTAGCGGTGAGTGCAAATGATACCTCGGGCTTACTGAAGTATGAAAGTATCATACTGCGGTGCGCTTGTCTTTTTAGGGTTTTGTAAAATAATTTTACAAAACCCTACTAAAATCGCGTCCTGCCTGTCCGTCTGTCCGTCTGTCTGTCTGTCCGTCCGTCCGTCCGTGTGTCACAGCAGTTTTTCTCGGAAACTACTTGAGCTAGAGACATCAAATTTTGTACGTAGGTGTAAAGTGGTGTTCTATTCAAAGTTCAACGACAAAAAATTTGTATATGGTATTTAAGGGGGGTCTCCCCATGTAGGGGAGTGACCACCCGAAAAAAAATTTCAGTGAAGGTAGCCGACATGGGTATCAAATGAAAGGTCTTGATGAGAGCTTTTCAAAACAGGTTTGGCAAAGTTCGCTTCAAGGGGCGCACAGGGAGGGGAAATACACGAAAAATTTGTGTCCCCCCCCTCGCGATTGGACACCTGTGATCCGAAAAATCTGAAAAAAATCAGGAATGTAGGCCTTGGTGAGTACAACAACAACAAATATGTGAGAAGTCAAAATTCACTCAACTTTGTTAGTAATAGTATGATTTATCGATTTTATGTTTTCTTGAATAAAATCTTGATAGCACCTTTAAACTCTATGAAATTCAGTACGCAGATGCCTATTGATCTATCCTGAAAGTTACATAAAGATTGAATCGTATTTAGCGAAGTTATAGCGGTTTGAATTTTCCTGTATTACTATGGAACAATATGCGCTGCATGTATTACTATGGCAACATATGGCTATGGAACAACATGCGCTTTTTACCGACTCAGACACTACAGTTTTGCTAGGATTTGCATGAAAATTTCAGGAATGAAAGGTGTCATGTATATCTTTGAGAATTGATTCAGCTAGTGGTATCAGTAATCGTAAAACAAAATGACGGCTGTTTTAAATGCGAAGACTGGATAATTTTGAGTTATTTTTTCCCAACTTCAACGTTTAAGGTGCATGCTTTGAACACTTGATTCAATTTAATGAATGACTGCAGATGAGTACATACAATTAATACTCATAAGTGAAACAAGTCAAGGAGGTGGGAGAGAGCTCCTAGCAAAAGGGTTTTGTAACCATTCTAGGATTCGAAAAATCGATGACCACAGTACAGGAGAATAGCCCCTGAAAAAAATTCATCAAACGTAGCCGATATGAATATGAAATGAACGTTTTCATGGGAGCATTTCAAAACAGTTCTTAAACTGTCAGTTTTTGCTTCAGTGGGGCACAGGGGGGAAATACATGGAAAATGTGTTTCCTCCCTCGCGAATGGACATCTGAAACAATAACAAAAACCTCAGAAGTCGAAATTCGTTCAACTTTGTTAATAATAGTATGATTTGTGTATTTCATATTTTCTCCAATAAAATCGTTTTTGACATGTCTCTTGATTTGATTCGATCTGGTGACTGCATTTTGTAAATTGAATACAAAACCCTTCTGACATGAGCGTAGGTCTGTTTACCCAACTTGTTTTTGTATATAGTGCATGGCGTAGTTTTTAGTTAAATAGCCGAATCATTGAATCAGTAACGCTGGTTAAAATCTTTTTTTTTGAAGGCATTCTTGCCACGCATCTCTGAAATTCAAGTACCTTATCTGTTGAAGGGAACTTGAACTACTTTTATTTAAAATTTGCACTAGATGATTGGTAATTTCTTCTTTTCGACAGAAAGGAGCTCAATTTTTGGTGCAGCTTCCTTGGGACTTAAAGGATATCGACCATGAACTTTCCACAGTCTAGACCATTCAACAGAAAAGACAGATTTTTTCGCTTCCTTAGAGTATGGGTGAAGTCAAGAACTTTCCCAAAATTCAGAGTATCTTTGATTGACGTCAACCAGTTAGTTATTAACTGCGGACTGAGGTTTTGAAAAATTATTTAATTTTTAAAACTAGTGACAAGAGCGATTTAAAAACAAGCCGGTACGCAACGAATGTTAAACATAAAATATATTCCATGTAATTAACCCTTGGAAGAAGAAGGTAACTAGACCTGAGAATATGCATTTGGGATCGACAATTAAAAAGCCTGTTCAGATAGAAATTTGGAGTTGAGATTAAATCTTCAAGCATCTTATTTGGTGATCATTACGGTACGCTTGCCTAGCAAAATTTAATGGGCACATATTTCAGATTCAGTACTTGCTCTGTTTGAGGTAATAATCACACCATACCAAAAACGGAGATTTTTTTTTTTTTGTTTTATTTTTGTGGTAGGGAGGTGAAGGCATTTATGCCCGCCGAGTCTGGCAGTGTGGGACTCCCATGGAGGACACCTTTGGACTACCCACTAAACACCTCCCCTGTCAATCTGAGAACCTAGCCTGGAACCGTTTGACACATTACTTCGGGCCAGGTCTCGTTTTGTTACGCCGTGGGGCGCCTCCAAGCTGGGGAGTCCCTTTCCTAGCGGGAGGAGAGGGGGGAAGAGGAATTGCCAGAAGAGCGATCCCCCAGCCCCAGTGCCTCCGGCTGCTGTGAGTCCCTTTTATATTTTAGAACTGCCCGAGCATAATGTGCCACCTGGTTCCATTTGTCAACCGATTCGAGCATCACCGCAACTATATTATCCGGGGTGAGACCTCCCGTCTCCCTGTAGAGATCCCTTTGCAGCCTGGCCCATTTGGTACACGCAAAAAATGTGTGACAGGCATTGTCCTCCTCTCCTGGGCAAAACCGACAATCGGGAGACCGTGACTTGCCGATCTTGTGCAGGTAAGACTGAAAACACCCGTGCCCGCTCAAAAGCTGGGTCAGATAGAAGTCAGTCTCACCATGCCTTTGATTTAGCCACGGTCTCACATCCGGGATGAGGCGCGCAGTCCACCTTCCCTTCGTGCAATTCCTCCAAGACTGCTGCTAATCGTTGAGCGAGCGTTGTCTCTCCTCGCGGATAACGATCTCCCTCGCATCCTCGTTTCGGCGCAGGTAAATAGCGCGGCGCTCTCTAGCAAGGAGGGCGACAGGTATCACGCCTGCAATCACTCTCACTGCCGAGTCGGAGACTGTTGGATACGAAGATGCGATTCTCAGTGCTCCTCTTCTCTGTACCTGTGCCAATCGTTTTCGGTATACCTCCTTGCTGAGAGCGTCGCCCCATACCTCTGCTCCGTACAGTAGCACTGACCCTACAGCACTCATCAAGAGGCGTCTTCTTGATGGGCTGGGTCCCCCTACGTTGGCCATAAGTCGACTCAGAGCCGATATTCCCGAAGCAGCCTTCTCAGCCGTTGCCCTGATTTGCTCAGAGAAACTCATCTTCGAGTCGATCAGTAGCCCCAGGTACTTCACCGCTGGCTTTGATTCGATCTGTATATCTCCAATACTGATCATCCTTACTCTAGGGATTCTCTTTTTTGTCAAGATGACCACTTCAGTTTTCTCCAGTGCTAAACTGAGCCCGCGAGCAGTCATCCAGTCCCTCACTCGGCGCATTAGCATACTTAGCCTAAGTTGCGCTTGTTCAATGGTGCGTCCGGCGACCAGAGCCGCAACATCATCCACATAGCCGACCAAGCGCGACTCATCTGGCATCTCAAGTCTCAGTAGCCCGTTGTAAGACACGTTCCACAGGTCCGGACCAAGGATAGATCCCTGGGCAACACCCGATGTAACTTCCATCCTTCGTTGGCCCTGTGTCCTGTCATAGAGCAGGCTTCGGTCCTTTCGGTAGTTCCTCAAAAGCCGCATTAGATATTCTGGAACTTGAAAAGAGTTTTCCAGCGTGTCCAGAATATCCACCCATCTAGCGGAGTTGAAGGCATTCCTGACGTCGAGTGTCACCAACAGGACGATCCGTCGCTTGGTGCGACTATATGCCTCTGCCTTTTGGACCGCGTTCACCACCTCTGCAATCGCATCGATGGTAGAACGTCCTGCTCTAAAGCCGTACTGCCGAGGAGATAGGTCCCCAGCAGCACGAATCGCGTCAGTGAGTCTTCCCTTGATGAGTTTCTCTAGCACTTTCCCAGCCGTGTGTAGCATGCATAACGGGCGGTATGCAGACGGGGATTCGGGATTTCCCTTCCCCTTGCTGACCAGCACGAGCCTCGCCACCTTCCATCGTACCGGGATAACCCCGTCCCGTAGGCAAGCGTTGAATGTGCTGAGCAGCAAGTCAGGACAATGGTGATAGACGAGCTGCAAAACCTCAGCTGGAACACCATCTGGACCTGGAGCCTTCCTCGCTTTCAGGGAGAGGACTGCCTCCTCCAGTTCCAGCTGTGTGAAGAGTGGGCACTCGACTGCTGTTTCACCATGGACAGCGTCAACACGGACGGGATGGGCGGGGAAGAGTCCCCACACTATCGCGTCCATCTTTTCCGCGTCATGTATACAAGGCTTCCGTAGGGCACCAAGTTTCCCCATGACCAGCTTGTAGCCAAGGCTCCACGGATCCCTATTTACATCGTCCACGAGGTCTTGCCAGCATCGGGCCTTGCTCTTGTTAATAAGCCTGCGAAGATATTTCCTGCCGGACCTGTATGCTGCTAGCCTAGTGTCTGCCTCCTCCCATGTTCGCGCCCGCTGGGCCTCTCGCCGAAGTTTGTGACACTCGCTTCTTTGTTCGGCGATCTCGTTTGACCACCAGTATACTGGAGGCTTACCATGTCGGGGTCTCCGGCGGCGCATGGAAGACTCGCAAGCAGCTATGATGGTACTCATAGTTGAGTTCACCAAGTCCTTGGCTGTAGGCCCTCCACTCCCTGGCGGAGCTCCCAGCAACGGTGCGCCTGCCGTAAGCACGTCAGCGAACCTCTCGACGTCCATCCTCCCAGTCCTCCATCCGAGGATTGAAGTTTGGGCATATGCACGCAGAGTGGCACCGTCGTGAATCTCAACAGCTATATACTGGTGATCACTAGCCGAGTAGTCCTCTAGTACTTGCCAGTTGTGTACTCTAGGTACCAGGGACTCCGAAGCGAGTGTCACATCGGGTATGGTTCCTACGCAACCCCAGCGGCGGAAAGTAGGGGTGTTACCAGTATTTAGGACAAAAAGCGCTGTTCTGGCCGCCATGTCCAAGATTTGCTTTCCCCTTGGGTCGGATTGTGGCATACCCCATTCGATGGCTCTAGCGTTGAAGTCTCCCCCGACCAGCATGTGGCCCTCCGTGTTCGAGACAGCGTCCTCCAGGGCATCGAGTTTGGTTCGAAAGGACCGCATTGCCTCGTTAGGCGTCAGATAAACACTGAAATATGTTATCCCTGAACACCGCACCCACACAAAACCATCCCCGCGTCCATGGCCCTGCACCTGAAGGCGGGCGCTGTCTCAAACCCAGATGGCCGAGGTATCAGTTTTGTCAGGGTACCACGCTTGCGAGTCCTTGTTATGATGTTGCTCGCTCAGCAACAGGAGGTCAGCTTTCTTATCTCTCGCAAACTGCTCAAGTAGGTCCTGGGCGATTGTGCTTCGGTGCAAATTGACCTGCAGGATACGGATCATTTGAGTATCGATTTGGCTTTAGTTAGGGCCTCCTTGAAAACCCAGCATCTCCCTGTCCCCGGCTCATGTTTGAGGTCGCCGGGTGCTAGCTTAGCATCCTTGCAAAGAATGCATTTTGCCTCGTTCGTGCACTCCTTCCTTTTGTGCCCCGTTTCACCACATTTGTAGGACAGAGATCTCCTGTCGGGTCCCCTACAGCCATACGCGGTGTGTCCGTATTCGAGGCATCTGAAGCAGCGGATAGGGATCGCTCTTCTCCGTATCCTGCAGATCACCCAACCTATCTTAATTTTGCCCTTCGCCAGGATTTGCTGGGCGTCTTTATCAGCTAGTTCGACAATAGCCATGCGTTGCCCCCTTGTGTTTTCACGTGTCAATCTTGCCTTGACTTCACTTAAGCTGGGGAACTCCCTCCCAATGGCATCCTCTACTTCAGCTTTGTCCGCGACGCAGTCGAGGTCCCTGATTTCCAGGGTGGCCATTGGTTCGAGCAAGGCAACCGTTGCCGCATCTCCAAGAACCTTTTGAACCGCGTCACAGAATGCATCTTTGTTTGTGGCCTCTGGCCCGAATTCCACCAGCAAGCCACCGGTCCGGGTTGGTCGAACTGCTTTGATGGCAGTTTTGGTGTCGTCTGGCTTGACCGCTCCTTTAATTTCACGGAGGACATC
This sequence comes from Odontomyia ornata, assembly GCA_963969285.1. Lineage (NCBI taxonomy): Eukaryota > Metazoa > Arthropoda > Insecta > Diptera > Stratiomyidae > Odontomyia > Odontomyia ornata. The sequence continues at coordinate 58,187,588 of OZ017738.1, read as the reverse complement.
TGCGTAGGTTCGGCCCTTAGTGGGTTTAATAAGCAGTGCCTCTCGCAAGAGTTTGCGCCGCGGTTTGCTTTTTGTTTTCTGCGGTATATCGGGGGGTTCTTTGTTCTTTTCGTGGTTGAGCTCTTTGTCTGTTTTTTCTAGGAGTAGCTTTTTGGCCGCTTTTTTCGCTGCCTTGTTTCGCACCACATGAAACTCCTCGCCTGGAGTGTCAACTTCGTTTATGGTCTCGTCCTTCCTCCTTTTCTCACAGTCGCCTTCAATTGGGCTACCGGCCATTCTTTTGCTGCTGCTAGGACCCACTGATGCCTCGAGGGAGAGCGTGTCTTTTTGGTGCTTTTCGGTTGCAAGCCACCTCCACCTGTAGTGCGTTATGCGGCCAAAAAGCTAATCCAGTTCAAGAATGCCATTCTTGACACTCTTGCCTATGTTTTTCTGCACTTCGCAGGCAGCGCTCAGTTGTTTGACGATATTCCCCGCTTTCCGAGTAAGCCGCTCCTCTTCGGCGCGGTCAAGGGCGATTGTGTTATTTGGCGCCACCTCTTGGGAGGGGCCCCCGTTTCGTAGCCCTTTTGCTTCTATCGGAGATTTAATAAGAGAATTTCACCATAAGTAGCGAGCACTTGATGACCTACCCCGAGCATTTCATATGTACAATAGCCTAGCATATTGTTAGTATTCTAACTAATATGAAAAATTAAGGAGCATCTGTATTTTGCAAGGGAATTGATTATACCTCTGACACTGTCAGCTATAGCTAGATTGATTGGAACTAGATTTTACTAATGTTCATTAAGGCCATGAAAACATGGCCGAGAAACTTTTACTACTGGTGGGGAAACATCTTGATGTCATTTCATGCTCATATTACACTCTTAATTTCCCCATTTTGAAAAAAGTATATTTTGGATTTTTAATCGCCGAAAATACCCAGAGATTTACAATTTCTAGCCATGTGACAAGGATTCTAGATTCAGAAAAATCTCACATCTTCAATATCCTATTCAGCTTGACTAAGTCTAAGTAACTGGATTTATTACTTTCACATCTACAAAACATTATGCTTCAGTGGTGAATCTAGTTTGAAACAATAGAACTTTATATCTTTTATTGTTGGCTTTTTATTCGTCCGCCATAGTCGTGGGATAAAGTTTGTATTGAATAAGACCATCACGAAACACACTTTCTTATCCATAAACTAACGAATATATAAGAAAATCAGTCAAGTGTAAAAACCAAAGTGACAGAGGAAATGGCAATAAGAATTTATTATCCATGTTCGTTGTATCTGAGATATATGGATATCGTCGTAACGTGTCTTCCTCTCTGTCTTTATCTCCAGTGGAGAATGGTAAGCATGAGAGACCTGAAATAATTCGCAAAATATCGGAGGATGAAAGTAGCAGTCATTTTGTGGAAATTTTTTGGGAAATTTAATCAACTAAAGTGAAATAAGCTTCACTTTCGCCCAATATACTTGTTGTTTATTTTATTGAGTCGTTAACTGTACCAGCAACTTCGCTTTCCCGGCGAATATTACAGCTGTTTGTGTTTTGAAGACGTTCATTTAAGACCGTTTGATGTATTTTGATAGTCCTTTGGAAAATAAAATAAGAATTAGTCTGCCAGTATTTAAAGCTTCCTTGGTGCAATTAAAGTTCAATTGTAATTTTATGAGAGTCGGGAGTTATTTAAAAGCTCTAGATTGTGCAAAAATATGAAATAAACGGTTAACGTCTTTCTAGTCATAGATATTTAATGCGTTGCAAATACTGGATTTATTTAAACCCTGATTATTATCCTCCATCTGAAGCTAACAATATTTCTTTTGAACTAAGACTGCATTTTGTTTTGATACCTTTACTTTACCTGAGTTTTCGCTCTTTGCCCTGAACTGCTACAGTGTATAATGAGAAGGATAAAATATATTCAGCCAGGTCCAAGTGAAAAGACTATTAGTTGGAGATATCGTGGAATTGCTAAGTAGGGGATGTAAGCACTTGCTAATTCGCAGTTAAAAGCTTTTAAGTGGCAATAAAAATTATATATTTGCTCCTCACATTACATGAGCTGCGAGACTGTTGCCATAGCTTCTTGTTTTGCGGGAGAAAAGTCCAATCTGAATTCGCATTGAAAACATCCGTACACAAAGCAGGGAAAGGAAAGATGGTTTATGGACTTAACGCCGAGTGCAATTTATTGCGGTAAGTTATGGATTTTATGGTTTCAGGGATATCCTACAACTTACGATTGTCCCCCATGGTGAGCAAATAAAGAAGATACTATCACGGAAACCTTTTGCTCAAAATTGTTCGTTTTCCCTGAAACAATGCGGTGTACTCGTATACAGTTCTTACTTGGAACGATTAATAGGGTTTCAAAAGTAAATTGTAAAGATAAGTTTTATAAAGGAAAGAAGGGAACATTGTTTGCGATTAAGCCCAAAGACGTTGTTTCCGGTGAAGTTAGAAACGGTGAAATTCATAAATTAATATGAAACAATATGAGAAAATGCTGAGGATTTGTGAAGCTTACCGGTCAATTTGATATTCGGGATAATTTTATCAATCCTACATACATTTATAAACTATATTAATTGAAGTATATATATATGGTGATGATAAAACTTAAAACCACAAATATAATATATCTTCTCTGCATGGAGATTTCTTCGTTCATTAATAGAATGTAAGTTGAAATGAGTAAACTTCTTTTCCTATACTAAAAGAAAATTTCCTCATTAAATATCCGTTTAGCATTTATTTTCATTGATTACAAATAACAATGGCAAATTAATTTAATATTTTAAATTAACATTTATCAAATTGAATCGTTGAACGAAAGTTAAATCTGATCTGACTCACTATAACAACAACAACCTTTGTCTACGGTAGCGTGAAAAAATCTAACAAAAATTAATTAAAAGCGTCAAAAAGTTTTTTTTACTTAGGTTACTCTTTTATCGGAATTGTATGTGTAAATATTTAAGTAATTTCGAATATTCTAAAATTCAAAAACAATTGAATTAAAACTTGAATTAAAATTGGAAAAAAAAAGAATTAAACAAGTTGCAGCAGCAGGAGGATGCTCCTAACAGAAGGGTATTGTAAAACAACTAGTAAATCAAACAATATATTCTGCATATCAAAACTTGACTAATATACAAATTCCATAAATTGAGTTCGAAAAATTATTATGGTTATTATGATTTTAAACTCGCCACCATTTTGTTTAAAGTGTTTTGACCCCGTCACTTGATTAGTCATTATAACACATGAATATTATAAAACATTTCAAAAATTTTTATCAAAATTTCTACATATTTGTAGTGTCTAGGTCCGTTGCAAGCGTGTATCTCCCTAGTATCACGTGTTAATGTTGTTGTCATTGTTGAATATTGAATCGGCTGTAAGTTAGCTGTTCATTGTTCAATCATTTTGAAATTATCGAACCATATCCAATTACTTTCAGAAAACTTAAATTATAGATTTTGGGAAATTTAAGGGTCCCCTGTTGATTTTATAGACAAAAAGCAAAATTTATAAAATGTACTATTATTAACAAAGTTGGTCGAATTTCGTCTTCTAAGGTATTTGTTGCCCTTGTGAAGAAAAAATTGTCAGTTTTAGTACTATTTCGAAAAGCTCTTATAAAGAACTTTCATTTGATATTCATATCGGCTACATTTGATGAAATTTTTTTTTCAGCGACCACTCTCCTGTACTGTAATCATCGATTCATGGCCTATTGTTTCGAATCCTAGAACGGTTACAAAGCCCATTTGCTAGGAGCTCTCTCCTGCCTCCTCGATCTGTTGCACGTTTGAGTATTAATTGGAGGGGTTAAAGTCAAAGTCGTGTAAGTCAATTTTCGGTAGAAGTTGACTTAGGCACAGAAATGCGATGTAGAAATAAACAAGTTGAGTAAGCAGGAGAGTGCTCCTACCAGAAGGTCTTTGTAAACATCCTAGGGTTAGAAACAAGTTTTCTAATGGCGTGAATCGATAACTTGAATTATTCATGCAATATTTAGATATGAAATCGTTCAAATTTATACAAAAGATGCACAGTTTCTTTCATAAGCACAGTGCAGCCGCCATTTTAATCTAGCTTAAATGATTTTTCTAAATGCTCGGCCGATTGAACACTATTCCTTAAATATTCATGAAAATTGAAAGAAAATAAAAGTGCCTAGGTCAATTTTAAATATATATATACAGGGTTTTCCAATAAGAGGTGTTATTTTGAATAGATCTTCTGATTTAACACCTTGCGACTTCTTCCTTTGGAGCCACGTGATAGAAAAGGCCTATGCCAATAGCCCAGCGTCGATTCAAGATCTCAAAGATGAAATTCGTGAGGCTATCGAGGACAACCACTTTGCGATTTGGTTATGGAAAATTTCATGAAGAGGATATGGTCCTGTAAGCGTGTCTTAGTAGCTATTTGCCCAATATTAGTTATTGCTATTAACGGCATATCTTCCTCTTTATAATGAACTAAACATCCGATCATTTATTTTCAAAAATGGCATTTTTCTTTTAATATCAAAATAACACCTCTTATTGGAAAACCCTATATGAACCATAAACACGTGTTATCGTTGTTGCAATTCCAGATAATTGAAATGGCTATAACTCACTTGATTATGATTCGATCCCAATTAAATTTTGTGAACATATATATCGTATGTCAGTCTATATAACTGCGAAATTTCAAGAAGTTTAAAGGTACCGTTTTGATTTTATGGGCAAAAATGTAACATCTACAAATCATACTATTATTAACAAAGTTGAGCGAATTTCGATTTTTAAGGTATTTGTTGCCCTTGTACTCATAAAGGTCCACGTTCGTGATAATTTTCAGATTTTTCGGCTGAAAGGTGTCCAATCGCGAGGGGGGGGGGGGGGGAACCCAAATTTTGGGTACATTTTGCCTTCCCCTGGACCCCCTAATTCATAAAATGATTTTTTTATTTCAGATTCTAAAAGTTCTAATCAAGACCTTTCATTTGATACCCCACTTGACTACCTCTGATGAAAAAAAAATTTTTAAGGGCCAATTCGTTATTAGGGGGGACCCCCCTTAAACATTTTTTAAATTTTTGTTAAGGCCTTAACTTTTGAGAGACTATCACTTTTGACCTTTTCACAAAGTTTGAGCATTCTAGCTTCTATAGTTTCTGAGGAAATCAGCTGTGACACTCGGACAGACGGACAGACAGACGGACGGACAGACGGACGGACAGACGGACGGACAGGTCGCGAAACTAGTAGGTCTTTGTAAAAAATTTTTTACAAAGACCTAAAAACTGTTTATGGAAAAAGTGGAGTAAGTCAGAGCTTCACTCATGTCGTCGTTAGGATGGCAGCACAAGTTAGACTGATAATGGATCATCTGTTTTGTTGATAACTTAAGTGGCGTGAGTCAGACTTACACCAGTGTGGTTGCAATTGTTTTCATCGAGTGTTGAATGCATGCGTGAATACTCAAAGAAACGATGGATTCTGAAATAAGTTTAAGGGATCCGTTGGATAAGCTGGAGTCCAGTGATGAATGGGAGCGTGAACAAGGAGAAAACACATCAGAAACAGATGATGGTAAGTAATATTCACCTTCTAACCTCTCAGTTACTCACCGACTAACCAATTTTGTTGCAATTTTTTTAGCAAGTACTTACATTAGATTATGCCTTAGGTCCTTTTGGTCTATTATTCTCTGAATAATACACCTTTGTAGTCGGTTCGGAAAAAAAGAAAAGAAAAATAGGGGAAACATGCATGAAGAGTGATGTTTTTAGTGAATTTTCTGTGATTATTGAAAACGGTCGTGTTGAGTTTCGTTTTTCACGTAATTTTGGATGCTGAATCGAGGCTTCCCCTGCAGTTGTTTATTTCGGTAGTAAGTGTAACAAGATGTTTGTTGTTTCAGAATCAGAAAGAGATAAAGAAGCCAGCGCAACCATTCCAGTGAATTTCCTACTGCTGGAACTTCTGAGAACCGAGAAAACGCTCACCCGAGAACGAGGAAAAGACAAAAACATGAAAGTAAAGCTCAAAAGCGAAAGCGAGCACGGAATTCAGGGCTCCCGTACGTGTCCTCTAGAGAAAAAGAAGTGGCCGGTAAGCTGAATCAGAACTTTGATTTTAAATGTAAGAAAAGGGTGTGGAGAACGTACCTGAAGTGGCAAGGCGAGAAATTTTCGTCATCTTTTGGAAACTGAGCAGTTTTTCTGAACAAAACGTATTTTTATGTGGTTTGATTGTGCAACAAAAACCTAATTTAAGACGCTCACGAAATTCAACGAGAAATGCAAAGTCTGTTTCAAACAGCTTCAGATTCCAAGTCAGAGGCAAAAGCGTTACTGTGTGCAAGCGTTTTTTCTTACAAACACTTCAAGTTTCGGATGGGCGAATGACAAGGGCAATACAAAAAGTACGAGATGGTCAACAACCAGGAAGTGATGGCCGAGGATGCCATCCCCCAAAAATAAAACACTGGTGGCTGCCATGAATGGTGTGCGTGACCACATAGCATCTTTCCCATCGTATCAATCGGACTACAGTAGATCAGAGAACCCCAACAGGAAATACCTTCCTCCTGACATGAATGTACGCACATTGTATGAACTGTACAAAGAAAAGTGCACGGAAAAAGGTGATATTCCTGTTTCTGAAGCCATCTACCTTTAGCAATGAGTTCAATTTGCATTTCTACCGGCCTCTCAAAGATACGTGCACCAGATGCGATGTGCGTGACAAAAAGATTGAAGTGTGTGAAAATGAAGACGAATCTACAAAGCTGAAGGCTGAAAAAGGATTACACCTCAGAAAAGCCGAAAAGGTGAGAGAGGCTAGAGATCGGGACGCAGTGAAAGCACGGGAAGACGAATCTTTCTACGGTCTGACATTCGACCTCGAAAAGGCGTTGCCATTTCCTGTTTTGACAACCTCCGTGGCTTACTATAAGCAGAATATGTATTGTTATAACCTTGGCTGCCATGAACTTGGAACAGGTTTAGGCTTCATGTTCTGCTGGGATGAAACGATCGCTTCTCGTGGGTCTCAAGAGATTGGTTCCTGTATCGTCAAACATCTTGCAGCAAGAGCGTCATCTGCTAAGCACATAGTGTTGTACAGTGACGCATGTACGGGCCAAAACCGTAATATTAAGTTTTCTTTGTACCTCATGAAGTACATACAGGGCAATGCAGAAATTATCGATCACAAAGTTATGGTAAGTGGCCACTCTTTTCTACCCAACGACTCTGAATTTGGATCAATTGAATTGTACACCAAGAACAAGTTGATTTATACTGCAGACGACTGGTACAGTATCATACTGAAGTGCCGAAGGAACAATCCATTCATGTTCATGAAAATGGGCCGAGAGGATTTCAAATCTGTTGCAAAGTTGGAAAATTGTATCGCGCGAAGAAAGAAGAATGAGAACAACATTGCTGTTAATTGGTTGAAAATTCAATGGATACGAATTTTGAAAGATCAACCTTACACTCTCTTCTACAAAGAAACTGTGAATGAGAATTTTCCATTTTCTAAACTAAATCAAAAGGCAGCAAAGCCCGGTAGGCGACATTCTCTGGCCAACGTTTCTCAAGATGTTTTGTACCCAAGGGGAAGGCCTGTTAACGAGGCTAACAAGAAAGATATCCTTGATCTTCTGCGATACATTCCACCAGTGAAACATGATTTCTTCGTTTCCCTGCGAACCACTATTGTAGAAGGTGAAGAGCTTGTAGATGTTGGACCTCTGGAAATTGTGGAAACCACAAATTCTGATGAAATAGACTGAATCCGTTTTGCCATGTTAAAAAAATTAAGAATCCATTCGTGATAAAAAATTGAATTGCTTGTATTATTCTTATACTTTGTGTAACGTTCAATAAACATGTTTTTGAGAAGTGCAAGTCAACTTTACATCATTTTGTTGATGTTGATGATGGTGGTGTAAGTCTTTGGTTTTAGGTCATACAGTGGTGTATGTCACAGGCTTTGGTAAGGCACAGTGATGCAAGTGACTTTGGTTAGTGTGCGAGCTACAACTTTTGAGCAAAAAAAATTTCAAATCAAGCCTAATCACTAAGTTTGGACCTATGTAAAGCCTCTAAAATAATACCATCTCCAAAAACTTGTCTACTAAATTAACTACAATACCTTTTGCATTATGCTAATTTCCTTAAAAACGATGATAAAGTGACTTACACCACTTTGACTTTAACACCTTCAATTGTCGGTACTCATCTTCAGTCATTCATTAAACTGAATCAAGTGTTAAAAGAATGCGCCTTGAACGTTGAAGTTGCGGCAAACAACTCAAAATTATTCAATCTTTGCATTTAAAACAGTCACTATTTTGTTTTACGATTACTAATACCGCTAGCTATCATTCCTGAAATTTTCATGCAAATCCTAGCCAAGCTGTAGTATCTGAGTCGGTAAAAAGCGCATATTGTTCCATAGCCATATGCTTCCATAGTAATACAGCGCATATTGCTCCATAGTATAATAATACAGGAAAATTCAAATCGCTATAACTTCATTAAATACCATTCAATCTTTATGAAACTTTCAGGACAGATTAATCTTATAAATGTTCATCTGTGTACTATTTAAGGGCACCACTAAGATTTTATTCGAGAAAACATAAAATCGATAAATCATACTATTACTAACAAAGCTGAGTGAATTTCGACTTCTCATGTATTGGTTGTTGTTGTACTCATAAAGGCCTACATTCATGGTTTTTCGGGTCAAAGGTGTCAAAACGCGGGGGGGACACAAAATTGTCGTACATTTCCACTTCCCCTGCACCCCTCGAAGCAAAATTTGTCATTTTAAGACCTGTTTTGAAAATTTCTCATTAAGACCTTTCATTTGATACTCATATTGCCTACATGTGATGAAAACTTTTTTTTTCAGGGGCAACTCCCCTATATGGGGAGACCCCCTTAAAGACCTTATAAATTTCTTTTCGTGCAGATACTTTGAAGAGGGCGTCACTTTGCACCTACTTACAAAATCTTATGTTTCTAGCTTATGCAGTTTGCGAGAAAAAGTGGTGTGACACACGGACAGACGGACGGACGGACGGACAGACAGACAGGACGCGATTTTAGTAGGATATTGTAAAATGATTTTACCAGATAGACAGTTGAATCAAATAGAATAGACAGTTGAATAAAATACGTTCTTCAAGAAATTGAAGATTGGTTGAAGGATAAAATGAATACATCTGCAAATGGTACTTCTAACGCCTCATAACTACCCAACAACAGTTTGAAGTCACAGATACATGGAGAAATTCTTAAAGAAACTCAGACAAAAATGGAAATACCAAAGGAATTCCTGAATTCACTCCACCAACGCTTACTAGGCTGAATTGGGACCTCACATCATCTCTTCTTCAGATTGAGGAAGCTACAATTGATGCCAGTAAATTGTTAAATGATGTTGATTTACGTTTCTATATACACAATAAGTACGGCAAAAGTTTTATGAAGATTTGTAGAGTATCACTTGATGCCTTTATTCAAATGGCTCTACAATTAGCATAATACCAAGAAGCCAAACGTTTTTCATTAACGTGTGAAGCTTCAATGACCCGATGGTATCGTGAAGGTCGAACGGAAACTGTTCATCCGTTTACTAGAGAATCTTGTAAATGGGTTAAGTCGATGGATGGTCCTAATGCTTGACCAATGAACGAGTAGCTTTATTGCGTAGGGCTTGTCAACAAAATCAACTTCCATACCAAGATGCCTTGTGTGGAAAAGGAATCGATTGGCATTTATTTTGCTTGTACGTCGTTTCAAAATATCTCGAAGCCGAATCACCATTCCTGGATGATGTCCTTAGTGAGCCTAGGCATCTATCTACTCGTCAAACACCGCATTGTCAAACACCGAAAATGGATTTGAAGAAAAACCTCAACTTTATCAGTCCAGGTCACATTTAGACAGTTCGAGAATTGTTAATTTTGTGATCATTTGTGTCGATAGTTGTAAATGTCTAATGCAAATGACTGTTGGTATTTATAAAGCATTCGTTCTTCATATACCTGGTTATATCTTTCTGGGATTCAATCGGTTGCTTATCGAGACAACAACGCATAACATGGCGCTAAATCACTTTTTATGTGCAGACTTTATTGAATCTGCTGAAATCACAACTTGATCACCCCCACACAAAGCTTGAAAACAACACGTGATAAAGTTACTTCAAATGATACAGTCAACTCGTTCAAACGCGAAGGCTCCGACGTGTCAGTCACTATGGCATTTACACTTAATGGGCGAATGTACTAGTTAAAGGGCAATTTGGATTACAATTGCCCGATGAACACCGTAGGGGGATCGCTGATGCAAGCCGCACCGCAGTTGAACGTTGAATCGCCCCGAAGTAAAATTAACGGCTTGCCGGTTGAAACCGAGCTGATAAAAAACCTGGAAACAAAGAACGGGTCTCTTTGGTGGACAAGAATCAACGGCGGAGGATCGAGTGCGATGAGCCATAAGAAATTTTATCCTGGAATTCATCGAAGGAAGAAATTACAACAGTGACAGAGGGACGTACTTTACCATAGCAACAGCGAAGTAATTAACATCAGAGACAGGGAAGATTGGCGGTAGAAGTTCAACAAGTAGCGTGCTGGAAGGAGAACTTCGTGACACAAGTTACTTCGGAGGGCCAAAAATAGGAACAGTAGACGTAAGTTAAAGATTTGCATTTATATCGAGCTTTTGGTTGACTAAAATTCATATCTTAACTTGTGAATGGCGTTTGGTTTTTTATAAAATCGTGGATTTTATTAGAAAAAAAAACATTGATTCTGAAATGAAGAGCCAGGTATACAGCTCGGGTGTGTTTGAAATTTTAGCTCGGATGTCTTTTAAATTTTAGTTCGGGTTTCCAGTGCGAGTAACATCGGGTAAACTTGTACCGGTGAAGGAGTGCAAAGTGGTCGCCCCGGCTTTGACTGATTCTTCCCAGCTGGAGAAAAATAGTAGGACTTACTTTCAGCTGTTTGAGGGGTGTTCGGTGGCCGCGTTTCTCGCTTGGCTACTTGACACCAGGGGATAAGCAAGTAGTGCCTCTTACGACCATCCCCAACGGCAAGCCGGGTCCGAAGTCCCTATCAGGAGGAGCTCTCATGCGAAGGGTAACAGAGCTAATCAGTTATATTCCCTATCTACAAAAAAAGTGACAAGCTACAGTGCGAATATTATACAGGCATATCACTACCTTGCATGGCATACAAAATATTTTCAAATATCTTAGAAAATAAAACCAGATTATACCCCAATAGTATTATTGTAAGGCATCAAGGTGGCCTCAGAGCTGGCAGATCGATGATATACCAATTTTTCACAGTCAAGTAGACACTCGAAAAGTGCTGAGGGTTCAACATCTGCATATACCAAATTTTTGTTGACTTTTAGTAAGTATACAATAGTATTGATCATAATAAAGGTTTGCTTTGGTATCCTAGCCAAACTATAGTATTCCCTCTCATTGCAATGACAATAACGTCGACAACCTCCCAAGTCCACATCAATAAACAACTCGATGACACGTTTAAAATAAACATCGGCATAAAAATGAGCAATGGGCTGGCACCATATTAAATTCGACTCTGGAATACTTTATAAGGAAGCTACCTGTTGATATAAGAGGCACATTACTATACAAGTCAAAGCCAAATGATAGCCTATGCGGATAATATCAACATTTTATCACGGTCACCAACAACTGCCAAAGAGCTTTTTCTGAAACTCCACAGCGAAGCAAAAATAGTAGGGAATAAAACAAAGCTCATGGCGTAGTCGAAAAAAATACCTCAAATATACAAAATAATATACTAAGCAAATACACTATTGCAGTCCTGGCCGGATTTGTGTATTTAAGCACCAAGATAATTAGAATTGCATATAGAAGAGACAAATTACGTCAGTTTTCCCGATCTTAAAAAGCAGCGGCATACACAGGAAAACAAAGCCTCAAGTATAAAAATCTGCGATAAAAACTGTGCTATACTTTGGGTGTGAAGCATGGACTTTAACCTAAGCATCCGGCAACAAATCGGATGCCATGGTAAGACGGGTCCTAAGGCGAATTGTTGGTACGAAGCTAGACAGAGACCAATGGTGAGTTTAAAATTACCAAGAGCTGTATAACATTTTTGACGAGCCGGAAGTCTTAACGATTGTTAGACTGTGGAAGTTACAATGAACCTAGCTACATGAATTGTATGGATGAACAACTGGTACTCGTTTCTTTGGAAGAACTGAAGGGCAAAGATGGGGAAACCAAGGGAACCCTGGTTTGACTTAGTGGAAAAAGGCATCACTGCTCAAATTTAGAAATGGGAGCACGCATTCGATGGACCAAGATAGCTAGAGGCCCAAGAGGGACTGTAATGCTACGAAAAAGAAGAAGAGTGACTTCAATGAAGAAATCCCAACATAATTTTTCATGCATTTCCCCTATAACAAAAGTAATAAAAGTAGTTTCCATCTTCACATATAATTCTTCTCACGTAATTCGTGTATTAACTATGAGGGCGTAATAAGCTCAGCTGATGAATATTGAGTAATTTTCGTTCCATATAATTAGTAAATGCAAAATAAACTTAATATAATTGACATTAATAATATTAAAATTGGCATGACACAACATTTTATTGAGATCATCTAACTCACCCAGTCAGAGTTAGTATCTGATGGATGACTTCAATGACGAATTTTCAATAAAATTTTTCATTTCTTTCTCCCAACGCCAAATTTTATTTGACATGTATCGGATGACCCCATTCAATGAGCGCAAGTACAGTGGGAAAGGAATCAATAATTTTTCTTTAGCGATCAAATGAATTGTAATGAACTCAGAAAACAATTGCAGTGAAAATAGTTTTGACAGAAATATATATCTGCGGAACTGGTTAATCGCAGCGAACTTGCAAAATCTTTGCGGAGAGTATTCTTTTTTGGCGGAAAGCTCTGCAGGGTAGGTTTGTCACTGGGAATTAGGAACATGGCTCCTGGAGTGGAAAATGTAAACGGAATTTTCAGTTTTAGTTCTTCTAGTGATTTCTTTGAAAATTTTACAGTTACGTTTAATGACAAAGTATGGTCCTTTGCATGGTGGCTGAAGTGGAGTAAAAATGGTTTCGACTCTGACAAAAACAAGCAAACAATCTTTTCAAGCAGGGTGGACGAAAACTTTACTACTGGTATGATGCGTGGTCTTTACAGGTTGGAAAATATACATTCTTCGTTGAAACTTTTTATGAATCCTTCATCACTGGGTTGCTCCTTCGATAGCTCGAAAAAATTCTCCTGGAATGCGAAGTGCTTGTCCGAAAGTCATATCTGCTGATGTTGCTTTTATATCGTTGTTCCAGATGCTGCAAAGTCCTAGTAAAACGAGGGGTAGTTCGTTCTACCAATCATTAGAGGATTTGGCTTTGAGGGATGATTTTAACGACCTGTACCATCTTTCGATAATGCCATTTGACTGCGGATGGTAGCTTGTCGTTCGTAGATGTAATACACTTAAGATTCTGTTTAGCTGGCGAAACAACTCCGACTTGAACTTTCGTCCTTGATTCGTGGTTATTCTTGTGGGGGTGCCATAATGAGATATCCAGCCAAATATCAGTGCAGGTGCGACACTATCTGCGGTTATACTGCTAATTGGAATTCCTCTGGCCATCTTGAGAAACGGTCAATTACTGTTAAAATGTATGAGTAACCTCCTGATGGTAGAAGCGGGCCAACTAAATCAATATTCATGTGTGCAAATTGCTCTGGGGTTTCCTTGTAAGCGTGTATGGGTGATTTGGTATGGCGTTGTACTTTGGTCCTTTGGCAAGAAATGCAATTTCGTACGAAGTTTTTGCTATCGCGATATATGTTCGGCCAAATAAAACGCTCTTTTACGAAGCGTGTAGTTGCTCTTATTCCGGGATGGGATAAATTGTGAACTTTGGCTTAAAGCTCTAAACGAAAATTTTTGGTTATGAAAGGTGTAGCTTTCATACTTTTTAAATCGCAGTAGACTTAATGTTTGAATAAGGGAGTGTTATGCGTTTAAGCTGCAAAGAAATTGTGTTTGAATGCAAGATATTTTGTATTTCATAATCAGTTTCTTGATCTCTAGCTATCGCTTCGAACTTAATTTTGGCAGGATAGATTGAATTAATCCCTGATAGAAGATCAGGGGTGATATTTTGACAGCCGGAAATGTGGCAAATGTTAGAAGAAAACTGACTTATGTAGTCTAATTGCCGAGCTTGTCGAGGTGATGCTCTATCACCTTTTTAACGATAGGCGAAAATAAGTGGCTTATTGTCAGTATATATGGCAAATTCCTTTCCCTTCTACATGTGCTGGAAATATTTAATTGATTCATAGACTGCAAGCAGCTCTCGATCGTATGTGCTTTATTTTTACTGAGCATTATTTAATTTCCTCGAGAAAAAGGGCAAAGGTTTACATCCCTATTTTTCAAATTTGCGCAGAACGGCACCGATTGCTGCGTCGGATACATCAGTTTCTAATGCAATGTGTGCTGATTTGGATTGATGAACTAGCAGTGTTGCATTAGCTAACGTTTTCTTGTATTCTTTGAATGCATCAGATGCGTCTTCAGTCCAAGCTATAACAGAATATCACTTTTAACGTTGCCTTTGATAAGGAATTGCAGTTTGTTTTGAATACCATAGTTGCGGGATTCGGAATGAAACGCCTATAGAAATTTATCATTGCTTTAAATCTCCAGACCTGTTTTGCAGCAAGAGGCTTTTTGAAATGGATTAAGGCTTCTACTTGACCAGGTAACGGTTTAATACCTTGGGATGTGACTAAGTGCCCCAAGGACTTCAGTTCATTTTGTGTGAATTTGCACTTGTCCGGATTTATTCTTAGTCCATGCTGTGGAAGACGATCCAAAACGATTCTAACATGCTCTTGATGTTGCTCGATATGCGATAAATGTATCATCTATTTACAAAATTATCTATGACAAAATCAAGTCCACGAAACACTTCATTGATTAGCCGTTGAAATGTCTCCGCGGCATTTCTGAGACCAAATGTCATAAATGTAAACTCAAATAGGCCAAAGGCCGTAATGATAGCAGTTTTTGTTATACCATATGGTTCAACCGGAACCTGATTAGAAGCCTTTTTTAAATCAATATTGCTGAAAATATTTGTGCCATGTAAAATGCATACAAAATCTTATTTATGCGGTATCGGGTACTTGTCTGGTACCATAATAGCATTGACGTGGCGATAATCGCCATATGGTCGCCAAGTACCATCAGGTTTTTTGACCATTTGAAGAGGTGTTGCCCAATTGCTCTTTGACGACGGCATATGCACCTTAATAGCAAGTCATTGAACTCTGTATTAGCTTGCTCTTGATGCAACTGGTGGACCTATAGTAACAATGCAGGGTTCGGTCTTGTTCAGGCTTTGGTCTTGAATCGCATTTTTCAACACACGGTGATCCAGCTCCGGCTAGTCCTAGAACGTGTATGTCATGCTTTCAGCGCCTTTTAAATCATTGGTTACTATATGATCCAGACAGGTATTTGACACTCGGCGAGTAATTTGGTTGTTGTTTATGATTACCGTTCCATTCGTTTCTAGCGTATCCTTAGAAATCCTTGATTCTGGTGATTCAATTAGTACATCAATGTTTGTATCCGCTACTATGATTAAATTTTTTTCAGTTGAGAATAATGTATCTAGGGTAAGTCCGGGATAGTTGGACTACGATTTTCTAAAGCTATTTTTTCCGAAATTTTGCAATGTTTAGGATAAGTTTTATAATTTTTAATAAGTATATATGTCTTTAAACCATTGTAAGGAAGTTTGCAGTTGTTAAGCTTATTACACCGGAGTTATGATGTTATTTTGGTTTTGCTCGATGGTCCGTCTATCCCAAGCATACTCGGGTTAGAAAGACCAGCTAATAGGGATTGATGGACCTCTATTTTACGTGACTGAATCAGGATATAACACAAGAAATACATGTTATCAACGGTATGAAAAAAGTTAGGGTATAGAGTTATGAACTATTTGATATGATTAATAGATTTGACAATCAAAATAATTAAAAAATAGAGCTATTATAACTCAGTTTCTAGAAATTCGAATCATTCAGCTGTCAATTTATTTGGAGGATCTTGCTTTCCGCAGTAATCGCATTTATCCTCGAATCTTGTACAGCCTTCATGTGTCCAGCGGGAGCATGACACACACTTACTCAGTCTTCATCTCGTTTTATTTCGTTGTAGTTCTCTTTACACCATACACAGAAATCTTCATCCCAGTCACTTTCATAAAGATTATCGTTGCAAATTGTGTCGATATCAATATCTTCGGAAGCTGAGGATGACGTTAGTTCTTTTTTTCTCCGCGTTCTCTTATTTTTATTGATCGTTGTTTGCATATTGTTCTCATTTCTTTTCTCTAGCTTCTTTTTTTTTTTGCTTTTCTCTCTTCTTTTCCTCTCGGTTTTTCTTTTTTTCCTCCCTGTCTTTCTTCTTTTCTTCTTTTATTTTAATTTTTGACTCTTTCCCATTTTTGTCTTTTCTGGAAAGCTTAACACAGTTGATAGAGTTTGAACTTTTCTTTTCATAGTCTGATCTTTGTTGACACAAGTCACTGGATGTAGTTTGTCCAATAACTTTGAAGGGGTCACAATTTCAGATTTATTCTGGTGCTTTTCAGAAGGTCCAGGTAAAGGAACATTTTCAAAGCTTCTTGAAGTACCAGCACTACAACCGCGTCTTGAGGAATTAGAACCTGCCGTAAAAACATCATCACTTGGGCTATTAGGACCAGCAACAGTGGCATCTTTTTTTGAACTACCGGAGCCAGCAACATCAATACCAGTCATAACGTTTTTGAAAACAAGAGACGTATCTGGAGGCCTGGAGTCCATTGATTCTGACAAAAAAGCGTAATCTGGTATCGCATCAGGTTCAAATGGAATGATTCCATACGTTCTAAATCCCCTTATTCCATTTTCTGCGTTTGCTGACTTACCCCAAGCTATGCTAAGAAGCGCACCAAACTGCAGTCGAGTTATCTTCCTTGAAGGGTTATTGGTCACTTACTTTGAGCAAGCAGAATAATAGTTCATTTTTAAAGACTTGAAGAAAGTGTGGTCTAAAGGTTGAAGCCAATGACTGGTGTGGGGAGGAATACTCATCAAAATTATTTGATTATTTTCTGCGAACTCTAGCATTTCAACGCAGCTAGTGTGTGATGTATGCCCATCTAAAAGAAGAAGCACCTTTCCTGCTGGTTTTCTTGGAGTGAAATGGTTTTTCAGCCAATCAAAAAACAAATCGCTATTTACATAACCAGACTTTGGCGAGATTTTTACTTCAGCGCCAGGTAGTAAGCCGTCACAAAACTCCTGCTTTAGGTTCTTTCCATTCATTATGCTAAAAGGTGGTTAGAATGTACCCTCTCCATTTACGCTTGCCAATACTGATATGGTTTTACCCTTTTCTCCTGAAGTAACGGAAGTTACAGTCTTGAAACCTTTCAAAGCAACTACCTTCCCTGGTTTCCTCCATGATGAAAATATTGCCAGGTTTATCTTTAAGACCATTTTCTTCCAAAACATTCTTTAAGAGGTCAAAAAACGCTTTGACATCTGTTTTATTTAGACCTTTTGCTCTCGCAATAGACACACCTACAGATTGCCGAATGGGCAGTTCAGGATTGTGAACAAGAAAAGAAGAAAGCCAGTCGTAGCCTGCTTGCTTTGTTTCATGATTGAAACTATGCTTCAATTGCAGGTTTTCAGCTAAATAGTAGGCCATAGAACGCACTGAGTCTCTGGTTGGAGTAAACCCCCTCGATTGTAATTTTTTTATGTGTACTAAATTTTTTTTTTTCATTTTCAACTCCTTGCAATGAGTTTTTTCCCATGGAACCTTTACTAAAACTTTATAGCTTGATGCGTATTTTCAAAGTTGTTTTCGGTATTCTAAATGCCTTCGCTGCAGCATTACCTCCCATCTCCTTACTTGGAACAGCTCTGGCTGTATTTTCCAAGCTACGTTCAGACCATTCTCCCCTCCCAGACATGCGTTTTCTGGTATAGAACGTAAGCATTTTCCTATAACATAAAAAAACCAACGTATCAGGACACACTTTTGTGTTTAAAATAATTTTGATAAGTATCATTTAATTTATATTAGAAGTAAAGTCCAAATAGGAAATATGGTCCTACTATTCCAGGTTCTTTTCAAGTGGGCCAACTATCCCAAATGTCACTGATCCATCTATCCCAATTTTCAGGGATAGATGGGCCAGCTACTCATTCAGACAAACAACGCTACTGGAGCACCATTTTAGGTTAAGGCCTTACTCTACTATACAATCGAGCTATAGCATTGATCTTACGTCAAAACCAATTAGACTAACTTAACCACATAACAATAAAATCCAGTGAAAAATATTTTTCAACTCACCAAAAGAAATTAACAAAGTTTTTTTCCTAAAAAACCTGTGACGCTCACGAGCAAAACTAAACGTGTTAACGTCTGCACAAGTAGAACAAGTTGGGTAGACAGACCTATGCTCATGTCAGAAGGGTTTTGTACTCAACTTACAAAATGCCGTAACCAGCAACGAATAAAATTAAGAAACACGTCATGTTCGAGGATCATACTATTATTAACTAAGTTGAAAGAATTTTGAATTCTGAGGTATTTGTTAAAGTTATACCCATAAATATCTCGCTTGATAATTTTTTCAGATTTTTTTAGATCACGGGTGTCCATCCGCGAGGGAGAAAACACATTTTTCATGTATTTCCCCCCCCCTCTGTGCCCCTACTGAAGCAAAAACTGTCAGTTTAAGAACTGTTTTGAAAAGCTCTCATAGACAACTTTCATTTGATACTCATATCGGCTACCTTTCATGAAATTTTTTTCAGGGGCCACTCCTCTGTACTGTAAGCATCGATTCATGGCCTATTTTTTCGAATCCTAGAATGGTTACAAAGCCATTTTGCTAGGAGCTCTCTCCTGCCTCTTCGACTTGTTTCAATTGTATGTAGTCATCCTCATGATATCTATCATTCCTTAAATTTTCATGCAAATCCTAGCAAAGCTGTAGTGTCTAAGTCGGTAGAAAGCGCATATGGCTCCATAGCCATATGTTGCCATAGTAATACAGGGCACATTGTTCCATAGTAATACAGGAAAATTCAAATCGCTATAACTTCGTTAAATACTATTCGATCTTTATGAAACTTTCAGAAAAGATCAATCTTATAAATAGTCATCTCTTTGCTAAATTTTATTGAATTTAAGGGTACCATTTAGATTTTATTCAAGAAAACATAAAATGGATAGATCATACTATTACTAACAAAGTTGAGTGAATTTCGACTTCTCATGTATTTGTTGTTGTTGTACTCATAAAGGCCTACATTCCTGATTTTTTTCAGATTTTTTCGGCTGGAAGGTGTCCAATCGCGAGGGGGGGTATGCGAAAAGTTCGTACATTTCCTCTTCCCCTGCCCCCTTCGGTACTCATAAGGCAATTCTAAGACCTGTTTTGAAAAGATCTCATTGAGACCTTTCCAATGACACCCTACTCGACTACCAATGGTGAAATTTTTTTTTGAGGGGTCAACTCTCTATATGGGGAGACCCCCCCTTAAACCCCTTTGAAAAATTTTTTCACCCTTGAACTTTCAAAAGGTCACGACTTCTGACCTTTCCACAAAGTTTCATGGCTGTAGCCTCTATAGTTTCGGAGAAAAAGTGCTGTGACATACAGACGGACGGACGGACGGACGGACGGACGGACGGACAGACGGACACAGGTCGTGATTGCAATAGGGTTTTGTATTTTAGTACAAAACCCTAAAAAATACTAGCCAACGACTGCGGTGCTGCTGTGACAGACGAACGAAATATTCGAATGGTCCGTCTATACCGGTGGTCCATCTATCCGGGACTTACACTAGTACTGTGCAAAAATATTGCGCATTCCTACAATTTGGGTTGTAGTAAGTCCCTAATTTTATTTTTAGGGTTTTGTAAAATAATTTTACAAAACCCTACTAGTTTCGCGACCAGTCTGTCTGTCTGTCCGCCTGTCCGTCCGTCCGCCCGTCCGTGTGTCACAGCAGATTTTCTCGGAAACTACTTGAGCTAGAAACATCAAATTTTGTGTGTAAAGTGGTGATCTCTTCAAAGTTCATTTACAAAAATTTTATAAGGTATTTATGGGGGGTCTCCCCATATAGGAGAGTGACCCCTCGAAATAAAATTTCATTGATGATAACCGATATGGGTATCAAATGAAAGGTCTTGATGAGAACTTATCAAAACAGGTCTTAGTTTGGCAAAATTTGCTTCGAGGGGCGCACAGGGAGGGGAAATAAACGAAAAATTGGTGTACCCCCCCCTCGCGATTGGACACCTGTGATCTGAAAAATCTGATAAAAATCAGGAATGTAGGCCTTGGTGAGTACAACAACAACAATACGTTAGAAGTCGCAATTCACTCAACTTTGTTAGTAATAGTATGATTTATCGATTTTATGTTTTCTTTGATAATATCTTAACGGTACCGTTAAATTCAATGAAATTCAGCACACAGATGTCTATTTATAAGATTGATCTATCCTGAAAGTTTCATAAAGATCATATTAAGCGAAGCCATAGAGGTTTGAATTTTCCTGTATTACTATGCAACAATATGCGCTGCATTTATTACTATGGCAATATAGGGCTATGGAACAACATGCGCTTTTTACCGACTCAGACACTACAGTTTTGCTAGGATTTGCATGAAAATTTCAGGGATGATAGGTGTCATGTATATCTTTGAGAAGCAGTTCAGTTAGTGGTATCAGTAATCGTGAAATAAAATAGTGGCTGTTTTAAATGCGAAGATTGAATAATTTTGAGTTATTTTTTCCCAACTTCAACGTTTAAGGTGCATGCTTTGAACACTTGATTCAATTTAATGAGTGACTGAAGATGAGTACCTACAATTAATACTCATAAGCGGAACAAGGCAAGGAGGCGGGAGAGAGCTCCTAGCAAAAGGGTTTTGTAACCATTCTAGGATTCGAAAAAATTGGCCATGAATCGATGATAACAGTACAGGAGAGTGGCCGCTGAAAATAAAAATTCATCAAACGTAGCCGATATGAGTATGAAATGAAAGTTTACATGGGAGCTTTTCAAAACAGTTCTTAAACTGTCAGTTTTTGCTTCAGTGGGGGTACAGTGGGGAAAACCATGAAAAATGTGTTTCCTCCCTCGCGAATAGATATCTGAAATAATTATCAAGGGAGATATTTATGAGTATAAAAATAACAAAAACTTCAGAAGTCGAAATTCGTTCAACTTCGTTTATAATAGTATGATCTTCGAATTTCATATTTTCTCCAATAAAATCGTCTTTGACATGTTTCTTGATTTTATTCGATCCGGTGACTACATTTTGTAAATTGAATACAAAACCCTTCCGACATGAGCATAGGTCTGTTTACCCAACTTGTTTTTAGGGTTTTTCAAAATAAATTTCCAAAACCCTTCTAAAATCGCGTCCTGTCTGTCCGTTTGTCCGTCTGTCTGTCTGTCCGTCCGTCCGTCCGTCCGTCCGTCCGTCCGTGTGCCACAGCAGTTTTTCTCGGAAATTACTTGAGCTACATCAAATTTTGTATGTAGGTGTAAAGTGGTGATCTCTTCAAAGTTCAACTACAAAAAAATATTTATAAGGTATTTAAGGGGGTCTCCCCATATAGGGGAGTGCCCCCCGAAAAAAAAATTTCATTGAAAGTAGCCAATATGGGTATCAAATGAAAGGTCTTGATGAGAACTTTTCAAAACAGGTCTTAGTTTGGCAAAGTTTGCTTCGAGGGGCGCACAGGGAGGGGAAATACACGAAATATTTATGTCCCCCCCCCCTCGCGATTGGACACCTGTGATCCGAAAAATCTGAAAAAAATCAGGAATGTAGGCCTTGGTGAGTACAACAACAACAAATACGTTAGAAGTCGCAATTCCCTCAACTTTGTTAGTAATAGTATGATTTATCGATTTTACGTTTTCTTGAATAAAATCTTAACGGTACCCTTAAATTTGACACAGATGACTATTAATAAGATTGATCTATCCTGAAAGTTTCATAAAGATTGAATCATATTTAGCGAAGTTATAGCGGTTTGAATTTTCCTGTATTACTATGGAACAATATGCGCTGGATTTATTACTATGGCAACATATGGCTATGGAACAACATGCGCTTTTCACCGACTCAGACACTACAGTTTTGCTAGGATTTGCATGAAAATTTCAGGAATGCTAGAGGCCATGTAGATCTTTGAGAATCGGTTCAGCTGGTTTTATCAGTAATCGTAAAACAAAATAGTGGCTGTTTTAATTGCGAAGATAGGATCATTTTGAGTTATTTTTTCTCAACTTCAACGTTCAAGGTGCATGCTTTGAACACTTGATTCAATTCAATGAATGAATGAAGATGAGTACCTACAATTAATGCTCATAAGTGAGTCAAGGAGGCGGGAGAGAGCTCCTAGCAAAAGGGTTTTGTAACCATTCTAGGGTTCGAAAAAATATGAATCGATGATAACAGTACAGGAGAGTAGCTCCTGAAAAAAAATTCATCAAATGTAGCCGATATGAGTATGAAATGAAAGTTTTCATGGGAGCTTTTCAAAACAGTTCTTAAACTGTCAGTTTTTGCTTCAGTGGGGGCACAGGGGGGAAATACATGACAAATATGTTTCCTCCGTCGCGAATGGACATCTGAAATAATTATCAAGGGAGATATTTATGAGTATAACAATAACAAAAACCTCAGAAGTCGAAATTCGTTCAACTTTGTTAATGATAGTATGATCTTCGTATTTCATATCTTCTCCAATAAAATCGTCTTTGACATGTATTTTGATTTGATTCGATCTGGTGACTGCATTTTGTAAATTGACCCTTCTGACATGAGCGTAGGTCTGTTTATCCAACTTGTTTTACCTGCATGGCGTACTTCAATTATCATAAGGTTATATTTATCAGGCGTCGCTGTCTTAGTAACGAAATTGATTGTATTTTTTATGTACATTGCTGTACCTCCACCTTCTCCAGGTCTGCAGGAGAATAACGGATTATTTCCTCTAATATTGTAAAATCGTGCTTCTTCTAGGTAAATCCAGATTTCATTGAGAATAATCAAATCTATGTCAGGATTTTGCTGCAGGTAAATCTGAATATCACTTAGCTTGTTTCTTAAGCTTCTTATATTAGCATACATGAGTGTTAAATTTGTTCCACTTAATTGATTTGAAAGATTAGCAATCATCAAAGTTGTAGTCGATGCTCCTCCTGGCGATCAATATTCTGCATTGAAGCTCCGGACACTCTACCGAGTCAGCTCTGTGAGAATGATCAGCATTATTATTGTTACCAATATAGTTGGAGCACTTTTCAACGTGCTTTTGCAGTCCTTTGGGTCATGCTTTCCTCCACATTTTACACTCCACCTCCAGATTTACACATATTTGCATGTCAGATCACTAAAATTTGTATTTATGTAATCATGAACATACCAAGATAAATTGAAAGATAGAAACAGATTGAGAATAGACGGAAATATCAGCTTGTACACTAATTAAAGAAAAATAGCAATTGTCTGCATACGTTGGTAAAATTTTTTAAGTTAGGAAACTGATTATAATGTGAGTAGAAGCAGTAAGGCTAAAGTTAAACATAATAAACTCACCCAATTAATCCCACTCAATCACCTCTGCTAAAAAAACACTAGTGGGTTTGAATATTTTCAAGATTCAATTATTCATTATGGATTTTTTACATAATGGAGTTTACAGAGAGTAAGCTTTGTCTCATTCAAATTTTACTATTCGTTCGGCTGGAGGTATTTTATTCGACTGAGTCAGTCCTTCGTTTATTTACTTTGAAAGTCCAAATGAAAGAATATCTTCCCATTTTACTCAAATTAACCATGTGACTATACGCGTTATAAATTCACTTCCTTTGCTTGTTTTATTTTCATATACAATAGAACAAATTTTTGTATGAGGCCACAAAATTTCACATAAAGTTCACTAAGCACTTTACGTGAATTTGTTCGAAGCGTTGCTTCTGTTTAGATACTGGTGCTCAGAACTTTTTTGTATTTGAGAAAAAGTGAATTATGCTTTCAAAGAAATTCGGTCAGTTTTTATAGATAAGGCAAAGTGGTTGACGGTTTTTTCACGAATTTCATTCAAAATTTAAGTATGTTGAGTAAAATGCCTTCAGTTTTAAAATGATTACATTTGAATATTCCCTCAAATTACTGATTCAATCCACATCTTAAAACTTTGGTCAAATTTCGCGTAGAGAAGAAATTATTTATTCTCTCAGATGGATGATACACTGAGCATTTGCTAAGGCTCCAGACATTAGTTAGCATCAATAACCGTTTTCTCACACTGGCTTTTGCATTCAAGTATTAATTCTCGGAAAATATGAATAAATAGCATCAATAAAAAATTTTATTGTACCGCTTAACTATTCAATGCTGACGCAGTCATATTGCACCCACCATTTGTTAACCACTTTCTGGCTGTTTCGCCATGGATAATTAAAAAAATCCTGAATAAGAGAAAAAATTTTACTGTTCATAAAAAAAAACGTTCTGTTGTGAAAAATAATAGCAACTGGTCATCCGCGACAAGCGGCTACTGACATCCAACAACCGTCACCATTAAAAAGGAAAAAGTTCATAAAAGTTGGTTTTACGACAGAATAGATGTTCGTTGCGACTGAAACGCCAAAGAGTAGGACGGATATTGTGACAGAATTTGCTATGTTTTTGTTTGCGAGTTTTCTGGTTATTCGTTCAGCAAAAGAACTTGACAAATTTGATGAATACTGGACAATGCATCGTGTTCGTTAACTCAGTTGTGTTGTTAAATATCAACGGGTTTACTGTATGGAAGCCATTACCCTGTAGTTGAGTTTAATGAATTATCGTGTATTCTGAATTAGGATTTCATTCACAAATTGTTGCAAAAGGTTTGTATGAGGTTTAAAATAAATGCATCAGAGAGATGTAGTCGTCCTTGAATTTTTCCTACCAGCCTGAATGAATTTACGCTCTTTCGATTAAACGTATTTAAGTTACTACTTAAAGAGACAATCCTTTTTCGTTTTCCTATAGCTCGAAGAATCTCAGTTATCAAAAATTAATATTTATAGCAATGCGGAAGAAATCGTACATCTAAAACTGAAAATTTCCTGCAATGTGTCATTTCAAATACCGAACGTCCCGAATCGCATGAAATATCTTTCTTTATCGTATGAAACACTTTGCAGTCGTGAGCTTCCTTTGAACACGCCTTCCAATTCGTAAAAAGATTTCCAGACTTTCGATTGTACCATGAAATATGAAATTCATATGGACACCAGGCATGCATTCATATGAATGTACGTAGTAGGCTATGTATTGCACAATCTATAGTCAAACGAAAACTGTAGACCACTATCAAAGGAACTACTTCACCACTATAATTTATGGCTTTGAACAAATTGTATGACCCTGTAGTTTTTGTTTCATGTCGTAAATCAGGCTGTGGAAGAGGAAAAACTTTCACTGCAAACAAATGCATTGGAAGATTCTTTGTTATAATGGTTAGCTGGAAATTGTTGTCTGATACTTTTTCGGTTTAAATGACAATTCGATAAAAGAGTGAAAACAGTTGAAAAGACGTTAAGCTGTATACGATATACTTTCAAAAGGTTATGAAATTCTGCGAACAATGTTTTTTTGAAACTTTATTGACACATAAATCAAAACAAGTAGAGTAGGAAGGAGAGTACTTCTACCATAAGGGCTTTGTAACATCCCAGTGTTTGGAACATATTATTTGATAGTATGAATCAATGGATAGCACTATTAATCCAATACTTGTATATTCATCCAAAAGATGCTGAATTTCTTTGATAATCATATCACAGCCAACGATTTGTTCCAGCTTTACTAATTTTTCTGTATGCTCTCCCAAATGAACATATTCAAATTGAACACTATTTTTATAGTAATTTATTTTATTTATTTGATAACCGCATTCCAATTTGATTTTTTCTTGAAAAGCCGTCAGGTATTGCTTTATTGTATGAGCGCACGCATTTCGACTCCTGCGAGTCATCTTTAATGACTTTTTATAGATTTAGAATAGGTTAAGCAGATAAGTACTAAATTAGATCAGGTAGCGGGATATTAGACTTTTGTTTTTTTGGATTGGTGGATGTCCGTTAAATCTTTCTCATCTCGTTTCTGTTTTTGTAGGAGAATGTGATCTAGTGCTGAAAAAATGGCGTCGGAATTTGTAATAAGTTGTTCGTTGATAATGTTACCGTCTGTCTTTCTATGTTTATATAGTTCAAGCCTTACTAGGAAGCCAAGTCTCGGTCCTTCATGTCATAGAGTTTGCCATAGCGTTAGGTTCATGTGTGTGTTGTAGGTGCGTCACATAATTGGAGCCTGTCTTATTATTGTATATAAGAAATATCGTAAGTGCCATTTGTATAGGGTGGCGAAAAATTAATTACCCTATTGGAAGATGTTAGAACTTTTGCAAATGGCATAAATAAATAAATTTCACTAAATCGAATGTGAGGCATGTTGTGTGGCTAGTCGTACCGTTTTGTTGATGTCAAGTTCACCCAATTCTGGTCACAAATAATCTTCCAACAAAACACGATAGCGCTCTCCATTGACGGTAACATGACGGTCGTTTTCATCCACTGAAAATATAGTCCAATCACACCTCCGACATAAAAACCGCAGTAATTTTTTGCGAATGCAACGGTATCTCAAGAAGCACATGTGGGTTTGTTGCTGACCAATAACACATATTTTGCTAATCAACAAAACCATTGAGCCGAAAATGAGCTTCATCGCAAAGGATGATTTTTTGATAAAAGACATTAATTTTTAATAATTTCCAAGCATTGCTGGTTCGCGGACTTTACCACGATAAAAATATTGACTTTAATCAACGTTTTGACATTGACACTTTATTAAAAAAGTTTAAGGGAATACAAATAGACAAGCAATAGAGCGATACTAATAATTATGTCAATTTAATTGTGAGGATTTCGTATCGAAAATCATCATGAGCGACGAGGCGCTTTTCCACTTAAGCAAAATTTTCGTTTGTGGAGCACTAGGATGCAAACACTCAAAGCCACTGTGTGGTGCAGCGTTCGCGAAGGAGAAGTGATCAGTCCGTATTTTTTTCAGGACGCCGTCGGAAATGGCCACGGTAACAGTCAAACGCTACATAGCTATGATAAACGGATTCTTACTGCCAGAATCGCATGCGCGGGGCTTGGTGAAAATGTGATTTCAACAAAATGGAGCAACCGCAAACACACAGCACGAGCCACAATGGATAGTATTGAAGGAAGTGGTTTCTGGTCGTGTAATCTCCCGTTTTGGTGGTTTGGCATAGCCAACACAATCACCCGACTTTATCATCTCGGACCTCTTTCCTTGGGGCTACTTGAAGTTGCGGATTAATGCCAACAAGCTTCAGACTATTGCAGGCCTTAAGGAGAATATTCGACATGAATACGAACAGTTATCACAGGAAATCTTGTGGAACGTCATGGAAAATTCATTAAACCGGGCTCAAATGGGTAATGGATTAAATGTTTTCCATTGGAACAGGTAACTAACAGGAACGGCCCGATGCTAATGGAACACTGAATTTTCTTGTCATCAATTCTCGCTGTCGATAAGAAGAAATCTTCATGTTATCATATGATTTTGTTGCATTCGCTGTCAAATTCGGCTGTGAAAGACTGTAAACAAATTAGTTCGGAGTGTAATTTTTCGGTTAAAATCAGTGATAACTTGTTATTTTTGCGTTGTTCATCAACAAGACAATAAATAACAAAATATCTGTTAAATTGTAAGTGAAAGAAAACTGTATTTCTTTGGGAAAACAGACTATTGTGAAGAAATTCATAAAATGAAGTGTATCGTGGTAACATGCAATAATAGAAGCCACCGCCGGCCGACAGGAGTATCATTTCATAGGTAAGTAGTAACACAAACAATAGAAAATAAAAGATAATATTTCAAAGTGATTTTTCAATCAAAATTACTGCCGCCAATTCATGTATGTTCTTGTTTACATTTTGGAGGCGACCATTTTATTCGGTTAGTTTTCGCGCAGTATCGCCTAGATTTAGGGGGCAAGTTTTTGTTAGCATATTATTGTATGAATGATTTTAAATTTTTAATTCTTTTGTTAGCAGTATGCTAAATCATACTGTAAATATATGAAGTTGAAAAAAATATAAATTTTATTTTCTTCAGCATTTACAAAAATCACATAATTAATAATCAATAAACGCTTTTTAGATTTCCTACCAATGGATACGAACGGGCAGTTTGGTGCAATCTAATTAATCTCGACGGAACTTATGTGGAAAAGGCGTTTATATGCTCTGAACACTTTTTGGAAAGCGATTTAATTAAACTCGCAACCAGAACAGTGTTGAGAGAAGGCGCAATTCCACTTTTGGTACAGGTTAATGAACAACAATTGGTAAAATATTCACTTTTATGAATCTCTTTGGAACTCAGTCATATTTTTATCTTTGCAGGAAAATTCAAGCGGCGTAGCAACTGCAATAATTTCAAGCGTTTCGCTGAATGGGGAAGCTATTTCATCGCCGAGGATGGTAAATAAGTTTATATTAAGCTTGTAACATTATCCTCACTTGTGCTTTATAGGAACCATGCGACACCAGTGAAGCAGTTGAAATTAATGAATTCGATGCTGTTGCCGATGAAATGAATATTTCATTTCCTGAGTTGGTAATATAAAGCACAAACTTTTGAAGAAATATGCTTACATTAGGTTGATTTTCTTTTCAGAGTTCCATTGCGCACCTCCCGACCCAAGTTCCAGTATCTACCTATGCAGTAAGTCATTATGAGTTCAAGAAATATTTTCAAAATGTTTCTAAATTTTGTTTTTTGCAGACGTGGAGTAACGACACCACTGTATCAAAAATAATATCTGCATCAAATGACGAGGTACTCTAATTTTAATTAAATCTATAATATAAAACAGCAGTTTCCTCACTTTGTAGGTTGAATATGAGTGCTGCAATTTACGGCCCGAACAAGATGTTGCATTACCTGCAAGCGGAGAGTTTTTTGAGGTATGTTTATGTTATTGGGCAATTTATAAGAAAATTCAATGGTATTTTGCAGGTTTTACGTGATAACAATCTTGTTTTACTCGACGCACCTTATGTCAGCGAGGTAAAGCAATAAATAAAAAATAAACATGATTTTCATATATTCTTTTTAAAGACTTCACGCACACAATGGCTGAACAGCAGAGAAAACACGTTCGTGGAAGCCTGCCCGGTTGACGAAAATTTGATGGAAATTGATGTAAACATAGCTTTCCTAGTTTTTCATGAAATGAATTATATTGAACTCTAATTGCAGGTGCAAAACGAGTATTCTCAATTGGAGACTGAGAGCAGAGTGCATAGTCCCAGTGTTGTGAGTATTATTCTTTTAATTTTAAGCATGTATTTCATAAATGCTATTTATTGTATTGATATTAAGATTTTCAATGAATAAAAATAATTTCGAACTAATTAGTCTTTATATTAAAAGATACCTAGCATTTTTGAAATAATTTTGAGTTTGCTTTTGTTTTGTCAATTGTGTAGTCTTTTGTATTCAACCTCTCCCTAAATCCGTTTGTTTAGAAGGTAAATGTGGGAATTCGTCGCAAGGGAATGAAATTTTGTAGATATTTTTCTATACATGATTTAATTTGAATAGGGAAATTATCGAAACGAATTCTACCCCGAGAATCAAATAATTACGAAGCTACGAGCAAAAATAAAAGTTCTTGAAAATAAACTCCAGCACAAGAAAAAATTGATTAATACACTTCGGCAAGACAAAAAACGAAAAGTGGTGAAAGTCAACGGCATGAAGCAGTTGCTCGCATCATTGAAAAATCGAAATTTGATATGTGAGGGCATGAGTGAAGCTTTGGAGAATATTGTTGGGCCTAATAAGAAAATTATTGAACGGCAGATTTTCAAAAGTCGAGGCAATAAACAAGCGAAAACATATTGCAATGAAATAAAAGTATTTGCACTAAACTTAAATTTTCTGTCGCCCAAGGCATATGAATACGTTCGTACTACATTTGATAAGTGCCTGCCACATTCAAGGACGCTACGAAAATGGTACGAAAAAGTTGGTTGCAAGCCCGGTTTCACAAAGGAGTCGTTCGCAGCAATAAAGAAGGTTGTAGAAACTGCTTCAGATGATGAAACAATATTTGTTAATTTGGTCTTCGATGAAATTTGTATTCGGCAGCACATCGATTGGGATGGAGAACGAGCACATGGCTTTGTAGATGTGGGTGATGGTGGTAATACCGAGACTTTAGCTTCGCAAATCATAGTCTTTATGGCAGTATTCATAAATAGACCTTGGAAAATTCCAATTGCGTATTTCCCCATCGTAAACATGAACGCCGAGCAGAAGTCAAATATGGTTTCCCTATGTATAAGCGACCTTCTCGACACAGGGGTGCACGTTGTAGGAATCACCTTTGATGGGGCACCAGCAAATTTTACGATGTCCAAATTATTGGGTTCTGATGTGCGTGATATTAATTCCAAAGGGTACATCAAAATTGATCGTTTTGAAGGAAAAATTGTGCTACACCCGGATCCGTGCCATATGTTAAAACTTGTCCGTAACACATTAGCCGATTTAAAGGTTTTGGTGGATGGTGATGGTCAGTTCGTTAAATGGGACTACATAGTAAAGTTGCTGCAACTCCAGGAAAAAGAAGGTTTGCATTTAGGGAACAAGCTTCGAAAGGCTCATGTGCACTTTGAGCAGCAAAAGATGAAAGTGCGACTAGCAGTTCAAACTTTCAGCAAGTCAGTAGCTGATGCAATTGATTTTTGCCGAGATGTATTAAAATGCAAAGAATTCGTCGGAAGCAAGGCAACCTCAAAGTTCATACGAACATTTAACGACATCTTCGATGTTCTCAATAGCAGAAGGATATCAGAATTTGAATTCTTGAAAAAGGCGCTTTGTGCAAATAATTCAAGTTTTGTACTACAATTTTCGATTGATGCTATAGCCTACATTAAAAAGATAAAACTATTATCAGGGCGCAATATAATTCATTCCAAGAGAAGCGTTGGATTTTTAGGACTGATAGCTGGTTTGAGAAATCTAACAGTTATATACGACACATTTATAGCCAATAACATGCTAAAATTTGTTCCTCTCTATAAGCTAAATCAAGACCACATCGAGCTATTTTTTTCATCCATCAGATCAAGTCTCGGCTATAATAATAACCCGACTGTAAGACAATTTACTGCCAGCTACAAAAAACTTTTATTTCGGTGCCAGCTTCGAGAGGGGGGAATGGGAAACTGTTTACCTCTAGAGGAAATCGTCGTACTTAACGCACAAGCTTCTTGCCCTCTTCGCGCAATAAATGAATCGATTGATCGACCAGCAATGCTTGAAGAAGAAAGCAACCAACAACTTGTCCTCGATGAACAGTTCCTCGATGAACATAATTACGCTGCTGATCCAAGCTACATATCTGAATTTGCGAGCCATGTTATTACCTACATCGCCGGTTTTATTGTATTCAAATTATACAAAGTATTGAACTGTCAACAGTGCTTGTCAGCCATTCAAGGAGAAAATTGCTCAAAATCTCTGATATCATATAAAACAAGGGGATTATTGAAAATACCTTCTGAAGGTGTAGTTTTCATTTGCAAAACTGCTGAAAAAGATATCAGAAGATTTCATCATTGCACCGACGGAACAATACTATCTAAAAAAACCCTAAATAGTATACTTAACAATGTGCAAGTAGCATGCATCGGAAAGCAACTTTTTGTAGAATATGGTGAGCACATGAATAGCACACAACACTTCAGCTTGTTGATTAAGCTTATAGCTGAAAAATATATCAACACAAGGTACTATTTTATCGCGAAAAAAAAATCAGAAAAAATTTCTGTCAGACAATATTTCAACAAGTTAGTGCATTTTAAAGGCATGTAGTTCCTTCATACATAGCGAAGATCAAACTCAACGACTATACATTTCACTCAAAAAAAGGCACTATAAAACCCGTGGAACCAAAAATTACGCCTTAATTCCGCCAAAGACGGTCCCAAGCCCGGTTATGAAAGGAAGAGGGAGGCGAAAAAGTATAAAAGAATTAAAATCACATTATTAATGAATGAATGTTTTTCAGATTTCCTGCAAATGAAAATGAACGGGCAACTAGGTGCAGATTAATTATTTCGAAGGATGTATTGTGGGAAAGGCTTTGATATGCTCCAAACGCTTTTTGGAAAATGATTTCAAAAAAATTGCAACCAGAACACTTTTGGTAGAGACTAATGAACAATAGGTAAATTTTTTACTTTAATGGATCTCTTCTGGAGCTCAGACATATTTTTATCTTTGCAGGCAAATAGGCAAATAGTATAGCAGCCGTATTGATTTCAAGCGTTTCGCTGCATGGAGACGCTAGTTCATCGTCGAGGATGGTAAATAATTTTATGTTCACTATTGGAAACAGTTAAAGAAATGTATATTATGTTGGGTTCATTTTCTTTTTAGAATTCAATTGCACACCTCCCGATCCAAGCTCCACCTCCAGTATGTAGTGATTACGTTACCTGCAAGTGGGGAGTTTTTATAGGTATGTTTCTCTTTTTAGAAAACTCAATTCGTCCCATTTTCCGAAGGTTATTGATTCGAGCGTGTAAGTAGAAAGCAGAATCCCGGAGTTATATTATTTTTATTGTATCCATTGATGCTATTTATTATATTTTTATTGAATTTTCTAATGAATAAAAATAATTTCGAAATAATTAGTCTTTATATTAACAAATTAATAGAATAATTCTAAATAATTCGGAATTTTCTTTTGCTTTGCCCACTGTAAAGTCTTTTGTATTTAACCTCCCACTAAATCTAGGTAAATGCGGAAATTCGTTG
This sequence comes from Odontomyia ornata, assembly GCA_963969285.1. Lineage (NCBI taxonomy): Eukaryota > Metazoa > Arthropoda > Insecta > Diptera > Stratiomyidae > Odontomyia > Odontomyia ornata. The sequence goes on along the minus strand of OZ017738.1, from coordinate 58,154,445 downwards.
CAAGGGAATGGAATTCTGTAGATGTTGTTCTTTCTGTACATGATTTATTTGCGTAGGGGAATGGCCCAAATGAACTCTGCTACGAGAATCAGATTATAATAAAACTACGAGGGGAAAAAAGTTTCTTGAAAGCAGACAAGGATATGAACAAAAATTTCTGTTAGGCACTGAAAAATTTCCGCAAGGCGATATTTCAACAAATTTGTAAATTTTAAAGGCATCTAGTTCTTTCATACATTTCACTCAAATAAGGCAGTATAAAACCCGTGGAACCGAAAATTGCGCCTTGATTCCGCCGCAGACGATCCAAAGCCTGGTTATGAAAGAAAAAGGGAGATTAAAAAGCATAAAAGAATGAATGATTATAATTTTAGTAGTAGTTGAATTTTTAGTTACCTAAGGAACAGATTTAGTTTTTGCTTATTAAATGTCGCTGTGAGTTTCTTTTTACCTAAACAAAGTTTTGCAAACTATTCAAGTCTGAAATAGGAACATTATCAATCAATTATACAATGGCAGTTAACTTTTACATTTTCAAATATTTCTAAATTGTAACTCCCTTTTTAGACTACACCTTTCCAAAATTAATTCGAAAGAGCAACGTTCGTGGCGCATCGGGAAATGATGACAAAATTTGAGTTGATGTTCCACTCCAGTGTTCCATTCTCAAAGTGTTTTCCACTTAATTAAAAAAATTGTCCGAATAAAGATTCCCATCGCTCATTTTTTTTTTATTTTTTGGTAAAAACGTAATTTGCAAAAAATGGGTGATCAATTTTGCGCTGTTTTAATTTCTGTTTTGTCCTTCTTATGTATACTCTTTCGCAGTTCTTACATTTCGTTGGTATACGCCACTGTTCTCATATATTGATGTATCATGGAACTTTGGTTTCAGCTTGTTTCCACTGTTTTGAGCTTTGAATGCAGCTTATATTTCCTAAGGAAGTTTGATCGTTTGTATGTTTCTTTGTCTACGTATGTATGATAACGACATCCACTGTTGGTCGTTCTTATGCATTACAGTCAGTTGGCGTTCCTGGTTTTGTTAGCACTGTGCAATAAATTTGTCAATGTCACATTATTAGTATCCGTTATTACTAGCAATTCTATAAATGTTGTTCAGTTCGTTGGAATAGTTAGCAAGATGGGGATTGAGTAGAGTCTTGGTACCATTAATTTGTACACTGCTAGTTTATGTTATGCCAGGTGGTAAGAAGTTACGTGTATGGTATTACCAGTTGTGGTTGATTTTCTGTATATTTAATAGTTTAATCGTGTTTGTTCGCGTGTCCTGATTAGGTCCATATAGTTCAGGTGTCCGTTTGTTTTTTTTCCTATAGTGAACTTTATATTCGAGTATATTTCATTCATATAGGCAAGCATTTTATTTTGTTTATTCTCTTGTGAGTCAAAAACGATGAAACAATTATTCTCATATTGTTTACAAAATATTGCAAGAAATTTTTTGAAAAAATTGGGTGTAAAGATTTTTTTCAAAAGATTTCAAAAATGTTTCTTACATTATTGGGGACATTCAATGTCCTATACCTAAGCTGTGCTTGGCAACATCCGTGTTATTATTGAGCTTAGAGTAGCCCTGCTTGGTTGTGATCTTAATTAGATTGAGTAGTTGATCTGTGAGTCCCCAGCTATTATTAATTGAAAGTTTTTCTTTTAGCATAGTTAATGTTTCAGGTTGGTGATATCCAGTGATAAAAGTTTGTAAGTCTTGGTCAATGTTGAAGAGGTAGTAGAGTTTGCTAGATTGCGGCTGGTTTTAAACGTGTATTTGTCAGCAAGGAATATGGCATCAGCCAATGTTATCACCAAGGACCGTGCTAATTCGTATGAAGGAGCTGGGCGTTAACTGGCGACAGGCCAGATAGGGATATTGAGGTTGTAGAATGATTAATAGGGATTGTATTATAGCAGTATGTAAGTCTGCTGGGAATGTATGTAAGTCTGCTGGGAATTTATTTATGGGGTCTTTGTTTATCAATTTGTATACAAATAAACTATCAAACTTCCTTACGAAATACAAGCTGCAAACTGCATTCAAAACTAACAACAACATTAGGAATAAACTGAAGCCAATACTGAATGATACATCAATATACAAAACAGCGGCATATACAAGCGATATGGCATACATATGAAGAATAATACTGGAACTAACGACAAGACATGCGATACACCTACAAAACAAAGCACGCAAGCCTAACGCTATGATAAATTTGAAGACATTGCTGCCCAAAAATAACATGGGACCAAGAATTGAGATCCTAGAAAGATATAAGCACAGAAAGACAGGCGGTAACATTATCAACGAACAACATACTATAAATTCCGACGCAATTTTCTCAGTACTAGATCACACAGTCCGATAAAAACGGAAACGAGTGTTGCTCCCTCAACAGAGGTTTCTCCGATGGGGATGCTTGGTCTCAGTTAGGTCCCCGGAGTATAGTTTGCAAGCTGCACTCACTCCCCTTAAGAGCTCCAAGAACCGTCAAGTGAGTTTGCGGTCTACCGGAGTCTTCAATCTCGTATATTCCGCCAGGGAAAATTATTAAACACCGTTATAAAAAAAAACTTTCAAAAAGACTCTTATCCCAGATCTGGAATTTATCCGGTTCCTTCTCGGTTGGCCAGCACTTTCTACATTAAATAAGCTAATTATATAATGCGAGTAAATCCAGCCAGTTAAATCAAATGAGAGTCCGCCCAACCTTTAGACTACTAAAAAACATCTTCGGCGAACGGAAAATCAAATTCAATCCGTTTTCTTTGACTCAGCAAATGCAGTTATCGATTCGCGATCTAAGTCAATGTATTACATTTCACTTTGTTTAAATTCAAAATTCAACTTACTAAAGTTTTAACTATATTCTTTTACAAATCGATTCACATGCAATCAACAACAAAGCCGTCTTTCCTACACTAAATCTTACTTGTCTTCTTCTTCTTCAACAAACGTCAGTAGGGCAGTTGTAATCTGCTGTTTTGTTTTGACAATTTCTAAGTTATTTTTTGTGTGATGTTGTATGTGGTGATGTTTGATTGCCCCTTATTTTTTAGTCCAAGTTATTTTTTCAATCAAATTAAATTAATAATGGACATACTCTGCTTTTTTCGCATTGTAATCATTTTGAAAAATTATTTTTTCCTTTTACATAATTGCTACGTGTTGCTGCCGTTTCTGGATGTCACTTTGTAAGGAACCTTCGTTTGAAAGACTTAGGAATATACTTTAAACATGCTTGTCATGCGTCTAACTCAATTTGAAGGAGATTGGGATAAAAGAAAGAAGGAAAGAGCACTTGATGGGCACAGAACATGAAATCAGGGATTTCAGACAGTGCTGACAAAAGGCGCAAAGAAAGTCGCAAAGAAACTTCCTCAAAAAGTGTCACAAAATAAAGTTCACACGAATGCATAGCAAAAAAAAAGATCTGATGCAAAACAGAAGAGAAAGAAGGTTCCGGCAGCAGGCACTGCGCGTAAAACCCCAAGATGGCCAATCCTTAGCAGAAGTGCTGTGGGACACCAGGAGAAATGTAAGGCCCAAGACATCAACACTACCCTTAAAGCAGTACGGTCAACGCAGTCGAGCGACATGTTGGTCAAATTTTGAGCACAGGCCGACAATAAAGTAAAGGAAGGTAGTTCTCGGCAATTGCGCAACTATACTGTCTCGAGCCAATGGCAACAATCGAAATAAGAAACATTGACTGCGTCACGGATCTGGCCGAGGTAGAAAAGGCCATCAAAAGGAAGCTCTCTAGCTTGGACAGGATCAAAGTAAGGTTGACACCAGGAAACTAAAGGGGACACCGCATGGCCATAATTGACTTGACTGAAAAGAACGCCGAAAAATTTCTGAATAAGGGCAAAGCAAGAATAGGGTGGGTTGTCTGCAGAATATGGCAAAAAACAGCACCTCTTCAATGTGTCAAATGCCTTGGCTATGGTCACACCACGAAAGTATGCAAAGATACCCGATAGAAGTTCTCTATGTTACAAATGCGGTGAAATGGGACATAAAAGAAAAGACTGTGCGAAAGAGGCCCACTGTATTCTTAGCAAGGATGCAGATTCAAAACCGGATTTTAGGCACGTCAGAAATGTCGAGTTTTCCATGAAGCCCCAGCAAAGGCAGAATCAAGATTTTGATGAAACGCATCCCGTACACCGTAGCTCAACCACCCAAAACCTGGTTGAGTAATTCGTGGGGACGCGAAAGTTGACTATTTGGTGCTGAGTGAGCAACACGATGAGAAAAGTACGACACAACACACATTGGGTGTTGCCCAGGGACCTTTCCAGACCTGTAAATCGTGTCTTACAACGGGCTACTGAGACTGGAGATACCAGGTGAATTGCGCTTGATCGGTAATGCAGATGATGTTATGGCTCTGGTCACTGGACACACCGTTGAACAAACGCAACTCTGATCGGGTAGGCTAATCCACCGAGTGAGAGACTAGATGACTGCTGTTGTGGTAGTATCAGCCCTGAGTCAACTTGTGCTCAACGTAGGGGGACCCAGTTCATCAAGAAACGCTTGATGAGTGCTTAAGGTCAGTGCTACTGTGCAGAGCAGAAATATGGCACGACATTCTCAGTAAAGAGGTGTACCAAAAACGCTTGGCACCGGCAAAAAGAAGGGGAGTGCTAAGGATTGCATTTTTGCTTCCGGTGCTCTGGAATTCAGCAGTGAGGGTTATTGCAGACGTGGGACCTGTTGCCCTCTTTGCCAGAGAGCGCTACGCTCTTTACCTGCGCTACAGCGAGGATGCGAGGGAGATGGTTACCCGCAAGAAGAAACAACGCTCGCTTAACGACTGGCAGTAGTCTTGAGTGAGTGTCACTCAGAGAAAGTGGACTGCGCGCCTCATTTCTGATATGAGACCATAGTTAAATCGTAAGAAATGGTGTTTCAAATGGTTCCAGGCTGGCTTTTGGGGTTGACAGGGGGATGTTAAGTGGCTAGTCTAGTCGCCTACGAGCATGGAAGTCCCACAGTCTGAGGCTAAATGACATTCACCTCCCAATCAAAAAAAAAATTTGCATGTTAATTTCCTTTCGAGCAACTTTTCAAAGTATACCTTTGGCCGCAAATGTTTCGGGGAAAGAACTTTAATTAAGTGGCAGTTAAGCTTCAAGCTTAGATACATGCCTAATGCACTTGCAGCTATGGAGGGATTTGAAGCATTTCCATCAGTTTGTGATTTTGATTGTTCCCGAAAAGTTTATGTAGTTTGTGTTTTCTGAGTACTTACTTCTCATGGCTGTCTTGCTGTTGGTCATTTACTTTGCGTGCCGGTCGTCTACTCTATCACCTTCTTCATCAAGCATTTGCAAAATTAGGTGGAGGAATACTGGCGTGTTCAGTTTTCAGGACCGCAATGACTCGTGTTACATTCCTGGATTCGGGTTCTGGCAGTGTTAACCGCATTTGCTTCGATTAGGTTGCATTTTTCAAGAATGTTTGGAATTCGGTCAGTGGGGTGTCCTATTGACTGCTGCTGGCTAGTTTTGGACTCAGTCCGGGGAGTGTCCTATTAGCTGCTACTATTTGATGTTTCGCGCTTTAAGTGTTGACGTGTACCTTATTGATGCTCGTCACGAAAATGGAGAAACGAAGTCAAGAGCAACGCGTCGCGATAAAATTTTGCGCCAGATTGGGCTTCGGAAACGTACGCTAAAATTGTAAAAGTGCATGGTGATAGTGCCCTTAGTCGTGCCCAAGTATTTCGATGGCATAAAGAGTTTAAGAGGGGGGCATGAAAGCGTGGAAGACGAGGTGCGGAGTGGGAGACCAGTCGAAGTGTGGACTGACGCAAATGCGCAGCGTGTGCGCACCCTAATCCGTGAAGATCGGGGTTTAACAGCTCGAATGTTGGCCTCGAAACTGGGTATGAGCCGTGAAACGGTCAGGCAAATGTTAACCGACGATTTTGGGATGAAAAAGTTGTGCACGAAGATGGTTCCAGAGAACCTTTCTGAGGAGCCCTCAGCTTGTCCCAGTATTTGGCCTTTAAACGGACCGCTGTGTTGCAACAGCCGCTTTACTCGCCCGATATGTCACCGTGTGACTTTTTTTTTGTTCCCTAGAACAAAATCGGTGGTCAAAGGAACCCATTTTGCGTCGATTACAGACACCCTGGCAGCCGTGACTAGGATACTCGCGGACATCACAATGGAAGCGTTCCAGAAAAGTTACGAAGCATCGAAATGCGCTGAAATCGTTGTATAGCTGTCCAAGGGGACTACTTTGAAGGGATGGCAGAGTTGTAGAATAATTTTCAAATATACGGTATTCATGGAATCAGCCTTATTACTTAATTGTTACACTTCGTATTTACGCATTGGAAATGTCAAATTCGCAACTTAGCGAACTCCCAAACAGACTTCTATTTGACTATTGCAAACAGTCAAAAATCAAGTTTACTAAGTTACTTGGGGAGAGGATATTATGGTGATACTTGAGCGGTTGCAGCGCATCTGTTGGTAAGATATATACGTAGCGTCTTCAATTAATTCAATTGGTAAAACTGACACGGGAAAGGATAAGCGAGTCTTCAACTGGGCGCGATAAGGAGTCTACGTTGAGACGCTAGATAGCCGATGCGATAAATTGATTAAGTTTTTTATGTTACATTAATAATTTTTATTAAATATTATCGTTAAAAATTAAACATCTTTCTTTAATTCTATTAACAAAATGGTGAATATATCATTGATTAATGTTTGTTGTTAATATAAATAAATTTACTTTGAAAAACATGAAAAAAACGACAATAATTATCGATCAGCCCGATATTATAAGTTAGATCCAATAACAGATAACTTATATGCTAAAATTTGTTGAGCTTTGCCAATAACAGCGGGATTTGGAAATTTAACTCATTTTTCTGTATTTGTAAAATTAAATTGAATAAAATTACATAATTAACTTGTCCTATCAATTTTTTTATAATCTGTAAGTTCTGATGATATTGAATCATATTTACAGAAGTTATAGTCGCTTGAATTTTCTCTGAATACAACAATAATGCATGGTTTTTTTACCATTTGGGTCTCTCATTGAACCAGGCAGTATGCTTTTCATTGAATCATCTCTAAGATAAGATGAAAAACAAAATGAGTTTGAGATTTCAATTATTCAAATTTTTTTTTAATTAAGCAAGACTAGTTTTTCCTATAATGCAAAAATATATTTGTTGTGCATGTCACTTAATACTAGTAAGTCTAAAACGTATTGAACATTTTTTGTCATTTATCGATTGAATATTTCTTTTATTTAAAATGGATTTTATTTAAATGCATATTGTCCATTATTATCTACGACCTTCTACCATTTTTTGGGTGGAGCCATTATTCCATCTGTGTAGAACTTCTGTGCTTTATCGGCGAAAAAATTGGCCAAGTGATTTTCACAGTCCCTTTTTGAAGTAAATTTCTTTTCATTAAGGAAGTTTTACAGGGACCGAAACAAATGGGTAGTCTGATGAAGCAAGGTCTGAATTATTCGGTGGATGCATCAAAACTTCCCAGCCAAGCGCTGTCAATTATTACCGGGTCATCAAAGATGTGTGCGGCCCGGCATTGTCATGATGGAAGACAAAGCCCTTTCTTTTGATCAATTCTGGCCGGTTCTTTTGAATTGCTTCTTGCAATCTGGTTAATTGCTACTGAACTGAGTATTTGGCTATGTTCTAGCACCTCATGATAAACAATTCCCTTCCAATCCCACTATACACACAGCATAACATTATTTGGTGTCAATCCTGGTTTAAAATCGTTTGTGATGATACACCTTTTTTTGACCATGACCTTTATCAAACGACATTCTCGTATCTTACCCATTTTTTATCGCCAGTAATGATTTGCTTCAAAAACGGCTTGATTTCACTGCGTTTTATTAGCATTTCGCAAATGGAAATTCAGTCGATGAAATTTTTTTGTGTTAATTTAAACGGCCCCGAAACGTCGAGCTTTTTTGTGTATCCGGACAAGTGGTTCAAAACTGTTTGGTGATATTCAGTTCTTTAGAAATGTCATGGCTGCTGATATGTTGGCCTTCTTCAATTTTTTGTAAGATTTCATCGACTTTTACAGTGATTGGTCGATGCATTCTCCTCTTGATCGTAGTGATATTGTAAAATATAACGAGTTTTTTCAGAAATTTCACTCATGTTTAAATGAATACAACTGGTGACATAAATGACGAAATATAAAACTGTCGATATGAAAATTACCTAATATTTTCTTGAGTTAAATCATTGTATGTATGTGTTTAGATATCGTACGTCCAGTACGAATTTCTTCTGATATGAGCGATTATCAGCTGCCACAAACTGACAAAAGACAACATTGAGGGAAGAGTTATAGCGTCCTTTAAGCTTACTGTGCCGTCAAACTGTAGCAAAGTTCTTCAACCAGAATACTGGCCTCCTGGAACACTAATTAAACCATTTGAGGCAACCAAAAGAAGAAATTTTCGTCGTGTGGTAAGCTCTCTTCCGAAACTTTAACAACCGGTCACCCTTCAACTTCTTCAAATATTAATTTAAATTTTGATATTCAAAACACTTCTCGTAGCTTCAGTCAAAATGTACATGGCATGTGAACCAAGCTGAAAGCTATTAAAATTGCCTCTTCCATTTCCGGCGATGATTTCATTTGTTTTACGGAAGCCTGGCTAACTCCTGATATTGCCAACAGTGAAATTTTTCCACTATATGATGTCTACCGAACTGATAGAGATCGTTTGATTTTAGGTAAATCTGACGGTGGTGGTGTACTTATTGCTACTCGTAATGCCTTTGACAGCAAACTCTGCTCTGACTTTTCACCATCTCTTCCAGTAGAATGCATCACTGTCTTAATCAATATCTCTCAAGCCGTGAGTTTAGTATTACTTTGCGTGTATATCCCTTGTAATGCTCCTTTCCGCGTTTACAACCGTTTTTTCTCTGAATTATCTTCGTATTTCTGTAGCACCAACCCTATATACAATATTTTAAACTGTGGTGACTTTAACATGCCTTGCCTAAGGTGGGACTCAAGCTCTTATACCCTCTCATCCGTCAATGATCTCTTGATCCTGTTTTCTTTTTTTTTATCGCTTTGCTCCCTATCGCAATTAAATGTGATCCCAAACGCAAACAATCAACTTCTTGATTTCATCCTTACCACCAATCCTGCCTCTATCTCTTCGATCACAAGATCCCCCTCCGAATATGTAAAACATGATCCCCACCATCCTCCGCTTGAGGTTCGTTTATCTTTTCTTGCACCTCAGTCCAAACGCACTCCTTTTTCCCCAAGATTTAATTTCCGCAAAGCCAACTATGCAACCATTCAGCTTGAGCTGGATAATATTGACTGGAATTCAATGCTACAGAAGCTAGATGTCAATACAGCGCTATCAACTTTCTATTAAAATCTCAGTAGCATAATTGCAAACCATGTACCTATCTGCCGATCTCCCCGGAAAAAGAGCCCCATCTGGTTTTCCACTGAAGTCTCAGACGCTCTCTATTTGAAGGAACAGGCGCGTAAAAAACTTCATTATTCCAAATCTAACACTGACCTCACCAACTACCGACTGCTTCGTAAAGAAGCCAAAAAGGTGGTTAAGAACGCAATGCGATCTTATTATTATATGATTGAAACATCATTGCAATCTAATAGTCCTAAGCCCTTTTGCACATACATACATTCTTTGAAAACAACATCCCATATTCCTAATATCTTCTCATGGCGTAATTGTCAAGCTTCTGATGGGCAAGCTATCTGTGACCTTTTCGCTCAAATTTTTTCCTCCACATTTAAGGTTTCGAGCCCCACTATGTTCTCATCGTGTCCTTCTCTTTCCCATATTATGAATCTTATCGTGACCTCTCCATCAGAAATTGAAAATGTACTGCTTACCTTTGACATTAATGGTGGTCCGGGTCCTGATAGAATACCAAATCTGTTTGTTAAGTCATTATCTTCTTCATTATCTACCCCACTATCAATTATTTTCAATATTAGCCTTTCTTCCTCCTGCTTCCCTGACGTCTGGAAGCGTGCTAACATCTTTCCGATCCATAAATCCGGAGATCGAAGTGAAATCTCTAACTTTCGTCCGATTTCTTTGCTGTCTTGTTTTGGCAAGCTTCTTGAGAGAATTGTGCATAACAGAATATACGATGATATAAGTATCCTGTTTGCAAATGAACAACATGGCTTCATTAAAGGTCGTTCGGCAATAACTAGTTTGTTAGAACTTACGAATACCATCTCTCTTGCTTTCGACAAGAATCAACAAGTCGGTGTCATATGCACCAATTTTGCTAAAGCCTTTGACAGTGTTGATCATGGCCTTTTGGCTTACAAACTCCGATCTTTCCGCGTTTCCGACTCTGTCCTCTCTTGGATCTTATCCTTCTTATCCCATCGCTCCTGCACCGTTGCATGGAATAATTTTATTCGTCGGGCTCATTTAGCCCAAAATCTGGTGTTCCTCAAGGATCAATTTTAGGCCCTTTGCTACTCAACATTTTCATCAATGATCTTCCCCAATGCCTGTCCTCTAATTGTCTTCTTTACGCTGATGATTTAAAAATTTATCGCCCCATTAACTCCAGCAAAGACTGCTTATACCTCCAAAATGATCTTGACAATCTTCGAAATTGGTGTCAAGGTAATTTACTTCCTCTTAACATTTCTAAATGTTGTCACATGAGATTCACCAACAAAATTCATCCAGTTTTATATGAATATCAGATTGATGGATCGGTGCTCGCACTTGTGGACAAATTTAAAGATTTGGGAGTAGTATTTGACCCAGGTTTGAAATTTAACATCCATGTTTCATCCATAACCACAAGAGCTTCACGTGTCGCTGGTTTTATTTTACGATCCTCTTGCAAGTCTTTTAGAATTTCAACCAGCGTCCATCTATTTGTACTTCTAGCCCGGTCAATCCTTGAGTATGCCTCCCAGGTATGGTCTCCTCACTATACCAATCTATCGGATGCTGTTGAAACTGTACAGCGTAAATTCACACGATCTCTATTCTACAAATATAACCTCACTTGTTGCTCCTACTTTGAGCGCTTACAGATCCTAAACATTCCATCACTCAAAAATAGGAGAGAATTTCTTGACCTGTGCTGCTTATTTAAATTATATCGCGGTATTCTTTCATCTAACCTTCGTGAAAGGCTTTATATACGTCCCACCTCACGAACGCGTTCAACTGACATATTTTTCGTGGCCTTTGCTCGTGCCGATATTTATTTTTATTCATTTTTTGTACGCGTTTCACGTCGTTACAATGAGCTCCAGCTGGGTCCTCTGCCACATTCCTTAAACGCTTTTAAAAGCATATTACATAATATTCTGCTTAGTTTCCAATAGTTTATCCGTATTTTATATTCTTGTTATTTTTTTCTTAATATAACTTTGTTTATTCGCATGTATTGTATTATATTTCATTACCTACTTTGTAATTGGGTTCACAGATCTGTAAAGTAGTGTAAATAAATAAATGTCTACCTACCCTATATGTTAATTTGTTATTTTTAAGGCAATTGAAGTTTCAAGTAAATACCAGGTCAAACTTTTCATATAAGCATCTAGTATTAAATAGAAAATTGAATGAATTAGATTCAACATATTGTTACAATAGCTGTAAATTTTTGAAGAAAATTTTCCCCGTGTTTTGGTTTGCAAGAAATCTTTCTTCAACTACTAAATATTACCTTCTAGCTACGTAACTAAATCAGATTTTCTTCACGATTACATGTAAAATCCAAATATTGTAGCATACACAGGTTGGGACCTTAATCTTTCCATTACAAGCTCCAATGAACAATGCGATTTCATGATTTCATCACAAAGAATAACAGATAATCCTGCTATTCTTTCTACGAGTAGAATGTGTGTATATTATTTCCAGCTCCCAGAAATATTTAGTTCTACAATATACTTGTAAGTCTTTGTGATGTTAAATCTACTAATATCATCATAATTTTCCTCTTTTGTACAGAAGTCCGTAAAATGTTCATGTGAATACACAAACTGGCTCATGTGTAAGCTTAAATGTTTTGTTGCTCGTACGAGGGGGCTAGAAAAGTACACGGTATAATACAAGTAGCGCTTTTTGGAACTTCATAGATGAGAAAAAGGTCTACAAAATTGTGACTCATCTGTCTGTCCGTCCAACCTTGTACGGACCCATCTATGCATCATCACATGTTTTCCTTGAATTGTAACAAAACTCTGAGAAAAGTTCGTGATTCTGAAATATTTTTCATGCAAGATAGCATTTCATGGTATCTTTCCCTATATCAAAGCAATGATACTCGGAAACCTCCATTAACCCCTTGGCCTACTATATTGAAGCAAAATTGATGTAAATTGATCGAACCAAAAATGATAAGCACAAGCCCCACTCAATGAATATATTATTCAAAGATTAGTCCAAAATTGATAATTACAAATCAGAGTGGTGATATCAAGGTTGGGATGAAAATAATAACCAGATTGCTGCTCGTGGAATCTCGGAAATCATATACGAGTAATGTACTGGTAAGTACACCGAAAGATCATTTAAAATGTGAAATCACAAATAAGTGTTCTTATATATCTTTAAATTTTTGCTTATTTATATAGTAAATCCCGTCTGGCAGAGCTCCACCTTTGGATACTCAACACATTTAAGATTATACTACGAGGTAGTATTTTCATCAAGATAGGGATAATTGTGAAGGATTTTCTCGAAATAATTGGGTTGATTACTTATAAATAACTGCATAAAATTTTGCAAAAGCTTAAGCTGATGAATTTTAATAATGTACTATGTATTTCAAATACTCTTATATGATTACACCTATCCACTTAGATACATCCCGCAACATAGTTCAACTTCCTGCACCATTGCCCCCCTTTAAACCCTTTCTACCCCAGGAACACTCTCTGTTAAAAGAAAATCAAAGGACTTTTCATGTGGCTATTCTTAGCATGGCTTCCACAATCATGCACCGTAGGGCAAAGGGAAAAATTGGTAATGCCAGTCGGTAAGCTAACGAGGGAAAATTTTTTATGTTGGAACTTTAAAGTTTTGCACTGAAGAGAAAAATGTGCACCCAAAGTTTCAGACAAGAATTAAAGACGGGTTTTAAATGGTATAAAGGATTTTTCTCTTTCCAAGATATATAGCTGAGGATTAGAGTGCCAAAAAATTGTTCCATCGTGAAATACTATGTCGTCCTCTTGACGGCATTTCACTTCAAAGTTATGTCGCTTTTAACAATATGTAGGTATACTCGTTTTTATAGACGAAGCGGAAGCGATTTCTTTTGCTTAGCGTTGCCAAGTATTTTTCAAGCGAAACATTGTCTCAGTGAAGTTTTTGTGCGTAGGGAAACATTAAGGTTTGTTATTTTTTGAACTGAAACTATTCGAGAGAAATCCATCATACGGTAAATTCTTTGAGGTTTGAGAGAAGGATTAACTTTTTTTTACATTTTATTTAAATTAATTTGGGTAAAGAAAATTTTTGAATTGAAAGTTTGCCTTATTTATGCAACAAAACAAGTTCTTTCTATCAGAAATTACCGTTTATTCGAGCTCTTTTCAAATTTAAAGGAAGAGCGCAAAATCTGGAAATCTAGAGAGCTAAAATTTATTACATTGCAGTTGTTCATCCCAAACAAAATTTCACATAAGTGTTTTGAGTTCTGGGAAAGTAGTTCAATTATCCACAATTCTTTAGAATATTTTATACAGCTCTTTCAAGCATAAAAACATTTTTTTCCTTATAAGAGGTCTACAATCAATTTATATCTGAGTTTAATTAATTGGAGCTTCGTATGTGGGAAAATTAAATTTTTATAGAGAATAAATGTGATTTTCTTTAAATATATTACTCGTACTATAATGTATGATGTGCAAACTCAAACTAAATTCTTGAAGCCTCTGTGATATCAGAAAACTTTAGTGCCATTTTTCTTTTAACAAAAAAAAAAACTTATACTCGAAATAAAATGAATTAATGTCGACCCAAACTAAGTTTTCAGTTTTATTATTACAACGAAGAAAAATATATCAAACAGTTTCATTGCAATTAAAATTATGGGATTGAATCGAAAGTATCATAAACTTCGTGCAACAAAATGGAAACTTATAAAAAAATATCTCATTCGGCTTTGAAACTTGCTTATTTTGTCCAAAGTAAAATTTGGATTCAACTCCGCCATAGACGGTCCCAAGCCCGTTTGAGAAAGGAGGAGAGAACCCTTTGTTTCCCCAACCCATAGCTTCCACGAATCCTCATCCCGAACCCCCCAACTAAATGGTAGTAAATGCTCTCGGGGTGCATATTGGGTTTACTGGTTCCCCAATAATGTAACATTAAATTTCGAGAAATTCTCATCACTGTAAATACATCTGAAGCTCTGCTACTAAATCCTGCTTACACCTCCTTTGTGAGGACGTAAGAGGGTGAAGGCGAACCTTTCGCGCCTGATAACGGAATCGACGTAATAACCATGCCGCCGGAATGGAGGTTGGGCGACGGGCTAACTCCCCGTCCCTGGAAAATCTTTAATTGTTTCGAAACCTGCAGATAGGCCTCGGAATGGATTGGATTCATGGCAACGACCTCCCAAACGAAGAAAGGACTATGGCGTTGGATCCTGGAATGTCAGATCACTCAATCACCCTGGCGCTGTTAACGACCTTTTCCAACAGGCCAGTCAATATCAATTAAAAATACTGGCAGTCCAGGAAACGAATTGGACTGGAAACGACATTCAAGATATGAGATCGCACACAATATTTAAAAGTGGGAAGCCTACTGGAAAACGAGAATTTGGAGTAGCCTCCTTTGTGGAAAGGGAGTTCAAATCGCACGTTATTGATTTTAAAGCAGTCTATGAACGGTTGTGTGCGATCCATATAAAAGTGAAATGCCAAAGTCTGGCTGATTAATGTTCACGCCCCGACCGAAGAAAAAGACGAAGGAACGAAGGATCGTTCTACAATCACCTGGAAAGACTGGTCGACTCATTGCCCACAAACGACACAAAAATTATTCTGGGTGATTTTAAAGCTAAGGTTGGCAATGAACTATCTCATCGGGGAACGACTGGAGGATATAGCGTCCACGATGAAACAAATGACAACGGCCAGTGCCTGATTGACTTTGCATGTAGCAGAAATCTAGTCATACGTTTGACTTGCTTCCCACATCGACGCACTTATAAAATGACCTGGGTATCACCGAATGGCAACACACAAAACAAGATCGATCATGTTCTGATCCAACAACGTTGGGCCTTGAGCATACTTGACGTCCGTACATACCGAGAAGCCAATTGTAACTCAGATCATTACTTGATCAAATTAAACTATCGATGTCGTATGCCAAAGGCATATTAAGCGAAGACCAGCACGCTACAAAAATTTGACATCGAAAGGCTCCAAACGGGTTCTGAAGGGTAGTGAATAAGATAATTAGGATTAGGAAAAGAAAATACTTTGACAACCAATTGAGAAATATAGATGTAAGTTTAGAGAGCAATAACACAAGACAAGCATACAAAGTAGTGAAAAGCCTGAAACGTGGTTATCAGCCCTAAACCACGCTCTGTCGTGATGACAGTGGTAATATGATCGCTGATGTAATCAAGCTTAAGGAAAGATGGGCAACATATTTCAAGCTCCTCCTTAATCCTGCGTGCAGCTCCAGAACATCGGAGCCTATAGATGTCTGCGGAGAGCTTCCATTGGCCTCACCATCTCTGGATGAAGTTTGTTCCATCATCAACGCCCAAAAGAATAATAAAGCACCGGGCATTGATGAGATTCCAGTGGAGCTCATCAAATATGGTGGTAGTAGTGTTCATCAAGCTATTCACAAAGTCATACAGTACGTTTGGCAACAATAACATATGCCGAAAGAGTGGAGCCAATCAATTATATTCCCTATCCACAAAAAAGGTGACAAGCTACAGCGCGAAAATTATAGAGGCATATCACTACTTTGTACGGCGTACAAAGTATTTTCTAAAATCTTAGAAAATAAAATCGGATCATACGCCAACAGTATTATTGGGGAGTATCAAGGTGGTTTCAGGGCAGGTAGATCAACAGCAGTCCAGTTGTTAACGGCCAAGCAGGTACTTGAGAAATGCTGGGAGTTCAACATAGACGTACACCAAATTTACGTTGAATTTAAGCAAACATACGACAGTATTGATCGTTACGTACTGTACCAAATAATGCTTGGTTTTGGCATCCCAGGCAAATGAGTCCGTCTTACCAAAATTACAATGATGTTGACCACCTCCCAACTCCGCATCAATAACCAACTCCCCGATACCTTTGACACAATTATCGGACTAAAGCAGGGAGATGGGCTGGCTCCATTGCTATTCAATTTGGCTCTGGAGTAGGTCATAGGGAAGCTACCTGTCGATACGCGAGGTACATTACTATACAAGTCGAGCCAGGTAGTGGCCTATGCGGACAACATCAACATTTTGTCACGGTCATTAACAACTGCCAAAGAACTCTTCCTGAAACTTGACAGCGAAGCAAAACTAGTAGGGCTGCAAATCAACGAAAATACAACAAAGCTCATGACGCATTCGAAGAAAAATACCCCAAATACACAAAATATCACACTTGGCGAATACAGTATCGAAAATTTTAGCGAATTTGTGTATTTGGGCGCCAAAATAACGAAAACGGGCAATGAAAGAGGCGAAATACGCCGAAAAATACAGCTCGCAAATAAAATATTTCATTCAGTATCGACGATCTTGAAGACCAGCTGCATGCACAGAAAAACAAAGCTCCAAGTATACAAATCTGTGATAAGACCTGTGTTATGCTATGGGTGTGAAACATGGACCCTAACCCAAACATCCGCAAATATATTGAATGCCTTTGAGTGACTTGTCCTGAGGCGAATAATTGGAGCGAAGCTAGACGGGGACCAATGGCGAATTCGATACAACCATGAGCTGTATGAAATTTTTGACGAACCGGAGGTCTCAAGGATTGTAAAACTGCGGAAGCTTCAATGGGCTGGATACATGAATCGTATGGACGAACAACGGATACCCAATAAGGTATTCCTAGGGAGAACTGAAGGCCGGCGGCCAATGGGGAAACCGAGGAAACGCTGGTCTGACTCGGTCGACGAAGACAGTTCATCGCTGCTCGGATTTCCGAATTGGATGACGCGGTCAACGGACCGAGGCAGTTTAAGGCGCTATTTGCAGGAAGTGAAGGCCCGAAAGGGGCTGTAGTGCTAAGGAGAAGAAGAAGAAGAAAAATATTTAGATTCTTAGGAAAATAGACTATATAGGAAGAACATTAAAAACTTATTTTGTTTGATTAAACCTGTGTAGGACACATTTGTAGCCACAGTATTATTTCTGATGCTTAACCAATATGAAAACGTCTCAACTTCATGAACAACTTGCAGGTGATTCTCGAAGATTTTGGAATAAACTAAATTTAATCAAAGTTGTAATTAATTATTTTGTTTATCAATGTTCAATCAAAGTTCCTAAACTATTTTTGAGTTTGTTTGAGTAACATAGAGTTGCACAAATAACCGCGTTGAATTGTTTTTCTATATGTAGCACTGAGACTCTTGACAACCAGCTGGCTCCCTTCTTCCCAAACGCATCGGTGAAAACAAGCAACGAGCTCTCGATAGAAGTGAAATCGGCTACTAAGACTGTGGCAAAACAGACGACCGGACATCAAGCCCGGCGCAAGAGAAATGATTGGTTTGATGATGAGTGCCAGAATGTGTTAGACAAAAAGAATCTGGTATACAAAGTATATGTCCCTCGGTAAGAAAACCAGGACGAAGAGAGAACAAAATGTTCGTTCTCCACCAAGCTCCCAACCAAAGCTGTAATATCGGTTCTTCCTAAAAAATTTCTGAATAGCGCTTTTAAAATCAACTTTCAATTTTTCGGGCTTTTAGATCCAAGCTGAAGGATCTAGCTTTATCCTGTTCTCTCTCTTACGATGATATAATGTGTTTTTTGGTATACATTTTCTAGATCTGAAAATAACGAGGAAAACAGGCAGTTTTGAATTCGATATACACCGAAAAAAAACCAGCACACAAAGAACGGTACCAGCTACGTCAAATCACAGCTTTTCGCAAAAAATGGCATCTTTCCGGACTTGGCTACATCGAATGATTACCGTCCCCTTGAGCCAAGAAAACCGAGAAAAAGAGGAAGATTACATCATGGACACAGCTGTCAAAAATGGATACGACCCCATGTTAGTGAAACGGATGGGCAAAAAAAAATGGAAAAAAGAGCACAAAGACGCAAGCTCATAAAACTGAGTACACTCAAGGACGAACCAACGCAAAGAGCAATAATGATCATGTCGGAGGTTAGCGATGCCCTGAATAGAATGATGAGGAGAAACGGTATCCAAGTGGTAACCAAAAGCCCACAGTTTCAGCTTAACACCAACGTAGCGCAAATCAAAGACATGAGGAGCAAACATGGAAAGCGAGGGATCTACAAGATCAACTGCCAGCAATGCGAAAAAGTATATATTGGGCAGACAAAACGCAGCGTGAAAGTTCGGTTCAACGAGCATGTTCGAGAAGCACAATCAGCACTAACGAAAAAGAAAGTAAAAGACGTTCAATCATCGGTAGCCCGTCACATTTGCGAAGGACAGAACGTCAATTGGGAGCAGTTGGAAGTTATCAAAGAAATACGAGATTTGAGTGAATTGGACGCGTACGAGACACTTTGGATTATGCAGCAACCTATGGAAAAACGATTAAATGATGATGTTGGCAATGGAAATTCACCTCTTTTAAAATCACTTCTAAATAATTAAGTTCAGGTTACAAAATTTTTAAAATAATTTAAAATAAATTAATAGTTCCACTAAAATTCATTTGACCCACATTTAAAATATACATTTATGGCCTGTTATTTCATTGATATGCATTCTTTTGTTAAGTACGGTCATTAATAACTAATTAGATTTAGCATATATATTGTACATCTTGAGGATTTCTCTTCGGAAAAAATTAGACACTGAAGAAGGGAGAACATTTACTCCCGAAATATATATATTTGTCGTAAAAACAAATTAATAGCCTTGCTTTTTCATATTATATATTTCTTTTTGTTTAACTTAGTGATGTCAAGAATAAACTCCGTGCACATCACTCAAGAACAACCGAGAATATTGCTGTTGTAGCCGAAAGTGTTGAAGAAAACCCAGGTTTGTCCATCCGTCGTCGTTGTTTGGAATTAAGTATTCCTTAAACGTTATTACAACGTATTTTGCATAAAGATTTGGGTCTTAAGACTTATAAAGTTCAGTTGAAACAAGAGCTCAAGCCGGTCGATCATGAACAACGTCGTGTCTTTGCTGATTGGGTCCTTGAAATGCATGGAAATAATCCGGAATTCCACCTAGGTGGCTTCGTCAAAAAGCACAATTGTCACATCTGGGGCTCGGAAAACCCAATGGTTATTGTTGAAAAGCCTCTCTATCCTCAACGTGTGACTATTTGGTGCGGTTTATGATCCAGCGGAGTCATTTGACCTTACTTTTTCGAAAATGAGGCTGGAGCAACAGTTACGGTGAATGGATTGCGCTATCGAGAAATGATTAATGATTTTTATGGCCAGAATTGGATGGTATTGACCTGGATAACGTTTTCTTTCAACAAGACGGTGCTACGTGCCACACAAGCAATGAAACCATTGATCTTTTACGGGAAAAGTTTCCGGGCCGATAACACGGTCCAGAAACTTTTCGAAGAGGTGATTACAATTGGCCACCGAGATCTTGTGATTTAACACTTTTCCAATTCTAACCTTTGACCCATGTGAAAGAGAAGGTCTACGTCAATAGCTCAGCGTCAATTCAATACTTCAAAGATGAAATTCGTGAGGCTATCGAGGACATATGGCAGCCTCTTTGCGATTTGGTTATCGAAAATTACATGAAAAGGATATGGTCCTGTAAGCGTGGTCGTGGTGGTCATTTGCCTAATGTTATATTTCACTATTAACGGCATGCCTTTTTCTTTATAATGAAATAAACATTTGATCATTTGTATTAACAAATGGCATTTTTCTTTTATTATCTAAATAACACCTCTTATTGGAACACCCTATTTCTCGTTTGATGGAAAAATTCATGTAGATTATGTTCGTATGAGATGTTCACTCAAACGGGAAAATATGGCCATGTCTACATTTGGATCTTGATTCGGTTGGGAGGGTGCGAGGGGAGCCCTGCTTCTACCTGGATGCCCCAGTTTTAATTGTGGGCCATAAGTATCGTCGATAACGACGAAGTCTCTTTAAGTCCGTCCGTTTTCTCCAGGCCCAATCCGTCCTCTAAAACAACAATCCTCTTGACTCTTAGTAGCCCACCTCGTTTTCGACTTCGGTCGATATTTATTTAAACCTTTTTTTCGAAATTCGTGTATACAAAAAAATGTTTTTCTAGTGGGTCTTATGCTGGGGAAAAGAACTCGCCCCACGACACCGCAACGGTAGCCTGCCAGTGCATTCACGCGTCCCTATACAAGGCCAAATCTCGGTGGAGCCTACCATCCTCTTTCGCCAAGACCATCCCTGTAGTCCTTCACGGACAGTTTTATCCACTTACTTCCCTACAAGTCTTTAACTCAAAGCCAAAAATCCAAGTAAAATGACGGAATTTCCAAACGCTAAACTATAACTGATTACGATGGATACTTTAAAGTTAAACAAAGAAATTGACTTTTCCATTCGTGGTAAAGTAGCAAACACAACAGCTGACTGGAATAAAAAGCACTGAGAAAAACGGCGTATCGATTACTGTAGCAACAAGTTTGGTAGATAGACCTACACTCATTTTAAAATGATTTTGTACCCAATTTACAAAATGCAGTCACCAGCAACAAATAAAGTCAAGAAACATGTCAAAGAGATGTGCAAGTTTAATAGAAAATCCATTGTTTCTCAATTTTCAACGGTCGCTTTTTTATTGCAATTTAACAAAAACCACTCAAATCACGAATTTCCGAAAATATTTATGTTATTGATCTTATTTGAAAATTTCAAGAAGACCAAATAAAAGCTGCAGTGTCTGATTCGATGGAAAGTCCATAAAATATCAAAATCGTCTGTTATTATTGATGCAATTGGAGAAATTTCAAATGGCTATAATTACCGTGAATATGATTCGGTTTACATCAATCTTAGAAATCATTAGGACCCTTTGTAATACTACTTAAATATAGGATTTCATTGAGTTTAAGCGTACCTATACAATTTTATTGGGGAAAATGTGAAATTCGATAACCATACCATTATTAAAAAAGTTGAGCGAATTTAGACTTCTAAGGTATTTGTATTTTTTTAACTTATAAACACCTACTTCAATAATTTTTTCAGATTTATCAGATAATAGGTGTCCGATTGCGAGTGGGGGCACACATTTCCTGTGTATTTCTCCTCTCTGTGCGACCCGCGGAGCAAAAAAATGTCAATCTAAGACCTGTTTTGAAAGGCTCTCATCAAGACCTTTCAGTTGATACCAATATTGGCTACCCTTTTGACATGAGCGTGATTCTGTCTACCCAACTTGTTTTAAAGTAGATCTGTGGAATACGTCTTCTCAGCAGGTCTGCACAATTATTTTATTACAATTCAATATGATTGTTCTAATATTTTATTGGCAAATATATTCAAAACAAGAAAGGTGAGTATAAGTGATAAATATGCTCGTTATTATATTACTTTCGAATGCAAATGCAAACAATAAATATGTGTATATAAGTCCTTATAACAGCCATTGGAATATTTTTTGCTCATAATTTGTCAAAAAAAAAGAGCCAGTCGATTTATAAAAATATTAAATAATTAAATAAGAAGGTATACCTAAACTATTGCAATGTCTATGGAAGGATAGAATAATTCAAATAAGATTGTCAGAGCCAAAGGTTAAGCATTCTATTATACTATTCGACAAGTTCGCCTAACTAACATACCCTTAGATGTAGGCAGTAAAAAGATTAGCATTTAATTACATTAGCAAAAGATATCCTTAATTCATAAAAAGAAAATTGCGAAACCAACAAAGAGACTGAACTTTTTATCCGCCTAAAGCACATGGTGTTAACTTTGAAACTTAATTAGAAAAAATGATTCCCGGACAACCTACTACGAAAAATTCACCCCAGCTCTGCTTATCTCTGTCCACCCAGAGCCACTGAAGGAGCGTCAGATGCCAGTCCTTATTTTGTAATTGAATTTTTAAAGTGGATATAGAATAGGATACTGAAGGTCGAGTATTAGTATGCCTGAAGTAAAAGATTACTAGTGCCTGGATGATGGTTTGTGATAATTTTTCATTTTTAGTGAAGGGAAATTTTAAATTCGAAATATTTTCTTTCAATTTTGTAGAGTGAAAGAGAAGTCATAAAACTATAGTGTCGCATTGCATTCATTGTCAATTACAAGTTTGGTGTAGTTGATTTGTGACATTTAATTTAAAAACTAATACGAGTAGAATGCTTAATCTCCCCTTTCAGTAGGAATCAGAACAATAAATTGAAAATCTAAATAATACAAATTTTTCGTATTTTAATATTGTTGTGCAAGTGATTAAATACAACACAAGATGCAATTAATTAAAAGCCGGCAAATTTATTAATCCAATACCTTTTCTTAACACGCATTATGAATTAATGCTTCAATCTATATAAACGAACCATGTTGATGCTTTTTCTACAAGGATTTCCATTTCTTTCATTGAGTTTACATAAATTTGATTCATAATAAAGTACTCGAAGTGGAACCCTCATTTAAAAGAACTTTTTAGAACCACTCCATCTTGATTGAAAATACCTTCAGTTAGCTTTGAAACTAATTTGTTACTATCTTTCACCTCCTCCTATTTCATTAGAATCTTAAAAAAATCCAGGAATTTCAAAACATGTGCAAACATTATTGTAAGTCAACCCAAAAGCAATGAACATTCCACAACAAAATATATATGCTCCAGATCCTAACTAGAAAACATGTGCATGTAACTTTCAGGATGATTTTCCGTAACAATAATTATTTGAGTCAAGGTCCTCTGCCCATTAATCACTCCAATGAATGCATTTCGCTTCCGCCTGCTGCTAGCAACTATTTTTTCCATCAAGCATATGAGTATGAGCACATACTATACTGCAACGAGTGGGCCATTGCACGTAACATTACTTCGTGAGTGCAACGCAAATGTCGATCCTTGCACATTGCATTTCCTGACGAGTTATGTACATGAAACCTCGAAACAAAACCATCTCCTGCTTATACCGCGAATGTTATGAGGATGGCGATAGACATTAGTCGTTGGTAACAATTTTCAAAACTTGAATATTGTTTCCGATTTTCCATAGCGTGCGGAATTTATTCCTGTGCATATTTAACACCTCAGTGAGTACGTATATGAAAAGTAGTTTCACTTGTCTATATTAATAGTGGGAAATGAAAGGTATTTGCCATTAGGGGGGAAACAGTGGTCATGGCCGTAATGGTAGAAGCTATTTTTCAACGTCAAATTTAAGATGGTAAGCATTTGAAATAGCGATGGAACAGGCTAGGCATAAAATGTTAAAGCAGGAGAGTGAAATGTTAACTCATCTTTGTAATCCAAATTTCTATTTTGATTATAAAATACGGTTACCTGAATGTTTTAAATATACATATGTATATTTACCAGCTATGTCTAGCACACCAGGGTGGCTCTCAATTTTTACAATGGGAATATGCATTTTTAGGGTTTTGTATTAAAAAATAAAACCCTGTTGAAATCACGACCTGATCTGTCCGTCCGCTTGTATGTCAAAGCAGTTTTTCTCCGAAACTATAGAAGCTGCAGCAATGAAACTTTGAGAAATGGTCAGAGATTGTGAGTTTTTTTTTGTGGTTTCTTGAAATTTTTTAGAGGGTTTTAAGGGGGTCTCCCCATATAGGGAGATAACCCATCAAAATGTTTTTTTCACCATTGGTAGTCGAATCGGGTGTCATATCTTAATGAGATTCTTTCAAAAAAGATCTTATATGTATCTTATTAGTACCAAGGCGGGTTGGGGAAGGGGGAATGTACGAGATTTTCGCGTATCCTTCCACTTCCTCGTGATTGGACTCCTTTCATCCAAAAAATCTGAAAAAAAAATCATGAATGTAGGCCGTTATGAGTATATCAATAACAAATCCGTCACAAGTCGAAATTCGATCAACTTTGTTGGTAATAGTATGGTTTATCAATTTTACATTTTCTTGAATAAAGCCATAACCGTACCCTTAAATTCAATAGCACTCAAAACACAAATGACTATTTATAAGACTGGCCTGCCTCGAAAGTTTCAAAAGGAGCGAATAGTATTTAACGAAGTTATAGTAATGTGGTGGCAGCGTTAGCATTGCGACATTGTCCGATGTTTCACGTTAGCGTGCAATTTTGTCCGCAGTGCAACACTTGCCTTGCAATATTGTCCGATACTTCAACCAACGCAGCAATTGCCTCAAGCAAACATGCCATATCAATTTACACGACCGGAGCTCCACTCAGCATGTCTGGTGGTCGCACGTGTGCATGGTCAGCAGTTCTAATGCAAGTGGAACGTTCTGTTGGAAGTTGATATCGCGTCAATGAGAAGATAAGAACACTTCATTCCAAACCTCACGAGAGTAAGCAATTGACGAGCATTGAGTAATATAAGTTTTTATGGAGATTTATCTCGAGTCAGGGTGTTATTTTGAACAGTGGAAAATTAGAGAATAAATAGTTTTTTAGCGTTTTGACCACCGCGAATCGAATTGGAGGACCATAACTGGTGATCCTGCCTGACGGGAGTGGAACATAGCGCCCGGCATCACATAATGAACATTCTCAAATGTGGAGTGCTCCTTTTCCCAAGTCAACGTGAATGAGAAACCAGCCAGTGAAAGAAGTGAAGGGTGAAGTGACGAACACCTTAGTGGTAAATTCGGCGCTCACAGGGCAAAGTGACCGTCTCGAGGTAACATTATTTTGCGTGCTCGTGTTAAGTATCGCGTCCCTAGTGTATATATTATACAGTGACCATGTCCGCGGCGTTAAGCGGCGCGCACAAGCGAACACCCCCCAAAGCTCGACCATAATAATTGAAATGCTCGACCATAATAATTGAACTGTTGTCAGAGGTTGAGTTGGGCGATCAGTGACCGTCACAGCTGCTGAACCAAATGCGGACACTCGCCGCTGACAGCATCTCGGAGGAGACACTGAAACAGATGTGGCTAAACAGACTGGACATCATGTTGCACAGTATTCTGTCAGCAAACCACGCCTCATTGCAGAATCTGGCGACGATTGCCGACTCTGCGAAAGCCACTCTGCCAACAACGAGAATCTTGTCAGAGCTCTCCAGGCTGACGGCAGAGGTTGTGAGGCTGGCACGCCAAATCAACGAAGACCATAGGAGCATAGCACAAAGGACCGAGTGCACGTGCTCATGTGCCGGTAAGCCAGGGACACCACGTGCACCATCACAATCATGCCCACAGTCGCCCAAACCTCCAACCGAGGCTTGCTGGTATCACACTTATTATGGATCAGACGCCACGAAATGCTGACCGCCATGCAAGTTTGGCAGGCAGAAAAAAACTAAAGTCATCCTCTCCACAAAAACAGGCCGGCACGCGCTCAATGCATCGCTTATACATTCGCGGCAACAATGGCACTCAAGCGCTTTTGATCGACACTGGCACAGACGTATTCGTGATTCCACCTACCATCCGAGTTCGAAGTAAGCCAGAATCCAGCACCCGCTCGTTAGCTGCTAACGGTTCTGTTATTCGCACCTACGGGAGGAGGTAATTGACTTCAAATCTCGGGCTTCTGAGGCCTGTCACTTGGACTTTCATCATAGCGGACGTCAGCTCCCCAACCATCGGAGCTGATCCGCTTAAGCATCATGGACTACTTGTGGATATCAGAGGACGAAAGCTCATCAAGCGAAAAATTGCGACTACAGCTGAGGTGAAGGCCACACCCAAGAAACAACCACTGGTACAATCATCGACATCCACAACAATCGCAAGTGAATACGCTGCAATTCTGGCAGAGTATCCCGAAATTACATCGACAGCACCTCGTCGCAACGTTAAGTGCACGATGACGCATCACATTGTGAGAAAAGGCCCTCCTGTCAACTGCGAATGCACGCTGACCTCCTCTCAACAAACTCGTCGCTGCGAAAGCCGAATTCGGCAACATGATGCAACTGGGAATCTGTCAACCATCCAAGAGTGCATGGAGCAGTCCTCTACATGTGGTACGTAAGGCCAACGGAGACTGGCGGCCATGCGGAGATTACCGAGCCCTTAACGCATGCACCGTCCCGGATCAATATCCAATCGGATTCCTATAAGACTGCACTGCTGCTTTACACGGGATGAAGGTCTTTACTGTAATCGATCTACAAAAGGCGTTTCATCAGATTCCAGTCGAGCCGAGTGATGTCCCGAAGACGGTGAGTATCAATCCGTTTGGATTATTTGAGTTCGTCTGCATGACCTTTGGCCTATGCAACGCGTGCGAGACCTTCCAACGCTTCGTGCACGAGGTGCTAAGGGGACTCAATAATGTATTCGTCTACATAGATGACATATTGGTGCATTCACTGGACCCGCAGATGCACCAACAGCATGGTGTTGAGCCGTCTACGTCAATACGGACTTGTGATCAACAAAGACAACTGCCAATTTGAACTAGACAAGGTTCGATTTTTGGAGCATACGATTTTATCTGGTGGATTAAAACCTTTGCTCGAGAAGATGCAGGGCATATCCGTGATTTCGAGGCCCAGGACAGCACTGCAGTTAAGATCATTCTTAGGAATGATTAACTTCTACAGAGCGCGATAAAACGGGGCTTAAGCGGACCAACGAGGCATCGGCAGCATTCAAGAGGTGCAAGTCGGAACTAACTAAGGTTCCGTCGCTTGCGCACCCTGATCTAGCAGCCACATAGTCCCTAACTATGGACGCATCAGATGATGGACTCAGAGCTGTCCTGCACCAGACAACGAGCACTGGAACAGAGCCTCTGAGATTTTTCTCACGTAAGCTGAACGACACCCAGTGACGCCACAGCACATAGGAGCGGGAGTTACTAGCCAGTCACGAAGCCATGAAGCACTTCCAGTACATATTGGAAGGCAGAGTCTTTAGGGTCTTCTCCAACCACAAGCCATTACAGTTTGCGTTCCAGCAACCACCGAAGAAGGCATCACCGAGGAAACAATGTCAGCTGGATTTTATCTTCCAATTCAAAGTTGACATCCACCACATTCCGGGCCGGAATAACTCCATCGCGAATTACTTGTCTCGGGTAAGTACGATTTTCAAGACCAACCTCCTTTCTCTCGCTTCAGCTCAACAAACCGATACATAGCTCAAGGCTTTGTTAGAGGACCGAACGAATAAACTCGAGCGGAAGAAGCAGGAGTTTGCTCATTCCACCACGCCACTGCATTGCATAATCACTGACAACAAGGTTTGACCCTAGGCACCGCAGCAGCTTAGGTCAACAATCATGCAGATGATGCATGGCCTAGCCCACCCGGGCATGCGAGCAACTAGACGACTCATCACCGACCACTTCTTCTGGCTGGTCATGAACAACGAGATCAATAGCTTCGTACGAGGCTGCAAGGCCTGACAGCGCACACGGTCGGATGTCACGTCAAGTCACCGCTCCAACAGTACGCCCCACCGGACACCAGGTTCGAGCATATCAATATCGACCTCATTGGACCACTATCCCCAAACGATGGTTACCGTTATTGCCTTACAATCATTGACAGGTTCACACGTTGGCCCGAAGCCGTTCCGCTCCAGAATATCGCCACAACAACAGTCGTCGAGGCGCTTATCAATGCATGGATAAGCTGCTTTGGAGTGCTGGCAAGAATAACTACCAACCTGGGACGCCAGTTCGAGAGCAAAATTATCGCCGAGCTGACCTGTATTCTGGGAGTCAACCACCTGCGGATGACCCCGTACCATCCTGCTGCCAACGGAATCATTGAGAGATGGTATCGGACAGTCAAAGCCGCCATCCGCTGCTACGACACAGCCGAATGGACGAAGGTGCTTTCTCTTGTACTCCTAGGACTACGCGCCGCATTGAAGGAAGATATTAACGCTACACCCGCAGACATGGTTTACGGCACCAGCCTACGGCCTCCCGAGGAATTCTTCACCGCATGCCAGTCAAATATCTTCTTGCATGATCTCAGGTCACGCATGACAAAACTGTGACCTCGAGACACCGCACACCACACCATCAACCCAAAGTTCGTACACCAGGCATTAGGCAGCAGCTCACACGTCTTCATACGGAACGACAAAGTCAAATCAGCACCATACGACGGTCTATACCCGGCTCTGAGCAGGAAGGGCAAGTATTTCCGCATCAACATTAATGGAGACCCCGCCTCGATTTCGGTCGACAGGCTCAAACCCGTATTCCTCATGAATCTACTTCGAAGCCGAGGCCCCTCACTAGTGAATCAACAACAACCAAGCGCAGTGGGCGTAAGATCCGGCCACCCGTACGCTTTGAATAAAAGTATCATGGCCAAGCCACAGCGGGGGGAGTAATGTGGTGGCAGCGTTAGCATTGCGACATTGTCCGATGTTTCACGTTAGTGTGCAACTTTGTCCGTAGTGTAAAATTTGCCTTGCAACATTGTCCGATACTTCAACCAACGCAAATTTTTTAGAGGGTTTAAGGGGGTGTCCCCATACAGGGAGATAACCCATCAAAATGTTTTTTTCACCATTGGTTGTCGAATCGGGTGTCATATCTTAATGAAATTTTTTCAAAAAAATCTTATATTTATCTTATTAGTACCAAGGCGGGTTGAGGAAGGGGGAATGTACGAGATTTTCGCGTATCCTCCTCTTTCCTCATGATTGGACTCCTTTCATCCCAAAAATCTGAAAAAAATCATGAATGTAGGCCGTTATGAGTATATCAATAACAAATACGTCAGAAGTCAAAATTCGATCAACTTTGTTGGTAATAGTATGGTTTATCAATTTTACATTTTCTTGAATAAAGCCATAACCGTACCCTTAAATTCAATAGCATTCAAAACACAAATGACTATTTATAAGACTGGCCGGCCTCGAAAGTTTCAAAAAGAGCGAATAGTATTTAACGAAGTTATAGTAATGTGGTGGCAGCGTTTGCATTGCGACATTTTCCGATGCTTCACGTTAGCGTGCAATTTTGTCCACAGTGCAACACTTGCCTTGCAATATTGTCCGATACTTCAACCAACGCAGCAATTGCCTCAAGCGAACATGCCATATCAATTTGCACGACCGGAGCTCCACTCAGCATGTCTGGTGGTCGCACGTGTGCATGGTCAGCAGTTCTAATGCAAGTGGAACGTTCTGTTGGAAGTTGATATCGCGTCAATGAGAAGATAAGAACACTTCATTCCAAACCTCACGAGAGTTCGCAATTGACGAGCATTGAGTAATATAAGTTTTTATCGAGATTTATCACAAGTCATGGTGTTATTTTGTACAGTGGAAAATTAGAGAATAAATAGTTTTTTAGCATCTTGACCACCGCGTATCGAATTTGAGGACCATAGTGATTTAAATTTGCCTGTATGACTATGCAATAATATGCGCTTTATTACTGTAGATTCATATGGCTATGGAAAAATATGCGCATTTTACCGACACAGACATTACAGGTTAACTAGGATTAGCATAAATATTTCAGAAATTATGAATATCTTTGAGGATTAGATCAACAGTGACATCAGTAATCATACAGCCAAATAGCGGCTATTTTAAATAAGAAGATTGAATAAATTTTAGATATTTTTCCCATGCTTCAACATTTCAGAGAAATGCTATTAACTCTTGATTGAATTTATTAATGAATTAAGATTAGAAGTGAAACAGGTCGAGTAAATAGGAAAGTCCTCCTACCAGAAGGGCTTTGTCAACATCCTAGGGTTCAAAACAAGTTTTCTAATGGCATGAATCGATGAATTGAATTATTCATGGAATACTTGCATAAGAAATCATTCAAATTTATCTAAGAGATGCAGAGTTTCTTTCATAAGCACATAACAGATGCCCTTTTATTGCAGCTTAAATAATTTTTCTGAATGCTTAGCCAATTTAACATGTTCAAATTAAACACTTTTACTTATATTTTCATGAACTCTGAAGAAAATAAGAGTACCTAGGTTAATTTGAAATGTGTATGAACCATCAACAAGTGTTATTGTTATTATAGTTCCAGACAATTTAAATGGCTATAATTCACATGATTATGATCTGATTTCCATGAAATTTTGTAGGTATAAGAGTCTTATTGTAGTATTTGAGTGGATGTTACAAGTGTCCGTAAAGGACTGCAGCAGTGTACTGCTACCTCAGTGAGCAAAAAATTGGTGCTTCGCTGGAAATGGCCCTGCCTGGCAACGCGTAAGCATGCTAGCAGCGAGCGTTGTGGTGTCGTGGGGCGGCTTCTTTCCTCTACCGCAAGGACCCACTGCAAAAATTTTTTCGGTGAGCGGAGTTAAAATGCAAAGCGTTTGATCGATGGAAGGCGTCAATGGCCAAAGTAACACACCAAAAGGCATCCAAGTGGTGATGGTGCCCCCACGTATCCCTCCTAGCCGGACCAACGATCCAATACAATACCTTGATCTATATCGGGTGAGGAAGGCCAAGCCCCTGTAACAACAGAAAGTGGGAGAGATTACCCGATGGCTAGCTCATAAGAGCAGGGGCCAGCAAACATACCAGGTCCCATACCCGTTTGAGATATAAGTGCGAAAACCGAGTGTTTGAATTAAGCTTGATAAAATTTTTTTTATTTCAGTTTTCTTTTCCTGTTAAATTTACAACAAATAAATACTTTTTTCCTTTTAAGGTTTCCTACTTGGTATAAATAATTACGATGTCACGTTTTAATTCTTTAGTGCAGAGTATAAATGCGGATATCCAAATAAAAATTTACGGATATATAAATGCATACTAATAGAGCATTTTCAAATATAAATTCATTTTTAAATCATTTTTCTTGTAATTGTGATTTACATCTTATTTCAACAGAATTTTTCGAAAAAGGAAAGGTCATTCCCAGCTTTGACACTTCTAACTATTTTTATAATTATATACTCTTTCGATTAGAGGATTAACATCTACAAGCTCTAATTTTTTAAATTTTGTTGTTTTGTATATCCAAAAAATAATAAACTCATAAATAATGCATTTTTGAAACTGAAATCAAAGCTCGCTATAACATAAATGATTTTCATATTTGTTGGATTTTGCTGCTGAAACTTGTCTAAACACTCCTCTCCAGTGTCCGCGAGTATGTTTTCAGATTTGTTGATTACATCTGCCACTGGCTCTTTAATGCTTACACAAGCAGCATAATATGACCGATCGCAAAGGCCGAAACGCAATAATAATGGCGTTTTATCGGCAGTATCACAAGGTTTTTCGCACTGTAGGACATTTTCTTATTTAATATTAGTTCCCAGCAAAAGTATTTTTCACGATTATAAAAATTATTTAACACACAACTTAAAAAAAAATTTATAAATAGCTTCTAGATTTAAATGTTTGTATGGTTAATAGCAGTAGAATTTTTAAATCTACATACCCCTAGGCACACAAGGATTTGAAACAAGTACTGGGTAACTTGTGTACGGTTCAAAACGTTGGTACTGCGGTAAATCACTGACAACCAACATGTAATGCAAAGGCAATATGTTTTGTAATAATATTTATTTGCACTCCATAAAAACACACAATAAATATATACACAGGAAAATCCTTACTTCACTGTTGTGACGCTTGGATGCTTTGTATGTGTCTCTGTTCTCTCAACTGTTATCTTAACTCCAATGCCTGGCGGTGAACACGATAACTATCTGTCATATGGTAAACGCTACAATGATCCCTCTTTAGTGACATTCCCACTGTCATGATGGTGCTTTGCTGGCGGATATGTTCTGACAGCTGTGTGAGGTCGTGCTATGATTGGTTCGCATGTAATTGTTTTTCTTTTTCGGGCGTAGAAACTATTAGTTTCATTGCGGAGTCTAATCGAGCTTTGGTTTGCTGAGTAGTGGCGACGGCAATGAAGGCTGACTTCAGTCGTTCGGTGGAGACGTTGAGTTGTCTAGCTTCGATGTGAAACGTAAACAGTACATCAGATTCTTTTGATCACTTTGTGTGGTCCTGAATACGGTTGACATAGCGATTTCCTTACGGCGTCAACCCTTAAGAAGACGTGTGTACATGAATTCAATTGATGATGTATGAAGGTCGTTCGATCATTGCGGCAGTTGATTGGAACAGGTCGCAATTCACGCATCTGCTGTTTCAACATGGCTCCAAAAGCGTGCGGATCGAACAGATTGTCATCGCTCACAAAGAATTCTCCAGGAAATGTTAAGGTTGTTCAGCAAACGAGCTCCGTGCAACTCGCGCCTAGATTTTTCTTGTATCAGTTTCGGAGTCTTAGGTCGGCAGTATGCGAGGTCAGTTGGAATTCTGCTCATGGCACATGATGGGGGCTTTAAATGTGCAATGTCATCACTCTACCAATCCATTGGATGCTAGGTGATGCGGCTATGTTCGAATACGTTTAAATGCCAAAAGTTTGCAAAGGAGAGACAAAAACGCGGACTCAAATTGAGTTCCTTGGTCTGCTGTGATTTTGTCCGGCGCTCCAAATCTCGATACCCAATTAGTATAAAATGCACATGCGACAGTTTTAGCTGTTTGGTCGCAAACAGGAACTGCTTCTGGCCAGCGTGTAGATTGATCAACTATCGTTATACAGTAGCGATAGCCGTTGGCTGTTATCAGTAGTCCGATGATATCAAGTTGCATTTGCTGGAATCGTTTGTCCGGTATGGAAAACTGCTGGATATCGTTTCTTGTATGCTTTCCAATCATTGATCTTTGACATGGTATACAAGTGCGTGTGTAGGCTCGAATATCTTTCTTAACGTCAGGCCAAACAAACTTACTTTGTACAGCTCGAATCATCTTGCGAGCTCCAGAGTGCGAGCATCTTTGGAAGGTGTCCATAACTCAATTGAGTTGATGGTACGTATGGCTGTATATTGTTCGTCGACGTATCGTCATATAAACTTCCATATTCCTCTACAGGTAGTGGATGCAGCTTAAGTGATGAATCGTTTCCAGAGAGAAATGATTTTTTTTTGTGGTAGGGAGGTGAAGGCATTTACGCCCGCTGAGTCTGGCAGTGTGGGACTCCCCCGGAGGATACCCTTGGACTACCCACTAAACACCTCCCCTGTCAATCTGAGAACCTAGCCTGGAACCGTTTGACACATTACTTCGGGCCAGGTCTCATTTTGTTACGCCGTGGGGCGCCTTCAAGCTGGGGAGTCCCTTTCCTAGCGGGAGGGAAGAGGGGAAGAGGAAATGCCAGAAGAGCGATCCCCCAGCCCCAGCGCCTCCAGCTGCTGTGAGTCCCTTTTATATTTTAGGACTGCCCGAGCATAATGTGCCACCTGGTTCCATTTGTCAACCGATTCGAGCATCACCGCAATTATACTATCCGGGGTGAGCTCTCCCGTCTCCCTGTAGAGTTCCCTTCACAGCCTGACCCGTTTTGTACACGCAAAAAATGTGTGACAGGCATTTTCCTCCTCTCCTGGGAAAAACCGACAATCGGGAGACCGTGACTTACCGATCTTGTGCAGGTAAGACTGAAAACACCCGTGTCCGCTCAAAAGCTGGGTCAGATAGAAGTCAGTCTCACCATGCCTTCGATTTAGCCACGGTCTCACATCCGGGATGAGGCGCGCAGTCCACCTTCCCTTCGTGCAATTCCTCCAAGACTGCTGCCAATCGTTGAGCGAGCGTTGTCTCTCCTCGCGGACAACCATCTCCCTCGCATCCTCGTTTCGGCGCAGGTAAATAGCGCGGCGCTCTCTAGCAAGGAGGGCGACAGGTATCACGCCTGCAATCGCTCTCACCGCCGAGTCGGAGACTGTTGGATACGAAGATGCAATTCTCAGTGCTCCTCTTCTCTGTACCTGTGCCAATCGTTTTCGGTATACCTCCTTGCTGAGAGCGTCGCCCCATACCTCTGCTCCGTACAGTAGCACTGACCCTACAGCACTCATCAAGAGGCGTCTTCTTGATGGGCTGGGTCCCCTACGTTGGCCATAAGTCGACTCAGGGCTGATATTCCCGAAGCAGCCTTCTCAGCCGTTGCCCTGATTTGCTCAGAGAAACTCATCTTCGAGTCGATCAGTAGCCCCAGGTACTTCACCGCTGGCTTCGATTCGATTTGCATATCTCCAATACTGATCATCCTTACTCTAGGGATTCTCTTTTTTGTCAAGATGACCACTTCGGTTTTCTCCAGTGCTAAACTGAGCCCGCGAGCAGTCATCCAGTCCCTCACTTGGCGCATTAGCATACCTAGCCTAAGTTGCGCTTGTTCAACGGTGCGTCCAGCGACCAGAGCCGCAACATCATCCGCATAGCCAACCAAGCGCGACTCATCTGGCATCTCAAGTCTCAGTAGCCCGTCGTAACACACGTTCCACAGGTCCGGACCAAGGATAGATCCCTGGGCAACACCCGAAGTAATTTCCATCCTTCGTTGGCCCTGTGTCGTGTCGTAGAGCAGGCTTTGGTCCTTTAGGTAGTTCCTCAAAAGCCGCATTAGATATTCTGGAACTTGAAAAGGGTTTTCCAGCGTTTCCAGAATATCCACCCATCTAGCGGAGTTGAAGGCATTCCTGACGTCGAGTGTCACCAATAGGACGATCCGTCGCTTGGTGCGACTATGTGCCTCTGCCTTTTGGACCGCGTTCACCACCTCTGCAATCGCATCAATGGTAGAACGTCCTGCTCTGAAGCCGTAATGCCGAGGAGAGAGGTCCCCAGCAGCACGAATCGCGTCAGTGAGTCTTCCCTTGATGAGTTTCTCTAGCACTTTCCCAGCTGTGTCTAGCATGCATAACAGCCGTGCCTAGCATGCATAACGGGAAATGATTGAAGTGCAGCGTCATTACGTTGTTCATTAATCAGATCGTGGGTGGTCAATAAATACGGCAGGTTTATCGCTCCGATTCTTGATAGCGTATTTGCTACAATATTATCCTCTTCATTAACGTTGACAATCGGGAACAAAATTCCGATATAAAACTTAAGTGCCTAATTTGTCTCGGCGTAGATTTTTCTGTTTTTTGACTGAACGCATATATCAACGGTTTGTGGTCCGTTTGAATAATAAACTGGGTGCCTTCGAGCCAGTGTTGAAAGTGTTTTAAACTGCTGTAAATAGCACTAGCTATCGGTCGTAAACGCTGTACTTTGAATCAGCGTGATTCAGTTTTCGTTGAAAGTAAGCTAATGGTAGCCAACTGCCATTTAATTTTGCTCTAACACTGATCCGATCGCAACATCAGATGCGTCGGTGACAAATTGTAATGGCATCGATGGCAAAAAATGTACAAGCTATGTCTCCTTCGCAAGACTTTCCTTACAATCGTTAAAGGCTTTTATGGTTTCGGGTGACCATTGAATAACGCATTTGTCGCCTTTTTAGGGTTTCGTAAAATGATTTTACAAAACCCTACTAGTTTCGCGTCTGTCCGTCAGTCCGTCTGTCCGTCCGTCCGTCCGTGTATCACAGCACTTTTTCTCGCAAACTACTTAAGCTAGAAACATCAAATTTTGTATACAGGTGTAAAGTGGTGCTCTCTTCAAAGTTCAACTACAAAAAATTTTATAAGGTATATAAGGGGGGTGTCCCCATATATAGGAGTGGCCCTCGATAGGTGGCCGATATGGGTATCAAATGAAAGGTCTTGATGAGAACATTTCAAAACAGGTCTTAATTTGATACTTCTTGTTTCGAGGGACGCGCAGGGAGGGAAAATACACGTAAAATTTGTGTCCCCCCCTCGCGATGGGACACCTGTGATCTGGAAAATCTGAAAAAAATTATAATGGTAGGAGTTTATGAGTACAACAACAACAAATACCTTAGAAGTCAAAATTCGCCTAACTTTGTTAATAATAGTATGATATTCGAATTTCACATTTTCCCTAATAAAATCGTATCGGTATCCTTAAATAAATTTACGTAGCCCTACTAAGGTTTCTTACACTTTGTAAGTTTGATGAAAATCGAATGATATACACAGAAGTTATAGCCATTTGAAATTTCTCGAATTACAACAACAATAACACATGATTTGGGTATTTGGCGGACTTTCCATCCAATCAGTCACTGCAGTTTTGACTTGATCTTCTTGAAATTTTCCAATAAGGTCAATAACATTAATATTTTTGAGAATTCATTATTTACGTGATTTTTGTTGGTTTACAACAAAATGGCGACCGTTGAAAGCAGAAAAACAATGGATTTCCTTCTAAACATGCACATCTCTTTGACATATTTCTTGATGTTATTCATTGCTGGTGACTGCATTTCTAAGAAATTGGGTACAGAACCCTTTTGACATGAGTGTAGGTCTGTTTGCCCAACTTGTTTTACATTGCGGAGATATTGGTGGAGCGGTGCTTGTAGGTTGGCAGCATTACGGATGAATCTTCTATAAAAATTTAATATTAGCCCAGTCATATTAGGGCTTTCACCTCGGAATGAAAGATAATAAGCTGCAAATTGGTATGAACCTTTGTTTTGTCATTCTAAATGTTGTCTCAAAAGTCACAATCGTTATCGTGTTCGCGTCTCAAGATATTCAAGGTCAAAGGTCACAAAAATCGGTTTTTCGCGAATATCTGGCTTCCTATCGGTTAAATGAGATTTGCATTTATTATAAAAGTTGTAGGCTATAAAATTCCCTACAACTTTTGTTTAAACTTTTTTTTCATACGACCAACCGTTTTGAAGGTAGAGCGCGAAGAGTGCACATCGTACAGTCATATACGGCCTAATGCAAGGTCAAGCGTGAGTTATGGTTATCAGTACGTTATAAAGTCAATTATTTACTTGGAAATTATAATTATTAAACAATGCCTATTATTTATGTACTAACTATTAATTATTTATATTTAATTAAAGTAAGTAACTTGATTATTTATATATAATTATTCATATTTAACTA
Source organism: Odontomyia ornata (assembly GCA_963969285.1). NCBI lineage: Eukaryota > Metazoa > Arthropoda > Insecta > Diptera > Stratiomyidae > Odontomyia > Odontomyia ornata. The sequence continues at coordinate 58,117,214 of OZ017738.1, read as the reverse complement.
TTTAAGTATAAAATATTATTAATTCTGGATTATATATTTTAGTTTTATTTTAAGTTAAAATGATAGTAAGAGTATATATTTTACACATATTTTTATTTATTATTAAATACGGCATAATATAAAAAGCACATTTTATTTTTACACGCATTCAGTGGCTGTGACACGACTTCTGCGCTATTTAAAAAGGAAAAAAAACTGTTACTAGAGCATTGGAAAAAATTCCTGATTTAGATAAACTGGTGGAAGTATTTCAACAAGAAAACTGCCCAAAACAAACATTATTAGAAAATGGAGTGCGCATCTTGTTGGCATTATATAATGCTCCAAAATCTGAGGACAACATTGATCATTTCCGCTACACGCAATTCATCAAATTTACAAAACTAAATAAACCTGTACAACTGTCAACACTTCCACCAACAAGTGTAGCAGCTCATCAACACATAAAACGTGTCTACTACCAGATTCAAACGTGGTTAGGGAAGGACTTAGAACCTAAAGAATGGGGCTGGATGCTTGAAAATGAAATCCTGGAGCCCATACGAACGTTATTACCTCCAGCACCAGCCGAACTACTAAACGTAATATTTTGCAATTGCAAAAATGGTTGTGGTTCCCGCTGTGGATGCAGAAAATCAGGGCTACAATGTTCTTTAGCTTGCGGCCAGTGCAACGGACAAGCTTGCCTCAACGCTTCACTGTATCCAAGTAATCCCGATGAAGAAAATACATATGATCCCGATATTCTGGAAGGTTTGGAGATGAACATGACAGATAATGAGGATGATGACAATGAATCGAACATTTTTGAGCGACAAGAAGAAGAAGACGACGAACAAGAAGAAGATAATTAGCTTCCATTTCCAATTTCATTACAATTAAAATCAACAAAGATACTTTTGATATTTGAACTCACATTTTGATAAATGTATATTATGCCGTATTTAATAATAAATAAAAATATGTGTAAAATATATACTCTTACTATCATTTTAACTTAAAATAAAACTAAAATATATAATCCAGAATTAATAATATTTTATACTTAAATAGTTAAATATGAATAATTATATATAAATAATCAAGTTACTTACTTTAATTAAATATAAATAATTAATAGTTAGTACATAAATAATAGGCATTGTTTAATAATTATAATTTCCAAGTAAATAATTGACTTTATAACGTACTGATAACCATAACTCACGCTTGACCTTGCATTAGGCCGTATATGACTGTACGATGTGCACTCTTCGCGCTCTACCTTCAAAACGGTTGGTCGTATGAAAAAAAAGTTTAAACAAAAGTTGTAGGGAATTTTATAGCCTACAACTTTTATACTAAATGCAAATCTCATTTAACCGATAGGAAGCCAGATATTCGCGAAAAACCGATTTTTGTGACCTTTGACCTTGAATATCTTGAGACGCGAACACGATAACGATTGTGACTTTTGAGACAACATTTAGAATGACAAAACAAAGGTTCATACCAATTTGCAGCTTATTATCTTTCATTCCGAGGTGAAAGCCCTAATATGACTGGGCTATATACCCAGGAAACGACGTAGTTGTTTGACAGTTGTTGGTAATTGAAAATCGCGTATGGCTTGAACTCGCGAACCAGGTGGTGAGATGCCATAATTATTTGTGTCCCAGGTACTCAATTCTTCGACGCTAAAGACAAATTTTGCAATGTTGGTTACCACTCCGTAAGTTTTTAATTGTTCAAATACGATACGAATATGGCCCATATGATACAAAATGTCGTCTAAATAACAGACACAAAAGTCCAATACGCGCGATATTTCGTCGACCAAACGTTGAAAGGTTTGGGCATTCCGGAGGGCAAACGTCATTACCGTAAATTCAAAAAGACCGAATGGTGTTGTCACTGCCGTCTTTGGGACATCCTAATCTGCAACTGGGATCTGATAGTATGCTCGAAGCAAGTTGATTTTAGAAAATATACATTTGCCTGTGAGATCTGATGTAATGTCCTAAATGTGTCGCATGGGATAGCGATCGGGTATGTTAATCGCGTTTAGTTTACGATAATCTCCGCATGGGTGGCAGGAACCTTCCTTCTAAGGCACAAGATGCAAAGGGCTAGCCCATGGACTGATCGATGGGCGGCAATAATTCTTATCCATCATGTACTGGAACTTTGTTTTAGCTATTTTCAACTTGTCTGGTGTTAGTCGTCTCAGGTGTTCTGCTACCGGGAGGCCAGTAGGATGATATGATGTCGTACAGGGTGCTGTGTAGTGTTCGCTAGAGCAGGATTCGTTACTTCTGGGAATGATTTCAGTAATGCTTGGAACTGCGATTCTTCGATCAATGTAGAGATAGATTCTGTGGGTAGAGTTGATACGGTTCCTGCTGTTGTAGGTTTCGTTTTCGAATCTACAAGACGTATATTTGTAATATCTACGGAGAGGTCGTGTTCTTTAAGAAAATCAGCGCCTATAATTGGCTGTGCAACGCCTGCTATTATAAATGGCCACGTAAATTGTCGACATCAATTGAGATTGAAGGTTAGCAATTTTTCAACATGAGTGTCGATCGGAGATTTTTTAGTCGCGTAAAGCTTAAATTCTGTTTTTGTGTTGTTTTTAAGCGATAGAAGTCGAGGTATGACTGACACGTCTGCACCTGTGTCGATTAGGAACTTTAGTTGTGTTAGCTTGTCAGTGACAAAAAGACGGTTTGTTGCGGAGCAACTGCGAGCCGTGTCAACTCGCAGGGCTCCTAGGCGTTTCCCGACATCGATGGGACCTGAAAGTTACATGGTTTAACACAATGGCGAGCGGCTATACCGAATTTTCGATAAAAACGCAGATTTTTCTTTCGTTTTCTCGATTGCGAGAACGGCTTCTACTTCGGAAGTGTCGTGATGATGCGAAGCGTCGAGCAGGTGGTACTCGTAATTGGTGGATTGATGCTTTTAATTCTGTAATCTGTGTAGCTAAATCTGCAGTATTGATCGAAATTCCTTTTGATATTTGGCAATCTGAGACTTCACAAATTTCGTTAGGCCTTTTAATTCTGTCAGCCATTTCTGCAAGGCGGCTGAGATCCATTGTTTCCGCGATGGCGAGAATCGATTGTACATCCGCAAGCAGCCGTTGTGATTTCAAAAATGATTCATTTACCTTGCTTTTTGCAGTCAAACTTATGCCCGTAGCAATTGTGATAGCTTGTTGTCACCTAATTCCATGCCGGTAAGAAGTACCTTTCTGACAGGAGTACTCTCCTGCAATGTTTACTTGGTATTTGTTGTTATCGGTTCAGAACCATTCTCGGTGTGTAGTTCATTTGAAATTTCGCTTATAGTAAAACATAAGTGTATTTCATGTACTCAGTTAGAATTTTCTTGCTGGCTGAATTACGGTCACTGATGTACCAACACAAGAAATAAAAATATCATTTCGATATATGACATACTATAAGGCATCATTATGATTTAATCTATGTTGACCTGGTGAGTTATAATGTTCTGTTTCTTCTGATACAGCTATGTTTAGTGTAATATTTTTTTTGAGTGGGTCATGGGGGAAGTGCTTTTTAGGTAAATTTCTCTAGGAAATTTACCTATTGCGGAGAGTATCACATATATATATATATATATATATATATATATATATATATATATATATATATATATATATATATATATATATGTATATGTACATATATATATATATATATACATATACATATATATATATATACATATATATATATATATATATATATATATATATATATATATATATATATATATATATATATATGGGATATAACGAAATTTGTGACCACGCTAGAGGTTGCAATTTTGCTCCGATTTTCATCAAATTTTCAGGAAAGGTGTATGGGTTAAATATCTCAGTTAAGCTCGTGAACCAGCTATATCGGCAGGGCAAAAACAAAATGGCGGCCATTTTAGACGAGAAATCGTGATTTCTGTTCTGAAGTATAGCTGCGATTTGGATGAAATTTGGTACAAACTACTACTGATGTATGTGATGAATCTCGCAATAAAAAATCCAAAGTCAGTATGGCAGAAACAAAATGGCGGCCGCTCAAATGTCGAAAAACGTGCAAAATTTTGTTGTTGTAATAGTGGTCAAAGCTTTCAACAGATTTTCATGAAATTTGGTAGTTGGATAGAAATTATAAGTATCTAAGGAATTACGTAAAAAAACTCGTGGTCGGGTCACAAAAACAAAATGGCGGCCAGTTGAAATTCAAAATTTCAAAGGCTTCTTAAAGTCGCAGTTATGAAACCTGGTTTCAAGATAGGCTCTACTTAGATTTACAGACTTTAATATTTTGGTGATCATGCATGTGCAAATTTCAAAATGGCGGCGTTTTAAATATGCGTTTTTTCAGGTTTTTGTGGCGCTCTACTGGTCACATTTTCCAGCGGATTTTGATGAAGCTTCAGATTGTGTATCTCAGTGCTATGTCCTTGTATTGTGCAGAAAATTATTAAAATTAAATGAAAAATAGAACAGTCGGAAATTTAAAACCCAATATTTTTAGGTGCCATTTTCACTAAAAATTGAATTATTGTGCATTGTCTAGAGTGAAACTCCGATTTGAACGAGATTTGGCACATAGATTAATAAGATCCTAGCCAACAAAGATTTGAAATAGTCCAAAATCAAATGCATGCGTTCAAAATGGCGGCCCCCAAAGGTCAGGAGCAAGCGCAATCCGCTATTTTAGTAGCAAATGAAATTTTTTCATGGAAACGTTTCAAATGACTTATCTTGAACGTATTTATATAGCAGAATATTTTTTAAATATTGTAAAATATTTTTAAAAATACCCAAAAAATTATCAAATCGCGACTTGTCCGTCTGTCCGTCCGTCCGTTTGTTCATGCGTCACAAGTTTTCTCGCAAACCACATGAGCTAGAATGAGGAAATTTTCTATGTAGGTCAAAAGTGGTGCCTCTTGAAATTTGCAGTGTAAGAAAATATTTTAAAGTGTTTAAGGCGGTCTCCCTATACAGGGGGGTGACATAAACATTTTTTTTATTTCTGTAGCCCTCAAGCAGCCAAGTTTCTCAATAGATTCCGATAAAACTTGAAATTATAAGTTATTAAGGCAAGTTAATTTAATTTAATTATGCAAATCTGATGACAAATGAAAAGTTCGAAAATTTACAGCTTAATAGTTTTAGCAGCCGTTTTCAATAAAAATTCAAAATGACAGTCCCTGATAGTTCAGAAAAGAATCGAAAATGTATATATTAATGGCAATGCAAGTGCTGATTAAACTTTTATGGAAATCTTTTGAAATTAACTATTTGAGCTATTTAGGCCAAAAAGTTATCACCTTTGTGTGGTGACCACTGTGAAATATATAAACAGCAAATGTGAGAAGGGTGAAACCAGTATAAATATGTTTAACACAATTTATTATGCGCCGTTTTTCAATATGTGATCCATACGTGTGCAACTCAATTTAGTTAGCAAAATATTTGTGCCTCTATGAAGGGTCTCCAAATAGGAACGGCGGCAGATTCTTTTTGTTAATAAATACCCTTGTAGTGCTACAAAAATAGCAGTAAGAAGTCCAGTAGGAGGCAAGAAAAATTCTTTTTCGAAACCTTACGGTACATAAGAGAAATTTACCTTTCCGGCTGGTGCTGCCAACGGGGATTTTTTGTTGTATTTCATTCTTCTTTTGACCAAAAGTTGACGCAGCCACCATACTTTCTATTGGATAACGATAAAATCAGAAAATAATTAGCAAACAAACGAACTGCATATTACGTTTCTTAATCAATGATCTTTTCTAGATCCAGTTTTTTTCGTACATTTTATTTTATTATTTGATATGGCGCATCCGAAATTCCCGGCTTATACAATTTGTTTCACACATTTGAGTTTTTAAATACCAGACACAATGAAAATAAAGGGTTTTCCAATAAGAGGTGTTATTTTGAATAGCCCGCTATTTCGGTAAATATCACTTTTGAAGCTGTGATTTTGAAACAGTTGACAAGTAGAAACTACGCAACGCGCTTCAACAACGCATTGAAATTATTAAAATACACTATAAAAATGGTGAAAATTTGGCAGAGACGGTTCGTAAAACTCGAGCGTGTTTGGGTCGTCGTGAAGCACCTTGTCGGATCGCAATACAGAAGTTGGTGGAAAAATTCGAGCTGTTGGGACAACTTAGTGAGTTGAAGAATAAGCTCGCGCACGTCACTCAAGAACAGCTGAGAATATTGCTGCTGTAGCCGAAAGTGTTGAAGAAAACCCAGGTTTGTCCATTCCTTGTCGTTCTTTGGAATTAGGCATTCCACAAACGTCATTACGCCGTATTTTGCATGAAGATTTGAGTCTTAAGGCTTTTTTTATAAAGTTCAGTTAACACAAGAACTCAAGCCGGTTAATCATCAACAACGTCGTGTCTTTGCTGATTGGGTCCTTGAAATGCATGAAAATGATCCGGAATCGCATCGAAAAATCATCTTGAATGATGAGGCCCATTTCCACCTCGGTGGCTTCGTCAACAAGGAAAATTGTCGCAACTGGGGCTCAGAAAACACAAAAGTTATTGTTGAAACGCTTTTCTATCCTCAATGTGTGACTGTTTGGTGCGGTTACTTTTTCAAAAATGAGCCTGGAAAAACAGTTACGATGAATAGATTGCGCTATTGAGAGATGATAAATGATTTTTTATGGCCGTAATTGGATGGTATTGATCTAAACAACGTTTACTTTCAACAAGACGGCGCTACGTGCCACACAAGCAACAAAACTATTGGTCTTTTACGGGAAAAGTTTCCGGACCGTGTTATCTCGATGATCACAATTGGCCACCAAGATCTTGTGATCTAACACTTTGCGACTTCTTCCTTCGGGGCCACGTAAAAGAGAAGGTCTACGCCAACAGACCAGCGTCAATTCAAGACCTCAAAGATGGAATTCGTGAGGCTATGGAGGACATAGAGCAGCCACTTTGCGATTTGGTTATGGAAAATTTCACGAAAAGGATATGGTTCTGTAAGCGTGGTCGTGAAGGTCATTTGCCTGATGTTATTCTTTACTATTATCGGCATACCTCTTTCTTTATAATGAAATAGACATTTGATCATTTATATTATAAAATGGCATTTTTTTAATATCAAAATAGCACCTCTTTTTGGAAAGCCCTGTATTTCTGAAATTCAAATTATTAATCTACATATTTAAAATAAAACGATGAATCCTTACGACATGTAATGATTACTGTGTTTTAAATAACATAATGATGATTTGTAATGAAGCGTATATACATTGTAAAATTTTAAACATATTTCAGCTTAAAACTTTTAAAATATTTCATTTATTTAGATGTTGAAAATGCGTCTACCAACTTTTTGGTCTTCCCAATATTTTTACAAGTATTCGCAGTGTGAACATTCTGAAATCATTTCATTGCAGGCCCAGTAGCATTTTCGGGTCGGACATGGAATTGAAAAAGGTATGGAGTAAACTATCAATAAAAGCGAAATGTAAAGAAAACTCCCAATTTTTTGATAACTGCATGAAAAGAGACTCATTTATTGTGGAACAGAAGTGAACACATTTCAAAGGCATAAACATACAAAAGAAAGGCGTACTAAACAGTCGAAGGATACTGCTTGCGAACTTGTTTGCTAAATATACTTTATTAGTCGATTTGAAAGGGTTCTTGTTTGGGAAGATTCGCACCGTAGGTGACAGTGATGAGTAGAATTCTGGATCAGTTTTAAAGGAAAATACATATTTGGTTTATTCAAAAGAAAATTGGAAAAAGGCTTCAACTGAGATTAAGGGATTCAGAAGTGAGGAAAAGATTTCACCTTGCAATACTTTTATCCAACAATGTCGTTAGTGAATCTTTGTTAATTCTGCACATGCAAGGGAAGCAAAGAAATTCCACCAGCAAGTGTTCGCCGTGTGTAAGAATCCTAACTTTATTATCAAGGTAGCCAGTTGAAATAGAATAGGAAAGTAACACACATGTACGGCGAATCAAAATTGGACATATAATGTTTTCAGAACGAGTTGCCTTTTTCCCAAACTAGACGCACTCATTTGCTTGCCGAACCGACAAAAGAGAGAAAAGCTTAAGGGTACGGCAATGTGCGAATCTAAGGTAGAAAATCCAATTCCAACTGACAGGCCATTTTGAAAAATACTAAAACATATAAAAACATAAGGCTGAGAAAAAATCTTCAAATTGTAGGCAAATAAAATCTTTTTATAGTCCGGACAAAAGTTTGTGTTGCATTTAAATGTGAACAAAAGTTCCTTTTGTGCTGATCGTAAATTTCGCAGAAATTGCCATAAAGGTGGGCTACGAAAAATAGGATAAAATAGGAACACGCACAGAGTAAAATGTTGACAAGCTTGATTCAGAATGGTATAGCTTGCCTCCTTGTCGGCTCTTTTTTCAGTACGTATTCCACATTTGGTTCTATTCTGCCTTTTGTATTGCGAGTACGTGTATATGCATGTGGAATGTGGTGTAACGGTGACAGGAAACCAGAACCATAGATTCAAAATGGTGAGGCAATATTACATGAAATGGTGGTAATATATTTTATGAAATAGTAGTTCTTTTTGGGGAACGCATGTGTTTGTTTCTTTAGACAAGGAATGGAAAATAGACAGGAATAAGAGATTTGATTATTTGATAGCTCTTTTCAGATTGTCTTGTGAATGGAAGGAATAGTTTTGTTTGTTGTTCTGACAAGGTAACTAAAGCTTTACTTGAACTGGATAGGGAATTACGGTTTCGAAAACAATTAAAATCTATTAAAAAATAGTTTTCTGAGGTTAAAGTTAAAAGCTTTGATAAAATGTGTGCATGAATAAAAGAGTTAATAATACATTTAATTTTTAAAATAAGAAGTATGTGAAAAAAAAAACTTTTCGAATACTAAAAAAATCCTACAAGCTAGTTTCCCTGTCTTAAAAAATAAGTAGTAGACTTATGTGATCTTAGATAGAAAATTCCTTCTTGAGCAGGCATGCTACAAGTTACAATAGAAACGGCTTTTCCAACTTAGTCTTAACTTTGCCAAGGTTAACATATTGGACACTGAGTTTCAAGTTGACACTACAGAATCAGGCTTGAGTCTGCGACTACAGAATCAGGCTTGAGTCTGCGAATTTATGCGAAAACCGCTTTTTTGGTTAGAAACCTGGTGTTTTTTCTCCGATTTCAAATCGGTTATACCTTTCAAAAAAAGTAAAAGCCCATATACAAAGAAATAGTACCCTTCCAAATGCAAACAAGTTGAAGAAACAGGTGAGTTCTCCTGCTAACTCAAACAATATCTTCTGAATAGTAAAACTTGGCTCATAAATAAATTCTATAAATTGAGTTCGAAAAGCAAAGTCCTGGTTATTATGTATTTAAATTTGCTGCCATTTTTTTCAAGTGTTTTGACCCCACTGCTTGAATAGCTACGATAACATATCAATATTAAACGAGTGTCGTCCGATAAGTAATGAGCCTGACCACCCGATGGCGCCACTATGGCAAGAAAGATTCACTATCATGTAGTACAGGGGTGAGTAACCTTTTTAATAAACGAGCCAATTTTAATTTTAAAATTTTTGGCGGGCCGCAGATAAAGTAACACTTATTAAAAATTTACAAAACTTTATTTAAAATAAAATTTAGAATAAAAACCTGAAATTTTAAAAGAAGTAAAGATTTCATAAAAAAATTTTAATTCAAAATAAAAACAAACAAGAATAGAACAGAAAAACGAATTTACATGAAATTTTTAATGAGAAATTTGGCATTGTTTTCTCGATTCGAGCTGACCAATATCAGCCGGAATCGATGAGGTAGCTACACGTAAGCAGCTTTCTAATCATGTATCACTCAGTCTTGATCGGTGGTCACTTTTGATTAATTTCATGGTTGAAAATAATTGTTCGCAAACATACGTACTTCCGAACAGAGACATCATTTGCTTTGGATTTTTCGTCAAAAGCGGAAATTTTAGGGCTCACATAAGATTCATAAAAATTTTCGATGTTTACTTAGACGAAACATTTTTTAAATCGGTATTATTCTGCATGTCAATCACTTTCATTTGAAAGTCTTCGGGAACTGTATCCACATCGATATTAAATGGCGAGGAAAACATTTTCGTAGAAACCGCTGTCTTCTCAGCTTTGAATATTTGGAATTATATAGTAATCGAGCAGTCACATAAGCTAACTACTCGAAAACCTTCCTAACTATCCGAAATTTTAATAGTAGATTTAGAAAAAATATTTAATTACTTCCATTCATAATCGTAATTTATCAAAAAGTTTTCTTTCGTATTATTATTATTGTATGTCATTTTATATCAATTTTCCTTTACATTAAATTCAAACGTTTCCCTTTAATTATATTCTTCATGAGATTTAACTTTTATTACTATTTAGAATCATTTTCGTTTTTCTTTACTTCTGTAAATTTTGCTTGAAAAATTTTAAATCTGCCAATTAAAATTTTTGACATGAGAACACTAATTTAGAGCATCCCAACTGTGTATTGCATTACCGAGTACAATCGAATTCGGCTGAGCAAGCAGCTGATTTGAGGTAGCGTTGGGACACGGAAAAAGAGAAAGACAAGTTTTGGACGGAGGGCAGTCCACGGGAGATCGTAAAGAATCACGGACAAATTGGCAAAATTTTCTTCGAAGATACTCTTTTGGTTAATTTGACAAGTTTTGTCGCCATTCCGGTGGGTGCCGTGTGTATTTATTAACATCGCGTCTTAGTTAATACTTGGTGGGAAGTTTACCCTTTTTTAATTCGATAAGTTTTGCCGCATTTGGGTCAGTTTCCATGCAAGTCGAAATATCGGCTCACTGCTAAAAATCAAGTAAGCTTTTGTTCTAAAAACTACGCGTGTTCCACAACATAGGCTTTCAGTAGAGTTCATGATACATCTTCTAATCAGCAATAATCGTGCGAGTGATTTCTTGCATCATATGCTTCGCTTGACCAGGAACACCGCAGATTCATTTAACCTAAATTTGAAACGAGTGGAATTAATCTCATCGATATCGCAAGATGCACAAATTTCAAGGTTATTTCTTGAATTCTGCAGTAGAGGCTGGCGAATCGAAACGTGGGTTGACAATCGTTGGATAGACGGCGGATTGCTAGTCAGTTGGGCGAAAAAGATCAAGTTGTTTTGCAGTCACGAGTCACCGCATACGTCACTGCCCATTTTGCTACAACTATGAGGTGTTCTCCTATTGAGCTCTCATCCCCATCTTGATCGCATCCTCGCCAAAACAACAAACTGTGTCAACTTGGATATATTTAATACCTCAATTTTCGAAAGACTTGACTCGCAGTAGTACTATTATTATCAGGCTGGAGTTAACGTTAGCAAAAATGCGAAAAGCTCTCCTCAAAGTCCTTCAATTTTCCCCTGGCTCTACTAAGCATTCGCTTCCGAATTGATGGGGATGTTTTAGTTTTAGCATAAGAACCGGACGATAGGGACAATAAATTCAAAGCGAAAGATCGACTTTCTTCAAGTAGGAAACTACTGGATATATATGAAGTCGAAAATTTATATTTTACCGAGGGGTAAAATACAATTCTCTTTCTTTGATTGAAGAATTATTATTTTATACCATTTATGTGATAATTCTTTGTACGTATAAATTATTATAAAATCAATATTTTATCCTAGAAAAAAAAATAAAACAAATTGTTAAACGTACACCGTCAGTCTTTCAATTTCAATCGACCTGACCGGGTATAGGACCCGCAACGATGGCAGGCTCCTCCACTAGAATGGGCTAGCCATCGGGTGCACTCTTCCTTTTCTTTTGTTTATAGGGGATCCTGCTGGGTAGAGTGGCCTTCCACTAAGATTATTTGAATTCATTGCATAACGCTGTAAATCGGCTATGTTTGTATTTCTTATTTGAGGGAAAGAGTCACACAAAGTACTTTTGTGTGAGTTTTTCACTAAAATGGGAAATAGATGGCCACATCTACGTTTCATCTTGGTCTGGTTGGGAGGGTGCGAGGGGGCACCGCTACCATCTGGATGTCCCACTCTTGTTTAGGAGCCATAAGGATCGTCAGTAACGACGAAGCCTCCGCTAGTCCGTCCATTTTTGCCCGCTCAATTTGTTCTTCGAACAAACATTGCAACCCTTAGTAGGTTACCTAGGTGTCAACACCAGTCGACCGGCATTTCTCCATGTTTAATTTGTGAATGCGAAATTTTTTTATAGTGGGTCTTTGTGCTAAGGGGAAAGAACCCGCCCCAGGATACCGCAACACTAGCCTGTCAGCGTATTTACACGTCCCCAGACAAGGCCAATCTCGAGGGATCTCAACATTCTCTTCCGCCAAGGCAGCAGACCATCGCTACAGTCCTGAACGGACATTTAATATTCCTACTTGCACTACAATCATAATTGAAATTTGTACATTAAAAGGCCTTGTGCGAATATTCGAGAGGTAGAAACGTTTTCTTGTTCTAATTGTGGAAAGTGAGACACACTATTCTGCAAAAGATGCTGATTCCACAATTTTAATTTGCACTCAAAGCCCTGAACTTGACCATATAAATTGTGAATAAACTGTTCTTTGCTCTGAAGTTCTGCATTGAGATCATTGAGATGCTGAATCATGGCGATAAGGAACCCAAAATCGAACATTCATTCTTTATTTCCAAAATAAGGAAAGGCATATTCCTTCATATCAAACAACAATTGTATTTTGCTTTTCAAGTTGTATTCTCTTTTAAGCGTTGTACCTCTACTAAGCCAACGTACCTCGATATTAAAAACCCCGTCCCCATATTCAGTTACTAAATATTTCAGGAATTCTTTAAATTCACGGTGATTTAATGTGAGCGACTTTATGAAATTGCTTAGTTTAATTATTGGTACTGTGACATATGGCAAACTCAATCTTTTTCCACACAAATTTTCTTTGTGAACTATGCAGTAGCTCACGAATATTTCCCTTCATGCGACCTTTTTGATGTCTCAAAGTAGCCTTCTCGATACAATACACAAGAATTGCTAAAATTGCTAGTTAACAGCTTACCAGTCTCACTGATTGTGTAGCAAAAGCAAACACAAACAAGCCAGATGCGGCGCGTTCGTATTGCATGCTTGATCAAGTCACCGACATGTGAGTAACTCGTCACAAAAATTGTTTCGATTCAGTATGTACTACCGTTTTATTATAATTAATTTTATAACAATATATTGATGGGCGAAAGTTGGTAAAATAAATTCAATTGTAGAAATGCTTGGCGTGCCACATAAACATGTTTAACGGGTCGCATGTGGCCCGCGGGCCGCATGTTGCTCATCCCTGATGTAGTACATTCTTGTAGAAGACTACTGTCGAAATTTCAGCTGAATTGAACTTGTAGTTTTACTTTGACTACGTGTGGAAGCGAGCATGTCCGCGAATGTTAGAAAAAAGGATAAAGAGCAATATGGGTCAGTGATTGATTTTAATTTTTGAAGGGAAATCGTGCAGCAAAATCAAAGAACGCATAAACACTGTATACGGTGGCCCAGTTCCTGTGATTACGACCGTAGAAAAGTGGTTCAATGAGTTTCAACGTCGTCGCACGTCGGTTTTTAATGAGCCACGTCCAAGCGCCCCAATAGCGGCTACCACGGAGGATAACGAGGTAAAAACCCACATTCTCGATTTGGCAGAACGCTGATTGAAAGTATGAATATAACTGAGACAGTAGGCATGTCACAATATTGCGTGCATCACATTCTGCATGAAATTTTGAAATTTTGGGGACTATAAAGCTATCAGCACAATGAGTGCCACGTTGGCTCACCCTGGATAACAAACGCAACCATAAGACCATTTCAGAGTCAAATTTCATCCGGTTCAAGTGCACTCCGAAGGAATTTCTGCGTCCACCGGTACACACCAGGAACCAAGGAGCAGTCAAAACAGTGGACTTTACCCATTGAACGTGCTTTAAAGAAGGCGAAGATTGTCTTATCGGCCGAAAAAGTGATGGTCACCATTTACTGGGGTCCACAAAGTATGGTCTGCATCAACTACCTGGAGAAGGGAAAAATGGCCACAAGGCTCTATTTTGTTGAATTATTTGGCCGATTTGACACCAAATCGCAGAAAAAGGCCACATTGGGGAAGAAAACAGCGCTCTTCCACCATGACAATGCACCGGCTCACAATTTCACCGTCGCCACGTCCAAATTGATCAAACTGGGCTAGGAACTGCTACCGCATCCACTGCATTCTCCACTGAACTAAACTGGCACTGTTAAGGACGTTTGACAACTATCCAGTCAGTATATTAAATTTAACATACTGGGGATCCAGGACACAAACTGCAACGGAAGTGATATTCAAGTCATGAGATCGTACAAAATATTCAAAAGTGAGAAGCCTGCTGTAAAAAGAGGATTCAGGATGGCCTTCATTGTGGATAGGGAGTTCAAATCGCACATTATTGAGTTTAAGGCAATTAATGAACGGTTGAGTGTGATCCATATAGAAGCGAAATTCTGGAAAGTTTGGCTGATAAACATACGTGTGCCGTTCAAAGAATAGGATATAAAAACTACGAAAACGTTCTCCAATCACCTGGAAAGACTAGTCGACTTATTGCCAACAAATGACACAAAAATAATTCTGGGTGATTTCAACGCTAAGTTTGCTAATGAGGTATCTCACCGAGAAACGACTTACGGATAAAGCCTCCACGATGAAACGAATGACAACGACCAGCGTTGGATTGCGTTTGCATGTAGCAGAAATCTAGTCGTACATCCAAATTGCTTCCCGCATTGACGCATACATGAAATGCCCCAGGTATCACCAGACGAGAACACGTAAAACCAGATCAACCATGCTCTGATCCAACAACGTTGGGACTCTAGCATACTTGATGTCCGTACATACTGAGAAGCCAATTGTAACTCGGATCATTACATGATCAAATTAACTTATCGAAGTCGTATGTCAAGAGCGTATCTGGCGAAAACCAGCCCTCTACGAAAATTCGACATTAAAAGACTCCAAATGGTGTCTCTTGCAAAAATTTTCACGGAAACCTTAGAGGACTAGCTAGCTCCCATCCTATCAGGCACATCACCGAAAAAAAGCAACTAGCTATGGGTGGGAGTGTGAGCGACAATTTAGACCGTAGCAACTCCCATCCTATCAGGCACATCACCGAAAAAAGCAACTAGCTATGGGTGGGAGTGTGAGCGACAATTTAGACCGTAGCAAAACAGACGACTGAACATCAAGCCCGGCGAAAACTAAATGGTTTGTTCGATGATGAGTGCAAAAATGCGTTGGATAAATAGAATTAGCCATGCAAAGAACATGTAGGTAGGAAAACCAGCACGAAGAGGGAACAATACGAATGTCACAGAAGAGGAGCAAATAAGATAATTAGAATTAAGAAAAGAAAATACTCTGGGGGTCAATTGAGAAGTATTGATGTAAGTCTAGTGAGCAGCAACACAATACAAGCTCACAAAGTAGTGAAAAGCCTGAAAAAAGGTTAACAGCCCAAGAATACGCTCGGCCATGATAACATCGGTAACATCATCGCTTATGAAAACAGGAATAGGGAAAAATTGGCATCGTATTTCAAGAACTTCTCTAATCCTTCACTCAGCTCCAGAGCATTGGAGCTTATAGATGCTCCCAGAGAGCTTCCATCGAGGCCCAAACGAATAATAAAGCACCAGTATTGATGAGATTCTAGTATAGCTCATTCAATATGGTGGCAACGATGTTCAAAAAGCCATTCATAAAGTCATCCAGCACGTTTGGCAACAAAAACATACTCCGAACGAGTAGAGCCAATCAATTCCACAATTCCCTATCCACAAAAAAGGCGAAAAGCTACAGTACAAAAGCTATAGAGGCAAATTACTGCTTCTAAGGCATATAAAATATTTTTAAAAGCTCCCAGAAAATAAGCTCGGATCATATGCCAACTGTATTATTGGGGAGAATAAAGGTGACTCCTGAGCAGGTAGATCGATGATAGACCAATGGTTTACAGCCGAGCAGGTACTTGAAAAATTCTAGGAGTTCATCATAGACGAACACTAAATTTTCTTTGACTTTAAGCAAGCATACGACAGTATTGATCATAACGGGCTGCACTAGATAATGCTTTGTTTTGGAATTCCAGCTAAATTAGTCCATCTTACCAAAATAACTATGTCTTCAACAACCTCCAAGCCTGCATAAATAACCAACTCACCGATACCTTTGACACAAATATCGGACTGAAACAGGGAGATGGGCTGGCCTCATTGCTATTCAATTTGGCTCTGGAATATACACGAAATACTTTATTATACAAGTCGAGCCACGTGTTAGCCTATGCAGACAACATAAATATTTTGCCAGGGCTGTTAACAATTGCCAGAGAACTTTTCCGGAAACTCGACAGTGAAGCGAAACTAGTAGGCCTACAAATCAATGAAAATAAAGCAAAGCTCACGATGCAATCGAGGAGACATACCTCAAATACACAAAATATCACACTTGTCGAATACCATTTTAAAATTGCGGGTAAATTTGTATATTAAGGCACTGAAATAACAAGAACCAGGAATGGAGGAGATGAAATGTACTGAAAAATACAGCTTGCAAATAAAATATTTTAATGCACTTTTGACAATCTTGAAGCCCAAGTATACACATGAAAATAAAACCCCAAGTATACAAATCTGTAGGAAATTTTTGACGGGCCAGGATCACAACAGTTGTAAGACTCCGGAAGCTGCAATGGACTGGATACATGAATTGTATATACGAACATCAGATACCCTAAGAGATACTCGTTGGGGGAACTGAAAAGTGAAGACCAGTGGAAAAAACGAGGAAACGCTAGTCTGACTTGGTCGTCGAAGACAGTTCATCGCTGCTCGGGTCTCGAATTTGTAAGCTACGGTTAATCGACGAAGGCAGTTGGAGATACTGTTTGAATATCACTTCTTCTTCTTCATAGCACTACAGCTTTCTCAGAAACTATGGAAGCTAGAAAGCTCAAACTTTGTGAAAAGGTCAGAAGTAGAGTTCTCCCAAAATTAAGGTCCTATCAAATATTACAAAATTTTTTCAGGCGGTTCCCCATTTATGCTGAAGGGTCCTCAAAAAATTTTCTTGAGCTAATATACGAGTAGTCAAGTGGGATATCACACCAAACGTCTTAATTCGCACTTTTAAAATCAGAAAAAAAGCCTTTTTATGCATCAACCACTCCAGGAGGAAGCAAAATGTATGAAAAAATTGTTTCTCTCTCCCTCCCCCCTCTTCCTTGCGACTAGACACCTATGAGCAAGAAAATCTAGGGAAAATCACAAAAGTAGGCCATCATAAGTTCAGGAGCTATAAATACTCAACTTTGTGGATAATAGTATATATAGTAATACAACTTTGTGGATAATAGTATCATTTGTCAATTATACATTTTCTTCCGTAAAATCAAAGTGGTACTTTGAAATGTCTTAAAATTTTACAGTTATGTAAATTAATATAAAACTCTTAGGCTTAGCAATTTTTCCTGGAAATCAGGTCATGATCAAGTGAGTTGTGGCCATTTTAATTGTAAGCAATTACAATAGTCATATCACGGGTTGATGATTGACTCATATTTCAAATCCACATACATATTTTCTTCGGATTTTCATGAAAAATTGAGGAAAGCGTTTAATTTAAATATGTTGAATCGGTGGAGCATTCAGAAAAATTATTTAAGCTGTAACAAAATAGCGGCTTTTAAGTGTTTATAAAGAAAGTCTCTTTTCGATAAAAGCACTAGTATTGAATTAATAATATCAGAATAAAGCATTGTTTGGCACAGTACGTAACGATCAGTACTGTCGTGTGCTTGCTTAAAGTCAACGAAAATTTAATGTAGGTTTTATGTTGAACTCACAGTATTCCTCAAGTACCTGCTTGACTACAACCAATTGGTCTATTGTCGATCTGCCTACTCTAAAGGCACCTTGATACTCCCCAATAATACTGTTGGCGTATGATCCGATTTTATTTTCTAAGATACTTGAAAATATTTTGTACGCCATAATTGAATAGCTCCACTCACTCGGCATATGCTAATGTTGCCAAATTTGCTGGATAACTTTATAGATAGTTCTCTGCATACCGCTGCCAACATATTTAATGAGCTTCACGGAAGCCTCATCGGTGTCCAGCGCTTTATTATTCCCTTAAGGGTTGATGGTGTAAAATGCTTCGTCCAGAGTCGGTAGGCCCAATAGAAGGTCTCCGTTGTTGTGGATGTGTGCGAAGGATTTAGAACGTTCTTGAAGTATGTCATCCATCTTTTCTGTCATGAAAAGCTCTTATATTGACCTTTTATTCGATATTCATATTGACTACCTATGGGGAGACTCCTTTCAGAACATTAAAGAATTATTTGTGAACCGGAATTTGTAAGAGCCCACCACTTTTGATCTACATACATTATTTTTCCATTCTTACTTACACGGTTTACAAAAAAACACACGGACGGATATATAGAAGGATAAACAGTTCCCATAAATTAGGAAGGTTCAATAAATGCTAAAAAGTTGATAATTTGCAGCCTTCTGTCTTTACTCGATGAATTTCAAAAAACCTTATTACCGAGAGTTTTCAGGGCAAATATTAAGCCTCAATTCAGATATTTTATTTCCTTATCTGGAGGCCATCCATGTACTTGCATATCGTTTATAAACAAGATATCATCACAAATAAAAACGCACCGATTTATGTTCAATCGAAGTGAATAACTCTCTGATTTAGTTCAGGGGATTTTTCGGACAGTCTACGAGTGTTCACTCAATGGTGATATGTACTGATTTAATCAGATCATAACATAGCTGAGCAGGCACACGGGAGCATGGTACTGACCAAATCAACTTCCGAAAAAAAATCAATACGGTCATGAAAATGAGATACTCTAACTATCTCTAAGCGAAGGCCTGAGAGGGGCTGTAGTGCTACAAAGAAGAAAAAGATCAATGTGAATATATCAATTCTTTGTCTCTGAATCGCTTGGTTACATTTACAGGAATAAATTCAGTGGTAAATACTTTTTAAGGTGTCCATCAGTACGATAAAACAGCGGGAAAAGCTAGAGACTTCTGCATACAGTTACAAAACTCACAACATAGAATTGTTTAAGTATAAATATAAATCTTTCGATTCTTAGCGTCTTAATAGCTTGATAAATTTTTTACAAACCAGATTTGCATCCATAATCACAGGGTTCGTGATATGATTCCAAACTAGCTTCAAAATGAATATGTCAATCCTCGACACATTTGCAACTTGATAGATTCTCGTTTTGAATAATCATCTCAGGCTTCCTGTACCAATCAGTGCATGCATGAACACATTCCTTTTGACACCAGCACTCTAATTATATCCAACTGGATATATATGTATCAAAACTGGTCCTGTAATAAATAACTGAGCCTTGTAATAAATAACTTTGAAATTGAAGACTCCACATAGAGACATGCAGTCTTCTTGTGGTTTACCAAGCATAATGTATATATGCTCGTTACATTATATTATAATCATGATTCAGAATTTTATTTGGTCTCCCATCGGATGCGTCTTGAGGTGGAGGATGAAGAATGCCTTAACCAGCTAGCCGATGGGTACGTAGGAAATAAAATAACACTCATGGACCAAAAACTGACTCGGTTCAAGCGCTGATTACGCTCCGTTTAGTATGTACTTGTTATGGAACCACAACAACAGCTTTACATTGAATCGGACACACGGCAACGACTATCGCAACGAATAAATGACTACAATATTCAATATCTTACCATCACGAGAAGATAGATGGCATAATGAAGACATATTTGAAATGCAAATGCACACCATGCTTAAAAAGAGAAAATTGTAAGGAAACCATGAGCTTGGAGAAGGTTCTATTATACGCAGTAATTTTAAAAGAATTGTCACAGATTTCAAGCCCATTAACGAAATGATTTGTATAAAGACCCAATTTGTTTATGTCTCGCTGGTCAACTGCCATTCACCCTTAAAAGATAAAGAGGAGGAAATCAAAGACGAGTTTTACATCATCCTTGAATGCACTGTCGATGT
Organism: Odontomyia ornata; assembly: GCA_963969285.1. Lineage (NCBI taxonomy): Eukaryota > Metazoa > Arthropoda > Insecta > Diptera > Stratiomyidae > Odontomyia > Odontomyia ornata. The sequence goes on along the minus strand of OZ017738.1, from coordinate 58,097,067 downwards.
ATTATGACTTTAATACGAAAACTAGCCGATAAACGACACATAGAGGAACAAACTGAAGGCGCAGGCTTCATGCAGAGACCAGTGTTATCGAACAAATTGTAATAGTCTTCAATATTAACAGTGGCCTCACAGTTAGCTCCACACCCTTCCTATATCGATACATCCACAAGAGAACTTGGACATCCCCAGACAGTGACACATTTAAACAGATTGACTATGTTCTCATGCATTCACAACGCACATTTGTTTTGCAACGCTGTCTGTAGTTCAGACCCTACCTCATTTAGGGCCAAGTCTCGACGCTGCATCTCAAAAGCTGTTAAAAGGAATATCAGTTACCTCAAAGTACCAGATACACAAGCGAAATACATATCAGCATTGAGACACCACATCAACGTATCTCTACAGGTAGGAGAAAGTACTGATGACATCAAATTCTGTGGAAGATAGTAAGAGATGGGGGAACAAAAGCCGCTGAAGAGTCTTAGAGCATCGGCCAAAGAAAAGTATGAACAACTGGTATGATGAAGAATGCAAGGAAATGGTTGAAACAAGTTGGGTAAACAGACCTACGCTCATGACAGAAGGGTTTTGTATTCAATTTTCAAAATGCAGTCACCAGATTGAATAAAGTCAAGAAGCATGTCAATGACGATTTTACTGGAGAAACTATGAAATTCGAAGATCATACTATTATTAACAAAGTTGAACGAATTTCGACTTTTGAGGTTTTTGTTACTGTTATGCTCATAAATATCTCCCTTGATAATTATTTCGGATGTCCATTCGCAAGGGAGGAAACACATTATTCATGTATTTCCCCCCTGTGCCCCACTGAAGCAAAAATTGACCGTTTAACAACTGTTTTGAAAAGCTCCCATGAAAACTTTCATTTCATACTCATATCGGCTACGTTTGATGAATTTTTTTCAGGAGCCACTCTCCTGTACTGTTATCATCGATAAACAGCCAATTTTTTCGAATCCTAGAGTTGTTACAAAGCCCTTTTGCTAGAAGCTCCCTCCCCCTCCTTGACTTGTTTCACTTATGAGTATTAATTGTTGGTACTCATCTTCAGTCATTCATTAAATTGAATCAAGTGTTCAAAGCATGCACCTTAAACGTTGAAGTTGGGAAAAAATAACTCAAAATTATTCAATCTTTGCATTTAAAACAACCACTATTTTGTTTTACGATTACTGACACCACTAGATGAACTGATTCTCAAAGGTATTCATGACACTTATCATTCCTGAAATTTTCATGCAAATCCTAGCAAAACTGTAGTGTCTGAGTCGGTAAAAAGCGCATGTTGTTCCATAGCCATATGTTACCATAGTAATACATGCAGCGCATATTGTTCCATAGTAATACAGGAAAATTCAAACCACTATTACTTCGCTAAATATGATTCGATCTTTATGAAACTTGCAGAGTTAATCAATCTTATAAATGGTCATCTGTGTACCAAATTTCATTGAATTTAAGGGTACCGTTAAGATTTTATTGAAGAAAGCATAAAATCAATAAATCATACTATTACTAACAAACTTGAGTGAATTGCGACTTCTCCAGTGTTTGTTGTTGTTGTACTCATCAAGGCCTACATTCCTGATTTTTTTCAGATTTTTTGCGAGGGGGGGGACACAAATTTTTCGTGTATCTCCCCTCCCTGTGCGCCCCTTGAAGCAAACTTTGCCAAACTAAGACCTGTTTTGAAAAGTCCTCATCAAGACTTTTCGTTTGATACCCATATCGGCTACCTTCAATGAAATTTTTTTTCGGGGGGTCACTCTCCTATATGGGGAGACCCCCCTTATAAACCTTATAAAATTTTTTTGCAAATGAACTTTGAAGAAAGCATCACTTTACACCTACATACAAAATTTGATGCTTCTAACTTAAGTAGTTTCCGAGAAAAACTGCTGTGACACACGGACGGACGGACGGACAGACAGACGGACAGACAGGACGCGATTTTAGAAGGGTTTTGTAAAATTATTTTACAAAACCCTAAAAAAGAGCCAGGCATGCAAAAATACAGCTGAAGAAGAACAACATTAACCCTCTGATGACATGCTAAAATATTTTCCGAAAACATAAACGACTGACCGTCAACACCAAGATCTAGTAAATAAGCAAAAAATGTCTCAACACGAAGTCAGACTAGCCTATGCCTCTATTAAACAAATAAGAGACACCTTCAATCCACGAAGAAGTCTTTGCAACAGTGCACCAAGGACAATCATAGTTTGTTGATTTGCTTTCGCAATACAGCCCCTTTCGATCCAACGGCTAGAGATAGTTAGAGTATTTCATTATCTTGATCGAATATATCAGCACTCGAGACGAGATAGGCAGGTACCAATTTTAAGAGGGTAGTATCGTAAAACCTTAAACGCTTTAAAAACTTCAGGTCCATTGTAATATCTTGAACTTGTATCCCCTGCTTCGGAGATGCAGTTCTACCATGCCTTTATTTGATACAAATCATTCGTTAGAAAATGCTGAATGGGTCTTTTTAATTAAATGAAAATAAACAAGTAAGGCCATTTATATTCAGGCCTTTTTATAAGATGCATAATATTTCTGACAGAAATCAAGAAGTATGCTATAAATACACATTTTCTTGTTAAAAAAAATATATCCTTATTGCAAATTTCGCTTTAAGCACACTCAGAATGTAACGATATACGTCCGACCTATTATTTAAACACACATAATTGAAATTTCATTACATGCCCATAACAACAAAACCAAAGTTAAGTCTTTGCCTATAACCGAGATCCATTAATAATTCCATTCATTTGTATTATTTTTAATGTTGACTGCCACAAAACCAGACGCCATTAACACACTAAATGAAAATAGCTTTAAGGCGAGATCCTCCACTTCGCGCCACACTCAACAGAAGATACAGCGAATTGTTTTTTAATAGTGATATAGTACACCTGGCTCGGTACCAGAAAAGCAGGATTCGTCCGCCTGGACTTACAGATTCAAGTGAAACGCCAGCATAATTTCACCAAGAGTACTTTTAATGTACAAACAAATACAGAAACCATTATGTGTGTTTTTATATTATTTGTAATGGCGTCGTATTCACGTAAAATGCGGAAGTCGTTTATTTTAATGTTTAATGTGGACTTTGGTGATTATCTGTGTTTCTCCGCTTTTTCTCTTGGGGCTGATTTTTTATTATAAAAATCTCATTCAAATGCATAGATACAAGAATTTTAGATACATAAATAAATTTCTGTGAAATTTTTTCTTGATTCCATGAGGTAACCCCAGGGAACATTCACCCTATTGTGAATACATATTGACGAAAAATTTAAGTGCCAGCTTAAACTAATGATGCCTCAAAAACATGCTCATCTCACCTGTACTTAAGGGTTCACATAATATTACAAAATCAATACCAACGTTTGACCATTAGGATATTTTAAAGCGACTATGGGGCAATAATCCTCAATCTACAGTGATTACATTAATACTGATAAGCCTGAAAGTAGGCTTAATACCATGCTAAAAATACTTTTCAACAGACAAACAAAAGGACCTTTAATGCCCAACCCCAATAGGAACGGCAAAAAGTCATTCTCCTTATACTCGTTTGGGTTTGTCTCGTATGGAAGGTCTTGGGCTCTAGTTCACTTTCTAAAGGCTGATATAAAAATTTATTTACTGTAAGTAATCGAACATTTGATAGTCAGAGATAAACCGATGACTTAACAATTTCTCTGGTCGATTCTTATAGAGATTCGTATCCTTTATTGGCGAAGAAAGGTTTTTTCTGTAGTCGATGATAGCCATACTATGAGAACTGTATATATTTTCTGATTTTGGATACGATTATGGTAATATCTACTATCTGGTGAAATCTCCAGAGAATCGTATATGTTTGTGGAAAAACTCCGAAGTATTTTCATGGCTTTTAAATAATGTTTCTTGTGCTTTTTGTTTATAAGCAGGAGATTAATGGAGATTGACTTCCCCATATAGATCAATATATATTTTGGGTTTAACTGGTCAGGATGCATTTAAAATGGTATGCACAAATAAGTTGGTCGAGAACATCTTTTATTCTAAACATCTACTTGAAACCAAAGTGGTCTTTCTCAAATGTACATAGGATTGAGAGCTCTATCCAAGACTAGATGGTGCTGGCATCAACGAGCACCCATGTCATAAGTCTCTGCTCTCGAGAGGTGGTCTTCTGTCAATGTTGGTAGAGCTGAAACTTCACTCTGTGATTTATGAAACAAAAAGTCAGTGTTTTCTTTTATTTAAACTTATATTTTTGAAAATGAGAGAGAAGGTAGACGAAGAGGCTTTTGAACTTATTAGTCTATAGAAAAATAAGCATTCTAATGGAACCTAAATTTTAAGTCATAAAATAACTCGAGAAAAACAAAATATTTATAGGTGAAGAATTTGGGTTAAAACTTGAATATTGTGATGCAGACGATATTCAAAGGAAGAGCTCACGCAATTAGTTAATGTTATTTTGATGAATATTATTTGTCTTAAATTGAATTAAACCATGGTTCCTTCCCTCAGCTATGCAAAACATTTCACACTCAATCTAAATTTTCAACTCCACCGTAGACGGTCCCGAGCCCGTTTGAGAAAGGAAAAGTGATCTGCTTATTTCCCAAATCCACCGCTTCCATGATTCCTCATCCTAGATCCCAGAACTGAACGGTAGCAAATCTGCTTGGGGCTTCAATTGGATTTACTGGTTCTCCAATGATGGGACATTAAATACCATGAATTGCCAATCATTGTTAATACGCCTACAGCTCTTCTACTAAATCCTACTTACACCTCCTTTGTGGGGACTTAAGAGAAAGAAAGTGAGTACTCCATACCTGGCAACAGAATCAAAAGTAATAACCATACCATCGGAACGAAAATTAGGCAAGGGATAACTCTCCGTCCCTGGAAAACCCCACATTGTTTCAAAACCTGCTACAGGACCTTGGAATAAATCCAACCTACGAAAACAACCTCGCATCTGAAAAAGGACGATATCATTTGATCCTATAAAATCAGATCACTGAAAAAACCTGGTGCTGTTAGGGACCTCTTACAACAGGCCAATCAATATAAATTAAACATACTGGCAATGAAGGAAATGAACAGGACTGGAAGTGATATTCAAGATATGAGATCGCAGGATCACACACAAAAGTAAGAGGTCTGCTGGAAATCAAGAATTCGGAGTGGTGTTTATTATGGATAGGGAGTCCAAATCGCTCGTTATTGATTTTAAGGCAGTCAATGATAAAATGTGTGTGATGCGTATGAAAGTGAAGTTCTTCAAAATTTGGATTTATCAGCCAAATACTCTAGCTGAAGAATAGGACGAAAAAATACGGGTACTGTCTTACAATCACCTGGAGACAATGGCTAAATTCTTGCCTACAAACGACACAAGAATAATTCTGGGTGATTTCGATACCAAGGTTGGCAATGCGCTATCTCATTGGAGATCGTCTGGATGATACGGCCTCCAGGATGAAACAAATGACAACGGTCAGTGCCTGGTTGACTTTGCATGTAACAGAAATCCAGTCATACGTTAGAATTGCTTCCCACACTAACACATACACAAAATGACCTGGGTATCACCGGATATCAATAGACAAAATCAGATCGATCATGATATAACCCAACAACGTTGGACCTTGAGTGTACTGGATGTTCGTAAATACCGACCAGCCAATTGCAACTTGAATCATTACTTGATCAAACTAACTTGTTGATAGTATATGTCAAATGTGGAATAAGGAAATATAAGCATTATTTTTCAAAAACTTCCTTAATCCTCCATAGAGCTGAAGAGCGAGCAAATAGATATTCCAGAAGAACTTCCATTGGCTCCACCTACTTTAATGGAAGTTTGTTGTACCATCAAGGCCCAAAAGAATGATAAAACATCGAGCATCGATGAGATTCCAGTGAAGCTCATTGAATATGGTGGCAGCGGTGTGATCTTAGAAAATAAGGTCAGTTATACGCCAACAGCATTATTGGGGAGTATAAAAGTGTCTCTAGAGTGAATACATTTTACATTTTATGGTCAAATGGGTACTCGAGAAATACTGGGAGTTCAACATAGACATACATCAGTTTTTCGTTGACTTTAAGCAAGCAAATGATAGTATTAATCGTAACATACTGTACTAAAAAATAATGATTTACTTTGGTATTCCAGCCAAATGAGTCCGTCTCACCAAAATGACACAGACGTCGACAACCTCTCAAGTTCGCATCAATAGCCAACTCACCGATGTCTTTGATATACCTTTGACACTTTTAGACTGAAGCAAGGAGATTGGCTGGCCCTATTGCTATTTAATTTGTCTCTAGGATATGCCATCAGAAAGCTACCTGTAGATCCAAAAGGGACGTTACTTTATAAGTTGAGCGAAGTGATAGCTGATGTGGATGACATCAACATTTTGTCTCGGTAGCTAACAACTGGGAAAGAGATTATTCTGAAACTTGACAGCAAAGCAAAATTAGTAGTAAAGCACTACACGATGCATCCGAAGAAAAAAGTGGGTAAGTTTGTGTATTTAAGCGCCAAAGTAACGAAAACTAGTAGTGAATGAGACGAAACACGCCGAAAAATATAGCTCGCAAATAAAATATTTTATTCAGTTTTGCTGGCTTTAAAGAATAGCTACATACACACGAAAACAAAAATTCAAATGTACAGTTCTGTGATAAAACCAGTGCTATTCTATGGGTGCAAAATATAGGCCCTAAGCCAAGCGACCGCAAACATATTGAATACCCATGAGCGGTGGGTCCTGAGGCGAATAATTGAAGCGAAGCTAGACGAGCACCAATGTTGGATGCAGTGCGATTATGGTTTGTATTAAATTTCTGTAAGTCGGAGGTCACAACAATTGTGAGACTACGGAAACTGCAATGAGCTGGACATGTAAATCATATGGACGAAGCGCGGATACCCAAAAAGGTATTGGTTGAGAGAACTAAAGGCCGGAGACTAGTCGGTAAACCGAGGAAAAGCTGGTCTCACTCGGTCGATGAAGACAGTTCATCGCTGCTTGGATTTCGAAATTGGAAGCCGCGGTCAATAGACCGAGACAGTTGGATGCACTATTTGCAGGAAGTGAAGGTCTGAGAGGGACTGTAGTGCTACGAAGAAGATAGTTTCTGATTCCCTTATAATGCGAACATAAATAATATGAAACATGGTTAATATATCAAATCAAATTATAACGCTTAATATTTTATTTGTCATTTTAAATTACAACTGAAGTTATTGTCTCATTGTTAGAGTTTTGTACTAAAATACAAAACCTTATTGAAATCACGACCTTATCAGTACCAAGAGGGACAGGGTAGGGGGAAATGTACGAAACTTTCACGGATCCCCCCTATCCGGTTGGATACCTTTGAACCTTAATATATGAAAACATCAAGATTGTAAGCTTTTATAAGTACAAAAACAACGACAAGAACGACAGAAGCCGAAATTCGACTGACCTTTCCACAAATTTTCATGGCTGTAGCTTTTATAGTTTTGGAGAAAAAATGTTGTAATATACAGGTAGATGGACAGACGGACAAAGGCTAAGATTTCAATAGGGCTTTGTATTTTAGTACAAAACCCTAAAATGAAACCTGGAGAATTTGCACCATATGTTGACAAAGTGATAATATCGAGCTGGACTGTGAAAGTAAGGCTCGAATGTCTCTGGTCATTCATTGAATTAATCTGAGAAGCAGAAATGACTCTTCCGCTGTCGAAGTTTGTGTTCCTTGCAAAAGAAATGAAATATTTACCACATCAAATTGTTGGTGACTTGATCGAACCTGGATTGGAGAAGACGTCCGCAATCAAACTTTTTCCAACACCACCTAATATTACCGATGAATTAAGATTCCTAGGTTTTACCAATTTATTCAATAAGTTTATAAAATATCACGCGTTTATCGCCCGACCACTGTGCAACCTCTTGAAAAGAAAGGAAAAACCGACTTTCTCTTCTATGACCGAGCATGAACACGCTTTCTCCCATCTGAAACGTGTTCTTTGTAATGAACCAGTAGTGGTGATGTATGACCCAAAACAAAATCATGAACTTCATATGGACTCAAGCTCAAAGGGGCTTGCTGGAAACTTGATGCAAGAAACCGAAATTGGAACTTAGAATCCTGCATTCTTCTTCACTCGAAAGTGTAGCGATGGAGAACAAAATTATCATGGTAATGAACTAGAGATCATGCCATCGTCGAAGCACTCGATCAATTTCAGCTATACTTAATGCTGGAACGATACTGGATTGTAACTGATTGTTTCTCCGTAGCTACCATGAAGATGACGAAACCATTGATCCCACGAGTAGTCAGATGGTTCCTGAGACTAGAAGAGTATGATTGTGAAATTATGCATCAACCGGAATGCCACACGTAGATGCCCTTAGTTGGTCATCTATCGTAGGTCGTGTACATGCCACTGACATCACTGGAAATATCATGCGAATCGAAGACAAGATTTCTAATCGAGACGACGCTAATGAACTCATCAAAACTGACAAAATGGTCGCTGATGACACCGACGTTGATCATTCCGAGTCCAACAATGCCACGACTATGATCGTCAACACAATGTCAATTGAAGTCAAACCAGGCGACTAGGCTACCGCCGTGCAAGCTCACGATCCCAAGTTAGCAAACATCATTCGCGATATGCCATTATCACCCCAACGTTTGTACCGGACTGAACAAGAAAGAGAAAAATTTGTCGTACCGTGTGCCTTTTGCTGGCAAGTCGTCAAGCTATACCACAACAACATGAGCCATTTTAGAGTGGAAAAGACACGTTGAATCCTATAGTGTTTCATGCTTACAATTTTTCTTTAACGAAACGCTTTCCGGAAAGCCAGACGGTCAACTCTATGTATACGATGTTAATCCAATGTCGTTCCACGTATTCCATTTAAAACATCTTGAACCATTTCCTCGCAGTACAAAACGCAATTTGTACATCATCACTGAAGGCTGTGCAAACAGCCAATTCAAAGCCGGTTGTCATAATGCTAAATGAACTGACCACGTTTTTTTTTTGATTGCTGAGTCAGCGAATCACTGATCATGGGACTGCAGACACATCGGAGGAATTCGAATCATATTGCCGAGACAATAAGATCGATCACATTAAAGGTGTTGTGCGGTGAGGTTGAGCGGGTGAACCGTAACATTTTCAACTGCCTCGAAACATCGATCAACGATCGCAGAAAATAGGATCAGCTACTAAAGGCTATGCAGTAGAGTATGAACGCGACATTGAACTCAACAACGTAATTCAGCCTGAACGAAATAGTATTTTATTTTTCATTAAGTGTGTTAGCCACACCCAACTCTTATTAGCCCTGAAGGAAGAGTCGCCGACGCAACAGAATGACTCGACAGAAAAAACACCAATCGAGCGGAAACGGACCGAAGCTGCATTCCACATTATTACAAAGCGGAATGGATGGAAGACTCGATTCAGTGAGTAACACAGACAACCTCACATGTACCTATCCGGAAATTTTGTCCAGATTGAAAGCGCACTGAAATCTATCGGGGAATCTCGAAAACTGGAGCCAAGATATGACTGACCTTACCGAATAAACAAGTTGGGTAGACAGACCTATGCTCATGTCAGAAGGGTTTTGTACTCAACTTACAAAATGCAGTAACCAGTAACGAATAAAATCAAGAAACATGTCATGTTCGAGGATCATACTATTATTAGCAAAGTTGAAAGAATTTTGACTTCTGAGGTATTTGTTATAGTTATACCCACAAATATCTCCCTTGATAATTATTTCAGATTTTTTAAGATCACGGGTGTCCATTCGCGAGGGACGAAACACATTTTTCATGTTCCCCCCCCCCCCCCCCCTCTGCCCCACAGAAGCAAAAACTGTCAGTTTAAGAACTGTTTTGAAAAGCTCTCATAGAGAACTTTCAGTTGATACTCATATCGGCTACCTTTCATTAAATTTTTTTTCAGGGGCCACTCCTCTGTACTGTAATCATTGATTCATGGCCTGTTTTTTAGAATCTTAGAATGGTTACAAAGCCCTTTTGCTAGGAGCTCTCTCCTGCCTTTCCAACTTGTTTCAATTGTATATACTCATCTTCATGATACCTATCATTCCTGAAATTTTCATGCGAATCCTAGCAAAGCTGTAGTTTCTAAGTCGGTAAAAAAGCGCATATGGCTCCATAGCGCATATGGCTCCATAGTAATGCAGGAAAATTCAAATCGCTATAACTTCGTTAAATATTATTCGATCTTTATGAAACTTTCAGAAAAGATTTACCCTATAAATAGTCATCTGTGTGCTAAATTTTATTGAATTTAAGGGTACCGTCTAGATTTTATTCAAGAAAACATAAAATCAATAAATCATACTATTACTAACAAAGTTGAGTGAATTTCGACTTCTCATGTATTTGTTGTTGTTGTACTCATTAAGGCCTACATCCATGATTTTTTTCAGATTTTTCGGATTTAAGGTGTCCAATCGCGAGGGGGGGGTACGCGAAAAGTTCGTACATTTCCCCTTCCCCTGCCCCCCTCGGTACTTGTAAGGCAATTTTAAGACTTGTTTTGAAAAGATCTCGTTAAGACCTTTCCAATGACACTCTACTCGACTACCAATGGTGAACATTTTTTTTTGGGGGGTCACTTCCCTATACGGGGAGACCCCCCTTAAACCCCTTTAAAAATTTGTCCCACCAATGAACTTTCAAGAGGTCATCACTTCTGACCTTTCAACAAAGTTTCATGGCTGTAGCTTCTATAGTTTCGGAGAAAAAGTGCTGTGACATACAGACGGACGGACGGACGGACGGACGGACGGACGGACAGACGGACACAGGTCGTGATTGCAATAGGGTTTTGTATTTTAGTACAAAACCCTAAAAAAGCTCTACAATTTGACCGATGCGTGATCGAAAGCATATCAAAATGCGGGCTGTCCATGAAGAAGTTCACATCAGTATACGCGAGCGAAAAATTGAAATCGCGGTGCAAATTACATCCAGAAGACCTAGACCTGGAGGATGCCAAATGCGAGCTCAGGATGAGCTTAAATCCAGAACTGGCCAAATTGTCCACATACACATGCACACACAATGACGCCTAGTAAAGAAGTGGGTGTAAGAGCCAAAATCCGGCGGTTGTGTGATAGCTTAGGCACGATCGAGGCACATCTAGGGTAAAGATAAGTTAATCGGTGATAAAAGAAAAGAACTGAATTTCTAGGCTATGCACCAAAAGGATCTCATTCTGGCCATTTATCGACACTGTCATTCTCTTACTAAAATCGAATGATTTTTAGTGTACATCCATATTAATAGTCCCCGATAATACCTTGATACTCCCCGATAATACTGATAATACACTGTGTAATCTTTGAAAATATTTTTACATCGTACAGTGAAGTTATATGACTCCATAGTTTTGCACTGTAGCTAGTTACCTTATTTTGTGGATAGGGAATATAATTGATTGGCTCAATTTGCTAAATATTGATTCTTGTTGCTTATTTTTAAAACGCAAGGCACTTTGACTGGGCTTGAAGCAATTATTTCAATTTGGTTTAGTTATTACAAATGCAATTTAGTAGATGTGATAGTACGGCAACATAACAAGTGGATACCATTTGCATTTTGTTGGGCTTCAATGATAGATAAAAATCAATAGTTTTTCTTCTTCTTCTTAGCACTACAGTCCCTTTCGGGCCTTTGCTTCCTGCAAACAGCGCCTCTAACTGTCTCGGTCCGTTGACCGCGTTCAATCAATTCCAAAATCCGAGCAGCGATGAACTGTCTTCGTCGACCGAGTCAGACCAGCGTTTCCTCGGTTTCCCCGCTGGTCGCCGGCCTTCAGTTCTCCCTACGAATATCTTCTTGGGTATCCGTTGTTCATCCATACGATTCATGCGACCAGCCCATTGCAGCTTCCGCTCCGGTTATTCGCCTCAGGACCCGTCGTTCAAAGGCGTTCAATATATTTGCGGATGCTTGGGTTAGGGTCCATGTTTCACACCCATAGCATAACACAGGTCATATCACAGATTTGTATACTTCGAGCTTTGTTCTCCTGTGTATGCAGCTGATCTTCAAGATTGTCAATACTGAATAAAATATTATATTTGCGAGCTGTATTCTTCGGCGTATTTCGTCTCATTCATTGCCCGTTTTGTTATTTTAGCGCCTAAATACACAAATACGCTAACATTTGCGATACTGTATTTGCCAAGTGTGATATTTTGTGTATTTGGGGTGTTTTTCCTCTATTGCGTCATGAGCTTTGTTTTATTTTCGTTGATTTGTAACCCTACTAGTTTTGCTTTGCTGTCGAGTTTCAGGAAGAGTTCTTTGGCAGTTGTTAGTGACCGTGACAGAGTGTTGATGACATCCGCATAGGCCACTACCTGGCTCGACTTGTATAGTAATGTACCTCGCGTATCGACAGGAAGCTTCCGTTTGACGTACTCTAGAGCCAAATTGAATAACAATGGGGCCAGCCCATATCCCTGCTTTAGTCCGATATTTGTGTCAAAGGCATCGGTGAGTTGGTTATTGATGCGGACTTGGGAAGTTGTCGACGTCATTGTCATTTTGGTTAGATGGACTCATTTGTCTGGGATGCCAAAACCAAGCATTATTTTGTACAGTACGTTACGATCAACACTGTCGTATGCTTTCTTGAAGTCAACGTAAATTTGGTGTACGTCTATGTTGAACTCCCAGCATTTTTCAAATGCCTGCTTGACTGTGAACAATTGCTCTGTTGTTGATCTACCTGCCCTAAAACCACCTTGATGCTGCCCAATGATACTGTTGGCGTATGATTCGATTTTATTTTCTAAGATTTTAGAAAATATTTTGTACGCAGTACAAGATAGTGATATGCCTCTATAATTTTCGCACTGTGGCTTGTCACCTTTTGTGTGGATAGGTTATATAATTGATTGGCTCCACTCTTTCGGCATATGTTCTTGTTGCCAAATGTACTGGATGACTTTGTGAATAGCTGGATGAACACTACTGCCACCATATTTGATGAGCTCCACTGTTATCTTATCAATGCCCGGCGCTTTATTATTCTTTTGGGCTTTGATGATGGAACAAACTTCATCCAGAGCTGGTGAGGCCAATGGAAGCTCTCCGCAGATAAATTCAATAGTTATTCTATCCCAAAATTTGCAACACTAAGGAAACTATGCGATGGATATGTGAACAAATTTTCAGATGGCAGGGAAAATATTGTTATGTACGTAAACTGGTTTAAACTAACAGAAAACGTATCACATCGACTGAGTTTGAATCGGCCTTCATATTTTAATGTACCGAAATATTTTAACGCCACTGAAGTTAAAAAAGCACATTTTTGTCACTTAAAAGCAAGACCGATACGGTGCCACAGCATCACTTTCCAAACAAAAGCACATCGAACTTCAGTATGTTATGATTCCTAGTAGCTGCTGAAATACAACATCAATACAATGCAACCTCAGCAGTTAAGTTCAAAAGACAAAGATGTTGATGGCCATGGAAACAACTAGAATAGCAAGATAACCTCTAGCAGCTTCCGAAAAACTATTATCATCTCTACAAGAAACCAGCCTTCAGTAATTAATATATAGGGCTTATTAGCTATTCATAAAGCTATAAAAATAATACAGCTCAGCTGACGGGGCTTTTCCTGGTGATGCGCATCGCCGTGGCAGCTAGCTATCTGTGGTGATGTGGGATGGGCTCTTTCTACTAGTGCAAAACTCAGATTACAAAACAAATCTTACGCGTACAAATTAAGAGATTTAAAAATGCGAAAGGATCAAACAGGGTCTAGACATGGAGAAATAAATTGAAAATATCGCGACAGCCCTGCGTAGAACTTACCTATTTTACTCATCAACGAGCTCGATGTGAAGATTGGGCTTTGTTCTTGACGAGTGTGGTTACGACCCATAACAAGAGCAGGGAACCCGATGGTGGTGATGTCCCCATGCACTCTCTCAACCGGATATTACATCCTGATGATGTGGTTAACTCGTGAGAATGAAGTGGAGTTAAATCAAGCTGGCTTACTCATTAGTGAAGAAGCTAGCCAACGTGTTGGGTCCCATCTCTATTTTAGGCTTATTAATAAGAAGACCATTCTACTTTTATAGATCAAAAATAGCAATTAGCGTGTACTTCAATTGATTTGCTTAGGATATAATTATAGGTTGGATCTATTTGTTTGAAGTTTTCTCCAATCTACAAATTTAGCCAGTTTCAAGCATCAGGTATTTAGTTTATTTAATGATAACTTTTGATGTACTTTAAACATCATATGAACTCGAATTTTACCATTCCTTCTTACTGTTTCATATAATAAGGAATTGTTTTGAACTAAAATTAAATTTGATAAAAAAAATATCAGTTAGTTTTCTTGCGACATTGGAAATATGTTTATAAGTGTGGAAATTTGCAAAATGTGGAAATGTTCTTGCACCGGTTCAATACTAAGCTATCAGCTTAGTGTTCGAATTTTCCTAATGTCCACCCTTTCTCACCCTTTCTCACCTCTTCTTTTTTCAAATCCTCAGGTTATTTATACTGTTAAATGAAAAACTCAATAAGTGCTGTGGTATACCGTTTCATTGTTGAAAATATACTAAAATGCGCATTGAAAAATGGATATTGAGAAGTTCCACGGGGAACTTTTTGCAGCCTTCACAAATGACGACCTGTTGCGATTGAGCCCCACTATCTGTACCCAGTAACACAACCACTATCTATACCCATTAACACAACCAAATAACCCGCCGTATGTGAATACGCAATATGACAACAAGTAGGAAGAAACTAAAGATTTTTCGGTAGTTGAAGACGCCTGTAATAAGTTCGTCCATTTCGAGCAATGCTGTCTTGAGCATTTGGCTGGCTCTACACTTGCTTTGGTAACATGCGATGGTCCTAGTGCAGAATTAAACATATCTTCATAATGTCACTAAATTTATAACAATATTTAATGCAGTTTTACCAATAAATACTTAATTTTATAAATTTTTTTTTCAGATTGTTCAAATGGTAGGTGTCCAAGCGCGGTGGGGGGATGTTCTCTTTTGTACAGCTTTTAACGTGAACTTCAAACACTTCAAATGATGCGACCAATCTGGCGAACAGTACTCAAGGAATATAATTTAACATATGACAAAAAATCGGGAAAAATATAGTAATTTCTTAAAATCAAGCCAGAAATGCGAGATTCAGAAATATGAACGTCGAACTTTAATTTAGAGTTGAAAGTGACACCTTAGTCCCTGAAGTGTGACACCGTGTACAGGTATTTTGAAAATTTCTAATCTATGCCTTACATTTGATACCCACTACCTTATATGGGGAGACCCCCCTTAAATACCTTATAAACTTTTTTGTATTTGAGCTTTAAAGAGGGTTTCACTTTACACCTATGTACAAAATTTTGTGTTTCTAGTTTTTATGGTTTGCGAAGAAAACTGCTGTGACACACGAACAGATAGTTGCGATTTTTGTAAGGTGTTGTAAAATTATTTTACAAAACCTTAAAAATTGAGTGTAAAATGTCAATCGTGAAGGAAACAATTGATTTCGTTGACAAACAAAACAAATCATCAAGAGACCTAACTCCATAAATGGAAATTAATTGCTCTGAAACTTCCAGCGCGTTGAAATATTTACGCATATTAAACTCACACAAAAGATAATTGTAGTTTATGATATTGGCAATCGAAAAAAAGTGTTGCAACTTTAGCAAATACAATCGGATTATCTATGTAGATTCCCGAGAAGGACAAGTTCATTTCCCTCTAAGAGCTACTAACTTTATTTATAAAATCCAGAAGTTTACCTCACTTTTTGACCAGCAAAATGTTTCTCCTATCTGTAATCTCATCAGCTTCAATTAAATGCGTGTACGATTTCCTGAACCATCTGAAAAACAATTTTCACACTTCTCGTTTGCAAAACCTTTTGAACTCTCATGAAACATACAAACATCGCAATTTTATTCTGTTATTTTGCCCATTACACCAACATATCCTCGGAAATTCAGTTAGATGGAGTTTGTCTCTCACTTTCCTGCAATTTTAATTAAAAGTTAGACTGCTCTGGCTTTATTTTACCATCTCATCTACGGCAGTCATTTGTCCAGAGTTGTTTGGTCACATGCAGTATTCAACATCAAAAGATGACACTTCCTACTAATTTATCAAAGCAAAGTAAGTATTATAGTTTCGAATCTATAGTAGAGTGAGTAACCTGTCTGCATCTTTGCCTGAAAAACTATTTCCGCACGTTAAACAAACGTGCTAGTTTTCTTGCATTTAACAGTAATTATGAAAACAAAGAAAAGTGAAAATGGATGTTTGATCAAAAACTCAAAGTTTTGAGAGAATTCACCAGATATATGTGGTTTTTGTTACTTTAAGTGTGAGGAATTTTGGATGAAGATAGCGCCTTTTTTATGGTCTTGAACTCAAATACTAAACCACTATCTGAGTCTGTCATTACATCAATTGGAATATCGTTGCAACTCATCACCGAAATTATCCTTTAATATCTGAGGACGTGAGAAATGAAAAATTTTACTTTGGGGATCAATAAAATTTCAGAAACTTTTAAGGCCTCCTCATTTTTAAGTTTTTTATACTATAATGAAAAATTCTATTGAAATAAAAAACTGTGTACCGTCTGTCTGTCTGGCTGCATATCATAGCAGTTATATGATGACAATCCTTGTGCCAATGCATTGGCAAAGCTTTCCTTTTGCAATATTTTCTTATTATTTCTGTTTCGTGGAATCAATTCGATGCTTGTCTGTCCATTTAATTTTAGAGTAACCAGTTTTCTGGAACGAGCAACGACCACCACCGACAATTACTAGATAAACTTTATCATTACTATAAGCACGATAATCACAATAAATTCAATTTCATACTAGTCACAGTGGCGATAGCGGTTGACGGTGGACGACTTGTCGAGAGAAGAAGGAATAGAGACACATTACAAACATGCCTTTTAAACAAAGACGGCATACTGGCAGCAGGACTGTGGACGCTGAAACAGGTATCTTGGACAACGCTGTAATCCAGTATAATATTGCAGTAGTATAAACTCAATGGACGGTTTTCAAACCAAACAGTACACTTTTGATTCAATCTTCTCCAGATAAAACAAATAGCAAAACTATCTTTATAATTTGATGCAGCCATTATGTTATGCCATTAAAGATACAGAAGTCAGTCGATAAAAGTTGTCAAGCATCAAAGCATCTTCAATGAGTTTTCGTCCGCAAGTACCTTCTGCACGATGTCTCTGCCACTCAAATTAATTACTGTATGTACTATATGTAGCGCCATAATTGCACATTGTCTGAAAACGCACTCTCAGCATTGAACGCGCTAGAAAGAATAAAGGAAGAAGAGATTCGGAAAAGACTTGAAGCCGACGTCTATTCAATCAACAGCAATCATTCGGTATAGATGAGTTGTCTGACAACGGATAAATAACGTGTTTAAAATTCCAGCCAATAAAGTTTATCTATTTAGTATTAAAAATTTGTTTTACCTTCCTGTGTAACCAACATCTGTATATTGGTGACCCCGCTAAAACAGGTACTTATGGTTAACGACGAGTTTCAAGATGAAGACAGTGACTCAAATAGCCAAGCGACCGCCAGCATAAGAATGACGTGAGAAGGGGCAGAAATCTAAGTTGTTACCTGTAAGCTCCCACAATTTCGGCAGAGTAAGCCGGAGTTGTAGTTTGCTCATGTAGAGACGTAATTCTGGGTGAATAAGATTATTAACACTTCGGCCCGTTTCGACAAGGTGGCCTCCGAACTGGATGTATCCATCATCACACAAGTGGGTGACGTTATAGAGTCGCCCCTCGCTACTGGGAAATATGAGGCCCTTAAAGCAAGACTCTTGGCTGTTTTCGTGCTCAGGGATCACGAACGTGTTTGGCAGCTTTTGCATGGCCTAAAATGTAGGAAGCAGTAACGCTCCCAGTTTTCCGCGCAATCGCTGTCGGTGGCCAGAAATTTCCTGTCAGGCGTCAGATTGAAAGCATTGTCGCTTTGACACTTTCCCCCACACATACGATTAATCCTCGCTGTAGCTCGCTCATTGAGCAATCATGCTACGGCTGCAGATAGAATTGCTACTTGTTCTGTAAGCGATGCAATTGCCAAAGTTCAGGTTCGCAATAATATAGTTTACTACGATAAAGACGTTGCCCAAAAACGTCTGAGTCAAGAAAAAAGATCAACGGAATTCCGCCACCTGTCAGAAATAGAAGCTCAAAGTGAAATCAGTGTCAGCGTCAACACACCAAACATTCACCGTGACGGTTGCGAAAAAGCAAAAAGCAAACGGTTGTTATTATAATAAGCGTTTTCGAGCGGACGCCATACGCTGCCACCCACTATGCCGTTTCTATATTTCATCAACGGAAAACATCTCAAATCATTAGCTAAGTAGGCGAGGGCTAGTGATTTTCGCCAGAATCGCCTGGAAGTACCAGACCCAAAATCAACATTGAAATTTATAATCGAAACGGACATAGACATGTCTGCCTTTCCTTTGACCTCAGTGCAAACAAATTGTAAACTCGTGGCTTACAAACGTTCTTTCTATTGACAACTGCCATGTTGCGCACTCTATTCTAGAAGCGGACTTCCATAGCCATCATGGATTACTGATAAATGTTAAAAAGTGACGGCTATGCTATCCTACATCAAAGGTTGCAGTTAGAGGATGGATTAGCACAATTCAAAATAAAACCGTAGCGAATATCCTGAAGAACTCACACTACCCCGAGATAATCGGGAAATTTCCAAGATAAACAATCCGGCCATTAAAGCTAAAATGGCCACGCATACAATCGGGCACCATATCGTTACCAAAGGCCCACCTATTGCTTAGCACTCTGGACGCCTTAGTTGAGAGAAATTTACGATCGCTTGAACTGTAATCCAATTTTTCCAGGACAGGGAACTGTATCGTCCATCAAGCAGCCCTTGAACGAGCCCTCTGCATCTCGTTCGAAAGAAAGATAGTGCCTAGCAAACTTCTGGGAACCACTGCCACTGTGCAAGACAGTTATACGAGTATGTACAATGTGCCACATTCAGGATATAACTTTTAATTTGGCTGAAAAATACATAATTTTTTAATCGACCTACTCAAGGCATTTAACAATATTCCGATTAGAAAAGAGGATATTCCAAAGATAACGATAACGACATCTTTTAGCCTTTGTGAGTTCACTGCAATGACTTGCGGTCTAGCAACGCAGCCCAATCCTTCCAGTGGTTTATGGACCAGGTACTCCAAGGTCCCGAGTACTATATTTACAACGTCGACGATATCTGGTCACTTCCGAATCAGAGAACCAACGTAGAAAGTACCTACGGTTGGTATTTAAACATATTGCTGAGAATGGACTAGTAATTAATGCGACCAAGTTCTCATGGAGAGCAGTAAAGGTTGAATATTTATGTCATGTGATCAACGCACAAGACATTTTACTATCTCGGGTGCATTTAATTTGAGTCTACGCACAGCCTACAACATTAGCGGAGCTTTGCCGTTTTCCGGGATGCATTAACTACTATCGATGTTTCATTCGAAATGCAGCCAGTTTGCAATCACTATTAAACAATTACTTGTCCTCCTCATAGAAAAATGACAAAACACCGATTATTTGGTCACCAGCAATATACAAAGCGTTCCAAAACTGCAAAAACAGTCTAGCTGACACTGTTTCACCGGTGCGCTTCAGGGCAAACAAGCCGCTTAGGCTTGTTATGGATGCGTCGAACGTAGCAATAGGTGCAGTGCTCGAGCAACTGCAAGCAGGCAAGTCGCTACTGCGTGCTTTTTGTCAGAAAAAGTTATCCAAACCAGAAACGAGCTACACCGTGTATAACCGCAAAGCGTTGACCATGTAGAGCAGCATACATCATTTCGGGCACTATTTGGAACGTTCAATATTTCACGTTCTCACGGACCACAAACCACTTGTCAACATGTTTGCGCAACAATCCAACAAAGCATCACCATGGCAACTACGCTACCTGAGCTTCATTTCCTAGTTATGTACGGACGTAAGATACCTTCCTGAAATTGCCAATAGCATCGTCTCAGTCCCATCTATTCTTGACATGAATGAATTGGCATTTGAGCAGCCGCAGGATGCAGAACTGAAGCAATTCCTCCGCAATAATACCACATCACTTATCTTACAACACATCATCGCTAGTGATAACATGGAATTGATGCCCGACATGACCCTTTCGAAAGTACGCCTTTTCATTCCATTAACGTTACATTGAAAGCTATTCGACGTTTTTCATCATCCATTACATCCAAGCAATCGAGCAATTTTCAAGTCTTTATTAAGGAAATTCATAGAGAAAAACATGTAAGGAGACATTCAAGTATGGTTACGAAATTGCGTACCAAGGCCGTGATCGCAAATTGGCTGCCACCAAAACATTTCACACAAAATTTTTCCGATGCCCGATGAAAGGTTTAGCATGAATATCTGGATATCATCGACACTTTGATAACGTCTCATTACAAGTATTGCTTCAAGTCACATTACAAATATTGCTTGAGGTTCATCGTCCGGTTTCCAAGATAGCACGATTGAAACCGTTGACTAATCAAAGAGCTGGAACCATTGTTCAAGCATTTTTCAACGACTTGGTAGCGTGATTTGGCGTACCACGCGAAACCACGATGGACCAAGGCACTCAGTTCGAGTCGTAATTTTTCAAGGCACTTACCCACATCATTGGACGCCATTGAACCAGGATGTCACCCTATCACCCCACTTCTAACGGGTTGATCGAACGCTGACACCACATGCTCAAAGTGACAAGCATGTGCCACGAGCAAAATCCCTCTTGTCTAGAAATACTGCCCACTGTTTTTTTTCAGGATTATGCAGAACCGTCAGGAAAGGCCTGGCAGCAAATTGTGCAGAAATTATTATGGAACAACGGTTAAGTTTCCTGCAGAATTAAAAGTTCTGCAGCATACAGCTTTCGAACGACATAAGTTCCTAGTTAAATTAGCAGAAACTATGAATCAACTGCGTCCTTCAGCAACAGCTCAAAGAAACTCCCGAACACCATTTGTAAATGAAATACTTGGGACTTGCTCGCAAGTATTTATGACTCAGCCATATTAGGGGCCACATAAAGTTCTTCGGAGAATTCCAGACACCCTTTACGCCATCTACATCAACGAACGCACGGCCTATCTTTCCACCGGGCGACTAAATGTTACACTGTCACGCTGCTCAACATGTTACACTGTCACGCTGCTCAACATGTTCATAGATATTCTGACAAAGAGCGTACCGTAGAGCACAATAGTCATTGCCATTTCATCCAGGTCAGCATTGCAACAAACAGTAACCGAAGCACGTTGGACCACGTCGTGCACGCCTCCAATTCAGTGGTGACGAATGATTCACATCATCCGAAGCCATGTCCTATAGCAGTCCAACGCAGAATTCTTCCGCTGATAAACACCCCATCAGAAAGATGGAGAACGTATCCGCAGGCAAAAAAGCTATTGCCGGGTTTAACAAAAGCTGCAGCTTCGCTAAATCGTAGGAACCAACGAAACTTTTCAGATTTTTCTGTCGAAGACATTCAAATCCGAGAGGGCAGGACATAAATTATTCGTACATTTTTTTCCAACCTGCATCCTTCTTTGCAAAGCTGTCACCAAAACCTTTTATTTTATATCCATATTAACTAACTTTGGTAAATAAATTGTCTAATAGTCACCCCAATGTGTGAAAGACCCCCTAAAACCCTTAAAATCTTTTTTGCACTGCAAATTTTGAGAGAACACCACTTTTCACCTACATAGATAATTTTATCACTCTAGCTCATATGGTTTGCGAGAAAACTTGCTGTGACGTACTTACGGACGGGACGGATAAACAGGTCATGATGGCTGGTAAAAATATTTTGTAACACCTTAAAAAATGATCTGGCCTTCCAAGTTTAGCCATTAAAAACGATTCTATGAAAATTATTCATTATTCCAATTACTACAAAACTAGCGAATTATGCTTGCTTTCTGATCATTGGGAGCCAGTATTTTCAATGCATGCATTTGATTTTGGATTTTTCAAGGTTTTGTAAAATCATTTTACAAAACCTTTCTAAAATCGCGTCCTGTCCGCCCGTCTGTCCGTCCGTACGTGCGTCCGTCCGTGTGTCACACCACTTTTTCTCGCAAACTACTTAAGCTAGAAACATCAAATTTTGCACGTAGGTGTTAAGTGGTGCTCTCTTTAAAGTTCAACTTTAAAAAATTTTTACAAGGTTTTTAAGGGGGGTCTCCCCATATAGGGGAGTGACCTTCGAAAAAAAATTTCATCTAAGGTAGTCAATATAAATATAAAATGAAATGTCCTAATGAGTACTTTTCAAAACACGTCTTAAAATGCCAAATTTTGTTTTGAGGGGTGCAGGAGAAGAAGAAATGTACGAAAATTGTGTGTCCCCCTTTTTCGCGAAAAATTGAAAAATATCACAGAAGTGAGACTTAAGGAGTACAAGGGCAAAAAATACTTTGAAGTCGAAATTCGATCAACTTTTTTAATAATAGTACATTTTATAAATTTTGCATTTTGGCCTGTAAAATCAAAATGGGACCCTTAAATTTTCTCAAAGCTACAATTTAAGTTCTTTGGTAGCAATTGTGTGTACTCTGAAAATTTCACAATAATTAAATAATAAACAGCTAAGTTACAGCCAATTGAATATTTAACAATTAGAACAACATTTACATGTGATATTAAGAAGAAACACTATTGCTACGGACCTAGACACTACAAATA
The DNA here is from genome assembly GCA_963969285.1 of Odontomyia ornata. NCBI lineage: Eukaryota > Metazoa > Arthropoda > Insecta > Diptera > Stratiomyidae > Odontomyia > Odontomyia ornata. The sequence continues at coordinate 58,074,117 of OZ017738.1, read as the reverse complement.
TGTAGGAATTTTGATAAAAATGTAGGTAATGGTTTATAATATTGATGTGTTATCATGACTAGCTAAGCAATGGCGTCAAAAAACTTACAACAAAATGGTAGCGAACTTAAAAAAATAAAAACCATAATAATTTTTCGAACTCAATTTATGGAATCTTTATATTGGTCAATTTTTGATATGCAGAATATATTTTTGGCAGGACCACTCTCCTGCTACTTCGACTTGTTTAAATGTGTTTGTCTTAGGGTCTTATCGATTAATGTGCCAAATCTCGTTAAAATCGGAGTTTCACTCTAGACAGGGCAAAAGTATTAAATTTTTAGTGAATACGGCAGATAAAGTTATAGTTTTGAAATTGTCGACTTTTTTATTTTTGATCCGGTAACAAAAATTAAAATTTGGACTTTCAGAAGGCTTTGAAGTTTCGAGTTTCAACTTGCCAGCATTTCATATTTTGAGACCTGACCGCTAGTTTTTTATAATACAGTGCTTTAGATACTTATCGTTTTTACTAAGCTGCCGAATTTCCTTAGCATCACTGGAAGATATGGTCACAACTACAACAACAAAGTTTTGCACGTTTTTCGACATTTGAGCGCCCGCCATTTCGTTTCAGACTTACCGACTTTCGGTTTTTTATTGTGAGGCTCATCACACAGTTCAATGAATCAATGTACCATACTTCATTCAAATCAAAGCTATACTGTGGTCAGTACAGGAATCACGATTTTCCGTCTAAAATGACTGCCTTTTAATTTTTGCTTGACGGATTTAAGTAATTTAAAAACTTAACCGAGATATTTACTCAATACACCTTCCCTGAAAATTTTGTGAAAATTGGAGTAAAATTGCAACATATAGCTTGGTCACAAATTTCGTTACATGCCATATATATATATATATATATATATATATATATATATATATATATATATATATATATATATATATATATATATATATATATATATATATATATACATATATATATATATATATATATATATATACATATATATATATATATATATATATATATATATATATATGTATGTATACACACACACATATATATATATATATATATATATATATATATATATATATATATATATAAAAATATATATATAAATATATATATATATATATATATATATATATATATATATATATATATATATATATATATATATACATATAAATATATATACATAAAGATATATATATATATATATATATATATATATATATGTATATATATATATATATATATATATATATATATATATATATTCGAGTATAAGGCACTCTCCGCAATAGGTCAAGTTCTCTCGAGTAATTGACGTAATAATTATAGAAAATTTTCGTCATTGCGGCACAATAAAAATTCACTGGTCTCATTAAGTATTTTCGGACGAAATCAATTAAAGGTGAAATTGCTATGTAAGTATTTTGTTTTTCTGGAAGTCAGTGAAATCAACGTTTGAGTAGATTTTTGCATAGTCAGCAAAATTTATGTATTTAAGGAGTTAGGATATAAGTTCTGGCGGCGTTAAACCAGAAAAGCCCTGACTTTCCAAAGAATTTCCTGTCGTCTGAGCCGGAAGTTGGGTAGTGGCCCTTGCCTACCTTTTTTAGAAAGTCATCTCCTGCAATGAAGACTTCCTTTAGCAACCAGGTGGAAGTTAAGAAGTGACACCTTTGCCTCTTTCCTCTCTAATAAGTCTAGTGGCACTTAGCCAGACTCTGGATGCAGTCGACCAACGTTAATAAAGCGGTTGGAAAAAAATTCCGAAACCAGGCTACCAAGCTCCAACGGAAGTCCCATAAGGAACAGCACGCTAAAGCTAAGACCAAATTGAAGCACACATTGTAACGGTAAGGAAAACTTAAAAAATTAATAAACCATCATATATAGTAAAAACAAGTTGTGTAAGCAGGAGAGTGCTCCTTCCAGGAGGTCTTTGTAAGCATCTTGAGTTCGAAACAGGATTTCGAAGAGCGTGAATCGATGACTTGAATTATTCATCCAATATTTGGATAATAAATCATACAAACTTATGCAAAATATGCAGAGCTTCTTCTGTAAGCAAATTGCAGCCACCACGTTGTTCCAGCTAAATAATTTTTCTGAATAATCGGACGATTGATTATATTGTTACGGATAAAACAGAAGGGCACCAGTATTACCTCATCCCGAACACTATCGTAGCATTCGCGTGACTCGGTATATTCAGAAAGCTAAGCCGCACTCGACTAGAGTTTGTTTGCCACTCCAAATTGTAATCATAATAGTAGTTTAAGTACGATTATTTGTAGTTTTAAGCAAACATTATTGTCATCGAATCAACGCATGTTTGAAATTGGAATGTTTCCCAGAAATATTTCGGAAAAATCAAAACTTAACAGTAAAATTAGTCGCCAAGTGCATGACTCATTCTGACATACAGGACACGGAAGCCCGTTTGGTCCTTCATGGGGTAGTCCTACATTCATTGACCCTGCTTATTTGGATGCGAATATTGAATTGAAAAGGAAATCATTTCAACTTCTAACGATATCAAAAGATTTGTAGGTGATTGTGAACGCGTGTCAGAGGTCCTTTCCGAGCATGATCGCACGGAAAATCGGAGAACTTATCATTTAAATCGTGTCCCCAATGGAACCTGGGACAAACAAGATCTATCCTCACTCGAAGGCAATTGTAGCCTAGTTTCCAATCAGACTTTAGAGGACTCTCATCCTGCTGAGGAGTATTTCAGTTCATCTTCAGGCGCGGAAACAATTGAACACTTTGTTAGCGACCTTTTGGATCAAGCTGCTGAAAAGTTTGATAAAAGCAAAAAACCAAAAGTCCTCTTCCTGAAAAGCTTAAAACTGTATTAAAGGATAGTAAGAAGATTAAGAAAACAACCGATAAAAAGCGAGCTAGTTGCATTTCAAAGGCATCAACGGACAGCAACGGAAGTGCAATCGGTCTCGATCGTTGTCTGAATGAAGTAATGGGTATTTCCGATTCAAACTACTCAAACAGCGACAATGAAGGTGAAGTGTTCGATGAAAAGCAGAAAAATGAAGAAACAATTAGTAATAGGGAAGATATTGAAGCTCGAAAGAAATCATTGAGTTTGACGAATAAATTGAATTAGGATTTGGATAAGGAAATGTTGGAGAAAAGCAAGTAAAATGTGGACATTCTTCGACAAACGGTTTCTATTGATGGTAGTGGCAGAAAATATATGAAGCGAAAAATATCCGATGAGAGGAAACGTTATCATGATAAGCTACATCCATTCCATACGCATATGCTTTTATACTTCGGGGTTTATGATACAAAACAAACACTCTATGCATTCCAAACACTGCGTAACATTATTGCTTGCGATACTAGAACATTTCTTTGTCTACCGATAACAACATCAATTCCAAATGATACTCTGAAACATCTCCTAATTCGTTATCGCAAGAGTATTTTTGGTAAAGGCTTTGCTGGTAGTATTTTAAATACAGAATTTAGTCAAAACTATCGTGGATGTTCATACCTAGATCTCTTTAGTTACAATTTGTTTGTACTACGCACGAAGCTTTTACCAGAAGGAATCAAATGAGCTAAATAAACTACCAAATTCCGAGGATGTTGATGGAAATTGCAAAGTGCAATCGGCCAGTATTGAACTGCTGACTTTAATTTGTAATGAACTAATTGAAATTGTACGTGGAATGGGAAAAGGATTAGCTTGTTATATTGCCGATTTAAACTACAAAATATTATTTTACATTGCGTCAAATCATCCGTTTTGTTGTTTTTGCCGAATAAAAGTAAACAAACACCACTGACAGGCCAAACTGTCAGTGAATTATGTTCAGCTAATTCAGCCGCACTTGAAGTGATCACCACCAGAGGGGAGCGGAAACCAAGTGGCGGCAGAAAGAAATTACCACGCTGAAGAGGTGGATGACCGGAGACAATGACATTCGGTCGGAGAGCGGAACATTGGCCGTTAGAAGGAGGCTATAAAAGCGCGCGAAGAATGAAGCGCCTCCTCTTTTTTTTTTTTATCGTGGGCGGCAGAACAGATGTTCAGGTGAAGCAGCAAGTGCGGAGGAAATTCGAAGTGCGAAGCAACGAGAAGCAGCAGTTGCGGAAGAAAGTGATATGAAAGGCGAAGCGGCAAGCAGAGTCCAGACGTTGAAGGAATAATAATAAAGTGCACCAACGGATGCAACCATCAAAGGGGCCCCTGGTAGGTACTCAGTAGAAGTAAGTTCTTTTTAGTGTGAATCAGATTGTTTGCGTATATAGAATTTGAGAGCTTTTATTATATGTTATTGAAACTTCATTGATATTTCATTTATAAAATTTACGCTTTGAGAAAAAAAGTGAAAAACAGGTAAAGACTTCTTTCAAATTACAGATTGTGACGGGTGCGGCTTGAGTGGCAAGTCGATGTAAAATTTCATTATAACAAAGTGAAATTAGTGATATATAGTATCAAAGTGTTCGGGGTCCGTGTAGTGGTCCCGGCAAGGGTTAGTGCAGGTGTAAGGTTTGAGTGGTAGTCCGTGTGTAGGTAGGGTTCGGCCGAATCGCGACGGTGGTTATTCCGGCAAGCCGCATTCTCGCTTGGCGGCTTATTGGGGCCTTGAGGGATAAGCGAGTGGCGTCCCACACCCATCTCCGAACGAGCTAAACCGGGTCCATAAGCCCCGCCGGAGGACCCCAATTTCCCTGAGGGCCATAGTGGCTCCCGTGGAATAAAAAGCGGGTGTAACAATATTCTTATTAAACACTATTCCTCAAATTTTCATGAAAATTGGAAGGAAATAAAGGTGCCTTGGTCAATTTGAAATATGTATTAACCATCAATACGTATTATTGTTTTTCTTGTCATTGCATAAAATTGAAATGAATAAAATCACATGATTATAATTTGATTTTCATAAAATGTGGTCAATAAGATTTTATATTAATCTATATAATTGCAAAATTTCAAGATATTTAAGGGTAGCGTTTTGATTGTATGGGCAAAAATGTGAAATCTATAGATCATACTATTATTAACAAAGATGAGTGAATTCCGCGATTTTTTGAGGTATTTATTGCCCTTGTACTTATAAAAACTCACCTCTATGATTATTTTTAGATTTTTTGGCCCAAAGAGTCCAATCGCAAGGAGGGACACTAAATGTTGGTATATTTTGCCTCCCCTTTGACTCCCTGGTGCATGAAATGACTTTTTTATTTCAGATTCTCAAAGTTATTATCAAGACCTTTTGACTACCTTTGGTTTAAAAAAAGTGTTAAAATGCTACTTCGTTATAAGAGGGACCCTCTTCAAACATTTCGAAATGTTTGATAAGACCTAAACTTTTGAGCGACCATTACTTCTGACTTTCACAACGTTTGAGCTTCCTAGCTTCTATACTTTCTGAGGAAACTGTTGTGATGCACGGACGGACGGACAAACGGACAGATGGGTCACGAAACTAGTAGGTCCTTTACAATTTTTTTACACAAAACTAAAAATGGTCTTTCACTGGAGGAGGAGGGAGAGTGTTGCCTTTTAATTGACATATGTAAGTGTAAGGAATGTATTCCTGTTCAACCCATTGGTAGGTAGCGTCATAACAAATGGTTTTTAGGAGTATTCCAAAAAATTACCGCGGGTTAAAATAGACTAATAATGGTTTTTCTTTTAAAGTAACAAGTCATTCAATAAGTCCGCAGGTTAAGTAAGCAAATAACAAAATTTTGGCCAAGCTCGATTTTATTATTCAACATAGTTGTGGACGAGGGCAATACAATAGTTAGCAATTTTCCAATTTTTCGATACCACTTTTATAGAACGATTTCTCTTTCTCATCAAAACAGGCCTCAGTTTCAGCAATTACTTCATTATTAGAATTAAATATCTTTCCAGCAAGCATTCTCTTGAGAGAAAAAAATCACTGCAGGCTAAGTCTGAAGAATACGGTTGGTGAGTAAGCAATTTGAAGCCCAGTTCTTTCAATTTTGCCATCGTTTTCATCGATTTGTGACATGGTGTATTGTCTTGGTGAAACGACCATTTTTCTTTTGCAAATGCGGCCGTTTCTTTGTGATTTCAGCATCCAATCGAAAAAATGCGCAATAATAGTCACTGTTGATAGTGTTTCCTCTTAAGAGATATTCGATGAATATTATTCCGTTCGCAACCCAAAATACAGACGCCATCACATTATTGGCCGACTGTTGCATCTTTACTCGCTTTGGATTCGGTTTCTCGACTGCTGTCCACATAACTGACGGTCTTTTGGATTCTGGTGTGTGATAGTGAAGCCATTTTTCATCTATTGTCACATATCGACGATAGTATTTGATTTTCTCCTCCTCTGAAGCATCAATGCGTTGTTGTTTTTGGTCGACTGTAAGCTCACGCGTCACTCACTTTGCACAGAGCTTTCGCATACCCAAATTTTCGTGTAAAATAGTAAAAAACACTACCATCTGATATTTTTAACTATGTCAGCTGGCTCTAAAACCTTCAATTTGCAATCTTTCATAACCAATTCGTGAATTTTTTTTCAAATTTTCTGGAATAATAGCTTCATTTGAGCGTCGACTGCACTCTGCATCAATTGTACTGGTACGACCAGGTTTAAACTCAGCAATCCACGTATCTACAATTTATCTCGATGAAGAGGACTCCAGATAATATTTAACAAACCATTGTCTGGTTACTCATGTATTTTTTTTTCATCAAAAAGCAATGCTTTATCAAAACTCGAAATTAACTTTTTACCATTTTTTCAATAACAAACGTTATTTCGCACAAAATGCTATAACTCACGAATCAATAGTCCCATTGCTGTCAAATTTATATGCGTATAGTTATGTATTAATTGAGCAGGTTCACAAGCAAACTGCTCGAAAACCTTCCTATCCCCTACTTGTGGTTTTATGTGGCAGATTTAGAAAAACAATTAATTATTTCCATTCATAATCGTCATTTGTAAAATAGTTTTCTTTCTTATTATTATTATTTAATGTAATTTTAAATCAATTTTCCTTTATATTAAATGTATTTTTTTTTATCAATTTCTCTTTATATTAAATGTAATTTTAAATCAATTTTCCTTTATATTAAATTTAAATGTTTCCCTTTAATTACATTCGTTATGAGATTTGACTTTTATTATTAATTCAAATCCTATTAATTTTTTTTTTTACTTCGTTTGAATTTAGTTCGTTTAATAACACTTAAACCCGCCGCATAAAACTTACAGTATATGAACACCTTACCGGTGTAATAAATTGGGAATGAAATAAGATTGATGCAAGGTGGACGATTGTCGAAATATTTTGTTGGTAAGGACAGGTGAGGTTTTGCGTCCGTGAGGTGTGCCGGTTGAATATCGGTTGGGCTTTCCTACCAAATGAATGGTTTTGCATTGAAACCGTGATATGCCAACGTATTGATTTATGTCAGCGTATGTATTCCCGAGTATAGTTGTTCGTTGAAGTGGATTTATAATTCGATCCTCGGTTTCTATTAGATTCGGGAATTTAGATGCATTGCGGGACGTCTGTGGCTGCAAAATCTGCGCACCGTTCAACCGGATACATTGTCGCGGTAAATGGATGCGTAAAGGAGATTATGGTGCATTTCAACACAATTTACATACGATATTGACCACTGACTAAGACACTCCTTATTTACGTGATCTCCATGCATTATCATGTTCAGTGGTGAGGGCTGTCTCGATTAACCACGAATCGCTTTGTTGAAGTTGGGGGGCGTTTTCCAACGCAGAAGAGGCAACGGCACACTGATCGAAATAGCGATGGCCAGTTAACACCTGGATGAAATCTGCAGGAATCATTTGCTGCGATAGAAGGAGTTCTGCAGCAGCCGCAATAGTAGGTTTAACATCCAAGGATAGCCCCGGAAGCTTTAGCTAAACACCAGCGAATACAACGGCTGTTTCTGTTGCTGGCGACCTCTCGTCCACAAAATCGCCACTGTCGATTGGATTATCAGCGCTAACCCCGCATCAATCCTTGGACAGCTTTGGCAACTATTGAGAAGTATTTAAACAAAGAAACACAAACTCCCTAAAGACTGTAATTTTAAATGAAATTCAAATGTACTTTTCGGTTTTTCGAATATTTATGGAGAACTCTTTACTAAACTCTGGCTAAATCAAGCATCGCTGTGGGTTGTACCCTCTTCCCTTGCAAAAAAATCGGCCTTTTCGTTTTGAGTTGACTTTCGTCACACATAACTTATTGTTCAAGTAATATTTCGAGACGAGTTTATAGACCTATTTCGGATATGTCTATCGATAGAACTGATTTGAGCTATTGCACCGTTGTTCCTCACTTTGATACTACAAATTATAAGTGCTCGAGACTCTTGGATTATGGCTAGTGCAAACCGAGTTATAATTTATCTACTTTTGTTGCTAAATTTTTGGTTTAGTTGATAAATGTTCAAACTATATATACTGTCCTACTTTACTTCGTGTTCGTTCGAAGAAAATTTCGCAACGCGCTGGCAGAATGAAATGTGCACGCAATGGATGTGCAAGTTATCTGCATTGCAATCAAGTTGTTTGAATGCACAAATTAAATGCATTTAACGTAAATAAATTAGTGGACGCTTTTAATTTCACGCAGCGGTCAAAAATACAATTTGGCAGCATTTTTGGTAGACGGCTCACTGGTGTCGATGATGTGATTTGCCTAGACTGAAACACTTGTAGCTTTCTCCTTGATCGTTTTGATCAATGCGTTGGCTGCTGCTGAAATTTCGGCGATTAGAAGAACGGTGTCTCTGACATAATTGAGCGCTACAAATGTGTTAGACCATGCGTGAATGCGTGAGTGCCTGATTTATGTGTGAGTTTATTCGCGTTTAGGATTTATAGCACATTATAAATGAAAAAATTGTGAATGAAACTGCGTAAATGAAAATTTGGATCTTAATATTTATGCGATTTGAATGATAAATTATGAAGACGATTGCAGGGTGATTGATTCTTAAAATGTTTTAAGAGTATAAGGAGGAGAAAAGAAAAATTAACACCGTAAAGAAGAGAAGGCTAGGATTAATTAGTAAAAAGGGAGGAAGTCGGTTGAATCTGTAATAGTGGAAAACAGTTTGGCCCGATATATGGGGCCTAGAATGATTTGGCAAAACGAGCTCTGTCTCTCATTCTTCCAAATAGTAATAAAATTAAATTTGATAGGGATAAAGAAAGACCACACTTTGATAAAATGGTGTAAATAATAGACGAGTGGTAGCAGACGCGACCAATCGAAATTAAATGCACAGAATATTTTATAAAAATGAACGTTTGCATGCAGTCACATCAGAATGATGATTGTAAATTAAACAATAATTGACGGTGGCTCATTGCAAACAATTTGCGCGTAGGAAATGAAAGCTACGCGTCCGGTTCATACTTTTCATATCAGATAAACAGAAATAAATTAATTTGAAAGATAGACGTAAGTAAATGTATATTTAACAATAACTTATTTAAACTTATTTTAATGCGTCAGTAATCTTTTTTTTTTGAAGTTATGTATTGATATAGAAGAAGAGTAATGTTCACTCATAGAATTGAAGATCTTGCAACACCTATTAATTGGCTCGTTGTCTGCGAAGGTGGTTTTATGTTGGTCTTCAGGAAGCAGACGAGTGTTCCTAGTATATTAAATCGTTTCCTTGAACGTGATCTTGCGTGATAGTGATGTAAAATTTATTATATTATTGATTACATTCAAAACAAAGTAAGAACTTAAGATAGTTCTTCGAGATGAGAGCGAGGAAAGATTCAAAATATTTAATCTTTGCTGGTAAGGTGGCAGGTTAGCGAAGTCTCTTTGGTCATAAGCATCACGCAAGGCAAAAAGAATAAACTGATTCAATGCAGATGCTGTGATTCCCAAAGCATGGATTCCAAAATAATACAACCATATTCAAGGAGGGGGCGAACAAATGATGTGTATAGGATTTTGGTGACCCATAGGTTTTTGAATTCTTTGGCGCGACGTTTTAGGAACCCGAGCAAGAATTGCATCGTATTGAGAATAGAAATTCAACTTTCTGTCTAACAGAACGCTCAGGTCTGAGATCTGGTCAAATTTTTGAAGTGGGGAATCATTTAGGTTATAAGTGTGCTCAAATACTGAATTTTTTCTCGAGAAGCTTATAACATAACACTTTCCAATATTTAGATAAAGCCTGTTATCGTTACACCATTTCAATAATGAATTTATTTTGGCTTGCAGAAAAATAACCTTGGAACCGGAATTGACGGTGTGGTATATTTCGTCAGCATATAGAAGATGAGATACGTCACTTAAAATTTCAGACATGCATTGAATAGAATAAACAGAGGGGAAGAGATTTGCTGCATACACTCAAAAATAAATCTCGTTGGAAGAGAGTCAGGTCCAGGTCCCTTGTTAATGTCAAGTTCTTTAATTGCGTCACTTGACAAACTCATTTCATCAATGAATGATGCTGTCGTTGAATGGCAAATTGGTATGCTTGAAGAATTTGTGGGCGGGCGGAGAACCTCTTGGAAATGCTCAGCAAAAAGGCCGCATATAATTTGAGGGCGAATTGAATTGCTATATCACCGTAATACATTGATGTTGGAAATCATGTGGCTTTTTGCTTGATTTTTACAAAATTGGAAAATTCTTTGGGATTATGAATAATATTTTCCCCGGTTGAATTAATATATTGATCATATGCTTCGCGAGATCTTTAATCTTAAGGCTTGTGTCAAAGTTGTTATTTCTCATTAATTTATAGAGCTTGTTCTTTTGATTCCGCAGATGTCGAAGGTCGCGATCAAGCCAGGGCTCGGAAACTTTGGGTTTTTTTTTTATTTTAGGAACATGAGTCTCAATGCATTCGAAGAGTGTTTCATAGAATGAAGAGACTACTTCCTCTAAATTTGAACTTGAAAGATAGTTCCAATCAATACTGACAAGATAAAATTTAATGCTATTATAATCAGCAATTAAGAAATCAAATACAATACAGTCATTGTACGGTCGGGAAAAAGTTACATCAGATATGAGAAGTTCAACCGAAGAAGCAAAATGGCTTCGCGTGTTAGAGAAAAGGTGCTCTTTGTCATTGGTTGGACTTACCACAAAATCGTCATAAGCATTGGTTAAAAATAAGATCCAACCAGTTTCCGTTTTGGTTGGGAGTCAGTGATACTTGTTGTAATCATTACTATAAAAAGCATTGATTAGACTAAGATGATGGTTATCAGTTTCATCAGGAGTAAAAGATAAATTAGAGCGGTTAAAGTCTCCCAAATTATAATTTGATCATGTTCCTCTAAAGATGCAGCAATAGAATTTATAATTTCATATATCTTCTCGTAGGAGGTTTCATCAGATTTTGGTGGAATGTAAAATACCCCTATGTATAAAAACCACTTGCCGAAGCGTATTCGAACCACCTTATGTTCAAAAGTTTCATAGGAGGTAGTATCAACGTTTTCAGAGGCCATGGAACTTTTGATCGCAATCAACACTCCGCCACCTTTGGTTAGGCCTGTGGATGAGTAGTCACGATCAGCTCTATAAATGGTCCAGCTACTGTCTAGAATTTCTTCGTTTATGTAACGATCATGTAGCCAGGTTTCGGTGAACGTTAATACATTAAAATGGCAGGACTTGGCATCAACGTATAATTTATTTATTTTCCCTCTCATACCGCTACAATTATGGTAAAAGAGTTTAATACCATTCAATGGTAAGTTAGTATTAGGAATGATATTTTTTAAACTCTTCTCTTGCTTTTTGGAGCATAGAGACATGCTTAGATCTCACATGCAAAGCGTATGTTTCCAGATCATTTTTTACCAGGTCAGCAGAAAGTCCGAGCTGCTCGTGATATTTTACAAATAGATGGCGTAATGGCTTAATCTTAATAGGCATGCCTTCTTGCTGAATTAGTACTTTGAGATTAATTTTGGTTTCACCATCGTATTCACAGGTATTAACAGGTGTAATTATCGGTTCAATCAGAGGAGAATTTTGCATCCCATTACTCTGAGTAGCCTGAGTTTCAGTGGAAAGAAAGTCGACGTCTGAGAATAAGACTGAATCATATCAGAAGAGTAAGTTCTTGGTAACAAGCCAACTATATTGAATGTTGAAGATCTTCCGTTTCTCATTAAAGTTTGAATACATTTTTTATCGGTTTTAAAAAATTTCTGAAAATCATCTTTATTTTTATTTTGATCAATCGTCTTACTCTTAGTGAATTTAGATTTGGATTTGCATTTCCTAAAAGGCATTCCATTTCAGTTCTGGCACTTGTTATCCTCTTGTAGATCGATGAACATCCAGGCATATCGTGCAGGAATAGATACTTTGAAGAATTTGTACTTGTGTTGCACCAACTCCACGGAACAGTTTTCAAGTAAGAGCTCAAATTTGAGAACCTCCCTCATCCACACAACATCTGTCGACTTTGGAGCTCCTTTGACGAAAAATACTTGGAATTCAGGATTTTTCCGGTGTGATTCAGGCATTATTTTCAGATGTTGGGAATTCAACGTTTTAATTTTCTCGATCCACCTGTTCCATTCCTCTTCCGACCAGGGAGTGCCAAATTGGATAGTTATTTGCACGCTGAACAGGAGACTTAGCCGATTGCATATTTGCGACAGGGGTTATTTTCTTCATGGGAGATGTAGAAGCATCCTTCACTTCTTTGTGGCTAGAGTTGACCATTGCTGCTTGCTTAAATTCTGCGAGTATCAGCTCGTCATTTAATGATGGCGTTGAATTTACTTTAGAGTCGGTTTCGTTGTACTTAACCGGGTATAGGACTCGCAACGATGGCAGGCTCCTCCGCTCATATTGGCTAGCCATCGGGCGCGCTCCTCCGTTTTTTTCTTGTTTGACAGGGGCTCTTGCCGGGTATAGTGGCCTTCCGCTCGCGTGCTTTTTTATGGTATAGCGCTATGTGATTCGAGCACATAATTCTATAACATAAATTGGTCACGTCTATATTTCTCTTTTGATGGGAAATTTCATGCAAATTATGTTTGAATGAGTTTTCCACTCAAACGGAAAATATATGGCCACATCTACGTTTGGATCTTGATCCGGTTGGGAGGGTGCGATGGGCACCACCTCTATCTGGGTGCCCCACTCTTATTCGTGGGCCATAAGAATTGGCGGGTAACGCCGAAGTCCCTTTAAGTCCATCTATCCAGGTCCAGTTTGTCCTTTTTTGTCTGCAGTTTCGAACCCTTAGCTGGTTACCTAATAATGTTTGAGCTACAACTTATTTTCAAAAACCATTCTGGCCGGAGTAATCTTTTGCTACCTAAACTTATTTTTGTATTATTTTTGAGCATATTTTTGTGAATAAATAAATAAGAAAACTATTTTGATTAAAAATTTAGTTTTTTACGATTTTATGCAGCAAAAATATAAAAAAAAATATAGTTTTAAGCAATTCTCAAAAATCGGGAAGAGGAACCTTTCTACTACAATCAAAGAAGATGAAACGGGCTAACAGTCCATTTTACAAAGCCCTGATTATAATTCTCTGCATCTGATTATTTCACATATACGAGACGCTCCAATTGTTTTCAACGTCAAGCTTTTTGTCTCTCTGTCCAAACACCATTCAGCACTTTGCAATGCAAAGGCAATCACAAAAATTCAACCAAATCTTTTATATTCGAAGGAGCCCAGTAAAATGCCAACAACCTATACCAGACGAAAATAGAACGTAACATGGAAATGTTATTCAAATCGCTATGCAAAAGCTTTCCAATTAGAAAGAAAATTCAGGAACGTTTTCCAGATTTTTGCATTTCAATTTCATTAGATGCATATGCTTGAGCAATTCAAGAAATCTGATGCTATTCAATTATTTTCGTCTTTATTGTTTGACAAAGGAATTATTGCGATATTTTGTGTGGCGGCAAACAGCGGAGGCACGTCCTAGTATCATTTTCGCAAAAGAGACTAAAGGGATATTTTTGAATTCGAAAAAAGTAATACAATCGGACGTTATAGCTATGAAGCATATTGTTTGCAGTAACCGGAGCTGAATGGATGGTGGGTGGAGGTAGTGGGTTTGATTAGGAGCTTTAAGCCGCTTTGAACGCATATTGACCTTTGGAAAAGGATGGAGCTTATACAATATAAAGGTCATTGTAATTAATGAATAAATGATGTCCTATGGTTTCAATGCAAAATTGAGTTTCGAAAAATACTTTCTTTGCAAGCAAAAAAATAAAATCATTAAAATCTTTTCATATTTTTTATTTAGCCACCACTTTACAAACCATACATGTAATCTTTATTCCGAAGTAAATCAATTTAGTATAGTACCGCACGTGATCCAGAAGTTCAAAGCTGCAATATCATTTCATGGCCAGTCAACTAGAATTTAATAAAACGAATGATAAATTAGCGGACGATAAAAATTTCTGTTTGGAAGTAAATAACTCAATTTGTCTTCCGATTAACAAAAATGTTCGACAGATTGAAAGCCTGTGACTGCGCCTCTTCTACTGTGGCCATTACTCTAGACCGCAAAGTGTCAATTACCCCCTGATTTCATTCTTCATAATGGTCGACGAAGTGACATCTCATCAGTTACCAATAAATCGATTGAGGGAAAAATTGCGGATCCCTTTTTCGGATGGAATTCACTTTTCACTATCAATTTTCCCGTTTTTATGTTTGTATGACTAGATGTCATTTATGGAAAATTTATGGAAAAAAAACAATGAAATGCGTTTGGTGAAAGCTGAATTGAGTAGAATTTTTGAAAATTCAGTATACGAGTATAGGCTCAAGTTTTTAAGGTAATTTTTTGTTGGTTCCTAGATTCCAAGAAGTTCTTTCTTATTATTATGATCCATTATATATGCAAATTTATGCAAACGTTTATTGAGCCTTCAGACAAGCGTCTAAAATTAAGTGGACAGAACCTTTCTTGCCTTTAGCCTATAAAGTATGTCATCAAATAATAACTTTGTGCTCAAAATTGCAGTTGAAGGAACATAAAAATCAATTGAAATTTCAGATGTGATTCAATTTAACTAAATGCAAATGTTACAAATCTAGTTTTATGGATCTGCTGCAGTAATTTCATATGCCAAAAACTTCTAAGCTCACTTTATAAATCCATTCATACTCGTAACTTCTTCTAAAACAAATTAGAGCACTTCTTTAAAATAAATTACTCAAACATTTTTAAGCGAAAAACAAAACATGGGTGACACGAACTCAATGGTGTATTTTCAAATTGGATGTGTTCACGCAATTTACATTTCATATGATACAGGATATCTGATTACACTTAGACCTCCAATAAGTAATTACTCATGTATTATGCGTATAGTCAATGTTTTATATTTTAAAAAGACTTTCATAAGGAAAAAAATTGTGGTTTTCATACTCATATTCCTTTGCCTTTTTAGGATTCGGTCAAAAAAATTTCAATACCCTATGAAATCCACTACCTATTTATCTGTCCATCAGCTAGTTTTCCCAAGAACTAGCGAAACTAGAGCTATCAAATCTTCTGAACAGCTTAGAAGTGTCTCTTTAATGAAAGTTTCAGAATCGAAAAACACTTTAAAGGCTTTTAATTTGATATACCCACATAAGAATGTAATTCCTTCAAGTTCTTTTCACTTAAGGTATCAAATAGAATATCTTGAAAAGATCAAATGGAATGTTTTGATATATTTTGTTGAGATTATCGAAGGGACAGAGGGACGATATATTTGAAAAGAAAGATAACTTTGAATATTATGAGTACGTTTTATTTGTTTTACACAAAGGAACTTCTTATTGCACACGTCTCGTGAGCAACAGTCACAGACCAACTGAAGAAAAATTACTGGTGACGCAAGTAGTGCGCTCCGGCGCCTTAATACTGGCTTTCGCTCACGCATGCGTGGTGAGCCTATCCACGTACGATAACTTTGCTTCTCAACACTCCCGCCATTTAAGTGCGTCGAGGACCCTCTGCCTAAACTGTGACATGGATGCTGAAACTGTCTCTTTGGAAGTGCTTTGGTTAATATATCAGCTAGCTGCTGATCCGTAGGAACATATTCTACCGATATTTTCCCACTGTCCACAGTTTTGCGAACATAATGATGCTAAATGTCCATATGCTTGGTTCGCTTGTGGAACTCCGGATTTTTAATTAATCGGATTGCACTTTGATTGTCTACTCGCAGAACTGTCACAGTTACTGATAGACGCCCGAGATCGTTTAACAATTTTCTCAGCCAAATGGCCTCTTTCGCAGCTGCTGCAGCCGCGACGTATTCAGCCTTCGTTGTGCTGAGTGTGACTAGCTTTTGCCGTTGGGATGATCATTTCAATATCCCGTTTGATAGACAAAACACATACCCCATGATAGATCTACGCGTTTCGACGTCACTTGTGAAATCCAAGTCTAAAAACCCCTGTTACTTTGAGTTACTCCCGCTGTTTTGTACATTATCCCCGACCAAGCACCCGTAAATTCATTTTACCGCTTGCCAGTGGCTCTCGTGGTGATTTCTAGTCCACTATTCGGTCGCGTCACAACCGCAAGAAACATTAACGGGCCCACTGCTTCTTGAAACAGTACCGCACTTGAGTTTTCATCATCGCGATCGTTTGAAACTAGTCGCGCGTACAGACCGGCAGGCACACTTGCCGCTTTTGCATCGATCATCTTAAACTTATTGGGTATTTTCTTCACATACGCTTCTTGATGCAAGAACATGGTTTTCTTTCCTCGATTTCGTTCTATTTGTACCCCGACAAATAATTTTCCATCTCCAATCGTAATTTTGAACGCGTTACCCATTGATTTGATTACCGACTCGAGGGCTTTACTCGTTTTTTGCTACAATGAGTCCATCATTTACAAAAAGCACTAAAAACACATTTACACCGTCTACCCGTCCTTGAAAGATACACTTGCCGGCTTCCACTTTGCAAAACTGATATCTCACGAGACTTTTCGTTCCAGCATCTGGGTGCTTGTTTCAAGCGGTACAAGGACTTGTTCAGTTTACACAAAAAACCACGTTTTTCTTCTTTCTTGACGTTGAATCCTTCTGGAATTTCCAAGCAGATCTCTTCCTTCAGTTCACCGTGAAGAAAGGCTGTTCTCACGTCAAACTGTGTGAGCTCCAAGTCCTGTTCAGCCACAATGGCCAATAGAACTCTCAGCGAGTCGTATCTCATGACTGGCGAGAAGGTCGAGTCCCTCTTTTTGTTGAAATCCTCGTGCACAAAGTCTCGCTTTGTACCGGTATACGGCACCTGACGTGGCTTGTATAACGTTGAACACCCGTTACAAATCTATGGGTTTTTGATCCGCTTTTCTTGGTACGATTGACCAAGTCTCGTTCTGCTCGTGCGCGTCGAACTCTTCTTGGATCGCCTTTGCCCAATTTTCTGCCTCGGCACTGTTCATTGCCTCCTGAAATGTGTTTGGCGGATTATATTGAGCGAAGTCGACCTCATATCTTATCGTTCGTCGGATGTTTGCACGACTCCACAGTTGTCTGTCATTATCCGATTGATTTTAATCTTCTTCTCGAGAATCTTCTGGTCGTTCGTCTCTTTCAGGTTCTTCCTGAGCTTCCTGGCATTCTACCTCCTGTTGCTGCTCGACTGGTTGTGCTGCATCTTCGTTTGCGTCCACTGGAAGAATATATTTGAATTCCTTTCCTTTTTCTTCCCCAAGTTGCGACTTCTCGTTGAATGTGACGTCTCTCGATACAGATATTTTCTTCTTCTGGGGATTGTACAAACGGTAATTCATCGAGTTGTTTTGATACCCAACTAATATCAACTTTGTGGTCTTTGGATCTAACTTCCTGTGAAATTGTTTGTCGATATGCATGGACGCATCCGATCCGAACACTCGTAAATGGGACACATCTGGTGTCTTTCCAAACCAGATCTCGTATGGCGTTTTCTCTTTACCGGTAGCTAGAACTCGGTTGAGCACGGTCACTGCTGTACCGACTGCTTTCACCCATAGCGACAGAGGAAGTTTCTTTGCTATTATCATCTAGCACGCACTCTCGATGATCGTTCTGTTGTCACGCTCGGCTTTCCCGTTCTGCTGAGGAGTGTAAAGTGCCGTGTTTACCAGCTCGATACCACGAGCCTCGAGATATTGCTTCGTTTCACGGTTTCAATACTCTCGTCCATTGTCTGTACGTAACACCTTCATCGGCTTGCCGAATTTGTTGGCGATCAACCTTTCATATTTCTTGAAAATATCGAAAACATCAGACTTGTGGTTCATGAAGTAAACATACCGAAATCTTGATGCGTCATCATTGAAGGTTATGCAGGATTTTGCAAAACCGATGGACTCTGATGAGAATGATCCGCATACGTCCGAATATATGTATTTTCTCGGTTTTGTGTTCCTTTTTGTTTCGTTTTTTTGAACGATTCACAGAAGAAATTGTCAATGTTCACTAAATTCATACCTCGAGTTAGCCCTTTTTGTTGTTTACCTGTCCCACTCGTTCGAGCCAGACACGCAAGTTGACAGTTGACACATTTGCTTTTCTCGCAATCGGTAAATCTGGTTGTCTTGTTGCACACCGACACCAAAAACTTCACCGTCACGGTTAATTGTAACTAGTTTTCCTGTAAACACAACATCAAAACCTTTTTAAGTGCAGACGCCGACTGAAAACAAGTTCTTTCGAATTTTTGTAACGTAGAGCACGTTTTCGATTCGAGCTCCACACCATTTACCGTTCACTAGTCTATCGATGAGCACAGCGCCACTACCGGTAACGTCGCACACGCCATTGTCCCCGAGCGATATTGATTCGCCACTGCTTGGTTCGAGCTCACTGTACCAGTACCGTCGGTAAGTGATAAGCCTGGACGCACCGCTGTCGGTAATCCAGACATCGCTTGTGTCTACTGCCATGAGTCATTCTACGACCTCGCTACTTGGCACTGTCTCCGATTTCACTTATCACTGTTTTTTTTCACTTGTCGAAGCGACGAACGCTCACTCACGAGGGTTTTCATCGGCATTGTCCTTGTCCCTTTTCTTCTTCCAGCAATCGCAAGCTAGATGCCCCTTCCTTTTACAATAGAAACACTCGACACTCGTATTTCTATTGTCGCGGTTTTCTCACTGCTATTGGTTTGATTCGCGGCGAACTTTTTCTTCTTGTTCCCAACAAGACTAACAGCGGCTAATGCTCGAGTGACGTCGTCATCACCTTCAAGTCTTCTTTCTTCCTTCAATAATCGTTTTAGTAGATTATCAAGGCTTTGACTTTCTTCGGGTACACTGTCCCATGCTGTCTGGGGAGCATTATACTTTACCGGTTGGCTGCCAAGTACCTTCGCCATTATGGCCGTATCCGAAACCGCTTCTTCCAGATCCTTCAGTTGAGACGCCATGTTTTGTACATGGGAATCGTATTGTACAACCAACTCGTTTGGGTCCATGCGATGTCCGTGGAACTTCTGTAGCAAGAGCATCTTGTTCGACGCTGATTTTTGCTTGTGACTTCTCACTAATTTGTCCCACATTTGCTTCGCTATAGTGCAGTTGACCATACAGTCGAGCTGAAAATCCTCTATTGACGAGGTAACTATGTACATGGCCGTCGCATTGTCTTTCACCCGCTTTTTGCCATCGGCCGAGTTAGCGTCTGCCGACCCGTAACGACGTCTTGTAACGCGTTCGCGATAAGCATTGAGTTCATTCGAAATTTCCACGCTTGAAAGTTCGAGCCATCAAACTTCTTGATGTTCTTTATCACAGTTGATTCCGCCATTTTCATCCGATTTTTTTCCAGTACGCGTTTACCGGCACACTACAATGGAGACTACGTGTCGACCACCCAGGAAGAAAAAATCGAAATAACCGTTTTCTCTCTATCGTTCTCTGACTTTAATAACCGGTTGTTACGCAGGCTGCTTGCCTGGGCCCATAACCTGCTGAGATTATCGAAGAAACAGTGGAACGATAGGCTTAAAGGGAAAGATAACTTTGAATATATATATGAGTACGCTTTATTTATTTTATATAAAGGAGCACGTCTCGTAGACAACAGTCACAGACCAACTGAAGAAAAATTACTGGTGACACAAGTAGTGCGCTCCGGCCCCTTAATACTGGGTTTCGCTTACGCATGCGCGGGAAGCCTATCGACGTAAGATAACTTTACTTCTCAACATATTGTAATACTAGTTGCTAAAATTGCAATATCAGCAACAGGATAGGCAGGGGAAATAGGAGAAAATGAAAAATGGTAATCCCTTCATCATGACTGACTGGACACCTGTGGGCTAAAAAAATCTGAAAAAAGACATGAAGGTTGTTCTCTACGAGTATAAGTATAACAATGTGAAGCCCGCTAAACTTCCTTAATACTTATACAATTAATGAATTTTACATTTTCCTCAATAAAATTGATTATCTTCATATTAAATTAAAGTTCATAAGAAGACGGTTCAATAAAAGGCCATCCTAGCCTAGCAAAAGTATCAAAATCTAACCATATTCATTGCGGATCTGACTTTAAATGCCTGCCCCCATAAGGGCCAATCCTCACTTGCCGTCTTTGCTTCACAACGAAAACCGTGGAACCAAAACTGTGACTACACATGCAAGTATAAAAGAACAAAGCAACTCCAGGGGCAGTTCAACCGCCCAAAATCTGCTTGAGCAGTTTGCGAGGGACAGAAAAGCTGACTTCTTGCTGCTGAGTGAGCAACACCATAATAAAAGCCCTGCATTATGGTACTCTGATGAAACTGATACTGCCGCTATCTGGGTTCGGAACAGTGACCTTCAGGCGGAGAGTTGTGGACGGGGAGATGGTTTCGTGTGGGTTCGGTGCTCAGGGATCACCTTCTTTAGTGTGTACCTAACGCCTTACGAGTCGATATCATCTTTCCAAGCCAAGCTTAATGCTTTGGAGGGCGCTGTCTCGAACGCAGAGGGTAAACTGCTCGTTAGGGGTGACTTCAATGCTAAAGCAATCAAATGGGGCATGCCTCAGACGGATCCGCGGGGAAAACGAATCCTGCAAATGGTGGCCAGGACAGCCCTCGTCGTACTAAACTCCGGAAACACGCCGACTTTTCGCCGTATTGGCTGTGAGGGAACCACACCGGACGTCACATTCGCCTCGGAGTCCTTAGTACGGAGGATAAAAAACTGGAAAGTATTAGAGGACTACTCAGCCAGTGATCATCAGTGCATCCTGCTTGAGATAAGTGATGCTGTCGCCCGAGTTCCGTGCTCTCGGCCTTTTACAACTGGATGGAACATCGGAAGGATGGACGTCGAGAGGTTTGTCAAGGTTCTCACCGCAGGTGAGCCGCTGCAGGGAGCTTCGGAGGGGACGGAAAAACTGGCAGCTCAAGACGTGGTGAACTCTACTTTGAGCATAATCACGACTGCTTGCTGCGCTTCTATGCCCCGTCGAAGACCCCGGCACGGCAAGCCCCCAGTGTACTGGTGGTCTACTGATATCGCTGAAAAGCGGAGGGAGTATCACAAGCTTCGGCGTGAGGCTCAGCGGGCGCGGAACCGTGATTAGGCATGCAACCAGGTAGCAGCATTTAAGTCGGCCAGGAAATGCCTTCGCAAACTGATCAACAGTAACAAGGCTCGCTGCTGGCAAGACCTAATGGACAATGTGAACAAGGATCCGCGGGGCCTTGGCTACAAGCTGGTCATGGAGAAACTTGGTGCCCTACGGAAGCCTTGTACACATGACGCCGAAAAGGTGGACGCGATAGTGCGGGGACTCTTCCCCGCCCATCCCGTCGTGTTGACGCTGTCCATGGTGAAACAGCAGTAAAGTGCCCACTCTTTACACAGCTGGAACTGGAGGAGGCAATCCTCTCCTTGAAAGCGAGGAAGGCTCCAGGTCCAGATGGTGTTCCAGCTGAGGTGTTGTGGCTCGTCTATCACCATTGTCCTGACTTGCTGCTCAGCACATTCAACGCTTACCTACGGGACGGGGTTTTCCCGGTACGATGGAAGGTGGCGAGGCTCGTGCTGATCAGCAAGGAGAAGGGAAATCCCGGATCGCCGTCTGCATACCGCCCGTTATGTATGCTAGACACGGCTGGGAAAGTGCTAGAGAAACTCGTCAAGGGAAGACTCACTGACGCAATTCGTGCTGCTGGGGACCAATCTCCTCGGCAGTACGGCTTCAGAGCAGGACGTTCTACCATTGTTGCGATTGCAGAGGTGGTGAACGCGGTCCAAAAGGCAGAGGCACATAGTCGCACCAAGCGACGGATCGTCCCGTTGGCGACACTCGACGTCGGGAATGCCTTCAACTCCGCTAGATGGGTGGATATTCTGGACACGCTGGAAAACTCTTTTCAAGTTCCAGAATATCTAATGCGGCTTTTGAGGAACTACCTGAAGGACCGAAGCCTGCTCTGCAACACGACACAGGGCCAAAGAAGGATGGAAATTACATCGGGTGTTGCCCAGGGATCTATCCTTGGTCCGGACCAGTGGAACGTGTCTTACAACGGACTACTGAGACATGAGATGCCAGATGAGTCGCGCTTGGTCGGCTATGCGGATGATGTTGCGGCTCTGGTCGCTGGACGCACCGTTGAACAAGCGCAACTTAGGCTAATAATGCTAATGCGCCGAGTGAGGGACTGGATGACTGCTCACGGGCTGAGTTTAGCACTGGAGAAAACCGAAGTGGTCATCTTGACAACAAAGAGAATCCCTAGAGTAAGGATGATCAGTATTGGAGACATACAAATCGAATCGCAGCCAGCGGTGAAGTACCTGGGGCTACTGATCGACTCGAAGATGAGTTTCTCTGAGCAAATCAGGGCAACGGCTGAGAAGGCTGCTTCGGGAATATCGGCCCTGAGTCGGCTTATGGCCAACGTAGGGGGACCCAGCCCATCAAGAAGGCACATCTTGGTGAGTGCTGTAGGGTCAGTGCTACTGTACGGAGCAGAGGTATGGGGCGACGCTCTCAGCATGGAGGTATATCGAAAACGTTTGGCACAGGTACAGAGAAGGGGAGCACTGAGAATTGCATCTTCGTATCCAACAGTCTCCGACTCGGCGGTGAGAGTGATTGCAGGCGTGATACCTGTCGCCCTCCTTGTTAGAGAGCGCCACGCTATTTACCTGCGCCGAAACGAGGATGCAAGGGAGGTAGTTGTCCGCGAGGAGAGACAGCGCTCACTCACCGATTGGCAGCAGTCTTGGCTGAATTGCACGAAGGGAAGGTGGACTGCGCGCCTCATCCCGGATGTGAGACCGTGGCTAAAATGAAGACATGGTGAGACTGACTTCTATCTGACCCGGCTTTTGAGCGGGCACGGGTGTTTTCAGTCTTACCTGCACAAGATCGGTAAGTCACGGTCTCCCGATTGTCTTTTTTGCCCAGGAGAGGAGGACAATGCCTGTCACACATTTTTTGCGTATACGAAATGGGTCAGGCTGCGAAGGGAACTCTACAGGGAGACGGGAGAGCTCATCCCAGATAATATAGTTGCGGTGATGCTCGAATCGGTTGACAAATGGAACCAGGTGGCACATTATGCTCGGGCAGTCCTAAAATATAAAAGGGACTCACAGCAGCTGGAGGCGCTGGGGCTGGGGGATCGCTCTTCTGGCATTTCCTCTTCCCTTGTCCCCTCCCGCTAGGGAAGGGACTCCCCAGCTTGAAGGCACCCCACGGCGTAACAAAACGAGACCTGGCCCGAAGTAATGTTGCAAACGGTTCCAGGCTGGGTTCTTAGGTTGACAGGGGAGGTGTTTAGTGGGTAGTCCTGTCACGCATGGCAGTCTCACACTCTGTGCATAAATAGCATTCACCTCCCTACCACAAAAAAAAACTCCAGGGGCCGACAAAATCAACCTTAACCTGACTCCCAAACAAGCAACAGAAAATAGCAACACCAACAGCTTGAGTGTCAGTCGTGCCAACGAGTGCAGCACCAGCGATGTCAGCATTAACGACAAAGACAAAAATAAAGACAGTCATGACTAAGCAACAAAGATGGACAAAAAACGCATTAGTGAATGGAAAGCACAGGACAATCTTTCTGTGCAGTAAAAAATCAATGCAAATGGCAGAGCGCCCATTGGAAAAGAAGCAATAAAAACAAAACAGTCCAGGTCAGAGATTGAGGAGGGAGCAAAGGGGGTCAAGAATATTAATATTGCTCCCACCAATGGTAGAAAGATCAAGGCACTAAATTGAAAGCAAACTGTAGATGAGCCCATGCTTGCATCGATGTACGAATGGCCCTCACTTTTACTGAAACAACTAAGACACGGGATGCAAATGTCAAAGATCTCTGAACAGGGGAGCTGCCAGACAGCTTGATTGTTCTTGACGGTTCTGAAGAAATGCGGCTTATATGGAAGGCGAGAATGGTCCTAAAGGGAATGAAATTCAGTTTTTGTATCCAAAAGAGCATGAACAAAGACGTCATGATTGGCATCCTATAGTTAGAGGAATTCTTAGAGAGGATTGGACACTACCAATGCAATTAGCTGAAGGTAGAAAAAAACACAGGACTGGGACACTTGGAAAGGTGACTGTCATCCAAAATCTTACTATCACCAGAAGAAACGACGAAGTCTACAAGGAGCGTACTACATCAAACAAAGGGTTTCAAGTAATCAAATCCAAGGTGCCCAAAAAAATTCTCCGAGCCACAGAAGATCAGCAGCCACTCGATGAAGAGCACCCAGTGTAATCCGAGCTAGGGACAGCAACCCTAAGGTAGGCTCAGCAAGTTGAAATTATTGGATACAGATTTTAGGCGAATGTCCAGTGAAAGGTACATAGAGTGATAAGGCTGATTGAGGCATAAAGTACCATTGAAGCAGTGCTGTTTACCTGGTCTAGCGGTCTCTTGATGAGATTCAAACCGGAGAAAATTAACAGGGACTTTTTTTCTGTAATATAATCAAAGGGGTTCTTAAAGGAAGCGCTACTTTTACCTCGCTCGAGTCTAAGGCACTGCTAGATACCAAAGACATATACTGCAACACGGTAGCAAAGCGTGAGCTTCCTAGCTTAACTGGGGCTTAAATAACGCTCATCAAAGCAAACACTAGGGGGGCAATACATGGCCGTGTTGATCCTCCTAAGAAGCATGTGTGAAAAATGCTTAGCAAAAAAAATAAAATCGGCTGGGTTTCCTAAAGGATACGGTAAAGAACAGTATCTCTCTATTATCAAAGTGCAGTGGCTATGACCGTACTGCAAAAGAATACACGGGGTCTGATAGAAGCTCACTATGCTACTAGTGCTGTAAAGTGGGGTAAAAATGGTGAAATCAAGTGAAGAAGGGTAAAAAATGAAACGATGTATGGGCAAAACACATTGCGTCCTATGTGACAACGCTGGCCTTGATGTGGATGAAATTAAGCATGTCCTAGTGACAAAAAAAAAGTCATATCTTCAAGGTGGCCCTATTCAAGACGGAAATAGTGGTATACCTGTAATGATCTGTAGCTTGCAAATAGCCTTGCACCGCAGTACTGTAGTCCGAAATTTGATGGAGCAGTTTTCAAATAAATTGAAAGAATTGTCCAGAGAAAACTTTCTGTGATGCATTGACAGACAGATGAGTACTGATATTAATAGGATATTGAAAAAAAAAATAAATTTGACAAACTCTTAAATAATTATACTAGAACTCAAGAAGGTGTATAGAAATTCCGCTTACGATAATCCAAAATTTTCGAACGATATTTCCTCTCCAAAAACTAAACAGTCCAACATTCACAATGTCTTCCGATAAAGTCTTGCAAAACGTTCGAAAGCTATGACGAATGTCTAGTCGATCTTCATTACTATTAGTAGTACTGTTTATTAACCTTTCACTGGTCCTTGAGCATTAATTATGAAAGGCTTTGATTTGCTAACTTAATTTGAGATGATGCTCGATTTTCTATAATACTAGCGAAATAAAATATTTTGCTCTCCAAGAATTAATTAGAAGGTTTCTCCAGTTTTATCTCAGCAATCAAGTACAATTGTTTGTCTCAAGTGGATTATCAAGAGTTACTCTGTTTCGCGGTTAGGTGCTCACTCTTCTTTGACTCGTAACGCACTGACAATTTTAGTAAAGAACTGTACGTCGTCTTTTACTTTACCTTTCATTTCACTTAGTAATTCAGTGCTTTCACTAAGTGCTTGCCATTATCTGAGTAACGATGCCATAATATGTTTCGCCGCGCCTTTATCACCCTCTTCCTTCCACAATAGTAATGTCGCCTTTCTGGCTGCTGCTTTAATACAACACTCTTCATATTTTGCACCTCGTAAAATATTTCAATTTGATGATAGCGTTTGTGTGATTAACTTTTTATGAAACATCCGCACAAAAAGTATCCTGTGTTTGCATTCGCTCAGTCCCAAGAGTTTAAACCTTTCAAACGAATCAAAGGAGTCATTTGGACGAGACACGATCTCAAGGACTATTCATGGGATGTGCACTTAAGTGTATCTTTTATGCTTTTTACTGACTTGAATGCAGAATGAAGTCAATAATACGTCTACTGCGGATGGGTGTGGAGTATTTGTGAAAGATGTCTTTCAATCGAATTCAAGCAAAAAGCTTTCTCACTCTAGCCATCTCTAGTTGTTATCTATGAGAAATGATGGTAAATGCAATAAAATAAGTATGGAATATTCATAAAAGAAACCTTCTTGACGAGAACTTATTAAATTGGAAAAAATAAGTTTCGTGAAATTTATTTTGCAGAAACTCGAGGAGTGTAACTACATCTTGCTGGTTTTGAGAAATAAAATAAGAATTAAAAAAAACTTTAAGCCTCAGAAGTCGAGAATGTTTTTCCGGTGGAGTGAGCATCGTTTAAAAAATACTCAACCGGAAAGTTCTCCTAGTCGGTAGTCTTCTCCCATCAATTATATGAAGTTGTTCATGACAGTTGGTTCAAAGTCCTTTTTATTATGTTTTCCCAAGATGCTCTTAGAGCATAAATAAACTTTTTACCTTTAACAAAAGATAAAAGCGATGATAAATATCTCCTACACCTTTCGGAAACAGATTTGGCTACTGGTAATGTGTCCTCAATCATATCTTTTCCAGTCAATTGGAGATATGAAAGAAAAAATGTTTTCTCACGTCAGCACCATAATTTTACAAATCTTTCCACGTCAATAATTTTACAAACCTTAGATGTAATGAACTCTTATTTCCTTTCTTTTTAAAATTAGCAAGTAACTTCTCGAAAGGTAAATTATGATTTTAATTTACGCCCGCGGATGTACGAGTACTCAATGCTTCTAGAAAATTATTCAAGCAGCTCCTATTAAATAAAAATTCACCACACATTATGTACAATCGATCTCAAGTATCTCCCACTCTCCTTTTGTATGTTTCTAAGAGTAGCAAAAACAAGTCTTTCAGGTTGCGTTCCTTCCTTATCAAACTTTTTATTCGATGTAGTAAAAGGGATTAAAGTCTATAAGCCCATGTTGAACGGCGTTCGCAGAGTCTGTCGACAATACACCGGGCGTATACAAGAACGTGTAAGTGAAACGGTTGAGTAACTTTTTGACACAAAGTGGTACTTAAATGGATTGAACCAAGCAAACAATGTCCTTGCTGACTTTTAACGATACTCGCGGGCTGTGATTTGCATTGTAAATGATACCCACTGACGAAAAACTGTGTTAGTCCGTATGTGTTTGAATAAATTCAGAATAAATTTCATAGAAACGTATTATTTCCTTTTGTTGGCGCTGTTATGAAAAGAGAAAGTTTTTCATTCATATTCGGTTATTTGTACAAACCAGCAATTGTTAAAATAAGTTGATTTCATGAATGATTCCAATTATACTGACGTAGAATCTGCCGGATGTTTACTGAGTTTGCACAGAAATATGGTGATTTAATTATAGACTGGTGTGTTTCACGTATGAGTACAATATAATTCGAGTGTACTGGGAATTATGATTAGTATTGAATTATGAAATAATTGTAAAATTCGACAAGTTTTTTGAACAGCAACTAATTAGGAAGCACAATAGGACGTGCTTGATAGCATCAGCAAGATGATATTTAGACATATGTTCATTGCGGACAAATGTTTTGATTCAGTGCTTAAAACAAGCTTTAGACAAAGAAAAAAACTTTTTAGGGTATACATTTTGTAGAGATGAAGCTTCACTATGTTTCCCACATTTTTATTCTAAATTGAGCAGGAAATCGATTTATCACCGATTCTCTTAAAGAAAATGCAATAATTTTCGATTTTTTCTTGTCTGAGGTTTCCCGAAGGATATCTAAACCGACCTTTCATCGATTATAGACATGAAGTCTTGGAATGTGCCAATGGACTGTACCCAACAGCCCAACGAATCCGGGCACCGTTATTCTACTCTGAGGTGGCTGCTGGCAGGCTAGCCAGTTCGGAAAGGGAATTGAGTCACAGGTGTTCCGCGAGCAGATGTAGTGAAATTAGAGTAGCTTTAATGTCCGTGAAGGACTGCTGCCTCAGCGGAAGAGGATGTTGAGAACCGCTGAGATTGGCCTTGTCTGGAGGCGCGTGAATGCGCTGGCAGGCTAGCGTTGCAGTGTCGTGGGGCGGGTTCTTTCCCCCTAGCACAAGGACCCACTACAAAAATATTTCGCATTCATGAACTAAGGGATCAAATGCCGATCGACGGGTGTCGAGGCCGAGGTAACCTACAAAGGATTGACATTGCTTGTTCAAAGAATAAGTCAGGCCTAGCAAAAACGGACAGACTGGCAGAGACTTCATCTTTATCGACGATTCTTATGACTCACAAATAAGAGTGGGGCATCTAGATAGAGTTGGTGCCCTCTCGCACCCTCCCAACCGGATCAAGATCCAACCGTAGACGTGGCCATGTTTTTCCCATTTGAGAGAAAAACTCATACAAAAGCACTTTGTATAACTCTTTCCCTCAAATGAGAAGCACAAACGAAACCAATTTATGCTATAGAGTTATGCAATGAAATTATATAACCCTCTATCATAAAAGGGTACGCGAGCGGAAGGCCACTCTACCCGGCAAGAGCCCCTGCTAAACAAAAGAAAACTGAGGAGCGCGCCCGATCAGCGGAAAAGCCTGTCATCGACGCGGGTCCTATACCCGGTCAGGTATGATGGAATGGAAAGACTGAGTTTTTATTGTTTAACAATTCATTGTATTTTGAATAACTAATGTCATGGCAAACTTCGTTTTTTTTCACTAATTTGATAATATATTAATGCTAAAATTTCCTTTTTATATATAAATTAGCGATAAATAATTAATTTTCTAATCTTTTTATTTCCATCGTAATTATTTCTATATATTTTGAAATTAATTAATTTTTTTTTCTTTAAATTCGTTCGCTTCAAATAAACTTTATTTAATTTTAAATAGGATATAAACTGTATTTGTTTGATTGATTTGTACCATTGGTGCTACTCTCCTGATAATAAACCGATCAGGTATTAAGTTTATTGTTTTCTTTTCTTGTATTAATTTATTTCAATATTTACTATGTTTACTGAACCGACAGCAAACGATTAAATTTCATTTTTTTTTACTACTTTTTGGTACCGATTTAAAACAATTGTTCATAAGGTGTTCTCAACCGAAAGTTGATCTCAAATTCCTCAAAAAAAAAACAAAAAAAAAATTTTTCTCCGATGAATTGCAATTGGTCGAATTATACGTATTTAGGCTTCAAAACTTATGCGTTGATTAGTTGCATTCAACCTTATGATAACTAAAACTATTTCTATAGCAAAACAAAGAGTACTTTAAGTTCAATCTGTAAAGAACGCCCAAAATATTTTATACTATTTTATACTAACTAGGAACGTTAATACGCATCAGCTTGCGAACACAAACAAATGAATATCCTATTTTGCTTGTTTTATCTTCCTGATGCATGCAAATGTACATTTAAACAAGTGAGGTAAACAGACCTACGCTCATGTCAGAAGGGTTTTGTATTCAATTTTCAAAATGCAGTCACCAGATTGAATAAAGTCAAGAAGCATGTCAATGACGATTTTATTGGAGAAACTATGAAATTCGAAGATCATACTATTATTAACAAAGTTGAAAGAATTTAGACTTCTGAGGTCTTTGTTATTGTTATACTCATAAATATCTCCCATGATAATTATTTCAGATGTCCATTCGCGAGGGAGGAAACACATTTTTCATGTATTTCCCCCCTGTGCCCCCACTGAAGCAAAAACTGACAGTTTAAGAACTGTTTTGAAAAGCTCCCACGAAAACTTTCATTTCATACTCATATCGGCTACGTTTGATGCATTTTTTTTCAGGGGCCACTTTCCTGTACTGTTATCATCGATTAATAGCCAATTTTTTCGAATCCTAGAGTTGCTACAAAGCCCTTTTGTTAGAAGCTCCCTCCCGCCTCCTTGACTTGTTTCAGTTATGAGTATTAATCGTAGGTACTCAGCTTCAGTCATTCATTAAATTGAATCAAGTGTTCAAAGCATGCACCTTAAACGTTGAAGTTGGGAAAAAATAACTCAACATTATTCAATCTTCACATTTAAACAGCCACTATTTTGTTTGACGATTACTGATACCACTAGCTGAACTGATTCTCAAAGTTATTCATGACACCTATCATTCCTGAAATTTTCATGCAAATCTTAACAAAACTGTAGTGTCTGAGTCGGTAAAAAGCGCATGTTGTTCCATAGCCATATGTTGCCATAGTAATACATGCAGCGCATATTGTTCCATAGTAATACAGGAAAATTCAAACCGCTATAACTTCGCCAAATATGATGCAATCTTCATGAAACTTGCAGGGTTAATTAATCTTATAAATAGACATCTGTGTACTGAATTTCATTGAATTTAAGGGTACCGTTAAGGTTTTATTCAAGAAAGCATAAAATCAATAAATCATACTATTACTAACAAAGTTGAGTGAATTGCGACTTCTCACGTATTTGTTGTTGTTGTACTCATCAAGGCCTACATTCTTGATTTTTTTCAAATTTTTCGGATGGAAGGTGTCCAATCGCGAGGGGGGGACACAAATTTTTCGTGTATTTCCTGTGCACCCCTCGAAGCAAACTTTGCCAAACTAAGACCTGTTTTAAAAAGTTCCCATCAAGACCTTTCATTTGATACCCATATCGGCTACCTTCAATGAAATTTTTTTTTCGGGGGGTCACTCCCCTACATAGGGAGACCCCCTTAAATATCTTATAAAATTTTTTAGTAGTTGAACTTTGAAGAACTCACCACTTTACATCTACATACGAAATTTGATGTTTCTAGCTTAAGTATTTTCCGAGAAAAACTGCTGTGACACACGGACGGACGGACGGACGGACAGACAGACAGATGGACAGACAGGACGCGATTTTAGAAGGGTTTTGTAAAATTATTTTACAAAACCCTAAAAAAGAAAATGCTTGACTTTCCAAAGAATTTAATTTAAAAAAAAAATGTATCAATATTTTCTTTAAAAATTAAATTTTCTTTAAATTTCAAAGCAATAGTTTGTTCCGTGATTAATCGTTTTTCTGAATGCCGCATACTAGGATTGGGACTAGTACCCATTTCACTTTTCCTTTCCTCAAGAACTCTTTGAGTTTCATTTTCGTACGATGACTTTGAGCCTTTGAAAAGACTTGGATGACATTCTAGCGTTGAACGTTGTTCTGAACAATTTTGGAACCGATCGCTGTGAGTTGCATCAGTTGCTTGATTCAAATTAAACCGGTTTAGTGCTATGGGGTGAGTACCAGTTACTGTTATGATAGTGCCGTTTTCCACAAAAGCACCAACGTTTTTCGCGTCGATTCGATAACTTGTGCATAATGCAACTATATTATTAGCAAAAGCTAGAGCAACCACCTTCGATTGAAATTTGAATTTGAAAGACACAGCTTCTTTTCGATTTCACGAACACTTTTTTTTCATCAAATTTCTTACTTCACTATGCCGCTAAGAATCTTTTCTCTTAATGCTTCCTACACTATCTTAAGAATCGTGTTATTAAACCACACGCAAGCTTAGTAGTAGTAGTGACTCGAGAAACGCTATTTTTTAATATGGGTCAAAGGTTTATTCGACCCCGGAAAACTAATTCAGAGATTGACGCAGTGTTGTCGATGGGGAAGGCTGTTTGCATGAAGGTGCGGTTGGAGCCCTGTTTTATAGATAAAAAAATCCGAAAGAGGTCAATAAACTCGGCTCGAAATAATCCTTGAACTCTAAGTTACGCATGACAAAAGTCAACTTAAAATGAAAAGGCCGAGTTGTTTGCGAGGGGAGACGTTACAACCCACGCGATGCTTGATTTTGCCAGAGTTTAGTAAAGGGTTCCTCATAAAGGTTCGGAAAACTGAAAAGTACATTTGAATTTGACTTAAAAATAGAGTTTTGCGAGTTTATATTTCTACGTTTAAATACCATCCAATAATCTGTTCTGTTCAGGACTTTGATGTGAGATTGACGCTGATGATATATTCGGCAGGGCAATCACGTAGACGAGGGTTCGCCAGTAGCAGAGATAGCAGTTGCATTCGTAACATGTGTCTGTCGCATTCGTAACCTGCCTACCGCACTCACTAGTGTTTGTGTTGACAGTACTGGGTCCCGCCAACTTCGACGGGACTGTTCTTGATGTTAACCCTCTGCCGCGGCTACTGTAGAGCCCCTTCTATTGGCAACAAATGATTCTTGCCCATTTCATAAAGGTGTTGACTGGTCACTACTATTTCGATCAGTGCACCGTTGCTTCTCCTTTGCCGTGAGGTGTGAGGTGTACTAGCTTAACATTTTCTCTTACCAAACCTGAGCTTAAGTGTATTTTCTTTTGAGACATATCTTCCATCCATATTCCTAAAGCTTGTTCGGCCACTTCAAGCACTTTATTTCTGATTTCACTCTTTTTGATGATGCTACTGAAGTAGCGGCCACACTGTCGCGATTGAATTCTCTTTTGCTTTGATCGAACTGTGGGTTCATTTATTTTAAACAAGCGGCCAACGGATGCAAAATTTTCTCTTGTCTAAAATTTTTAATATTCGGCCAAGGGCTAGGACAGTTTTTTACGTTTTGCTAGAGGAGGCATTTCGCGACACAATCCCCACGAAAGATTAAAACAAATTGAAAAGAAGGAAAAACGAGTTTTGGATTTGGGTCCAATCCATGCGATGTCGAAATCGAATTGTTTACACAAGTTTTTTGTTTCTTTCTCAATTTTTTTACATTTTGGTAGGGGAGGCATTACGCGACACAATTTTCATGAGAGAATAAAACGAGCTGAAAAGAAGGAAAAATGAATTTGGGTCCGATCCATGCAATGCCGAAATATAATTTTTTATACAAGTTTTTCGTTTCTTTCCCGCGATTAGTGAGATCCGGTCGCGCTAATGTTAAATTTATCCTCATTTTTTCATCCATGAATAGAGATGGAAAAAAACTGCTATTTTTCTATCACAGTGATTTACTACAATTGCTCATTTCATTTACCTGTGAAAATGAGATGCTCTTGAATCATAATGATATTTTGCGATTCTTCCTCTTAGCACTACAACCCCTATCGGGCCTTTGCTTCTTGCAAATTGCGCCTCCAACTGTCTCGGTCCATTGACCGCATCCTCTGATTCTGAAATTCAAGCAGTTATGAACTGTCTTCGTCGACCGAGTCCAACCAGCGTTTCCTCGGTTTCCCCACTGGGTATCCGTTGTTCGTCCATACGATTCATGTGGCCAGCCCATTGTAGCTTCTGCAGTCTTATAATCGTTGAGACCTTCGGTTCGTCAAAAATTTCATACAGCTCATGATTGTATCGGTTTCGCCGTTGGTCCCCGTCTAGCTTTGCTCAGATTATTCACCTCAGAACGTGTATTTTGCGGTTATTAAGGTAAAATACACTTTTGATGCAAAAACGATACAAAAACTCTGTTTTAGCTATATGAAAAAAATCAGTTTTATTTTATAGAAATATGTTTATGAATATATATAAAAAGAAGAAGAAAATACTTGAGATTTTACTTAAAAAGTTGTGTACTCAAACGTAAATTCAGACAATACTTACAAAATACGTTCAAACGATCGAATTTCAAAAAAAAAAATCAGTCAACAAAATCTAATTCAATAATAAATTAAAGCTAAAGCTAATATAAAATATATAAAGTATTATAAAATATATAAAATTATAAAGTATTCTCAATTTCGAGGCGCCGATTCTCGCTTAAAAATAATTTTTTTTCCACTTTATGTGACTGAAGTCTCGTTCTGTAATCGTTCAGCACATATCCAGCCTTAGAAAAGAGGCGTTCGCAGGGCACTCAAGTGGCTATTGCACATAGATTTTCCCCAGCTAGCTAGCTGACTGAGATAGGTATAATTGTGCTTATAGTCCTGCCACTATTTCAGAAGATCTTCAATTTTGGAATTATACTTCCCTCTAAATATCTTTCTACTTCAACTTGCGCTCTGGAAGAGGCTGTCCCGACTAGTTTTATTTCCGAAACTGTTGTGTTATAGGCACTCGAAGCTGACATTTCATCATTCGAAATATCATTTTCAGCGATATTTAGGGTTTTCAGTAGAATTTAAATTTCCACTACTGCTCACAATCCTTGTTGCTATCCCTTCAATAAGGCTTTTTTTGAAAGCTATGCTCTTAAATTGAGGATCCAAAAATGTTGCTAAACAAAATGTTTCATTTGATTCAAGGTCATCGAATTTAGAACCAATGCCAAGTTTCAAAGAAGAAACCATTGGCATAACAGTCAGATGGAAGCGCATTTTTGAAAGCTGATCTACCACTTTTTTCAAACCAGAGACAAGTACAATCACGGGTGAAGCCGTTAAAAAAACTTTCTCCGCTAGCAATTTTCGTGATCGCCTCAAAAGGTTTAAGGACTTTAATGGCTTCAGCTATAATTATCCATTCATCGGCAGACAAAATCGCAAGATTTTTGTCAATCAGAATTGTAGTAGCTTTGACTGCTTCATGAAGCTCAGACATCCTTTCCAGTATATAAAATGTGAAATTCCATCAAGTTGAAACATCTAAAACTAGTTTTTTGGGCTCATTTCCTACATTTTATTGGTATCGCAAGAGTTTCTGATTCAACAGACTGTTTTTATGAAATGAACAACAACTTTTCGGACTTTCTCAAGCAAAATCGTTAAAGAGTTGAGTCCATCTTACGTAATTATATTGATACTGTGTGCCAGGCATTCAAAACGCTTCCAACGTAAGTGATTTTTTAGCGCTGATTTAATATTTTCAGCATTGTCAGATACTGGTGAAGAAATTGTTCTGAAAGACCCCATTCATCTGTCACCGACTTAGTTTTATTTGCCAAGTTTAGAGCTATATGTCTTTCGTTATAGCACACACAAGTTAATAAGACCGACCTCAAAACAAAATTAGCATCTATATAATGAATAGTTACTGCAATGAAGCTTTCATTATTGATAAAAGTCCAGAAGTCGGCTGATTGACTGTACTTCACTTCACAATTTACCTCATTGAAGACTTTTTCATAGGCAGCAGGAAGCATAGTGTCGGAAATTTGGTGCCGGTTTGGTAAAGTATAAGAAATATTCAGTGATTTTATTCGTCGACGGAATCTATAGTCCTCTTCAATACTGAATGGTAGAAAATCAACCGTAGAAAGAAACATCAAATTCTCGTCAATTTTTCGCTTTGCTGTCGTCGTCAATTTTTGAGGCACAAAATCGTTGAGTGCCCCCAATACCAATGATCGCTTAGTTGATATTAGCTCTCGATTTTCTTGAGAATTTTGAATTGTGCTTGTATCTGGTTGCAGATCCACAATTATTATGGCCGATAAATTGACGCTTTGAGCAGATTCATTCAAAAATTAATTTTATAAGGGGAATGGGTATGAACTAGTGCAAGGATAGATTCTTTGATTACTTTGAATGGATTTGAGGTGAAAAGGTTGCGTTTTTTTTTTGTGGTAGGGGGTCGAAGGCATTTACGCCCGCCGAGTCTGGCAGTGTGGAACTCCCATGGAGGATACCCTTGGACTACCCACTAAACACCTCCCCCGTCAATCTGAGAACCTAGCCTGGAACCGTTTGACACATTACTTCGGGCCAGATCTCGTTTTGTTACGCCGTGGGGCGCCTTCAAGCTGGGGAGTCCCTTTCCTAGCGGGAGGGGAGAGGGAAGAGGAAATGCCAGAAGAGCGATCCCCCAGCCCCAGCACCTCTGGCTGCTGTGAGTCCCTTTTATATTTTAGGACTGCCCGAGCATAATGTGCCACCTGGTTCCATTTGTCAACCGATTCGAGCATCACCGCAACTATATTCTCCGGGGTGAGCTCTCCCGTCTCCCTGTAGAGTCCCATACGCAGCTTGACCCATTTTGTACACGCAAAAAATGTGTGACAGGCATTGTCCTCCTCTCCTGGGCAAAACCGACAATCGGGAGACCGTGACTTAACGATCTTGTGCAGGTAAGACTGAAAACACCCGTGCCCGCTCAAAAGCTGGGTCAGATGGAAGTCAGTCTCACCATGCCTTTGATTTCGCCACGGTCTCACATCCGGGATGAGGCGCGCAGTCCACCTTCCCTTCGTGCAACTCCCCCAAGACTGCTACCAATCGTTGAGCGAGCGTTGTCTCTCCTCGCGGACAACCATCTCCCTCGCATCCTCGTTTCGGGTAAATAGCACGGCGCTCTCTAGCAAGGAGGGTGACAGGTATCACGCCTGCAATCACTTTCACCGCCGAGTCGGAGACTGTTGGATACGAAGATGCAATTCTCAGTGCTCCTCTTCTCTGTACCTGTGCCAATCGTTTTCGATATACCTCCTTGCTGAGAGCGTCGCCCCATACCTCTGCTCCGTACAGTAGCACTGACCCTACAGCACTCATCAAGAGGCGTCTTCTTGATGGGCTGGGTCCCCCTACGTTGGCCATAAGTCGACTCAGGGCCGATATTCCCGAAGCAGCCTTCTCAGCTGTTGCCGTGATTTGCTCAGAGAAACTCATCTTCGAGTCGATCAGTAGCCCCAGGTACTTCACCGCTGGCTTTGATTCGATTTGTATATCTCCAATACTGATCATCCTTACTCTAGGGATTCTCTTTTTTGTCAAGATGACCACTTCGGTTTTCTCCAGTGCTAAACTCACCCCGCGAGCAATCATCCAGTCCCTCACTCGGCACATTAGCATACCTAGCCTAAGTTGCGCTTGTTCAACGGTGCGTCTGGCGACCAGAGCCGCAACATCATCCGCATAGCTGACCAAGCGCGACTCATCTGGCATCTCAAGTCTCAGTAGCCCGTTGTAAGACACGTTCCACAGGTCCGGACCAAGGATAGATCCCTGGGCAACACCTGTGCATTGGAATATACAGAACGTTCATTACGTTAGAATATACGGAACAAAGTAGTGAATGTATGTTGAATGTTATCGACAGTAAGGGAAACGTAACTTTTGGAATCAGCAAGGAAACACATATACGACATATCACTAAAATTACTCACGGGCACATTTCTTGAGCTGGTTTTCGTTACAAATTTACTACTGGGAATTTTGAGTGTCGGATGTTTTGATGTAACATGTCGCTTCAGATTAGTCACTGAAGTTTCAAAGGACAACTTTGCCTTGCAAATATCGCATTTTATCGAAACAGTTGATATTGTAAATTACGGCAAAAAAGTCTCAGATTAGACTGTTTTTTGTCGATTTCAAATCCATTCAACTGAAAAGAAATTTCTACATAACATAACAAGAAAATATAAAAGAATCCGGTTCAATAAAATTGACAGTTGTTAGGTTTTTCATTTATTTTGTGCTTGCATTTTCGATTTAATTTTAGTAATCATAGCTTGCTAAGAAGATTAAAGGAAATACTTCTTAATTTAAAATAATATACGTTACATGTTCTATTTTTGTGAAGCAGTTTGCCCTTTTAAGGCATTATCAAGCTATGGATTCAATAATTGATTAATTGGAAGCTTGATATTGTCTTTATAGGACGGAACGCGCATTTTAAATGCAACACATGATAAATTTTATTTTAAATTAACATATGCTTAATTTGTTATTATTTAAAAACAACCTTAAGCAATCGCCATCCGAAAATTACTGAAAATTTAAATGCTGATAATGATAATTGTATATAGTAAGAAAATAAAATTTAACAAGTATATTTTAATAACTTAAATCAAAGCATATCTTCAAATCTCATCAGGAATTTGAAAATATTATTTGCAAATGACAGAATATTTTGACTGACAGAATATTTTCTGTGGGTAATTTAAAGTTTTTTTTGAAAGTTTTAAATTTTCAACAGAATATTCCGTATTGATTCGCCAATAGATTTGATCATAAATTAACCATGTTCTTATTATCTACTAAAACTTATATACCTCTTCATCACTTACATAAAAAAGTGTGTTTTCTCTTTGTTTAGTTTAAAAATTAATAAGGAGCAAACATAAGGAAACAAATTCATGTAACTCTTACTCAAGCAATTTTCAATATGTCAAGATAAGATTGTTACTTACATTGTAATTTAATTTAATCCATGCAGAAGTAATTAACAGCGAAAACACAAACCAACCTGGAACGTAAAGACCAATTAAATGAAAGCTTTTCCTCACTCTGTTTTCATTTTTCATCCTCGCTTCCATATGCCCTATGCTAAACCATAGATATAGAGAGTACTGGATCCGCAACCGGTCGTGAGAGGCGAAGCAATTAGCAACCTTCGCTACAGTTGTGTGAAGTTGAGGTTTGAGGTGATATGCTTTTAATAAAGCTCTCTATTCACGGCGAAACACGTTCACATTTAAAAAGTTTTTAATTTTGAAGATCGCGCGTACGAAATTGGAACTTTAATTCACTGTTTGAATTGAAAATTTACGAAATTTTTATCCACTTTGACATATGAGTTTTCTCGGCGATTTCACGCTCTTTTCGATTTTCTTTTGCTTTGATGCTCGAGTTTTCCGTGAGAG
Organism: Odontomyia ornata; assembly: GCA_963969285.1. Classification (NCBI taxonomy): domain Eukaryota; kingdom Metazoa; phylum Arthropoda; class Insecta; order Diptera; family Stratiomyidae; genus Odontomyia; species Odontomyia ornata. The sequence continues at coordinate 58,035,087 of OZ017738.1, read as the reverse complement.
TCGTTTGTTTTTTGTACTCAAACTGTTTTCCAAATGATAACAAAGGGGCGATCGTGTGCGCGTGAAATGAAATTTCTTTGGTGTGCGCGGGTGTCAGTGGGGGAAGCGATTCTTCTGAAGAGAGAAAAGAAAAACCTGTCTGGAAACAAAGGGGAAGGAGAAGCAGAGGGAATCATATAGTTTCGAGAGCGCAAGTTATTTATAACTTATTTATGTGGCAAACTTGCTTCTCACATGGACGTGTCAAAGACATATAAACAAATGGACGAGCAACGAGAATCTGTGTACTCGTCCATGTGAGAAGCAAATTTGCCACATAAATAAGTTATAAATAACTTGCGCTCTCGAAACTATATGATTCCCTCTGCTTCTCCTTCCTCTTTTTTTCCAGACAGGTTTTTCTTTTCTCTCTTCAGAAGAATCGCTTCCCCCACTGACACCCGCACACACCAACGAAATTTCATTTCAGTTTGAGTATAAACAACAAACAACTCTCACGGAAAACTCGAACGTCAAAGCAAAAGAAAATCGAAAAAAGCGCGAACCACGCGGGAAAATTATGTGTCAAAGTGGATGGAAATTTCATAAATTTTTAATTAAAACAGTGAATTAAAGTTCCGATTACGTACGCGCGATCTTTAAAATTAAAAACTTTTTAAATGTGAACGTGTTTCGCCGTGGATAGAGTGCTAAATTAAAAGCATATCACCTCAAACCTCAACTTCACACAACTTTAGCGCAGGTTGCCAATCGCTTCGGCTCTCACGACCGGTTGCGGATCCAGTACTCTCTATATCTATGGGACGAGTACACAGATTCTCGTTGCTCATCCATTTGTTTATATGCCTTTGTGCTAAACATAAAATCTGCACGTGCCGCGCTGCTTAAGCTAAGGATGGTCAAGGCATCATGTGCAACCACGGCTGAGCAATGAGCAGCCATAATACCCAAATGCTCATATACATAGTTTGAATCCAGACAAATTCCAATCTTGGGATTGCTCTTTTTAATCGAATGACAAAGTCACACGCTATCGAAAAGCAACTTTCTGCTAGCATCGTTAAGACATCACATACATTGACGGCCCGTGCAGTGATCAGCCATCAATTCCAAACATGCGCATTAAAGAGCAGTGGGCGATACCAATTCATCAAATATATTCTGGTCTTGGAGTTGCTCTTGCTCCATCATATCATAAAGTTGTACGCTACTCCCAAAAATACTTCGGTCTGCACAAGCAGAGATCGTTCATGAATATTAGACTGTGAGCTGTGATATGTGCGATATATTCGAAATAGATCTTTGCACCGCGCTGCTACTATTGATGAGCCGATCCTGCTCATTTTTGTAGCAATCATTTTTATCGTGCGATCGCAACCTCTGATTCCTCTTTTTTAATCACTGTGAAAAAATCACAGGTTGCGAAATATGATACCATCTCTATCCGTGAATAGCGAATACCACATATGTTAGGACCTCGAATGTTAAGAGATTACTGTATATGTCCGAGTAAAGTGTACTCTATCGAAAAAGGAAGAACATACAATGTTCAGTCTTTAAGTTATATGAATAATTCACGCGGTTATAACTTCATTCAACATAGCTAGATTCTTCTCAGGCTATTCAGACACATTGATTTTGGAATATATTCTTAAAAATAAAGTTTCTATTTGCTTTGAGGATGCGAAGGTTTCTAATCATTTGAGTACATATTTCCAAACTTCACAGGTTTTGACTTCTCATGTTTGCACTGTAAAATGTTTCCTCACTTACTTCTGCTTCCCGAACAATTTTCAATTAAAACATTCACCCTTGAACATTTTCAGTAGCGCTAACATTATAAAAAATGAATTCCAAAATATTTTTAAGATAACTTCTTTCGGGTAAATAACTTTCACAAAATTTATACATGCACCGCGCCATGCCTTAAATCCAGCCATCACATCAATGAAAGTCAAATTAAATAACGTGATAAGTTATGCATAAAATACGAAATTCAATACATGTTTGTAGTGCACTTGAGTATAGCTTTTTATCCTTCATATTATTGTCACTGGTTATGTTGTAAATACTTGTGCAAGACAGCTTATACCTGGAACACAACATTTTCATGCTTGAACGAATATAATCACAACAGAATGGAACATACTTTTCACGTGCTATACATAGAGTTAACGTTTTGCATCGAGTACCCTCAATATTGGGACGTTTAGGGCAGTTGTAAATACACTGAATTGAATTGCTATGATGTCACAAACACAAAATAATCACATGTACATATTTTGTTGTGACAAGTTCCTGACCAGAGGATCGGTATAATGGGAGTCGGGATGTGAGACATTAAATGTACAATGGAATTTGATGAGAAGGAAAATTTGGCGCTGGACACAATCAAGTAGCTCAAAGGACTCAGACATCATTTGTCAGAAACGACATTGCTTAATAAGTTTGATATCAAAATGCAGTGCAGTGAGAGTTCGAAGCTACCCTAAAACTTCCTACAGCCAAATTAAGCTCCGATTATTAGATATTATAAAATCAAATTTTGAAAGAAAGCAATCACGTATATCCCTTTATAGAACAGCTTATTCTTATCCTGCATCATTATTTCAGATTCGAAGGATAATGAAGCCCAAAGTTCTGCAGAAATCAAAACTCAGATGCTAAACTTTCTACTATCAGCGTTATAAATCAGCATAAATCCATCCATACACATCATTACCTTATATTTCTTGTGTACGAAACACTATTTCACCTTCTTCGGGATTAAGCTTAGCCTTCATTAATCTGGATTTCGTGGTAATAGCAATAGTAACGGCATCGTGTAAAGAAGGATGAGTTGTTCTTAGCCTTGAGCAAGGCCAGGCCAAGCCCAGGCAAACTGGGCTACCATCAACGAACAGAAGGATTAATGGGACAAGTTGGGTGCTTTTCGTTACGGTGGATTAAATGTCTACACTAAACTGTAGCATAGTCATTTACTTGGGAGCGCTTCGGATCGTCCTTGTCGACAAAAATCCCTTATGTTAGTTGTCAGATTCCACAAATTTATTGGGTGCACAAGAGGTTAACGTTTTATTTTGAATGGGAACATAAGTCGTTTGTAATAAGGTAGCCTAAAATTAATGAGCAATTTTTGATGGAAATTAAGGGGGGAAACTCTTTTGGTGTCAAATTGAAAATTTTCGACATAATAAACACAAACTTCAATTGACTGTTTAGAGGACCGCCAACTAATAGTTCATTTTTCAAGAAGTAGAGGCTAAATTTTAGATTCTTCTACCATATTGTTGCATTACATCAGAGGGAGTTTCTATAAACTTCAGCAATTTCGTCACAACTTCAAAAATGATACCAGATACGATATAAAAAGAAGTCTGGTGGGAATGACAGAGGAAGTTCCGAATGAAAATAATCTTTAGCAAGTTGAGTAGACAGAGCTTCGCTCATGTCAGAAGGGTTTATGTATTCAGCCTACGATACGCAGACACCAATAATGACTAAACTCAAGATAAACGTTAACGGCATACATATACAACGTATACATACTAATTTTAAAAGGGAAACCATTGCTTTACCATTTTAACTTGCTGTGTGATATTGCTTGTTGCAATATCACTAACCACCATTGACTGAATGATATCTTCAAGATATTTTTAATTGGGACAAATGAACGAAAAATTATTTTTAGGATTTCGTCATTGAAGTACTAAATAGATGCTAACTCTGTCATCGATGGATTAGCATTATCTCAATTCAGATATCAAGTAAAGTTCATATCTTTTTAATTTTTACTTAAGTCAAAATTTGGCGACAGGTTATCAGCTGGGTATACTAAGCCAACATAGCTAATGAAAGAACTACCTGAAAAGAATCCTATGTCAAGATGGAAAGTATTTCGATGAAGAAATCTCAAAAATAATTTTTCATTTATTTCTCCTATTAAATATAAATTAACTAAAAGTTTTTCCAGCTTCACATATTTTACGTAAATTTCTCGAGAGAAAGTAACCTTTTGCGGAGAGTACCTTATACAACTTATGTGAGATCCTAAGCCGTCGTCCAAAGAAATTAAAACGCGAGATTTAAAGTTTTAAAGGAACAACTTTATTCATTGAATATTAACTTAAGACTAACTTGACATTCCCATTACACTTCTTCATACAAAGGGAACGTTGCTTATCTGCTAAAAGGAACCAATGTAGACCAAACATCAATAATCGAACAGATGCATGGGATTTAATTAAAACATTATCTCAACATTCCCACGAATTCATTCGTGCGAATTTTGATTAAATACTTTGTTTATATTATGCACTTGGGTGGCATCTTAGGATGTACAAGTGCAGTGGCTCTGACGTCACATCTTCCCGGTAAGATTCGAATCACCCCTGGAATTCACTGTTTTTGGGATAATTTCATTGCTTATTAATGCCAAAATTTTGAATTTACTTTTTATTATTTTCCTATAAATGAAAATGCATGCTATTATGACTGCAATCGCAAATAAAATCCAAAATATCATATCTATCATATATCAAATGGTAAGTAAGTTTATAATGCAAGAGTTCAAGTCGTTCCAGGTTTTCAGTGAAATTTAATTTTAAATCATAAAAAGTTAATTTATCTACCTTGATTCGCTCCCTGTTAACTTTGGGGATTATTACTCTTTGTACAAATTCTCTTTTTACACTAGAAAATTCCATATCTCCAATATTTATTTTACAATTATTGAAATTTATTAAGTAGTTTTTATTTAGTATGATTTTTCTTTCATCACATGTAGACATTAAGGTACAATTATTATAATTTTTATCAATTAGAAGTATACTTTCTTCGTCGTTTATTATAAATTTACAAGATTTTGAAATGTTACAATAATAGAATCTTTGCATTGATTTCAGTTCCAAATTGGAGTCATATTTGTACGTTTTATTATCGAATTTTACCAGTTTACGGGTATCCTCTAATAATTCCACATGGTTACAATTGGGGATTGGATAGAATAGTTTGAGGTTAGTAGTTACTGTTTTATTTAGGATTTTGATTATTAGCATGATATTATTATTATTGAATGCTGCCAAACCGAGTTTTATTTAGGATAATTTATAGAACTCGATTGAGTATTCTTTAATTTCTTCATTTGTATGTACATTATCAACCATAATTCCCAATCTTACTGCGGCTATATTATTTTTTATGTGAAGGATCCTGTAAAACGTTTAGTTGAGTAATTCCAATATGCATGATTTCCGCTCTAATTTTCTTAATTTCAGATTCTATTTCCTCTGTCCAGTTAGCTATTTTCTTTTGATTTTCGTTAATTGCAATTTGAAGTGTTTCAATCGATTTATTATAGTGTTGGTTTATTTTAATTTGGTTATCAAGCTGATTAATTACATTATTTTGGTTACCCTAAATTTCTTTAAAATATGTTTCGATTTCTTCTTTATCATCAGAGTCTAAAGTGCCAAACAAAAATTTGTAGACTTTTCCAACAAAGTTAAATATTCCTCTTTTTCCTCTATGGGGTACTAATGTAGAAATTTTGTATCTAATAGTCATTATTTGAGTATTAAGCTGGTCCTCAATATCTTTTGTTACAATAGGTTCTACTAAAAGCATATTAATATCTATTTCACAGGGTTATCCATTTCATAGTAGGAAAGTATAACACTGCTATTTAACATCTGTCAGAATTAAATGTCATCCAAAGCATGGTTTTTTAGTTGAAGGTTTGCCATTTAAAAATATGGATCGTTTAACAGTCGAAGAACGCGTTAAAATTATTAATTTTATTATAAAAATGGTGATTCTGATGTATCAACATTTAGGGCTTTGCGAGCCGATTACGGTTAACAAAATCAACCTACACAGCAAACAATTTTGAACACAGTGAGAAAATTTGAAGAGACCGGACCGGTTATTGATATTGCAAGGCCTGTGCATCATCACAACATTCGTTCTGCTAGATATCGCTGTCGTTGCTCAAAGTGTGGAGGAAGACCCGAATTTGTCGATTCCTCGACGTGCTCTACATTTGGGCTTGTATCACGGCTCATTGTGGCGGGTTTTGCATTTGGATTTGCATCTCCATCCATACAAAATCCAACTCACTCACGAACTTAAGTCTCAAGACCAAACACAACGCAGAATGTATGCGAATTGGGTGATTGAACAACAAGCCATTGATAACCATTTTTCGAACAAAATTTTCTTCAGTGATGAGGCCCATTTTTCACTCAGTGGTTACGTAAATAAACAGAAAAAGTGACCGTTTGGTGTGCATTATGGTCTGGTGGTGTTATTGGCCCGAATTTTTTGAAAACGATCGAGGAAGGGCCATTACAGTCAATTCTGACCGCTATGGACGGATGTTAACTGATTATTTTTGAAGAGAAATTGAAGATTATGATCTGGAAAACATGTGGTTACAACAGGACGATACCACAAGCTACGCAACACAGCCTAATCGAGTACTTTTGCAAGAGAAATTTCCAGGACGCGTAATTTCGAGATTGAGTGATGTCAATTGGCCCGCAAGATCCTGCGACCTAACACCTTTGGATTTCTTTTCATGGTGCTATGCAAAAGATCGTGTTTACGCGAACAATCCTCAATATCTTGAGCAATTGAAAACCAATATTCGTGAAGTTATGGGTGAGATATTGCTGGAAATGTGCCGAAAAGCCATTAAAATTACCTCAAAAGGATTGAGGCCAGTAAGAGGTCCCCGGGAAGACGTTTGAATGACGTTGTGTTCCACGTATAATGGCAAGGCTTAGTCTTTACAGCGAATAGAAAATTTTGTTTCCATCTGAATATTTTATGTATTTTCTTTAGCTTTACTTTCCCAAGCGTGAAATGAATAATCCTTTATATAAATCTTCTCTTCAGTTAAAATATTCCGATGTTTTGCTTAAAAGTAAGTTCGCAATGAGTGAGTACTTTCATTGTTTATAATATCTACCATAGTTGAATTACTGCATTCTTGATTAAGTAAATTTTTTCGTGGATTTAAGGGAACTCTTAAAAATGTACTGTGTTTTGATAGTTTTATTTTGCAATTAAATTATGTTGATTCCGCTGGGCTTCCAATTATAATTTTTCCTGCTACTAATTTTACATTATTTTCGACCATATCGAGGGTAGTCTCTAATTCTTCTATTTTTGTGGAATGCAATATCATTTCATGATTAATGGGGATTTGAATTTGTTTGTGAGTGACTTCCGTGAATCCGGTTTCTTTTTTAATTTCCTCGATCGAGAGGCTCGCTTTGACGAGAAGTGGAAGGTTGATTATCAGGGTGAGTATCAGGATTTTGATTAATACTTTGATCGGTAGCCATTTCTGAAAAGAAAGGTCGTTTTATGTTAGTTAGGTCCACTCCTGTTAGTGGTGCTTTCTTATATTTAGGATAGATTTTGTTCCTGTTTGCTTTAAAATCTTGAATGAATCCTGTATCTCTAGTTTCTTCATAATACTCGTACTCTCTAGTTTCATTTCGCTTATCGATGATTTTTTCTTTAGTTTGCTTCATGATTTTGAAAAAAAATTTCTTTATTCACTTTTCCTCTAAGGATGTTTAATGGTCTTTCTTTTGTTGCAGATTGAACTTGCCTATTATAAAATTCCACTGCTTTTTCAATTAGAGTCTTTTGAGTTATATCATGCATTGTTCGTAACTTTTCTTTGAGGGTGCTGTGTAGCCTTTCGACATCCAAATTTCCTGTATGCGAATTTGGTGTTGTATAGTGAATTTCGATTTCCCTTTCTACAATTGTCTGCCCTATCAAAAATCTATTCAATTGATTGTCCGCAACGATCTTTTCAGGCTTTCTTTGATTCGCAAAATAATTTGCCAAAGCCTCTTTTAGGCCAAAGTCATCCGTTGACTTCAAGTAAAGTAGTGTGGCGTACTTCGGAAACTTATCTATGCAGGTGAAAAATTTATTTCCTTTGATTATCAAAATATCCATGCGGGCAATTTGTCCTATGTCTGATGGGGTTTTCTGTGTCCTTAAATTTCATTTTGATTGGATTTCTGTCGTATTTGGCTTTAGTGCAAATTTCGCAGGTGTTAAAGAATTTATTAATGATTTCCTTTAAATTTGGAAAAAATATTTACTTTCTGTGGCTATTATAATTTTCATTTATTCCTGCGTGTCCAGATTTCTTTGCATGGTGTTGCTTCATATTTTAACAGCTTCTTCGATATCACACATCTGATGAATTGTGACGAAAAAAGAACTAAAGACTGCAATGAAAAACTAGTTCAGTAGCTTGGAGAGTTCCCTCATGGCGAATAATGCGAAACCATTCTGGTCATACATTAGATCCTTCAAGTCCTTGTCTTTTGTCCCTCCTTTAGTCCACTGGAATAATAAAGTTGGCTCTCCTCCACAGAATATTTCCAACTTGTTCTCTCAGTTCTTCTCGTCAACTTTTACTCCTTCTTCTCATGTCTCCGATCCCGTTAATATACCTGTACTTCACTCCATTGACATTTCTTCACTTTTCACTGACCATATCGAAGTTGGATCCCTCGTAAATTCACTCAATCCTAAGATATCACCTCGTCCTGATGGCCTACCGAATATTTTTGTCAAGTCATTAGCGTCTTCACTTTGTATCCCTCTGGCTTTTCTTTTCAACCTCAGTCTGAAGACAGGTATTTTCCCTACTTATTGGAAAAGAGCAAACGTCGTTCCTGTTCTTTAAAGTGGTGATCCTTCTTCTGTGTCCAATTATCGTCCTATTTCTTTGATTTCCTTTTTCCCAAAATCTCTCGAGTGTGGTACATAACTGGCTTTCAGTTTCATTGACCCCTATTTTGTCAAAGGAACAACATGGATTTCTCAAAGGTCACTCTACGACCTCAAATTTAATTGAATTCACCGATTTCATTGCCAAAACCCTGGTTAATTTTCACTAACTTCTCGAAGGCGTTTGACTTGGTCAACCATCAACTTCTCTGTTATAAACTGAAAACTTTTGCGTTTGCTGGCCCTCTCTTATCATGGATGGACTCCTACCTGTCTTCTCGTATATGTTGTGTTAGTTACTGTGGAACTACCTCTATTCCATTCTATCCGTCCTCTGGTGTTCCTCAAGGTTCCATATTGGGTCCTCTCCTACTCCTACTGTTTATTAATGATCTTCCTTCGGTTATCGCCTCCAATTGCCTACTGTATGCCGATAATTTCAAAGTCTTTCAAACTACCAAGTCTGTACAAGATTGTCAATATTTTTAGATGGGTCTGATTGCACTAAATAACAAGTGTTCGTCTAACTACCTCTGTCTTAATGTTGCCAAACGCTATAAAATGGCTTTTAATCTAAATCTTTCTCCGCTGACTTTCACCTATATGTTGAATGAAGTCCCACTCGCTGCTGTGAACTCTGCTAAGGATCTTGGCGTTACTTTTGATCCTAAGCTCAGTTTTGCTGCACACCTTCTAATCGTGGCTACTAGGGCCGCGAAAATATTGGGAATTATTTTCAGACATGCTCATAAATTTAACAATATATCTACCCCCGTTTGATTGCTTATCTGTCTTGTCCATCCTTTCCTCGAGCATTGTTCTGTAGTTTGGTCTCCCTGAAACTCCTACCTCATTAACTCGTTAGAGAATGTCCAGCGAAAATTGACTCGTGTCTTGTTTTATAAATTCAAAGTCCCATATCAACATTATGACTGTCGTTTACCCTTCTTATGTTTGCCTACTCTGTCGTCCCGTCGTATGTATCTAGATCAGTGCTTTCTGCATCAACTCTGCCACAATCAAATTTCATTAATATTGTTTGCAGACTTACGTTTTCGTCAATCATCGCGTCCTTCTCGGGTAAACAATTTTTTCGTGCCACCGTATGCCCGTAAAAATTTATATTTTCATTCTCCCATTAAACGAATTGTAAGGAATAATGACAAGCTTGAGCTTGGCCCTTTTTTCGACTCATACCTAGTTTTTAAATTGAGATTAAGAAGCCTGATTCTTAAAACTCAACTGGAGTCAATATTAGACTTTATTTCTTTTGTGCTTTAATTTAACTTTACATGCATATTTATTATTGTCAGTACCATTGAATTTCTTTTTTATATTAACTTTGACACTTAATTCTAATTTTCATTAATTATGTTTTATCTGTTAAATGGAATTTAAATAAATAAATAAATAAATTTGATGTTAGTTGTATCAAAGTGACGTATTATTAATTGTTGGACTTTATTATAGAAATGATCATCCAAACCTGAATAAATACCAATCTTTTTCGGTAATTTTCCATTCTATTGTCCTCAATCTCGTTGTTGAGTGGATTCATTTCTTCGTTCTTTACAATCCTTAACAAAAAATCTTTTTCTTTTATGTATTTGATTTTGATGTTGTACTCTCCGAGTTCAATTAGCGATCGTTGTAGTCTTGGGCTTATGTCCTTTCCTTTATATTTGACTTGTAGCCATTTTAAAGGCTGATGGTCCGTATTAAGTGTGAATTCGTTTCCATAAATATACCTACTAAATTTCTCAACACCCCAGACAATTGCAAGCAGCTCCTTCTTTACGGTTGCATAATTTTTTTCGTGTTCGTTTAGTGTCCTGCTAGCGTACCATATAGGATGTCCATTCTGTGAAAGAATTGCTCCAACTATGTAGTTTGATGTGTCAGTTGTAACTTCAAATTTCTTATCCATTTCTTCGTACTTGAGAATAGGTGGGTTAATCAAGGACTTCTTCAATGTTTCAAACGCGTTTCTATATTTGGAATTATTAATGTCAATTTTACGCCCTTTTTCAAACATTTAGTGAAAAGTAGGGCCATTTTCGCGTATTCCTTATTAAACTTCCGATAGTACCCTGTAATTCCCAAAAATGATTTAATTTCCCTTTGTGTTCTTGGTGTTTCTACTTCTAATATTTTCTTGATAAGTTTTGGGTTAGGTTTGATACCTTTATCTGTAAGCAAATGACCCGGAAATTCTGATTCTTTTCTCAGAAAATTGCATTTATCAGTTTGTAATTTCAAACCATTCTCCTTTAATCTTTAGGAAGTTTGTGAGATTTGTAATATGTTCTTCTAGGGATGAAGAGAATACAAGTATATCATCAAGGTAGACTATGCAGACCTTGTTGATGAGTTTGTCTAGGACTTCGTTCATCATTCTCTGGAAGGAACCTGGCGCACTTTTAAGGCCAAAAGGCATTTGATTGAATTCATAGCGACCAAAAGGAGTTGAAAATGCTGTTTTAGCTCTATCATTCTCTTCTTTTTCTTCTTCTTCTTCTTAGCCTTACAGCCCCTTTCGGGCCTTCGCTTCCTGCAAACAGCGCATCCAACTGTCTCGGTCCGTTGACCGCGTCATCCAATTCCGAAATCCGAGCAGCGATGAACTGTCTTCGTCGACCGAGTCAAACCAGCGTTTCCTCAGTTTCCCCACTGGCCGCCGTCCTTCAGTTCTCCCTACGAATACCTTCTTGGATATCCGTTGTTCGTCCATACGATTCATGTGTCCAGCCCATTGCAGCTTCCACAGTCTTACAATCCTTGAGACCTCCGGTTCGTCAAAAATTTCATACAGCTCATGGTTGTATCGAATTCGCCATTGGTCCCCATCTAGCTTCGCCCTGATTATTCGCCTCAGGACCCATCGCTCGAAGGCGTTCAACATATTTGCAGATGCTTGGGCTAAGGTCCATGTTTCACACCCATAGCATAACACAGGTTTTACCACAGATTTGTATACTTGGAACTTTGTTTTTCTGTGTATGCAGCTGGTCTTCAAGATCGTCGATACTGAATAAAATATTTTATTTGCGAGCTGTATTCTTCGGCGTATTTCGTCTCTTTCATTGCCCGTTTTCCTTATTCATCATTCATTCAAACAGCAACAGGAATGAGATGAAATCTTTTGCAAGGTCCAATGTTGTAAAATATTGGCGAAGCTTACTAAGAATATTTTAAATATTCGGAATAGGAAACTTGTCTTCAATTGTGTTTTCATTTAGTTTTCTATAATCTATTACAATTCTCCACTTCTTTGCTCCAAAATTGTCATTTTTTTTTGGTACAATTCAAAGAGGAGAGTTATAGGGTGATTTTGATTTCCTGATTATGGCATTCGCCAGCATTTGCTTAATTTGACATTATACTTCCTTTTTGTGAATTTCTGGATACTGATAAATTCTAGAGAAAATAAGTTTATCATCTTTCGTGTTAATTTATGTACAACTTTGTTTGTAGGTTTGAGAATATTTCCGCCTTTATAAAATAGATCTGGAAATTTATTCAATACTTTCATTAATTTAGATTTTTCTTCATTGTTTAAATGGTTCAATTTTACTGAATTGGTTTCACTTTCTTTCGATTGGGTTAACTCGTTACCTAATAGACATGGGAATATAAATGGGATCTTCTTTTCACCCACAAGTATGCATTTTTGTCCCATATTAATGAGAAGACCCAGTGGTTCTAAAATCTTGTTACCCAAAATAGCTTCATAATCCTTGTTGTCTGAATTTGCTTCTTTGCAAGTCATATATTTTTTAAATTTAGGATGCTGAAATTCAAGGGGAAGGTGGCTTATAATTTCATTATGTAGCTTTACATGGCCTGATATAGTTTTTATTTGGCAAGGTTCCTTTAATGGTTTTCCTTTCAGGTGAGATAATTTACTTGAATCGATAACGGAAATCATACTTCCGGTATAATTTGAAGCTCTCACCACTTCATTTTCGATGGTGATATCTGCTACGGGTAAGTTTCTGGAAGTAGGTCTTCGCAAAAACCCTGGTTTGCAGACATCTGGTTAACGTTTTGATTATAATTATTTTCTAAATCTTGAATTTGCCTTCTACTCGTATTATTTTCTTCGGTTCATATCTTCTCGAATTGTGTTATTATTCTCGTTATTATTAGCATTATTATTAGCACTATTATTATTTCTGTTAATATTCCTGTTAATTCTATTATTAGCTAAATTTCTATGATGGTTTTGTTGATTAGAAATGCCAGAATACTGCTCATTATATCTTCTATTCGGTTGGAAATTATTGTGTAGGGGGCTATGGTTTTGACGGTTTACGTTTTGGAAAAAATGTGCATTATTTGGTTTTGCGTGATTATCATTTTTATTTCTTTTAAGGCTATTATTGCTTCTACTCACATTGTCGTTTCGAGGGTTATTCACCATATTTTGCCGCAAAAGGTACAGATACGACTCCGTGAGGTTTGTGGCTTCTATGTTGAAAAGTGCCACTGAAATAATTTGAGGAATTTTTTGTGTAAATATATTATTTATAATGTCAGGTATTGAAATTTCATTATATACATTATTTTGTTCTGAAATGCATTTTTTTAGCATATTATTTTGTAATTTTAATAAATAATGATAAAAATCACTTAGAGGTCTGTTAAATGAAGCTCGTGATGATTTATCAATCAGCCGCTCATACAATTCTTGGGTTGTGTAAACTTTCAGGAGAAGTTCCCTCGCCAGTCTCCAATTCCTTTGGTTGATGGGTATGTTTCCAACGATTTTCGCTGCATATCCACATATTTTTGGAAAAAAAAATATAGAAACTTTCTACAAGACTTCGGTCTTGCTGGTTTTCAATTGCATCGTATACGAGGTCGACTTGTCTGACAAACGTTGTAACATCTTCGTTGCCGGTAAAGGGTTTAATTCTGGCCATCACTCGAGCTGTCATATCAGCTGTGGCATTTGAGTTTGCTTGTTGCAGAGGTGGATTGATGTTATTTAATTGTTGGCGGATTGCTTCCATCTTGACTTTTTATTCAAAAGAGTTAAATATCACTTTTAATTTCCAATTAGCACTTCTGATTTTAGTTTCATTTGTTATTTGATTCTCCAGTAAAATTATTTTCGTATTTAATTATTTATTAATCACTTTATTTCACTTGGTTAGTTATTAAAGGGGGTACGCTGCCATTTTTTTGCATCTCAGTTGTGCAAGCTTCTTAGGTTATTATTTTATTTTGGTTTAAAATTTATTCTCCTGTCAAATTCGTTAAAAATTCACTTTCAGTTAAGTCTGTGCGATTTCGGCGGTAATATTCCGGACGATTTCTACTGCACTTCGTATAACTAACACAATGCGTATCGAAACTTTCTTTTTCGGTTTCCAGTTTTTGGAAAAATCGCGAAAAAATTTCTGTTTCCTTGAGTCTGCATACCGACTGCGCCACTTATGTGAGATCCTAAGCCGTTGTACAAAAAAAAATTAAAACGCGAGATTTAAAGCTTTCAAGGAACAACTTTATTCATTGAATATTCTTCTTCTTCTTTGTAGCACTACAGCCCCTCTCGGGCTTTCGCTTAGAGATAGTTAGAGTATCTCATTTTCATGACCGTATTGATTTTTTCGGAAGTTGGTTTGGTCAGTACCATGCTCCCGTGTGCTTGCTCAGCTATGATATGATCTGATTAAATCAGTACATATCACCACTGAGTGAACACTTGTAGTCTGTCCGAAAAATCCACTGAACTAAATCACGTTGCTCCCAACGAGATATTCATTGAATATTAACTTATGACTAATTTGACATTGATATGATTCGTTCCCATGACACTTCTTCATACAAAGGGAACGTTGATTATCTGCTAAAAGGAACCAATGTAGACCAAACATCAATAATCAAACGGATGCATGGGATTTAATTAAAATATTATCTCAACATGCCCATGAACTTTGTTTATATTATGTACTTGGGTGGCATCTTGGGATGCACAAGTGCAGTGGCTCTTACGGCACTTATAGACATATATGTATATATATATATATATATATATATATATATATATATATATATATATATATATACATAAATTTAAGATATAACGTAATTTGTGACCACGCCACGTAATTTTCAGAAAAGGAGTATTGAGTTAACGTCTCGGTTAAGTTCGTGAGCCAGCTATATCGGCCAGGCGAAAATAAAATGGCGGCCATTTTAGACGAAAAATCGTAATTTCTGTTCTGACCAAAGTATACCTACGATTCGGATAAAATTTGGTACAAAGGTTCATTGATGTATGTGGTGAATTTCACAATAAAACATCCAAAGTCTGCCCGTCTGAAACAAAGTGGCGGCCGCTCAAATATCGAAAAACCTACAAAACATCCTTGTTGTAGTTGTGATCAAAGCTTTCTACCAATATTAATGAAATCCGGCAGTTTGATGGAAACCTATAAGTATCTAAAGAATTATGTCAAAAACTGGAGATTAGGTCGCAAAAAATAAAATGGCCGCCAGTTGAAGCTCAAAACTTCAAAGGCTTCAGAAAGTCACAACTTTAATCCCATGTATATGAAACTCGGTTTTAAGATAGAAATCAATCAGATCTAGAGATTTAGATATTTTGATGATCGTGCATGTGCAAATTTCAAAATGGTGGTGGTTTAAATATGTGTTTTTCAGGTTTTCGTGGATCTCTAGTGGTCACATTTTCCAACGGATTTTGATGAAATTTGAGATTATAAATCTCCGTACTTAGTTTTTGTAATTGGTTAAAAATATATTAAAATCGACGTACCGATAAAAAAGTCGAATATCTTACCCCTAATATTTTTAGCTGCCATTTTCACTAAAAATTGAATACTTTTGCCCTGTCTAGAGTAAAACTCCGATTTGAACGATGTTTCGCACATTGATTGATGAGGTTCTAGCACACAAACATTCAAAATAACCCAAAATCAAATGCATGCATTCATAATCGCGGCTCCAAAAAGTCAGCAGGTAAGCGTAATGCGTTATTTTAGTAGCAACTGAAATAATGAACATTTTTCATGGAAAAGTTTTAAATGACTTAACTTGGAAGTATTTATAAAGCAGACCATTTTCAACCATATTGTAAAATATTTTCACAATACCCTAAAAAAATATAAAATCTCCTTTTGTTTGTGCATCACAACAAGTTCGAGAACCACATGAGCTAGAATATGGAAATTTTCTACGTAGGTCAAAAGTGGTGCCTCTCGAAGTTTTCACTGCAAGAAAATATTTCAAGGTGTTTAAGGGGGTTTTCCCAATACAGGAGGGTATCTTAAATTTGCTTTTAAATTTCTGTAGCCCTCTAGCAGCCAAGTTTCTCAACAGAATCCCGTGAAACTTGAAATTACAAGTTATTAAGGCAAGTTAATTTAACCTGCAAAAAATTATTCAAATCGGATGACAAATAAAAAAGTCGAAAAATTACAGCTTAACATTTTGAGCAGCCATATTCAATAAAATTCAAAATGACGGTCCCTGATGGATCAGAAAAGAATTGAAAATGTATAAATTAATGGCAACGCAAGTGCTGATTAAACTTTTCTGAAAATCTATTGAAACTAACCACGTTTATGTGGTAACCACTATGAAATGTGTAAACAGCAATTGCGAGAAGGACAAAACCTGCATTTTTATATTCATAACAATTTATTATCCGATTTTCAATATGTGATCCATACATGTGCAACTCAAATTAATTAGCAAAATATTTGCGCCTCCATCAAAAGTCCCTGAAAATGAACGTCCGCAGACTCTTTTTATGTTGATAAATACCCATCTTTTTCGAAATCTTACGCTACATACGAGAAATTCACATTTCCGGCTGGTGCTGCCAATGGGAATTTTTTCCTTTTATGGCATTGTTGTGGCCAAGTTTACCAACTGATTTGCAATATTTTGATATTGAAAGATAGATTAGCGTCTGAACTTTCCAAAAAGTAAACTTGTGGTAGTTTGGTAAAGCTTAAGGGCAGTTTTAGTGGCTAAATGCTGAAAAATTTCCAATTTTTTACGTGTCACCCCCCTATAACTTTTAATCGATTTTTCTCCCCTCAAACGTGCGAGTTCTGGTTTTATAATTTTCAACTTGTGTTCAGGTGGTCGGAAAATATTTTAGGCAAACTATCTAGCATGTAGGAGGCATAGAAACGGGTGTTTGTAGAACACGTGCATTTTTTGTGCAGATTTCCAGCTTCGATCTCTCAGTGTGGCCACAGTTTTTATTTGATCGTTGAAAGTTTGGTCTGAGAATTTTGAACAATACAAAGCAATTGGATTTGTTTTTTTTTAATACCTCCATTCCTTACCAATCTCTCCATCACTCTTTCATCGTCGTACAACGCTCGTACGATCTGCCCTTTACCCATCGTCGATTCCCACGTGCGCCTCTAGACAATGCTAAAAACATCGGTATAAGGGGCACAAAAAATGCTGTGAAGTACTCTTTTCCTGCTAGCCTAGTCCGATTCGTGAACAGTTTTCAGAGATTTAAAAAAATATTATAATACTGTTACATGTACAAATAATTACATGTACAAATAATTCTGCGAGCTGCTGTTGCAATTGTTTTCATAATCAACGTCAACAAATGAATTTACTCGAACCCACGAGAACCCAACAAGCATGATCAACATCTGCAAGTGACGTCACTCCATTCATTAATTTGCTCGAATCTACCAGGTACCTCTCGGTAGAACATTCGATAATGTACGAGAAATGGGTGAATAGGTAGAGACCCTATATAAAGGCGAGCTGAATGAATGGGGGGATTCATTCATTACAACCGCGATAGAAAACTGCGATATAGTGGAACGCGAAGTAAAGACGATTGATTGTTTGAGTGCGAAGTGATTTAGAAGACAATTGCGATAAGAAATTTATGGACAAGTGTTAGATTTTTTTTCATAGTGAAAATTAAAATTAGTGAAAGTGTTAAATTGTTAAATTGTTTATGGTGCATTTTTGTAATTAAATAAATTCTTTTAACTTAAATTAAAAGACATTGCGTTTTCACTTTCCCGGAACATTAAAATCATTGGCCGCGAACTAATAACACGCGACAGTGGTGTCAAGAAGTGCGAAAGAAAAATTTTGGAAGTGAAAACTTTTGAACATTTTTGTGCACAAAAGTGAAAATTAACGTGGAAACTGGTGAAAAACAGCCGAAACAATAAAAATGCCAGGAAACTTACATCTAAAAATTGATCAATTGACCATATCGGAGCTCAAGGAGGAGTTGGAACAGCGAAACCTGGCCACACAAGGTACAAAAGCCATACTGATTGCACGCTTGCGTGATGCGATCGAGTCGGAAGGCGTGAATCTGGATGCGGGTGAGCCCTCAGATGCGGAACAAGGCGCAGAAGGTGGAGAAGAAGAAACACCCAAATCAAAGGAGCCAGAAAATGCGGTATTGCAAATGTTAATGCTGATGCAGCAAGAGCAGCGACAACAGTCATCTAATTTAACTGTGAAGCTTAATGAACAATCAGCGAAGCTTAGTGAACAATCAGCGAAGCTTAATGAACAATCAGCGAAGCTTAATGAACAATCAGTGAAGCTGGATCAACAAGCGATCGAAATCAAGGCAGATTTTCAAAAACAGTCCACCGAAATAAAAGCGGAGCTCAGTAGTCTTAACAAGCAAATTAAAGGCGTCAAGGAAAAGGTTGACCAGGTCGAAGAAAAGGTTTACCAGGTTGAGGAAAAGGTCAGCCAGGTCGAAGAAAGAATGAACCATGAGATGGAAAAAGTGAAAAAAGAATTGGAAGCTGCGAAGGCAGTAGCAACCACTTCACCAGCCCCGCTTATAACCGCAGCGCAAAGCACATCCAGAAATGTGCAAGCACCAATATTCGACGGGCAAACGGTCTGGAGTATTTACAAGACCCAGTTTGAAGCTGCCGCAAGGGCAAATCATTGGAATGAACAGGACCGAGCAACTGCGCTGATTCTTGCTCTTAGAGGACCAGCTGCCGAGCTTTTGCAGACGATCCCCGTTGAATCACAATCAAACTCGAATGCTATAATGAATGCGCTCGACATGCGTTATGGAGACGATCATCTAAAGCAGATTTATCGGTCACAGCTAAGGCATCGGGTGCAGAAGTCTGGTGAAACCCTGGAGCAGCTAGCCCAAGACATTGAGCGACTAGCACTTTTGGCTTACCCAGCCTCCGACCCAGAACATCGAGATGATGCAGCGACAGAAGCATTCATCAGCGCACTAAAGGACCCGGAATTGCAACAAGCCGTGCGTTTAGCTCAAAAGCAAACGGTTAAGGATGCATTGGCTTACAGTCTGAACTTTGAGGCAGCGAAAAATGTGACTCGTACCACTGCCCGGGTCCGTGAGGTAGTGACAGACGAGTGCAGGTGTGAGCGCGTGGAAATTGAGCGAGATCCGCATGTAAATGGTGCGTCTAGATGCTGGAATTGCGGAGAGAAGGGGCACTTGCAAAGAGACTGCAAGAAGCGAAGAAAACCGAGCTATTGTCCAGGGTGTGCAGCTAGGAGGAGATCCAGACCGAGTCAGGAGCTCAGAATGGAAGCCCTTCAAACAGAGGGGTCGGGAAACATGTAAGAGCCAACTTCGTGGGGCAGAGGTTGGCTAGGAGGATCGACGTCCCCAGCACCACCATCACCGTGTCAAGACTACATCTTGGAGAAGCGGACTTATGCCGTCCGGGTCAAATTGACGGAGAACACTGCACCATAAGAATCGACACTGGTGCAACCCGATCGATTATCCGACCAGACCTAGTTAGACAGCAACAACTTCACAAGGGCAGAATTTTCTCACTACGGACAGCTACGGGAGAAACTGCACCTGTTCATGGAGAGGTCAACCTCCAGATACAGTTGGGAGACCTTGTGTTCCGACATAATTTTCTGGTCGCGAACATTATGGATGACTGCATTCTCGGAATGGATTTTCTGCGACCACATGGAATCTCGTTGGATTTGGGCAAACGTGTATTGAAATGGCAGAATGTAGAAGTACTGATGGAGGATCCCAGCGTCCAAATTCCCAAGATGAATCTAGTGCTATGTACTGACACTGATGTACCGAATTCTTCCGAAAGCATTGTATGGGCCAAGCTTGATGGTGATTCTGGAGACCACCGATCTTATCTGATAGAGCCAACGAAGACGTCCGCATTACGCAGTTTGATTGTAGGACGATGCCTTGTAAGATCTTTAAGGAACGGATATGTGCCAGTTAGAGTCCTTAACACCGCAGACTCAACTACGAGCATCAAAGCGGGAGAAGTCATCGGCAGCTGCCAGCCTGTTTCCACCATCACCTCTTGGAAGCTACTCACGACCATCATTGAAAAAGGAGGCAAGACACAGACAAAGCCCGGGAATCCACGTCTGCAATATTGAAGCAGGTCAAATTGCCAGTGCAGCTATTCAAACGAGCCTCTGATCTGGTCACCAAGTACAGTAACATCTTCTCAACAAGCCCGGATGACCAAGGCCGAACGAGTATGGTAACTCACGTCATCGATACACAGGGAGCCAAGCCGATTCGACAAGCACCGAGACGTCTCCCTATAGCCAAACAAGGAGAAGTGAGCGCGCTGATCTCGGACATGGAAAAACAAGGCATTATTGAACCTTCTGTCAGTCCATGGGCCGCGCCTGTAGTTCTAGTGAAGAAAAAGGATGGTAGCATCGCTTTTGTGTCGACTATAGGCAGCTTAACGACGTCACTAAGAAAGATAGTTACCCACTCCCACGCATCGATGACATCATGGACACTTTAGCCGACGCAAAATGGTTTTCTACACTCGATCTCAAGAGTGGCTACTAGCAGGTAGAAATTGACAAGAAGGACCGAGAGAAGACCGCATTTTCAGTTGGGACCGGATTGTGGCAATTTGTGGTGATGCCGTTTGGGCTTTGCAATGCTCCAGCCACTTTCGAACGCTTGATGGAATATGTGCTACGTGGTCTAACCTGGAAAACCAGCTTGGTGTACCTAGATGACATCATCGTCATCGGGAGAACGTTCGAAGAGCATGTGCGGAACTTAGAAGAGGTTTTCTCCCGATTACGACTGGCAAATTTGAAACTTAGTCCCGACAAGTGTACCCTTTTCGCAGATGAAGTAAAATACCTGGGACACGTCGTATCAGCAGAAGGGGTCAAAACAGACCCTGAGAAAATTGAAGCCGTGAAAAGTTGGCCAACACTAAACAACAAGCGCCAACTACGAAGTTTTCTGGGTCTGGCGACATACTATCGAAGATTCGTCAAAGACTTTGCCAAAATAGCTAAGTGTCTCCATCAGCTAACCGAGAAAAATCGTCCGTATGTCTGGAATGAACAATGCCAGACAGCCTTTGAGACCCTGAAGGAAAAGCTGTGTGAATCACCCGTGCTGGCGTATCCGAAACCCGGAAAAATGTTTGTAGTTGACACCGATGCAAGCAATGGCGGTATTGGAGCTGTACTCTCCCAGCAGATCAATGGCGAAGAAAGAGTCCTCTCTTATTACAGTCGAGTTCTCTCAAAAAGTGAGAGGAGCTACTGCGTGACCAGGAAGGAGCTATTGGCTATAATAGAGGCCACCAAGCAGTTCCACAAGTATCTATATGGCCAGAAATTTGTTCTTCGAACGGACCATGCATCACTGAGATGGTTGCTCAACTTCAAAAATCCCGAGGGACAAGTTGCGAGATGGATCGAAAGATTGCAGTCATACGACTACGAAATTGTTCATCGGAAGGGCGGAGTTCATGGAAATGCTGACGCCCTATCCCACCGTCCATGTCCAGCTAACTGCAAGCATTGCCGACGGATTGAGGAAAAGGAACCGCTCGTTGATCTGCGATTGATAACGGCGGAATTCGATGAAGGTTGGTCATCGGAGGAGATTCGAACCGCCCAGTTAACCGATGAAGACATCGGACCATTGCTCGTATGGAAGGAGACGACTGGGCGACCTGAGTGGAAAGACGTTTCAATGCATGGCGCAACCCTGAAAAGCTATTGGGCACAATGGAACTCCCTTCAGGTGGAGGGTGGCGTACTCAAGCGAAAGTGGGAAACGGCGGATGGTAGCTCCTATAGGATGCAAACTATACTTCCCAAAAGCCGAATCCACGATGTGGTTAAGGAAATGCATGAAGGATCCTCGGGAGGCCACCTTGGTGTTAACAAGACCTTAGCGAAATTGCGGGAACGGTTCTACTGGCTCCACGCTCGAGAAGACGTAGAGGACTGGTGTCGCAGATGCACAATTTGCGCTTCCGTCAAAGGCCCAAAGCGACGACTGAGAGGACAAACGCAAACCTATAACGTAGGCGTGCCATTCGAAAGGATTGCTGTTGACATCGCAGGACCCTTTCCTGAATCCGATTGGGGAAATCGATATACACTGGTTGTAGCCGATTATTTCAGCAAGTGGCCCGAGGTCTACCCCATTCCCAACCAGGAAGCAACTACCGTAGCTGAACAGCTAGTGTTAAATTGGGTCAGTAGGTACGGCGTACCTTGTGAATTACATTCAGATCAAGGCCGAAACTTTGAGTCACTAGTTTTTGGCGAAATGTGTGAGCTACTGGGAATACGGAAAACGAGGACAATACCGCTGCATCCCCAATCCGATGGAATGGTCGAACGAACGGTTCAATAAACATCTGGCAAAGATGGTTGACGAGAACCAAAGGGACTGGGACCGACATATCCCACTATTTTTGATGGCGTACAGAGCTGCCGAACATGCATCGACGGGCCAAGCCCCAGCCAAAGTCATTTTTGGAAAGACTATTTGTTTGCCAGCCGATATAAAGTTCGGAACACCCCCTGAGAAACCCCAAACCATCTCGGAGTACGCAAGTGATCTAAGACAACGGTTGAACCAGATACATCGGACAGTGCGAAAGCACCTCGGATCGGCTACTGACCGCATGAAGACCAGGTATGATCTAAAGGCTAATTCTACTGGCTTCCAGCAAGATGACTTGGAGTGGCTTTATAACCCGCAACGGCGAAAGGGTAGGTGTCCAAAGTTGCAACATAATTGGGAGGGACCATACCGAATTACAAAGGGAATCAACGACGTCGTATACTGAATACAGGAACATCGTAAGCTGAGAGCTAAAATGAAAATCGTGCATCTGGACCGTCTTGCCCCATATTACACCCAGGGAGAATTGACTTCAAATAGCGACACATCTTTTCGGGGCGAAAAGAACTGAGGTGGGGGCAGTGTTACATGTACAAATAATTACATGTACAAATAATTCTGCGAGCTGCTGTCGCAATTGTTTTCATAATCAACGTCAACAAATGAATTTACTCGAACCCACGAGAACCCAACAAGCATGATCAACATCTGCAAGTGACGTCACTCCATTCATTAATTTGCTCGAATCTACCAGGTACCTCTCGGTAGAACATTCGATAATGTACGAGAAATGGGTGAATAAGTAGAGACCCTAGATAAAGGCGGGCTGAATGAATGGGGGGATTCATTCATTACAACCGCGATAGAAAACTGCGATATAGTGGAACGCGAAGTAAAGACGATTGATTGTTTGAGTGCGAAGTGATTTAGAAGACAATTGCGATAAGAAATTTATGGACAAGTGTTAGATTTTTTTTTCATAGTGAAAATTAAAATTAGTGAAAGTGTTAAATTGTTAAATTGTTTATTGTGCATTTTTGTAATTAAATAAATTCTTTTAACTTAAATTAAAAGACATTGCGTTTTCACTTTCCCAGAACATTAAAATTATTGGCCGCGAACCAATAACACGCGACAATACGAAGCAGTAAAAGAACTCTGAGTTTATGAAAACTAGCTTTCTTTAAGTATTTCGACGTTAGGGTTTAAAATGACTTAAGACACTGCATTTTCAATCCTCCGGGCTTATCACTAATTTGAATTTATCAAATGTTCCTTAAGTCTTTTCTTAAAAATCAATAATGAGTTTGCGTTTTTTTCATTAGACATTTGAAGATAAAGTTAACTTTCTCCATAGTAATGATTTGACTGGAGGTGAGTGCATTGGTCCGTTGATACACTAGTCTTATTGGAGTGAAAATTGGAAGGCTTAGAATATTTTTATAGGCTTTAGCTGGTATCCCGTATATAATATTAAGGTTTTGCATTGACGATTAACTCCAAATGATCACCGCATAATGTAGCTTTGTCAGTACAAATGCATTTAATACAAGTTATTTTAGATGCATTGGAAAACCTCCATATCTTCTCAACGTTCCTATTATTGGTGCTAGTTGTCTCCACAAATTATTTTGGTGTGGCAACCATGTGGTAAGACCGTACATAAATAAAAATTCCGTACATAAATAAAAATTCAATGATTTAAATAAATCGCCGGAAAAAATATTTGATTATCAACAAAAACAAAGAATTATATGTATCATTTGATGAAATCGATTGTGAATTTCTAAGCTATTCTAGAATTAGTCAGCCATTGCCACTTAAAAGGTAGTATGCAAGCTCATGTATAATAAATCTTTTTTCAAGCAAACAGACAAAGGATGTGACTTCAGAAATATTAATTCAGAAGTAGATATACAAGTATTGCATAGGATAAGCGACTTGCAAATACTGTCTATAAATTTATTAGAAACAAAATTTGAATGTCATTGTAATCAAACGAAAATCTTGAAAATATCGGGAATCAATTTGCTTACTTTAACGGATGATTGTACTATCCATAGCGTAGTACATGATTACTTCCCCATTAAGACTGGTACAGAGATTATTGTGAAAAAGGATAAATTAATAGAAATTGAAGATTGGCGTATTAATTTTTATATAACTGAAATTAAAGAAAATGAAATGACAATTACAAAATTTACAAGTAATAATATACATGAATTAAAAGACAAGTTCACAAACTATAGAATAGGCTACTTTTTGGGATAAAGCCATTCAATCAATTCCGAAAATTGTTAGAAAAAATTCGTTTGTATCCACTGTGATCACAATACTTATACTTTTTATCTTAGGATTTTCAATTTACAAATGTGCAAATGACAACTTATGTATCAATTTTTTCGAAGAATGTTTTAACTGAAAGAATAAAGTAAATATTGGTTAAAATACCATATCTTTCACGAATAAAAAGGAAGACGAAAAAATTACAATTTTTGAAAATGCCAGTATAGGGTTATTCATATTACGCTTTGAAAAGTAAAGCTAAAGAAAATACATAAAGTATTCAAATGGAAACAAAATTTTCTATTCAATATAAAGATTAAATCTTGCCATTATACGTGAAATACAATATCATTCAAATGTCCTCCACGGGACCTCTTACAGGCTTCAATCCTTTTGAGGTAGTTTTCAATGACTTTTCGGCACATTTTCGGCAATATCTCGGCCATTACTTCACGAATATTGGCTTTCAATTGCTCAAGATTTTGAGGATTGTTTCCGTCAACACGATCTTTCGCATAGCTCCATAAAAAGAAATCCATAGGTGTTAGGTCGCTGGATCTTGCGGGCCAATTGACATCACTCAATCTCGAAATTACGCGTTCTGGAAATTTCTCTTGCAAAAGTTCTCGATTAGCCTGTGTTGTGTGGCTTGTGGCTCCATCCTGTTGGAACCACATGTTTTCCAGATCATAATCTTCAATTTCTCTCCAAAAATAATCGGTTAACATCCATCCATAGCGGTCAGAATTGACTGTAATGGCTCTTCCTTGGTCGTTTTCAAAAAAATACGGGCCAATAACACCACCAGACCGTAATGCACACCAGACGGTCACTTTTTCCGGATGCAAAGGCCTTTTTGCGATCACCTGAAGATTTTCAGAGCTCCAGATGCGGCAATTCTGTTTATTTACGTAACCACTGAGCGAAAAATGAGCCTCATCACTTAAGACAATAATGTTCGAAAAATCGTTATCAAGGGCTTGTTGCTCAATCACCCAATTTGCATACATTCTGCGTGTTGTATGGTCTTGAGGCTTAAGTTCTTGAGTGAGTTGGGTTTTGTACGGATGAAGATGCAAGTCCAAATGCAAAATCCGCAACAATGAGCCGTAAGACAAGCCCAAATGTTGAGCACGTCAAGAAATCCACAAATTCGGGTCTTCCTCCACACTTTGAGCAACGACAGCGATATTTTCAGCAGAGCGAATGTTGCGATGATGCACAGGCCTTGCAATATCAATAAGCGATCAAGTCTCTTTAAATTTTCTAACTGTGTTTGAAATCGTTTGCTGTGTAGGTCGATTATGTCGACCGTAATTGGCTCGTGAAGCCCTAAATGTTGATACAGTAGAATCACCATTTTTATAATAAAATTTAATAATTTTAACGCGTTTTTCGGCTGTTAAACGATCCATATTTCTAAATGGCAAACCTTAAACCAAAAAAACATGCTTTGTATGACATTTAATTCTGACAGATGTCAAATGGTAGGGTTATACTTTCCTACCACGAAATGGATAACCCTGCATAAATTCAGAAAATGAAAATAAATATCTAAGAACACGATATTTGTGAAAGATTGAGGACAATCTTATGCATAGGGGGAGCGTGTTACGCGCGTTCTAACTCCACCTTTCAATAAATTTGGTAGTTTGTTCATGCTGCGTCTGTATGAACCTCGAAGTTTTGATGAATGCAGCGAAATTTTCATGAGAACGAAAATTTTCTTACTAAAGAAAGTAAATGATTTGAGACTACATCGCCAGCAGTCTGAAGTTTTAAATATCCAAATTGTTGTACAACTAGCACTTAGTCTAATCTATCTTCTTGTCTAAACAAGCTCGTCTAGTCAAATCTTAAATAATTATTGTAATTTGGTTAAATAGTGTTAGGAAAAATATATATTGTAAATAAAGCGAAAATGTTCTTTGTTTTTTTTTTTATTTCTTACACTCGGGCTGAACAGTACCCTCACAATTTTATTCTAGAAAAATGTAAGATTGATTAATCATACTATTACTAGTAAAGTTTAGTGAATTTGAACTTCCTAACTTGTTGTTATAATGCTCATAGAGAACTACCTCTATGATTTATTTCAGATATTTCCATAAACTGATGTCCAATAGCGAGGGGGGTACACAATTTTTTCGTGTTCAAACAATATTGCAATTTTAGTAACAGATGTTAAAAGATGTCATCAAGACCTTTCATTTGATACCCTACTCAACTATCTTGAGTGAAAAAAAATGTTTTAGGGTTCACATCCTAATATGAGGAGACTGCTCTTAAAAGCCTTATAAATTTTTTTTTTAACTACTGGACCTCTCGTATTATAACAACAACAACGACAGGATAAGTATCATATGACCTTTAAACTTTACAACGCAATTAAGTTATATAAATAAACATAATTCCAAAGAGATCACTGAACGGAAATTTTCAAAAATAATCACCATTTAGTACACCAATACTAGCAAAACCCAAAATCCGATTGTTAAAAAACTTTTTGGATACATAAACAATTTAGATAACACTTTTTATTTGTTTTGTCCGCATCCAACATGTATTATCAGTTGAAATATTTCTCTCCAACTTTGAGAATGGAACACTGGAGTGGAACATCAACTCAAATTTTGTCATCATTTCCCGATGCGCCACGAACGTTGCTCTTCGGATTTAATTTTGGAAGGGTGTAGTCGAAAAAGGGAGCTACAGTTTAGAAATATTTGAATATGTAAAAGTTAACTGCCATTGCATAATCGATTGATAATGTTCCTATTTCAGACTTGAATAGTTTGTAAAACTTTATTTAGATAAAAAGAAACTCACAGTGACATTTAATAAGCAAAAACTAAATCTGTTCCTTAGGTAATTACAAATTCAACTACTATTAAAACTATAATCGTTCATTCTTTTATACTTTTTCACCTCCCTTTTCCTTTCATAATCGTCTTCAGTGGAATTAAGGTGAAATGTATAATCGTTTTGCTTGACCTTCGCTATGTGTGAGAGAACTACATGCCTTTAAGGTGTACTAATTTGTTAAGATATCGCCTAACAGAAATTTATTCTGATTTTAATTTCGCATTAAAATAGTATTTTGTGTTGATGTATTTTACTGCTATAAGCTTAACTAACAAGCTGAAATGTCGATTGTTGTTCAAGTGCTCACCATATGCAACAAAGAGTTGCTTTCCGATGCATGCCACTTTAACATTTTTAGGTATACTTTTTAGAGTAAATAAGTTTCTCGTAGCTGGCAGGAAATTGCCTTACAGTCAGTATATTGCTATAGGCGAGACTTGATCGAATGGATCAAAAATAGCTTAATGATATCTTGATTCAATTTATATGAGGGAACAAATTTGAGCATATATTGGTTATGAGTACGTCGTCTATTACTGTTGAATTTCTCAAACCTGTGGTTCGTCCCAAAATGAATTATCCTGCACCCCGATAGTAAATTTATTTCTTTGAAATAGGCTATAAAATTGATCAAAAGTTATAATACAAAATTCGAACTATTTATCCAAAGCATATTTTTGAAGAGTTCATATATCCTTCTGCTTGTTAATATAAAGACTAATTATTTCGAAATTACTTTTATTCATTTTAAAATTCAATAATATAATAAATGGAATTCATTCTATATTTGCCTACAGTTAAAAGCATAATACTAAGAACTCCGGAATCCTGCTTTCCGCTTTCGAGGATGAAATTACTTCCACATCCAGAGAGGCGCTTGAAATCAATACTGTCGCTAAGCTCGTTGCATTTGCCTGCAAAAATAAAAATATATCTTAGATCTAAATGAGATTTATAAAAGTAAACAGTTTACCGATTGTTGTCCATTAATTATTCTTTCATCTCCATATATTGGTATGTCCAGTATCATTTAGCAGACTCCTGGAAAAAAAAAATAAAATTGATTTCATCAATAAAATTATTCAAGCAATATGCTAGCAAAACTTGCCCCCAAAATGCAGGCGCTACTACGCGAAAACTAATCGATTAAAATGGTCGCCAACGAAATGTAAACATAATCATGCATGAATTGTAAGCAGTGATTTTGAGTGAAAAACACTTCTAAATATTGTATTGTGCTTTCTACATTGTATGTTGTTACTTACTTATGAAATGATACTCCTGTGGGCTGACGGTTCGTTCTATTATTGCATATTTTCACAATGCACATGATTTTAGAAACTTTGTTCGTATTTTCCTTCTTTTCCGTCGAAATATATAGTTTTTTCACTTGCAATCTTACCGAAAGATTGTCTCTTATTGTCTTGTTCATGAACAGCGCACAAATCACAAATTTTCACTGATTTTAACTAAAAGTCCCACGGCGAACGAGTTTGTTTACGCGGATTCACAGCCGAATTTGACAGCGAATGCAAAGAAATCATATGATAATATGAAGATTTCTCCTTATCGACAGCGAGAATTGATGACAAGAAAATTCAGTGTTCCAT
The DNA here is from genome assembly GCA_963969285.1 of Odontomyia ornata. Classification (NCBI taxonomy): domain Eukaryota; kingdom Metazoa; phylum Arthropoda; class Insecta; order Diptera; family Stratiomyidae; genus Odontomyia; species Odontomyia ornata. The sequence continues at coordinate 58,005,897 of OZ017738.1, read as the reverse complement.
TAGCATCGGGCCGTTCCTGTTAGTTACCTGTTCCAATCTCTCCAACTTATTCTAGCTAGGCGTCGTTTATCATTTTTATAGAATTCCCATAAATATGGCTAGATTTCATAAATAAATCGTTATATATCCTTGAATGGATTTGAAGCGGTTTAGCGCCAGAAACAAAACTCACACTGTTGAGATCCGTTTCACTGTAACCATCGATTAAAGATTAACGACATCGTTTACAAGTGACTTGAAAATGCCTTTAAATACCGATTTGTTTATGCGGATAGAATTTATTCCCGCTCATAAGCATCCCAATAAAATGAAAAATTGGAAGCTTTGAATTTTACACGCAATGACCTTCTTCTAGACATATATCCTTGAAAACACTTTTTCATACCCATGGGATTAATTTTTTCCAGTTTTCTTTTCGACTAGACGATAAATATCCTATGGAAAATTAAACCGCTGAAAGCGTAAATTTGATTGAACGCTTGTTTCTTATAATGCAATGAATAAATTGAAATCTTGTACACGTGGGTGTATAACGATAAATACTTATGCACGAGCAGTCATATCCCGTGCGATTAGATGTAGAATATATGTATATTTTGTGTGCTCTGGAATGGTTTTTTTTTAATAAAATCTGTAATAATTTTTAAATCGAAAATATCAATGTCGGATTTGGTTTACTTTTATAAAATGAGTAGATGATGAAAAAGTCTGGATAATGAAGCACATAAATAGACTTAGTCATAATCGGTATAAGTTTCTGTTAGGATTTATACAATATTATAATAATGCATTTTAAATACTAAAAAATCCCCGTTGGCAGCACCAGCCGTCATTTTGAATTTTTATTGAAAACGGCTGCTAAAAATATTAAGCTGTAATTTTTCGAATTTTTGTTTGTCATTCGAATTTAACTTGCCTTAATAACTTATAATTTCAAGTTTTATCGAAATCTGTTGAGAAACTTGGCTGCTAGAGGGCTATAGAAATAAAAAAAATGTTTATGTCACCCCCCTGTATGGGGAGACCCAATTAAATACTTTAAAATATGTTCTTACACTGCAAATTTCAAGAGGCACCACTTTTGCCTTCGTAGAAAATTTCCTCATTCTAGCTCATGTGGCTTGCGAGAAAACTTGTGACGCACGAACAAACGGACGGACGGACAGACAGACAAGTCCCGATTTTATAGTTTTTTAGGGTATTGTTAAAAATATTTCACAATACTTAAAAAATAGTCTGATTTGTAAATACTTTCAAGATGAGTCATTTAAAACGTTTCCATGAAAAAAATTCATTATTTCAGATGCTACTAAAATAGCGAATTGCGCTTGTTCCTTACCTTTGAGGGCCACCATTTTGAATGCATGCATTTATTTTGGACTATTTTAAATCTTTGTGGACTAGGGCCTCATCAGTCAATGTGCCAAATCTCGTTCAAATCGGAGTTTCACTCTAGACAGGGCAAAATAATTGGCAGCTAAAGATATTGGGTTTTAAATTTTCGACTTTTTCATTTTCCATCCAATTTTGATACAAGAACATAGTATAGAGATCCATAATCTCAAGTTTTATCAAAATCCGCTGGAAAATGTGACCGCCAGAGGGCCACAAAAACCTGAAAAAACGCATATTTAAAACGCCGCCATTTTGAAATTCGCATATGCATGATGACCAAAATATCAAAGACTGTAGATCTTAGTAATGTCTATCTTTAAACCAAGTTTCATATATGTCGAATTAAAATTGCGACTTTTAGAAGCCTTTGAAATATTGAGTTTCAACTGGCCGCCATTGTGTTTTTGTGACCTGACATCCTTTTTGTTCAGGTGATTCTTTAGATACTTGTAATATCTATCTAAATGCCGAATTTCATGAAAATCTGTTAAAAGCTTTGACCACTATTACAACAACAAAATTTTGCACGTTTTCCGACATTTGAGCGGCCGCCATTTTGTTTCTGCCGTACCGACTTAGGATTTTTTATTGTGAGATTCATCCCATACATCAGTGAATTTTTGTAACAAATTTTACCCAAATTGGAGCTATACTTTGGTCAGAACAGAAATCACAATTTTTCGTCTAAAATGGCCGCCATTTTGTTTTTCCGATGCCGATATAGCTGGTTCACGACCTTGACCGAGATATTAACCCAATACACCTTTTTTTGAAAATTTGGTGAAAATCGGAGAAAAATTGCAACCTCTAGCGTGGTCACAAATTTCGTTATATCCTATATATATATATATATATATATATATATATATATATATATATATATATATATATATATATATATATATATATATATATATATAATGCTCTCCGCAAAAGGTAAATTTCTCTCGAGAAATTTACCTAATAGTGGCATCTATGACGAACTATATGTACCTACCTGCCTGTATCGTATGACAATAAATTTAGTCTTTGACAAACCACCACGCGAGTTTCATAAGGTTATGGGCCCAGTCTCATTTAAAAAAAATATATCAAGTATTTTTATTGCGTGGAAGTAATAATGTCGACATCGGGGTACTTTGTAAATATGCCAAAACGCAAAGAACCCGAAAATTATGACGATTAGGCGTTCGCAACAAGCAATTTTTTGGTACTTGAGGGTATTGACATTGTAAATGTGCCGGCGACTATCAGTGAAACTGAAATGAAGAAAGCCAAAGCTAGACTCGTAATGACCATTGACTGTTCGTTATATGTGCATATCAAGAGTGAGACTACAGTTATTTGATGACACGGGATATCAACGAAAAATAAGTTTGTTTCGAACATTGATTTCAATACGCCTCGATAACTGTGAATCCATGACATTCTATGAATCTTAAATGGTCGAGACAGCACATAGATTCAAGGGGACGGATTTGCAAATCACAGACGAGTGGATTGGATCATTACTTTTTGCTGGACTCCCAGATAAGTATTCATCGATGATAATGGCGAAAGAACATTCTAGAATCACCATGAGCGCTGACGTCATCAAAACAAAGTTAGTTGATATGTGCTCGGGGGTTAGCACTACCGGTACAGACTCTGCATTTTGGACAAAACAACTGCGGCCAAAAAGTGGCAACACTAACCGCAAACAAATGTCAACGTCAAATGATATGTCAGCCAGTAGTAACCAAATAAAGTGTTATAACTGTAAGAAAATCGGCCTTTCAAAAATAAGTGTCCTGAATAAAAAGCAAATAAACAATTGAATGTTTTCAATGCGACGTTTTTCAACGGCTGTTATAGCACAGAAGACTGGTACGTCGACTCAGGCGCAAGCGCACACATGACTTCAAATCAAAATTGTTTATTCCAACTCCAACCAGTGCACGAAATCAAAGAAATCGTAGTGGCAAATCAAACGACGGTGCCTGTAGATAGTGTTGGTGAAACACAAATAACGACATGCGTAAACAGTTTTCAGTATGATGTGATTGTGAAGAATGTATTGTACATACCTAATCTCACGACAAACTCATTGTCCGTAAGCAAACTAATAGTTAATGGCAATAGAGTAGTATTTAAAAAGAATGTTTGTTTGATATACAACCAAGTGAATGAGCTCATTGCTACAGCGAATTTGATAAATGGTGTGAACAAGTTAAACACAAAAAAATTCGAGAATTCATCATCGGCGATGTCAACATGGCACAAACGGTTAGGACATATAAATTGTAAGCCCTTGCAGAAAAAGAAAGAAGGTGCTGAAGTAGGAGTTTATTTTGACAAGAAAGCTGACATGCAAATACAGGGTTGTAAAGTGTGCTGTGAGGAAAAACAGACACATTTCCCTTTCCCATCAGCTAACCATAGAAGTGAAGAACTACTGGATGTAGTACACTCAGATTTATGCGGGCCGATGGAGACTAAGGCAATTGGTCAGGCAAAGTATTTTCTTCTGTTTGTGGATGATGCCAGTAGAATATCTTTTGTCTACTTCTTGAAGGAAAAGAACCAGATGTTCCAGCATTTCAAAGAATTTTTAGGCTTAGTGGAGAATCAAACCGGAAACAAGATAAGAATATTGAGGACCGATAATGGAGGTGAATTCTGTTCGCACGAGATGGAGAGTTACTTAAAAAAAGTTAGTATTGTCCATCAGAAGGATTATCTTCACACTCCGGAGCAGAATGGGCTCTCAGAGAGGTTCAACAAAACCGTAGTTGAACGGGCAAGATGCTTGTTGTTTGAAGCGAACCTCGACAAAATTGTTTGGGCTGAAGCAGTTAATACTGCAGTATATTTAAAGAATAGAATGCCAGCCACCAGTTTAGATATGAAAATACCTTTTGAGAGGTGTACAGGTGAGAAACCAGACCTACGCCACGTCAGAATTTTTGGCAGTAAGGTAATGGGTTGTATTCCCAAAATACAAAGACAAAAATGGGATAAGAAGGCTGACAAATTGATTTTAGTTGTGTATCCATATGAATTAAAAGGATAGAGATTATATAACCAAAAAACTAAAAAAATTATTACGAGCAGAGATATTATTATTACGGAGAAAACGAAATCAAACACAGCTCGGATAATAGCCAATAATCGTGAAGAAAATTCAGAGAACGATAAAAACTTAGAAGATGATGAAAGTTTATCAGTAAATCAAGTTTCAGATCCAAATCATTCAACATACATTTGTGAGTCATCGATTTCCGAAGATGATTCTTCTCAATCTATGGCTGAAGAAGAGTTTTTCATAGAGGATAAAGCTCAGACGGAGCTGGATACTAAACGTAGGAGAAAGCTAGTAGAAAAGTATGGTATAACTAATCAATATATTCTGGACAACCTGAAATCATGCGATGAAGAAATCAGTTATAAAGCTGCAATGAATGGACCGGATAAGGAACAGTGGAGACAGGCGATGACCGATGAACTGAAGGCTTTTGACGACAATCAGGCATGGACATTTGTAGATAGGAAAAAAGCTGATAGAGTTGTGCAGTGTTAGTGGGTATTCAAAATAAAACAAGTTGGGTAGACAGACCTATGCTCATGTCAGAAGGGTTTTGTACTCAACTTACAAATTGCAGTAACCAGTAACGAATAAAATCAAGAAACATGTCATGTTCGAGGATCATACTATTATTAGCAAAGTTAAAAGAATTTTGACTTCTGAGGTATTTGTTATAGTTATACCCACAAATATCTCCCTTGATAATTATTTCAGATTTTTTAGATCACGGGTGTCCATTCGCGAGGGAGGAAACACATTTTTCATGTATTTCAACCCCCCCTATGCCCCCACAAAAGCAAAAACTGTCAGTTTAAGAACTGTTTTGAAAAGCTCTCATAGAGAACTTTCAGTTGATACTCATATCGGCTACCTTTCATGAAATTTTTTTTCAGGGGCCACTCCTCTGTACTGTAATCATCGATTCATGGCCTGTTTTTTTAGAATCTTAGAATGTCGCAGTTTTGTACGAGGTGACCGATATACTCCTCAGGAGCTGCCACATCAGTCACCTCGGGGCAGCTCGACTGCGGGGTTCCAGATGACCACGAACCCATATATATATATGTTGCAGCATGGCAGTGCTGCAAGCTCTATCGAGCAGTAATTTCCACATTTACGCAGTGGTGGCGAACTTATAAGAAAATTTTGTTTGAGGATTGCTGGTTGTCCTATGCTGGAACCAGCTGAAGTCCATCGAGCGAATAATGCTATTATGTTGATAGCTAAAATGCTCGGGTGAAAGAACAATGTAGTTCTTTGACTTAGGACAACCAGCAATTCTCAAACAAAATTTTCTTATCTTAGAATGGTTACAAAGCCCTTTTGCTAGGAGCTCTCTCCTGCCTTTCCGACTTGTTTCAATTGTATGTACTCATTTTCATGATACCTATCATTCCTGAAATTTTCATGCAAATCCTAGCAAAGCTGTAGTTTCTAAGTGGGTAAAAAGCGCATATGGCTCCATAGCCATATGTTTCCATAGTATACAGGGCATATTGTTCCATAGTAATGCAGGAAAATTCAAATCGCTATAACTTCGTTAAATATTATTCGATCCTTATGAAACTTTCAGAAAAGATCAATCTTATAAATAGTCATCTGTGTGCTAAATTTTATTGAATTTAAGGGTACCGTCTAGATTTTATTCAAGAAAACATAAAATCAATAAATCATACTATTACTAACAAAGTTGAGTGAATTTCGACTTCTCATGTATTTGTTGTTGTTGTACTTATTAAGACCTACATCCATGATTTTTTTCAGATTTTTCGGATGGAAGGTGTCCAATCGCGAGGGGGGGGGTACGCGAAAAGTTCGTACATTTCCCCATCCCCTGCCCCCCTCGGTACTCATAAGGCAATTTTAAGACGTGTTTTGAAAAGATCTCATTGCGACCTTTCCAATGACACCCTACTCGACTACCAATGGTGAAAATTTTTTTTTTGGGGGTCACTTCCCTATATGGGGAGACCCCCTTAAACCCCTTTGAAAAAATTTTCCACCATTGAACTTTCAAGAGGTCACCACTTCTGACCTTTCCACAAAGTTTCATGGCTGTTGCTTCTATAGTTTCGGAGAAAAAGTGCTGTGACATACAGACAGACGGACGGACGGACGGACGGACGGACGGACGGACGGACGGACGGACGGACAGACGGACACAGGTCGCGATTGTAATAGGGTTTTGTATTTTAGTACAAAACCCTAAAAATAAGAAAGCAATAATAATGTGCGGTATAGGGCAAGACAGGTCGCAAAAGGTTTCTCCCAAAAAGGAAGCGTGGACTACACTAAAACATACTTACCAGTGCTTCGTTACTCTACATTAAGACTTTTATTTGCTTAAAGTTTCAAACTGAACTTTGAAATTTATGGTTTAAAACAATCAGCCAGGGTTTGGAATAAAAGAGAAAATGATTGTTTATTAAAATTGAATTTTGTTAAGTCAAAGTTAGAACATGGTAGTAATATGGTTAAGAAATGAAAAACTAATTTAATGTTAAAATTTATAATTTTTTGGGGGCAATTAAAACAATGCTTGGGTATGAGGGTAAAAATGTATGAGAATGGCTATATTTCCTTATATCAAGAAAGGTTTTTAAATCATATTTTAAGTTAATTTAATATTGAAAAACTGTAATGTTGTTGATACTCCCATTGAAAGTAATTTAAAACTAGAAAAGGTATAGGTGTTTGTAAGCAATACCCATATCAGCAATTAATAGGTAGCTTAATGTACTTAAGTGTTTTAACTAGCCCCGATATCTCTTACAGCGTGAGTTACTTGAGCCAATTTAATAATTGTTATTCCCCTACTCATTGGAAGCATGCAAAACGCATCCTAAGATACTTATGTAAAACTAAATCATATGGGCTAAAGTTTAGTAAAGATAATTATAAATTGGAAGATTTCTTTGATGCAGATTGGGCCTCAAACACTCTAGATAGGAAATCTTACACAAATTTTTACTTTAAACTATCAGGAACCGTTATCTCATATGAATGTAAAAAACAACACACTATAGCTTTGTCAAGTACTGAGGCTGAATATATGGCGATAGCTGAAGCCTGTAAAGAGGCTATTTATTTAAGAAGCTTGTTTTGTGAAATTGCAGGCATTTGTGATTATGTAATCATATTGTAAAATGATAATTAAGGTACTCAGAAGTTATCAGAAAACTAGTTATTTCATCAAAGAACCAAGCACATAGATGTGGGCCATCATTTTGTTAGAGAAGCGGTAGGTAACAATCTCATTGGGCTTTTTCAGACGCAGCGTTAAAAGTGAGCGTTAAACAGGTTATATGGGCAAGAAGAGTGAGAGGCATTGAGGGGACCTGATGGTAAAAACAAGCCAACATTTTTTAGGGTGAACCAGCGTTACGCACATACACAAACGCATTTTGTTGATCATTTGGTGGGGGAAATTTTATACAAACGCCGGTAATCATTCCGAATTGAACATTCGATGAAGAAGGAAGTCGTCATGAAACGATTGACTTTCTTTAATTTGCGTGCAAAAATGGATGCGTGGATGTGCGAAGCTACGCGTTATTTAATAAATCTATAAAAGCGGAGGCCATGTTCAATTTCAGGAAACAACACGACTAATGTCACGATTCCAATAAAGTTAAATTGCCTATTGTAAATCCATAGAAAATTAACAGTACGCATAATCTTCATAGAATCACATTATAATAAGCCAGTTGACAACACAACAAGAAAAATATGCGACTAAAAAGGATAATTTATTTTTCAGAAAGCGGAAAAACACGGAGGTTCTAATAAATCCAATGAAGTTTGAATTGACAAACTTTAACAATCATAAAATACATTTTTCATTCCAGTTTTTGTTACCTCGTGCACAATTCAAGGCTAAAACATCAATTCTCAATCGCTTATCTCTCTGTCTTCGCTTTCATGTTGTCCGCACGACGTTTAACGATCAAATGATCCTTTTGATACATACACTCGCAAGACGTGTATCGTATACAAAAATAGGTTGGCTGAACTATGCAACGTGTAAACATAAGGGCGTAAGCGCGAAACCTGTTTGGATATGGGTTTTTACCATTCCCGTGTGAAAGAGCCCATTAAGATAGTTTACCTGCCAACATTTGAAATGCTGCCAGACTTGCTGACCAAGAGATTACGTCGCGTAAAACATAACGATTTTATACAGAAATTAGGTATTCAAAGCATTGTTTAATGGATGATTATGTATTTAATGTTTTGTTCCATTAGTTCTGATAAGATACATCTGCACCAAAGTTTAGATTATTTTGATAAGTGGAGATGTTAGGATTAATATCAAAATAATGCATTTTAAATACAACAAGCGGCATTTATGACGAACTATGTGTATCTACCTGCCTGTATTGTATGACAATAAATTGAATCTTTGACAAAGCACCACGTGAGTTTCATTAGTTTCATCTCTACGATTCCCAAATGATTTAAGCTGAAGCTGTAACAATCAACGAATTTGCTGCGAAATTGGCTAAGCATTCAGGACGCTAGAATAGTTTCTGCTTTCAATTGTCTTAAGTCCAAGTTAACTGCTTCAAGTCAAAGTAAAACTGAAAGCTGATCAATGTTCAGCTTGTCGTCATGTTGATATTTAAGAGTTTTCCAAAACAATTTCACAAAGACCTACTGAAATTGCGGCCTGTTTGTCCACCTATCTGTCCGCCCATGCATCACAGCAGTTTTCTCGTTAACTATGACACATACTCATATAAACACGAAATTTGATAGTCAGGTCAAAAGTGATGACCTCTCCAAAGTTTCGAACTCTATTATATTCTTCAGAGGGGGCCCCGTACATGGAAGTGGCCCGTAAAAACTTTTTTGTATAAAAAATAGTATGGATATGAAATGAAAGGCCATGATAAGAACTTTTAATATTAACAATTCAAAACAGGATAACACAGGTGGCAGATGCAAAAAAAGTCAAGCTTTATGAAAAACCTATATCTCCTCCTCGCGATTTGACATTTTTAGGCAGAAACATTTGAAAAAAATCGTAAAAGTAGCCTTTTATGAACTATTGTTATTGTAGCACTACAGTCTCTTTTAGACCTTCGCTTAGAGATAGTCAGAGTATCTCGTTATCATGATCGAACGTGTTGGCACTTCATTAGGTGATATGGTCAGTATCACACTTTGGGCGTGTATCCATCCACCCAGCTGCGATATGTTCTGATTTTAAACCAGCACGTATCATAACTGAACTGAAGAATCACTCACAGGGACCTTCGGCTTACGGGATAAGTGCTCTAACCACCACACCACGCCTTTTATGAGTGCAAGAGAAAAAATTCTTAAGGATCTTTCTGCCATGCCTTTTGATTGCGGGTGGTATGCCGTAGTGCTTATTCGCTTTATACCTCAAAACTTCGTGAGCTCTCTAAACAAATTTGACTGACACTGTACTCCTCTATCGGTGGTTATGGTGTCTGGTATACCGAATGGACCGTAATACTCTGTAACGAACTTTCATGTGATAGTTTCGGCGGTTGCGTTGACTATAGGGTATAACTCTGGCCAATGACTAAATCTTTCTACCACTGTTAGTATGTAAACGTTATTCTTTGAAGGCGATAAGGGTCCTACAATATCGACGTGAATGTGTTGAAATTTTTCTGAAGGTGTTCAAAAATTATCTAATGGGGGTTTGGTGTGCTTAACTGTCTTAGCTTTTTGACAATTAATGCAAAATCTGGCCCATTGATTAACTTGTTTATTTACATCAGGCTAGTAGGACTACTGATTTTCTTGTGGCAATAATAACGGGATGTCAGAGGTTATGCATGTTATTGAAATAAACCTTACAAAAGGCCTCTGGAATATATAGTCTAAGTTTACTCGTGGAACTATCACACCAAAGTTTCTCTTCCTCTACAGGTAATTCAACTAGTTTTAGGATCTTCTAATATTTTAAACTGCTAGGAGAAATCAATTGCTGCAGTTCAGAGTCTTCTTTTTGCAACTTTGCTACTGCTTTTACTTCGAGAAATGACTGCATTTCCCATGCTTACTTTTTCCTGCTGTATGCCTAATATTGTGTGTATGTATATTGTAGTCCAAATCCCTAAACTGTCTAGGATTCCGTTCTGCGTTCGTAAATTTTGCACCTGTGAGAGGTTTATGACCTGTGAAAACACAAAATTCGCGAGCTTTATCTAAATGCCTGAAGTGTTTAATAGCAAGATATATTGTCAATAACCCCCTATCAAAAATAGAATACTTCATTTCTGTTTCTGACAGTTTTCTTGAAAAAAATTCTAATGGTTCCCAAAGAGAGTTTTTTAGCTGCTGAATAACTGCCCCGACAGCTACATTTTATATATCGGTCGTAATACTGATGTATCCATTTGGTGACCTAGCAAGGCAGCATGTGCTAATGCATTTTTGTTTTCTTTAAATGCCTCTTCACATTTTCTAGACCAAGGGAAATCATATTTATTCGCCTTCCTCTTCTTTTTTGCATTGTTAATTGAGGATATGTTGTCAATGATTGGAGTTAAAAGTTTCGATATATGTGGTACAAAACGACGAAAATAATTTAACCGAGTTTGGCAAAGGTAAATCCGAAATTGCTTTAACTTTTTTCTGAGAAGAACGAATTCCATCTACTGATATATTGTTGCTTAAAAACTCGATTCAAGTTGCACCAAATACGCATTTAAGCAATTTTATCGTAACTCCATTTTCGGCTAATCGCTTAAACAACATGGGTAGATGTTTTCTGTGTTCTTTTAATGACTTACTTGCTACTAAAATATTGTCTATATAAACAAATACGAAAGATAATCCTTTACAGATCTCATTCATGAAACATTAGAAGGTTTGTGCAGAATTTTTAAGTCCGAATGGCATTCGCACAAATTCGAATAAGCCAAACGGAGTCGTAATTACAGTCTTCTTTATGTCGTTTTCATGAATTGACGGTAAGCTTTAAAAAGATGGATTTTCGAAAAGTGTTTGCAATGCTCTTACTTAAGGGGACATGCACGTGAAATTGCCCAAAATAAAACCTTATTTCTACCTATTATATCTCAGCATATATCTGAAATTGTGTTTGAAAACTTAGCATACAGGTAAAGGAAGAAACAAGGATAACATACAAGGTTTTAGATTTAACTTGAGTGGATTTTTTATATTTTTCTTATTTTTCAAAAACTAATAAAATATTAAATTAGATGCTTTAAATGCGGATAAAAAAATAAAAAAAATTTTTTGAAAAAAAAAAACAACCAAAAAAGGGTATTTTTGTAATATTAAAAGTGCAATTACAGAGGTGTTGTTTAGGCTAGGGTAATAAAACCTGAGATTTAGTTGGGATAACTTGAACGGTTTGGATTTTTGAGGTACCTGAATGTGCAAAAATTGAGGTTGCGGAAAAAGAAGCTCAAAGATGGGAGCAGGTGCCTGACGGGTTCAAAATTATCCAGGGCCATAATCCAGGTCATTTTTAAGCATCTTTTTCATTCTTGTGTCTTTTCTTGTTTCTAGCAACTGTTCTTGCTTCTTTTGTGGCTTGCAAAGCTGTTCTATCAGCTTCCAAAAGCCGCTGAGTGTCAATGGCTACTATTCTACTATTTTCACCAACTTTAACCCCAATTTTTCTAACACTTGTTTTCTCCACCAGCAACCATCATCAAAACAAATTACTGCATCCAAAACTCCAATTTGAAATATTTGTAGCCCAACATATACTGACTTGGGAATTCTTTCCCACACTATGTTGCTAAAACTTTCATTGGGGTTTTGGGTACCATCATGCAAGCACTTTTTGAAGAGATCATTTCTGGTCAAGCCCTGTACAAACTCTTGATAGCTAATAGCACTTGTTCTTGGGAGACTGCTTTTATGACTGTAAGGTTCCATTCCTGTTTCCATCTTCCTGTACCCACATCATGACTTTTCCTGGAGGATACAAATTGTGTTGTGGTTTGTCATTGGTTGATAGCTTGTGAAAGTAGGTGGTCCAAACTGCTTTTTTCATTTCTGCTAGACTGTGGGTGTTTCTCCTAATAGCCAATCGAAAATACAGCTGTAATTTTTCGATTCCTTGATCTGTTAGCCTGTGCTTTCCTTTTATCCCTTTCCCATCTTAAAGTTTCTTATTTCCTATCGTTTGTTTGAGTTTCATCAATCTTGCTCCAAGTCTTTTTTGTACATGTCTAACACACTCCAATTTTTAAATTTCCACTGCCTCACCATAGGGGTTACTTTCACTCACTTTTGAAAATCCTTTAGAGTCACCATCACCAAGATATTTCACATATCTTACACGACCCCGAGTAGCCTCAGACCTTTGAAATATTTTCAGTGCACCCTCAGCTTCCATTCCACCGCCGTAACCGTCATAGTTCTTGTTGCACTCATGTGGTCCCATTTTCAATGCCAATGTTTTGCCATGCAATGTACTTCTAACACTTTTCCAGTATCCACTGAACAGCAAGAAACAACCCTATTCAAAGATGTATGCCCTCTTTTCTGCCAACTTCCATCAAAGGATGCTGCCATATCTGATGTTTCATTTATTTCTTTAGCTTCACGTGCAGCCTTAGTTATTGAGTCATCAGAAACTTTTTGAGTGCTTCCAGCAAAATTTTATTTTGCACTTCAAAATGGACAGGAGGGGGAGTGAGAGGAAGGGAGGGAATTTTACCAGCTTAAGCGCCCTTCCCTATACTACGCAAACCGTATACAAAACGGGTGTTGACATTGAAAGTTCTATAAGAGTTCGTATTGGGCATCATTGCACTTTGTTCTTCACCGCCTTTTTCACATTTTATCACTAACTTACTAGCTAAACCTTTTCTTTGAGCTGCGATGTTCGAAAACTTTGACACAATCTTCACCTTCACAGTGCCTGCACGTGACACTATATGGACGGGGCCAGATAGTAAATTCAATCGCACAATCACACCTCACACCTCCACTTGTTTCAGGATTTTCCACTTGTTTCAGGATTTTCCCAATTTATGTACTGAAGTTTCTTTCTTGACGAACTTGAAGGTTGAGTTTGTGGTTAAGTTACACCAGATGAGGTCAAGATTGGATCGCGATGACATTCACCTTGTTCACTCACAGCTTTCTTACTATTTTTTCCTCGTCTTCTTTGCGAACGGTTGAATTTACTCAATTTGGCATGCTATCTAAACAAAAATGCTAAAGAAAACTACTAAACTATCACTGATAGGCAGCTTTTCACAAACAAACCGAAGTTGTTTCCGTTACGTAACAAGGGCAACACAAAATGGCGGTCTCACGGCTTTCTGGAAATCCATGGAGCAAGAATGACAATGCAGGTAGATGCTGAGAATGTTGCCAATATACGTATAAGTATAAAAATATCATGCAAACAAAAAACGTAAGAGTCGGTGCCATAACATAGACAGCTTGCGGTCAGTAAGAAGCCGCGCGTGAGCATTGCTCAATTTACTATGCGCCGCATTATACAAAACTTTAAATTTTGGCCGTAAAATTCGTCTGAAATATGTCAACACTTACTTTTTCATAATCAGAAAAGTGCGGGCTTTCAAATGAGCCATAAAACAAAAAAGTCGAGTTTTGGTAGTTTTTCACCTTAAGAGAAAAATCGTGAATACGTGGTACAGGATATCGGTCTGGAATCGTTATTGTATTTAAAGCGCGATAATCTCAACATGTTCACCAATCGGTTATATCTTTTTTCTTACCTTATGAAGTAGTGAGGAGACTTGTGAAGAAGAAAGACGACGTATACCCAATTCTACCATATAAGGAAATTCTAAGTGTGCTTCTTTATAACTTTTAGAGTCCAAACAGCGTGATTTTGCAAAAGAAAGCGATCCGTTTGTGTGTATGTGATGGACCACGTTATGTTAAATAGGATCATTGTAATTCGGTGCATCTCTGAGTATTGGAAATTATTTTAAAATATTTCCAAAGTCAATTCTCAATTGAAAAACTTCTAAGTGAAACATCCTTAGGGTTCCTTACAACGCCATTTATCTCAAGTTTAGTATCTTGGTCAATTATTCTCTTGTGGAGAAGATCGACTAGTAAATTAAATTTTGATAAAAAATCCACGCCTAATATTGGTGTGTTTACTTCAGCCAAAATAAAGGAGGGCACAAGTTTTTTCCTTAAGCCGAAGTCTATTTCAGTTTACTATCGTATGTGTTAATTGGGCTACCATTAGCTGCTTACAATATCAGATGCGAATTTTTTTGCGTTTATAAATTTTGTATGAGGAAAAGCCAACAAATCTGCCCCCGTTATCGACTAAGAAATTTTAATTATGGATTGTATCCCCAATACAAAGGCCGCGGCTTGTAAATTTTTCCCATTGCTGGCCGCCTCATCAAAGGATTCATTTAGTTTTTTGAGCTCTCGTTTTGGGTATTGGAATCAGATTTTTTTTGCAAGGCCACATGGTTTAACATGAGCTGCGTTTTCTCCAGAGTGAAAATGATACCAGCAGAATTTGTGATTTTTGTTAAATTTTCTGCTTGAATTTTTTGGCCTATTATGAGACCTGTATTGAGCTCAACATCTATTCGTTTTGTTGATTTTGTCACTAAGAGCGCAAATTTGTTTTTGCAAACTTTCCAATTGGAAAATTTCTGAGTTTTCATCAGATGAACCTGGTTGTGGCACATGCTTAACCCTTGGAAGGCAAGGCGTTTTTACAATCGTATATAACAATAGGGGTGTGCGGTCACCCCATCACTTTTGAAATCAAATAAAACAATCACCTAATCAAAAATTATTAATATTCAGTCTAAAATACATTAGGTTGACTTAATTAAAAAACAAAAACATTTTTCTTTTTGCAGTGATTAAAATTTCAATTCGTTATTCTTGTAATTGAACACAATTCAAGCAGACATCTTTACGGTGTTCGGGGCATGCTGGCTGGTGGCACCTTACACAAAAAGTTTTAACTTTTTTGTCTCGTTTTCTTGGGCAGAGCGCACATCTTGACTGCTTCTGTAGCTTCACTGGTAGTTCACCTTCAGAAACATCCTGCGTCATACCAAGAATATCACGTAAAGTGCTCGCTAATTCTCGTGACAAATTTGTGCTGCAACGACGTTGCATATGAGGCTTTGCCAATTGTAATGCCAGTTCCTTCAAATAGGTACTTCGAAATTTGCGAGTAGGGATACCGGGGCCCTTACTTACAACGTAAAGCACCATAGAATTTATGCCGGCCTGGTCCATCATTCCATAAAAATATCGAAGTGGCCATCGTCTAGTGCTTCTTGCTGAAGTAAATGAATGCATCATTTGATCCAAAGTATCGACTCCTCCTTTTGTTGCGTCATAATCGTGTATTATTTCCGGTTTCTGTGTTTGTCGATTTACTTCAGCCTTACAATGCATTGTGGACAAAAGTATCACAGATTTGTTTTTCCTAGGTGTAAAAGAAACCAGTATTTTTTCTCGGTCGAAAGCAAATTGAGAAGTAAGTGGTGGCTTACTTCTATGTGGCAAAAATGATGGAGGTATTTCCCGTTTATTTTTGCGAAGCGTACTCAAAGTTGTTAGCTGATAATCTTTTAACATTTCATCCGCTAGTGGAATAGACGCAAACCAATTGTCATAGGTGACATTACGCCAGGACCCTTTGATGCTTTCGAATAGTTTTTTAACATACTCCGCAGGTGTTTTTACTTCCGTTTCCTTGCCAATATACGGAATTGCATCGAACATGTAAAATGTTTTGGCATCACAAATGGCTACTATTTTTAAGCCATATTTGTCTGCCTTTGATGCTATGTACACGCAAAATGGACATTTGCCCCGAAAACTCAAAAGCTGTTCATCGATCGTAACAAAAAAACGTGGTTCATATGAATCTTTGCAATTTTTAATAAATAAGGACCATATTTGTCGGATTGGGGCAAATTTGTCTTCCACGTTTCCGTTATTTTTGTCGTCGATACGCAGACAAATTAGCAAAAATCGGAAACGATTAGCGTTCATTATGCATTTATAAATAGTAGCACTAAACGGTGACCACATACGAGTATCTTTTACACTTTTGCGGTTGTCTCGATTTATAGCCGAAAAGTAAAGCAAACCTATTAACGCTTCCATTTCTATGCTATCCGTTTTACTAACATAGTGCTGGTCTGCGTAGTTACTTGCACGCCGCCCGATTTCTTGATTCGTATGCAAAACAGTCGAATCAATGATCGACTGGGAAAATAAAGTTTTGAACGCATCTTTTTCCCTTTGAATATTTTGGGCGGCTCCTCGTGTAAGTCGGCGGAGAGTCACAATATTTCGCCGTGCAGTTCGACTTGATGGTGGCGGAACTGAGGACCAAACATGGCGATTCTTACCTCTGAGCACTTCGGCTTGGGCTTGTGGGAGATTCTCGTTATCACTATCATCACTGCAGGACAAAACGTCATCTTCTTCTGACTGCACAATCACACAATCATGTGTTTCAGAGATTTCCCCGTCTTGTGAATAGCGCTCATTGTCTGAACTTTCGTCTTCAGAATTTTCTAGTAATTTCTTGATTTCACCTTCTGTGAAAGAAGTCATTTTCACCTTAAAACTAAAAATTTATTCTTAATACTATGAAAATTAAAACATACGTTAATACCAAGAGGGGTGTTGAGTCACCCCAGCAATGCCAATATAAACTAAATCACAACTTGCCGCGATGCGCTCACTTATTTGACTGATAGTAGTCCCTTTAATTATAGAATAGACAGAATGATAGAAAGAGATAATTATTGCAACATCATAAAAAAATACTTTTCTCGCGTCGTGGGGTGACGTATCACCCCGGTTGCCTTCCTAGGGTTAAATCTTGCAATTTGATATGTTGAAAGAGCCTCACATAATTTAACTGCAACCTCCAAAATTTTTCCTAATTTGAAATCAAACGGTACCAATGCAACATTTACACTATTTGGAACGCGACTGAGCTAAAGCTTCTTTAACAAATTTTCGCTCACATTTCCTAACGAACTAGTTAAATTCCATAGAATCCGGAAGAAATCTGATAGTTTTCTATCCCTCATTTCCTCTTTGGATATTAATTACTTCAATTTTGTTTCAAGACTCATCGATGCCTATCAATTAATGAAAATTTTAATTTTGAATATGGAACTTCATTTGGGGGGCATTGAATGAAGTCTGAAATCGATTTCGCGATATTTTGAGGTAATGACGGGATTACATAATGGTATTTCGTGGTCTCCGTAGTCACTCGCGCAAGAACAAACTGCGATTCGGCCAGTCCAAACCTTGTTGCCGGTGAGGAAATCCAAAATGCAGGTAATTTTACACTCAGTGGGCTAACTTCAACTTGAAGCGTAGTATTGTCTTCACTTAATGGCCTAAATGGCTCTCTAAATTTATACGTTATCAATGAAACACATTTAGCAAAAAAACAAAGCAAATTCAAATTATTACATATTTTCTGTTTCAATTGGGAAATGAAGAAAAACAAACCAACACTATCCCAAATTGCTTATGTGTATCGAGCCTAAGCCTATAATTCTCAAAGTAAAGACTAAATAACATTTCAAAAGCAGTAATGATTAAAATTGACCCTGCCTCCCGGATTGTAAAGATAACAGTAATTTGGAATTGAAAACAGCGAAACTAGTATTTATACCTCAGTAATCCATCCAACGTACATATGTATCTCAGTCAAGACTTGTAAATTTCTCCATTTATTTGTTCACACATGTTTTAATTACATTGCACAACAGATATTTCCTAGGCTCTCAACTTTACACCTTCTTTATAGTCCATAATTACTATCTCCATAAGACACATGTGTAGCATGAAATTATCATTTGGTACCTGAAAGAGCTTTGTTCACTCTTCATGAGGGATTTCCCAGATTGAATGAAAATGAGCAGTAATGCACGTGTGAGCATTTAATGATTTCCTAAGCCAAGTAATAAATAAAGGCTAAGACGTATTTGGTCAACGGAAATGAAAGTGAACGCTAAGTTGGTTCTAGATTAGGCTCCTTGAAACAGAGGTAGAGAATGATTTACCTTTTTAGGGTTTTGTACTAAAATACAAAACCCTATTGCAATCACGACCTGTGTCCGTCTGTATGTCACAGCACTTTTTCTCCGAAGCTATAGAAGCTACAGCCATGAAAATTTGTAGAAAGGTCAGAAGTGGTGACTTCTTGAAAGTTCAAGGGTGAAAATAATTTTCAAAGTGGTTTAAGGGGGGCCTCCCCATATAGGGAGGTGACCCCCCAAAAAAAAATTTCACCACTGGTAGTCGAGTAGGGTGTCATTGGAAAGGTCGCAATGAGATCTTTTCAAAACGAGTCTTAAAATTGCCTTATGATTACCGAGGTGGGCAGGGGAAGGGGAAATGTACGAAGTTTTCGCGTACCCCCTTCGCGATTGGACACCTTCCATCCGAAAAATCTAAACGGTACCCTTAAATTCAATTAAAAATTAATCTTTTCTAAAAGTTTCATAAGGATCGAACAGTATTTACCGAAGTTATAGCGATTTGAATTTTCCTGTATTACTATGGAACAATATGCCCTGTATTACTATGGAAACATACTCGTATGGCTATGGAGCCTTATGCGCTTTTTACAGACTTAGACACTACAGCTTTGCTAGGATTCGCATGAAAATTTCAAGAA
Source organism: Odontomyia ornata (assembly GCA_963969285.1). Taxonomy (NCBI): domain Eukaryota; kingdom Metazoa; phylum Arthropoda; class Insecta; order Diptera; family Stratiomyidae; genus Odontomyia; species Odontomyia ornata. Next base: position 57,986,788 of record OZ017738.1, on the reverse strand, counting down.
TGATAGGTATCATGAAGATGAGTACATACAATTGAAACAAGTCAAGGAGGTGGGAGAGAGCTCCTAGCAAAAGGGTTTTGTAACCATTCTAGGATTCGAAAAAATAGCCCATGAATCGATGATTACAGTACAGAAGATTGGCCCCTGAAAAAAAATTTCATGAAACGTAGCCGATATGAGTATCAACTGAAAGTTCTCTATGAGAGCTTTTCAAAACCGTTCTTAAACTGACAGATTTTGCTTCAGTAGGGGCACGGGCGGAATTCTGTTTCGTCCCTCGTAAATGGACACCCGTGATCTAAAAAATCTGAAAAAATTATCAAGGGAGATATTTATGGGTATAACTTTAACAAAAACCTCAGAAGACGAAATTCGTTCAACTTTGTTTATAATAGTATGATCCTCGAGTTTCTCATTTTCATCAATAAAATTGTCTTTGTCATGTTGCTTGATTTTATTCTTTGCTGGTTACTGCATTTTGTAAGTTGAGTACAAAACCCTTCTGACATGAGCATAGGTCTGTCTACCCAACTTGTTTCAGTATAAATACATTGTATTGTTTAAAATACCTTCATGTTTCTCGTGATATTTCATTTTATTATGTTAGAAATCGATTCACATTGAACATAAAAAAGTAAAAATAAAAAATTACAAAATGCTGGGTATTTTACCTACCACCACCAACTTTTAAGTTTAATTTCAAATTTTGTACATGGCAACTAAGGTTGTTGGATAAATTCTACTCGAAGATTGCTACATACTCGTATATGCCGATTCTGCAGTCGATACAATAATACAAGGAATTTGAAAAGATTTCTAAGACATTTACTTCGAAGAAAACATACCCATCAAAGATCGATTCCCATGCTAAGTTGCTAGGATAAACGTACTCGTAAAAGCACAGAAAGTGAAGCACAGACAGCACAAGTTCAAGAGCTGAACAATGCAAAGTCAAATTATTCTCTATAAGCTCGTATCCTTTTTTCGCCTTTCATGATAGATTATCATGTTTCCTCTTGAGTTCCGATGGAAGCGAACCAACAGAGCATGACTCGGTAAGAAAATTGACTTTTTGTATTCTGAACATCATCACAGTTTCATTAACTGAATTAACACGAATGCATCCCAAGCACTCTACAAAATTAAGCTTAAGTAAACACAGAAGCACCATTTAACCCTCAGGGAATAATCTAATTGGCATTCGACAGACATTCGATGGAATCGCAATGACCAAATCATTACTAGGAAGTTCTCCTCTTTTCGCCTTGATATGGGTAGTGAGACAAACGTTGTATTCAGAAGCCGGGAACATGGAATAAATTATGCTTGGCCAAAATAGGAGTCTGAGATAATTTTTCAACATCACACAAGTACAATGACGTTGATCTACAACGCTTGGGTAGGAGCAGGTTGATCCTTCAAATATTATATATTCTATGACTATTCGTTATCTTCAACATTAGAACTTATAGCTGTTAGAAAAATTTATTTTATTTACATGTATATAATTTATATTTCTTTGATTAAAGGGCGCTTCCCTTAATTGTAGCCATAAACTATTAATGAATCTCAATTGGAAAAAGGAATGAAATAATTTTAATTTCTTTTTCTCCGTTTAACTCATGGTGGTTATCATGCTTTTAAATTCATTATATTGAAATGCATAAATTGATTTGGCAGCACCTTCATGACATTCACTATACCCTTTGCAAGGCACTTTGAAGTCGGTTTTCACTATCTTCAAAATGTTCTTTTTTCACTCTTTCTTTGAAGGGAGGGCTTTCATTCATAAAGTTTTTTACTAGATTGAAGCCCAAACCTCTTCATCATCTGCAAAAAGCTTAGCATCAATCAATACAGTAAAAAACTAGTACATGCACTTCATATGAAAGTAGGGTAAATTCGGGTGAGATGCCGCGCCTGGAGAGATGCCACATGTGCTCTGAAATCTCGCCCAAATCATATTCAGTGCCATTAACTCCAAATAGTATGAACACGTCACTATCTTAGTGCAGTCGTGTGTTAGTATTAAATCAGTGCAATTGGTGAATCGAAAAATGCCATTCTAGTTCTGGCTATCTATAATTTGCCCTTGAGAGTTCTTTATGCGTCTGTTTCCTTCGTGAATTTGCTCCATTTGCGGATTTTTTTGTACAAATACAGCTTTTGGGAATAATTTGGCGCCATTATTAACATATAAGGTTAGATTTGAATCAGTTACATATTTTGTGCTATTTGAAAAGCCATGCGGCACTTGTGCCAACTAAAAAGGAGAGATTCCGCTTCATATTTTGGTATAGATGCCGCATGTTAGGCGTCTCTCCCTTCAAATTGGACGGACCATATTAACTTATGAACCAATAATTTTTATATTTCATTTTGTTCAGAAGTATTAAATCTGACTCATTCAAAAGATTGCCCCACGTATATAAAAGTCATCAACAGCAATGAGCAGAGCTATTTAGACCGAAGACCAACTCCGTGAGGCGGTGCTTAATGTTAAATCGGGTGAAATTAGTAAAAGATAAGCTTAACGGCGCTTTCATCTACCACCTTGAACTTGGAACCGTAGAATGATATTAGACAACATGGAGAAACGCAGTTTGGGCCTCAAGACTATTTTTATTGAAATTGATATAAAACATATTTCGTCGTGAATTTTCAACTTATTTTAATTTCAAAAGGAAATGCTTTGCAGGTATACTAGGAAAAGCAAATGAAAAACGATTAGTGGAATATATTAAACAGTTATCAGCCTCTGGATTTCCTCAAGACAGGAAAACTGTCAGAGCCATTGCCTACAAATTCGCCCAAAAGCTAAATATTCGACACAAGTTTTGTGAACGTACAGCAATGGCCGGGCTTGCCTGGTTGCAGTCTTTTTTAGAGGAAACTCCTGAACTGTCACTTTCACAGGCGGAAGAACTTTCGCTCTCCAGAGCCAGAGGAATGAGTATTGATGATGTCAAAGGCTTTTTTGGCTTGCTGGCAAAAGTGATGGTGGAAAATGGTCTCTTAAAAAAGCGTTCCCATATATTTAATATGGATGAAATGGGTGTTTAGCTTCTAAATAAACCTGCAAAAGTTATAACGTCAGAAGGAAACAAGTTGAGTAAGCAGGAGAGTCCTCCTACCAGAAGGTCTTTGTAAACATCCTAGGGTTAGAAGCAAGTTTTCTAATGGCGTGAATCGATAACTTGAATTATTCATCCAATACTTAGATATGAAATCGTTCAAATTTATACAAAAGATGCACAGTTTCTTTCATAAGTACAGTGCAGCTGCCATTTTAGTCTAGCTTAAATGATTTTTCTGAATGCTCGGCCGATTGAACATGTTCAAGTTAAACACTATTCCTTAAATTTTCATGAAAATTGAAAGAAAATAAAAGTACCTAAGTCAATTTTAAATATATGTAGGGTTTTCCAATAAGAGGTGTTATTTTGAATAGATCTTCTGATTTAACACCTTGCGACTTCTTCCTTTGGAGCCAGGTGATAGAGAACGCCTACGCCAATAGCCCAGCGTCAATTCAAGATCTCAAAGATGAAATTCGTGAGGCTATCGTGGACATAGGGCAGCCACTTTGCGATTTGGTTATGGGAAATTTCATGAAGAGGATATGGTCCTGTAAGCGTGTCGTAGTGGTTATTTGCCCAATGTAGTTATTGCTATTAACGGCATATCTTCTTCTTTATAATGAACTAAACATCCGATCATTCATATTAAAAAATGGCATTTTTCTTTTAATATCAAAATAACACCTCTTATTGGAAAACCCTATATCAACCATAAACACGTGTTATCGTTGTTATGATTCCATATAATTGAAATGGCTATAACTCACTCGATTATGATTCGATCTCAATTAAATTTTGTGAACATATATATCTTATGAAAGTCTATATAATTGCAAAGTCAAGAAGTTTAAAGGTACCGTTTTGATTTTATGGGCAAAAATGTAAAATCTACATATCATACTATTTTTAACAAAGTTGAGCGAATTTCGATTTCTAAGGTATTTTTTGCCCTTGTACTCATAAAGTTCCACATTCGTGATAATTTTCAGATTTTTCGGCTGAAAGGCGTCCAATCGCGAGGGGGGGGGGGGGGGACACAAATTTTGTGTACGTTTCGCCTTCCCGTGGACCCCCTAATTCATCAAATGACTTTTTTATTCCAGATTCTAAAAGTTCTAATCAAGACCTTTCATTTGATGCCCCATTCGACTACCTTTGATTAAAAAAAATGTTTAAGGGCCAATTCGTTATTAGGGGGGACCCCCCTTAAACATTTTTTAAATTTTTGTCAAGGCCTTAACTTTTGAGAGACCATCACTTCTGACCTTTTCACAAAGTTTGAGCATTCTAGCTTCTATAGTTTCTGAGTAAATCAGCTGTGACGCACGGACAGACGGACAGACGGACAGACGGACGGACAGACGGACAGACAGGTCGCGAAACTAGTAGGTCTTTATAAAAAATTTTTTTACAAAGATCTAAAAAGGAGTTCATTTACTTAATACGAAAGAACAAAGGGAGAATGTAACCGTAGTTCCATGCTGTTGTGCAAATTGTAACTTCATTCCACCTGTGTTAGTTTTTAAAAATGTCAACAGAAAGCCAGAACTTTCGATGGTCTACCAGCAGGATTCAACGTATTGATGAACAAAAAATCACCATTCATTCATTCAGACCTTTTTCTATGTTGGCTGGAAAAGCAGTTCATGCCGCATAAACCAATTGGAAGGTGTTTACTAATCTTAGTCGGCCATACCTCTCATTGCTCTGACGTAGAAATGCTTTAAGTCACTGACGATAATGACATTATTCTTATGTGTCCACCTACCCGTTACACATATGCGTTTCAGCCTTTAGAGAGGAGTTTTTCTCGGTCTCTTAAAGCCTACTTTAATCAAGAAGCGCAAACGTGGATGCAGAATCATAGCAGGCGAAATTTTACTAGATATTAAGCTGGTGAAGTAATTGGCAAAGCGTGGCTTAAAGCCGCATCCATTGAGATGCTGTGAGTGGATTCAAAGCTACGGTTAATCCATTTGACACAAATGCCATACCAGGCTATTTTTTCACAACGTTGAAAACTGCAATTGTTGAAACAACGTTGTCAGAAGCTTGTTACTGCAGTTTCAGCTTCCGTACGCTCGATAGCTCCAGTGCAGCTTGTTTCTGATGCAGAGCCAGGATATTTATGTGCAAGTTATGAGACAAATGAGAATTCACAGAGAATTCACGCATTACAGTCAGGGATTACTCCCAGTAAATATTTGCATGAAGTATCACACATGACCATTATGCCGACACACTTATGAAAACTCATGATCTTGAATTTGCCTCAAATAATAAAAAATAAGAAAGAAATCGTCAAGTAAGGGACAAACAGCAATTGGTAAAACATAAAAAAATGGTTCTAAAATCAAGTGAGAAAAACTGGAGCGATAGTGAAGATCAATTTTCAGTCCTGAACAAAGAAGAAAATTATGGCGATTGTCTTTGTGTAGAGTGCTACGAACGGTACTTAATTGCAACTAAACGTGTTGATTGGCTATGCTGCGTCAAATGCAAAAATTGCCTACATTTAATATGTACGATGTACGATAACAAGTGTAACACATGCCAAAGAAAAGAATACTTCGAAAAGCGGAGAAAATCCTCAAAGAAATAGATGCGGCGTCTCCACGAATTTGAACCGGCGTCTCTACTCGACCCCCAGTATAGACGCCGCTTTCTATTGATTTTGAACTTTTTTTCCATATTTAGACCACACAAAAGACATTAATTTTTTATATTTATATTCAACACACCTACAAATTTGTAATCAAGAGAAAAACTTATCAACAAATTTATTCTTTTCTCTCCCATATTTACTCTATATTAAAATTGTATTGAGGAACTTGCAGCAAAAGGGAGGCAGATACAAATTTTTATTGAACACCGTTTTTTTTGCCTACAGTTTGAAAAAAAAATCAGGTTTATTGTTTGATACATGAACAGGGCAGATCCGATTAAAAATAAGCGCACTATAACAAAATTAATATGTGCCACCCTATTCCGTTTGGTGCAAGGAAGCAGCAGATCCAGACCTGCCTCCTTTTTGCAACCAACGATTCAATTGCATCACCCGGGACAATACAGTGCATGTTTCGATTTTGGCACAAACAAATAAACGTTTCTTTTTTGAATTTCACACATACGTTGAATGTGTAAAGTGTGCATAAAATGAGTGAGTCCGAACCGTTTAGTCATGGATCATCTGATGTTTGCCAGCCTCCTAAACACGACTCAAGCTCAAGTGGCGATAGAAGTGATCGTGATTTGTCAACATTCCAAAACCAAACTAGTGCAGACAACGATAAAGGTATAAATATTTCGGACAAATCAGATGTAAATCATCCATGCCCATCAATGAGTAGTGTAAAATTAAAAAAAAAGAAAAGCTGCCAATTTTCCACAACGGAAACGCAATGTTATAAAAAGCTATTTAAACACTAAAGGCCGCGAAAAGGGAGAAAGAAAAATAGGACCAGATTGCTGTTTCAGAAAGTATACATAAATGTTTCAATAAATTGGGAGAAACTTATGTGCAAAACGTTTATTTAGGAGGTCTTATTAAAACTGGAAATGTTGAAAAAGAAAGACCAAAAACTGGTACGAGGAAGAAACGGAATCGTTCATTGCATTTGGGAATACAAGTTTGTCAAAATGCATCTATCCATGAAATCTCGAAGAAGCGATAGACAATATTTTTCAGGAGTATCGTGACCCTACTGTAATTATACCAGCTAAATCTATGCGTGGAAAACATCAAAATCAACCAAATCGTATTTCGAGCGATTGATTTTCCAAAGTTGACTCTCACATTAGAAGTTTTCCACGACGTGAGTCTCAATACAGCAGAAAAACAAGTAGGGTAAACAGACCTACGCTCATGTCAGAAGGGCTTTGTATCCAATTTTCGAAATGCAGTCACCAGATCGAATAAAATCAAGAAAGATGTCAAAGACGATTTTATTGGAGAAAATATGAAATACGCAGATCATACTCTTTTTAACAAAGTTGAACGAATTTCGACTTCTGAGGTTTTTGGTATTGTTATACTCATAAATATCTCCCCTGAAATTATTTCAGATGGATGATGACGGAGGAAACACATTTTTCATGTATTTCTCGCCTGTGCCCCCACTGAAGCAAAAACTGACAGTTTAACAACTGTTTTGAAAAGCTCCCATGAAAACTTTTATTTCATACTCATATCGGCTACGTTTGATGAATTTTTTTTCAGGGGCCACTCTCCTCTACTGTTATCATCGATTCATGGCCTATTTTCGAATCCTAGAATGGTTACAAAACGATTTTGCTAGGAGCTCTCTCCCACCTCCTTGACTTGTTTCACTTATGAGCATTAATTGTAGGTACTCATCTTCAGTCATTCATTAAATTGAATCAGGTGTTCAAAGCATGCACCTTAAACGTTGAAGTTGGGAAAAAATAACTCAAAATTATTCAATCTTCGCATTTAAAACAGCCACTATTTTGTTTTATGATTACTGATACCACTAGCTGAACCGATTCTCAAAGATATACATGACACCTATCATTCCTGAAACTTTCATGCAAATGCTAACAAAACTTTAGTGTCTGAGTTGGTAAAAAGCGCATTTTGTTCTATAGCCATATGTTGCCATAGTAGTAAATGCAGCGCATATTGTTCCATAGTAATACAGGAAAATTCAAACCGCTATAACTTCGCTAAATATATTATAAATAGACATCTACGTACTGAATTTCATTGAATTTAAGGGTACCGTTAAGATTTTATTCAAGAAAACATAAAATCGATAAATCATACTATTACTAACAAAGTTGAGTGAATTGTGACTTCTAACGTATTTGTTGTTGTTGCACCCACCAAGGCCTACATTCCTGATTTTTTTCAAATTTTTCGGATCACAGGTGTCGAATCGCCAGGGGGGGGGGACACAAATTTTTCGTGTATTTCCCCTCCCTATGCGCCCGTCGAAGCAAATTTTGCCAAAGTAAGACCTGTTTTGAAAAGTTCTCATCAAGACCTTTCATTTGATACCCATATCGGCTACCTTCTATGAATTTTTTTTTGGGGGGGGTCACTCTCCTATCTGGGGAGACCCCCCTAAAATACCTTATGAAATTATTTTATAGTTGAAATTTGAAGAGAACACCACTTTACACCTACACACAAAATTTGATGCTTCTAACTTAAGTAGTTTCCGAGAAAAACTGCTGTGACACGCGGACGGACGGACGGACGGACAGACTGGTCGCGAAACTAGTAGGGCTTTGTAAAATTATCTATCACCTGAGTTAAATGTTAAGAGGATGTACGATTTATGTTTGAAGCAGAATGAGCCTAGTCTCGAAGCATCTGCTAAGCCAATAGTATCCTTTGATTTTTACTACAGATACTTCAAACAAAATTTTAAATACAGCTTTGGATCACCACGTTCAGATACATACAAAAAGTGCGACATGTTGAATAACAAATTACAAGATAAGACATTAGAAAGTGATGAAATCCGGCAAATACAGGTAGAAAAGAGTTTCCACCAAGCCAAAGCTGAAACTTTGTTGATTTAAAGGAGAAGAGTCAACTTGCTATTTCTAATGACGAGTGTGAGGTGTTAACTTTTGACTATCAGCAGAACATGCAATTACCTACAATTCCAGCAGGCGAAACATTTTACAAACGTCAACTTTGGGCATATGATTTTTGTATCCACTCAGCGAAAACAGGCATCGCTCATTTTTATTTACACGATGAAACCATAGCTCGAAAATCACCAAACAAAGTCGTATTTTTCATAAATCACTACGCAGATAACATTTTATTTTTAGGCACAGTTAAAATACTGCTATTGTTCTCGGATAATGCAGCAGCCCAAAATCAGAGCTCGACATTAGTTCAGTATCTTTATACTCTTATGAGGTGTTCATCTATTGAGAAGATTGTTCATCGATTCCCTGAGCCAAAACACAGCTTTTTGTCATGTGATCGCTGTTTTGGCGTAATACAGAAGTTCAATGGAAAGAAAGAGTACATTTTTACAACTTCTGAGTATTCCGATTGCATTAAGCAAGCATCTAGAAATTTTATAGTTGTGAATGCGGAGCAAAATATGATTCTCAACTTTAGTAAACATTTTGAAAGTCTTTTAAAAAAAAATATAACAAATGTAGAGAAGATACGGTTCAAAATATCTCAATATTGAATTTTCAAATACACTAAGGACCACATTCAAAGTATTGCAGTTAGTATTATCACTGGAACGCCTATGTTTTGTAATTTTTCCTTACGGAGAAATGTACAAGCCAACTTATCGGTTATGCCTCAGCAACGGTTGTATGATAGTGCATTGGTGTTGAAAATGGCTAAGTACAAAGATATTATGCCGCTGATAAAGAACTATGTTTCTACAATTAAATTATACTTCTACAACGCCCTTAAAAGTGAAGCTGTTGGACCGAATGCTGACGTTTCTCGCGAAGACGACGACGAACCAGCTGAGTTTGACTTATGAATTCATAATTTTTGTTAAGCATTTGTTTGTTTTTGTTTAAATTGATTAATCTTCGACATGCTGAGTAATAGCTCTTGAATTAAAAACAAGTTGAGTAGACACACCTATGCTCATTTCAGAAGGGTTTTGTACCCAACTTACAAAATGCAGTAACCAGCAACGAATAAAATCAAGAAACATGTCAAAAACGATTTTATTGGAGAAAATGTGGAATCCGACGATCATAATATTATTAACAAAGTTTAGAGAATTTTGTTCTCTGAGGTATTTGTTATAGTTATACCCATAAATATCTCCCTTGATAATTTTTTCAGATTTTTTAGACCACGGGTGTCCATTCGTGAGGGAGGAAACACATTTTTCATATATTTCCCCCCCCCCCCCTGTGCCCCCACTGAAGCAAAAACTGTCAGTTTAAGAACTGTTTTGAAAAGCTCTCATAGAGAACTTTCTGTTGATACTCATATCGGCTACCTTTCATAAAATTTTTTTCAGGTGCCATCCCTCTATACTGTAATCATCGATTCATGGCCTATTTTTTCGAATCCTAGAATGGTTACAAAGCCCTATTGCTAGAAGCTCTCTCCTGCCTCTTCAAATTGTTTCAATTGTATGTACTCATCGTCATGATACCTATCATTCCTGAAATTTTCATGCAAATCCTAGCAAAGCTGTAGTGTCTGAGTCGGTAAAAAGCGCATGTTTCCATAGTAAAACAGGGCATATTGTTCCATAGTAATACAGGAAAATTCAAATCGCTATGACTTTGTTAAATACTATTCGATCTTTAAGAAACCTTCAGAAAAGATCAATCTTATAAATAGTCATTTGTTTGGTAATTGCATTTAAGGGTACCGTTTAGATTTTATTCAAGAAAACATAAAATCGATGAATCAAACTATTACTAACAAAGTTGACGTAACGTCGACTTCGCAAGTATTTGTTGTTGTTGTACTCATTAAAGCCTACATGCTTGATTTTTTTTAGATTTTTCGGATGGAAGGTGTCCAATCGCGAAGGGGGGTACGCGAAAAGTTCGCACATTTCCCCTTCCCCTACCCCCAACGGTACTTATAGGGCAATTTTAAGACTTGTTTCGAAAAGATCTCATCGAGATTTTTCCAACGACACCCTACTCGACTACCAATGGTGAAAAATTTTTTTTTGCGGCAACAATAGCTATAGCGGGAACAGGGAAGCAAGGCCCTTCATTAAGAAAGTATCAGTTATTAATTTATATCTTTGTAGTGTGTAAAAGGGTGTTGCAATGTCCATTCAGAACTGCACACTCAGCAAGCGAAAGATTGTCGTTCAACTGCAATAGACTTGCCTGGCGTCGCGTAAGCTTGCTGGCAGCTAGCATTGCGGTGTTGTAGGGCGGGTTCTTTTCAACAGCACAAGGACTCACTACAAAAAGATTTTACGCTTACGAATTCTTTTTAGATTTAGAAATCGGATACATTTGACAAGTATCAAGAGCCGAGGTAACCAACCGAAGGATATAAGAAAAGTGAGACTCAACGACTTTTCTCAATTACCCATGAGTGAGGTTCGACACGAATTCGTTATTGACGCAGATATTTACAGTCTACAAAAAGAATGGGCCATTCGGGTGGTAATAGTTTCCCCTTGCATCTTCCCAACCATATTAAGCATATAAACGAGGACTTGGCCATGTAGAAAAAGTGAAAAGCCAATTATCTCAGGCAAGAGCAAACAATGAAAAAAGACAAGCTCCTCTCGATGGCTAGCTAAAGCCCGCCAACGTTGCGGGTATCAGTTCTGCTATTGGGAAAGAAAAAAACAGGTATGTACATTTAATACGTCATGCTAGTTTTTATTTGCTTTTAAAAGTTCCATCGGGCTTTGCTTTGTTGTGTGAAAGATGTCACTCACACAACAAAGCCGGGCCCAACGACTTTTCTAGGAAAAAAGATATTACATATTACGGACCCATAATTTCTTGAACTTTGCTTTATTTTCATCTCGCAGTTTCGTACGAGGTGACCGATATACTCCTCAGGAGCTGCCACATCAGTCACCTCGGGGCAGCTCGACTGCGGGGTTCCAGATGACTACGAACCCATATATATATATGCTGCAGCATGGCAGTGCTGCAAGCTCTATCGAGCAGTAATTTCCACATTTACGCAGTGGTGGCGAACTTATAAGAAAATTTTGTTTGAGGATTGCTGGTTGTCCTAAGTGAAAGAACTACATTGTTCTTTCACCCGAGCATTTTAGCTATCAACATAATAGCATTATTCGCTCGATGGACTTCAGCTGGTTCCAGCATATAGGCTGGTTCCATTAAAAATCTCGCAGTTTCGTACGAGGTGACCGATATACTCCTCAGGAGCTGCCACATCAGTCACTGCGAGATTTTTAATGGAACCAGCCTATATGCTGGAACCAGCTGAAGTCCATCGAGCGAATAATGCTATTATGTTGATAGCTAAAATGCTCGGGTGAAAGAACAATGTAGTTCTTTCACTTAGGACAACCAGCAATCCTCAAACAAAATTTTCTTATAAGTTCGCCACCACTGCGTAAATGTGGAAATTACTGCTCGATAGAGCTTGCAGCACTGCCATGCTGCAGCATATATATATATGGGTTCGTAGTCATCTGGAACCCCGCAGTCGAGCTGCCCCGAGGTGACTGATGTGGTAGCTCCTGAGGAGTATATCGGTCACCTCGTACGAAACTGCGAGATTTTTAATGGAACCAGCCTATATGCTGGAACCAGCTGAAGTCCATCGAGCGAATAATGCTATTATGTTGATAGCTAAAATGCTCGGGTGAAAGAACAATGTAGTTCTTTCACTTAGGACAACCAGCAATCCTCAAACAAAATTTTCTTTATTTTCATGTTTAAGATGGCTAAACCACCAAAGTTGCGATAAATAGGAAGCCACAACGATCAACAGATGAATGAAGCTTTGCAAAATATTAGAAATAGAATGAATGGGAGAAAAACCATATGAATTATTAAGATTTCTTACACTATATTGAGTCAATATTTTCCCAAAATTCAAAATGTAAATATAAAAGAGACTTATTTGATGTACAATTACTATGTCAGTGTTGAAAGCAGAAAGATTACTTCAAATATTTTTACAAAACCCGACTAAAATCGTTTCCTTTCTGTCTATCTGTCCGTCCGTCCGTGTGTCACAGCACTTTTCTCGCAAACTACTTAAGCTATAAATGTCAAATTGTGTATGCAGATGTAAAGTGGTACTCTCATCAAAGCTCAACTACTAAAAAATTTGAGAAGGTATTTACTCGTAAGGGGGTCTCCCCATACAGAGGAGAGGACCCCGAAAAAAATTTCATCAAAGGTAGCCGATATCGGCACCAAATGAAAGGTTTTCAAAACAGATCATAATTTTACACTTTTTGCTTCGAGGGGCGCACAGGGAGGGGAAATACAGGAAAAAATTTGTGCACCCCCCCCCCCTTGCGATTGGACACCTGTGATTCTATATTTAAGTAGTTCTACAAAAGGTCCTTAAAGTTTGTAAGTTTCATGAAAATCGAATGATATGCACAGAAGTTATAGCCATTTGAAATTTCTCCAGTACAACAACAATAACACATGATTTTGGTATTTTATGGACTTTCCATCGAATCAGTCACTGCAGTTTTAATTTGAAATTTTCAAATAAGGTCAGTAATATTAAACTCTTTTGGGAATTCATGCTTTGAGTGATTTTTGTTTGGTTTGCAGCAAAATGGCGACCGCCGAAAATAGAAAAACAATGGATTTTCTTTTGAACGTGCACATCTCTTTGACATATTTCTTGAGTTTATTCGTTGCAAGTGACTGCATTTCTGAGAAATTGAGTACAAAACCCTTATGCCATGAGCGTAGGTCTGTCTGCCTAACTTGTTTTTTAGGGTTTTGTAAAATAATTTTACAAAACCCTTCTAAAATCGCGTCCTGTCTGTCCGTCTGTCCGTCTGTCTGTCCATCCGTCCGTCCGTCCGTGTGTCACAGCAGTTTTTCTCGGAAACTACTTAAGCTAGAAGCATCAAATTTTGTATGTAGGTGTAAACTGGTGTTCTCTTCAAAGTTCAACTATAAAAAAATTTTATAAGATATTTAAGGGGGGTATCCCCATATAGGGGAGTGACCCCCCGAAAAAAAATTTCATTGCAGGTAGCCGATATGGGTATCAAATGAAAGGTCTTGATGAGAACTTTACAAAACAGGTTTAGTTTGGCAAAGTTTGCTTCGAGGGGCGAACAGGGAGGGGAAATACACGAAAAATTTGTGTCCCCCCCCTCGCGATTGGTCACCTGTGATCCGAAAAATCTGGGAAAAATCAGCATTGTAGGCCTTGGTGGGTACAACAACAACAAATACGTGAAAAGTCGCAATTCACTCAACTTTGTTAGTAATAGTATGATTTATCGATTTTATGTTTTCTTGAATAAAATCTTAACGGTACCCTTAAATTCAATGATATTCAGTACACAGATGACTATTGATAAGATTGATTAACCCTGCAAGTTTCATAAAGATTGAATTATATTTGGCGAAGTTATAGCGGTTTAAATTTTCCTGTATTACTATGGAACAATATGCGCTGCATGTATTACTATGGCAACATATGGCTATGGAACAATATGCGCTTTTTCGCGACTCGGCCACTACAGTTTTGCTAGGATTTGCATGAAAATTTCAGGAATGATAGGTGTCATGTATATCTTTGAGAATCGGTTCAGCTAGTGGTATCAGTAATTGTAAAACAAAATGGTGGCTGTTTTAAATGCGAAGATTGAATAATTTTGAGTTATTTTTTCCCAACTTCAACGTTCAAGGTCCATGCTTTGAACGCTTGATTCAATTTAATGAATGACTGAAGATGAGTACCTACAATTATTACTCATAAGTGAAACAAGTCAAGGAGGCGGGAGAGAGCTCCTAGTAAAAGGGCTTTGTAGCAACTCTAAGATTCGAAAAAATGGCCATGAATCGATGATAACAGTACAGGAGAGTGGCCTCTGAAAAAAAAATTCATCAAACGTAGCCGATATGAGTATGCAATGAAAGTTTTCATGGGAGCTTTTCAAAACAGTTCTTAAACTGTCAGTTTCTGCTTCAGTGGGATGTAGGGGGGAAATACACGAATGGACATCTGAAATAATTATCAAGGGAGATATTTATAAGTATAACAATACCAAAAACCTCAGAAGTCTAAATTCGTTCAACTTTGTCAATAATAGTATGATCTTCGAATTTCATAGTTTCTCCAATAAAATCGTCATTCACATGCTTCTTGACTTTATTCAATCTGGTGACTGCATTTTGTAAATTGAATACAAAACCCTTCTGACATGAGCGTAGGTCTGTTTACCCAACTTGTTTTCTATTCAGGTTAGCTCCAAGATATATAAAATAACCCATACTTTCACTCTTATAGAGTTCTACGAGAATATATATTTATATATATATATATATATATATATATATATATATATATATATATATATATATATATATATATATATATATATATACATATATATATATATATATATATATATATATATATATATATAAATATAAATATAAATAAATATATATATATATATATATATATATATATATATATATATATATATATATATATATATATAAATATAAATGTATATATACATATATATATATATATATATATATATATATATATATATATATATATACATATGTATATATATATATACCAGAACAACTGCCTCGAATCCATCACAATAAATGGCAACGATTATTCCAACTTGTAAACGATTATTCTTTTGGAGCTTGGAATGTACGATTATTGAACAGACCCGGTGCACGGTGACAACTTCTGAATGAAATACAAAAATATAAGTAGAATCAACATTCTTAGAGTGCAAGAAATCAGATAGCACTTTACAGACACATTCGAAAAGCAAACGCATGACATATTTAAGAGCGGGAGATTGCAAAGAAGTCATGAGTGGCTTTGATTGTTGACGGCACATTTGCACAAATCATCACTGATTTCAAGCCCGTTAACGAGAGGATCTGTGCGACTCATATGAAGACCAAATTGTTTGATGTTTGGCTAGTCAGCTGACACGTACCCACAGAACAGGAAGCAGTCAAGGGATGAATTTGACAACACCATGTAATGCATTGCAGTCAAACTACTCTTATATTAAAATTTTCCTAATGAATTGGTCTAATCACTTGAACGGCACTTTGAGGAACAAACGCAGAGCACAGCGGTCATGCAAAGGCCAATGACAACGGGCAACGCCTGAAGGGTTTGATACTACCAGAGGCTTCATAGGATGCTCCCCAAACTTTCCGCATCACGACATCCACAAAAAAACGTGGGTACTCCCAGACCGTCGCACATTCAACCGAATTGACTATATTTCCCGATGAAAACGAGCCCCCATAAGCATTCTCGACATGCATCCGTTCTGTAGTGCTGCCCGTGATTTCGATCACTATTGTCTAACAGTCAAGCTCAGATGCCCCATCTCCAAGAGTAATGAGAAAGTAATAATGATATCAAATCTATGTGGAAGACAGCAAATGGCCAGCTGGAGAGATTTCGAGGCACCAGCCAAAGAAAAGCAAGAACAAGTGGTATGATCACGAATGCAAATAAGTGGTTAAAATAATGAGCCAAGCATACAAAGGATGCATCCATTGACAAACATGGGCCAAAGCACAAGAATATAATGCCCTCCAACGATCAGCTAAAACGTTGTGACGAAGGCATGAATGATGACCACCAAAATCCAACAGATAAACGAAAACATGACCCTATATGAAGTCAGATTGACGTATGCCTCTATAAAATAACTAAGAGATGGCATCAATCCACAATCAAGTCTTTTCAGAAGTACAAAAGGATCAATCATAGGTAACCCAGTCGAAATAAATAATAGATTACTGCAATATTTCCAGAACCTATTCACAGCCCCCCAACAATTACAGAAGCTGTGAACATTTCAAAAACAGAGCAAGAGATCTCAGTTTCAGGCAGCAGCACGAGATTTGAAGAAAATAACGCTACTGGAATAGATAAAATAGCTGTAGAACTACTCTAGAGCGGGGATCTCTATCTAACTAACCTTCTGCATCGATTAATATGCAGAACATGCTCAAAGAAGAAGTTACCAGAAGACTGGCGAAAAGTATAATATATACCCTGTGTACAAAAAGGGGGACAAATTAAGTTATTAAAATTATAGAGGCATCACTCTACTGTGAACGTATTGTGAGGTACTCTCAAAAATCATACGAGAAGAAAGGAAATTAAAGCCATACCATGAAAGTATTATAGGAGAGTATCGGCAAGGCTTTCAAAGTGGATGGTCTACAAAAGACTAAATATTCTCAGTTTAGCAGGTGCTGGCCTTGCTTTGTTGAGTGAGCAGATCTTTTTGAATCATCTTCAGTGTCTAAACAATATGTGAAAGGAAATGACTTTATATCGATGTAGGGTAGGTTAAGCTGGTCTGCCCTAGATTAGGCCAGTAAGTGGGATATTATATTTTGGTTTTTTTTTGGGTTTTTGAATGCCCCTTTGTTGTAGTTAATTTCGTTCACGTTTTCATCCGTGGAAGTAGTCTAGTCTTGTAGCAAGTTTTTGCTGATAATATCATCGTCTGCCTTTCAACGTTTATATACTCCAAGCCTCTTTAGGATGTCAAGTTCGGTCCTCTGCTTTATATATATATATATATATATATATATATATATATATATATATATATATATATATATATATATATATATATATACATATACATATACATGTATATATATATACAATATATATACTCGTATATGCATATATTTATAAACTCATATATATATATATATATATATATATATATATATATATATATATATATATATATATATATATATATATATTTATATATATATATATATATATATATATATATATATATATATATATATATATATACATATATATATAAATTTGGAAAACAGATAACCTTCTTTCCTATTGAAATCGGTTAAGAAGTAGTCAGTCATGTGTTCGCTAATAAATTAAAATATCGCTTCATTCGTTTCATCATTGCTCCGTAGTTTGAGTGTCCTTTGAATTTGATAGCGCGTGTATCTATCCACCAGGAAATCAAATTAACTAAGCAAGCAGAAGGACTTATAACTCTTTGTTCATAGTCTGGCAGCTTATTTGAAAATAAACGAATCGTTCAGAATGAAGGCCAACTACAAGAAATATTCACTAAAACATGTCAAATATGCCACAAACATGAAAAAAATATTATTTGAAGCTGAATCCATCATAGGATTTCTATGAAATATGTTAATATTCCAGGAAACTGAACGTTTCTTAAAGGTCATTTAATCAGAAATAACGTTTGATGCAGGAGCTTATTCTAAGCGGAGCGTTAAAAGGTAAGGTCAATCATTGCCATAAAAATTTGCAACCCATGATTATATTGCTTCATGTTTTGCATGTAATAAAGGAATCATCATGGATAAAGTATTCCTTGAAGAACCTTTCAGCAAGTTAAATTAAAGCAACTATGATCTTTATAAATTAAAGTAAAACATATTTCACAATAGCATTTAAGGTAGGTTTGTCTGACGATTTTTTCAGGGTACTGTGAAATAATTTTTTTACAATACTCTATTAAAATCGTGACCTGTATGACCGTCCGTGTTTCACAGTAAGTTTTCTCGCAAACCACATATGCTAGAAACGAAAAATTTTGTGAGTAGGTCAAAAGTGATACCCTCTTGAAAACCGCTGCATAAAATAATTTTTATAAGGTTCCAAGGGAGAGCTCCTCCCCGTGTAGGGGGATGACCCTTAAAAAGTGTTTTTACAAAAGTTGGTCGATGTGCGTATCAAATCAAAGGTATTGATGAGAATTTTTCCAAACAGGTGCTTAATTAATACTTTCCACTTCAAGAGGTGCAAAGGGAGGGAAAATGTATGAAAAATGTGTGTCCCTCCCTTCGCGATTGGAGATCCTTGGATGGAAAAATCTGAAGAAAATCATAAAAGTAGTTCTTTATGAGGACAAGCGCACCAGATACCTCAGAAGTCAAAACTCATTCAAATTTGTTAATAATAGCACATTTTACGAATTATTCACTTTCATCCATGAAATCGTAAGTCGACCCTCAAATTTACCAAAAATTAGTACCTAAATTTTTGATGTGAAACGCATATTTTCTGAAAGTGTCATGAAAATCCAGTCATAAGTAGTTAAATTATAGACAATGGAAAACTTAAGATTTGCCACAAATACATGTGATACTGTTTCATAAAACGTTCGGAGAAGTCCCAAACTCAATAGATGTGTAAGGATTTTGATGAAAATTTAGAAATTATTTCTGACATTGGTATGTTATCATGGCAACTGAAACATAGAGATCAGCACCCAGAAAATAAATTGGTGGCAAATCAAAGTACATAAATAACCAAATGCAAATCTTCCGAGCTAAATTCATGAATTGTATGAATGAGCCAAGTTTTGGTATTCAGAAATTTGATTTTGTAGTAATTTTACAATACCATTTTGGCAGCGGCACTCTCCTGCTACTTTCACTTGTTTCGTATTAAACCATTGTTTTAACAGTACCTGATAGATAGGAGTTACATCAGGTGTTGCTCACGAATCTATCTTTGGTTCAGACCTATGGAACATATCGTATGATAGGCTACTGAAATTAAAGCTGCCAGATGATTCGGGCCTGATCAGCTATGCGAATGATTTTGCACCACTAAGAGCTGGGCACACCGTTGAACAACGATCAGTATTGAGGAAATACTTATTGATCCGGATCCATCACTAAAATACCTGGGGTATTTGTTTTTTTTTCCAAAATATTCTCCTATCAGCTCGATACACTTTTCCCAATGATGTTGAATAGCTTCAATATCCGCTTTATAGTACGAACCGTCAAGCTCCTCAAAATAGCTCTTAACCGTAGACTCTACCTCTTCATTGTTGGCAAATCTTTTGACGCGGAGCTATTTTTTCAAATTCGGCAAAAGAAAATAATCCGAGGGAGCCAGATCTGGTGAACAGGGTGCGTGAGGAAGCAATTTGAACTTCAACTCTTTGATTTTAGCCATCGCAATGATGCACGTGTGGACTGGTGCGTTGTCTTGATGAAACAATTCTTTCTTTTTCATCAGATGGGGCCGTTTTTTCTTGATTTCATCACTCAAACGTTGCAATAAGGCTGCATAATATACGCCGTTGATTGTTTTACCTTTTTCGAGACAATCAATAAATATTTTACCACGCGCATCCCGGAAAACGGATATCATGATCTTGCCAGCTGACTGAACTGTCTTTGCTTTCTTTGGAGCCGGTTCTTCCTTTTGAGTCCATTGGTTTGACTGCTCCTTGGTCTCAGGTGTAAAATAACGGACCCATGTTTTGTCCATGGTTATGAATCGACGCAAAAACTCGGCTCAATTGCTGCGAAACATTGTCAAACACTCGATGGAAACATCCTCACGTTGCTGTTTGTGCTCCATTGTGAGCTAACGCGGCACCCATCTTGCGCACAGCTTTCTCATCTCCAAATATTCGGTCAAAATGCAATGCACAGCACTTTTTGAAATGCCTGCCGTGTCTGCTATCTCGCGCACTTTTAGACGATGGTCATCCAATACCATTTTCTTGATTTTCTTCACATTTTCTGACATAGTGACCTCACTTGGTCAAATACTGCGGTGTTCATCTTTGCAGCTCGTACGACCTCACTTAAACTCAGCTACACAGTATTTGACCGTTGTAAACGAAGGAGCAGATTTCCCCAGAGTAGAATCCAACTCGTCTTTGATATCGGTTGGACTTAGACCTTTCAAATGAAAGTATTGTATCGCATAACGATGCCCAATTTTTTCCATATTTATAAATTCAGTGAGAGCGTCCACTTTGGATGTCTGTTAAAAATAAATATAAACATACCGTTATGAATTTTTCACATTAAGTTGTTGAAAGGTGGTGTTGTCAATAGCCGTACCTGTATTCATAATTCAGGTCAGGTACTTTTGGGACTAACCTCGTATATATTGGTAAGTGTAAAAAGTATTGAGCCCTTTTTGTCATTTTCAGATTGAATGTTTGTTTTATTTAATACTGATTTTATTTGAGTAAATATTGTCTATTATTATTTTTGAACTTTCGTCATTTTTTTGGGTAAAGCCATTATTTAATCCGTGTAGAACTTCTATGGTTTATCGGCAAAAAACTTGGCCCAGTAGTTTTCCCAGTCCCTTTTTAAAGTGATTTTTTTTTCATTAAGGAAGTTTTGCAGAGCCGAAACAAATGGTAGTCTGATGGTGCATGGTCTGAACTATACGGTGGATGCATCCAAACTTCCCAGTCAAGCTATGTCAATTTTTACTGGGTCATTAAAGATGTGTGTGCTCTGGCATTGTCATGATGAAAGACAACGCCCTTTCTATTGATCAATTCTGACCGGTTTTTTTGAATTGCTTGGTCCAATCTGGTTAATTGTTGACAGTACAGAGCCAAATTAAGTGTTTGGCCAGATTCTAGCACCATATGATCAACGATTCCCCTCTAGCCCCACCATACACACAGCATAACCGTATTTGATGACAATCCTGGCTTTGAAGTCGTTTATGATGATTCACCTTTCTTGACCATGATCCTTTCGAATGACATTCTCGTATCTCATCCATTTTTCACCGCCCGTAATGATTTGCTTTAAAAATGGCTCGATTTCGTTGCGTTTTATTAGCATTTCGTAAATGGAAATTCGGTCGATCAAATTGTAGACGGGAATGTGACCTTTTAAATGCATGTCAGTTTGACTCAATCTGATTAATATTGCTCGATATATGACAACAAACACCATCTAGTGACAAAAAAGGCTCGATACACTTTAGACTGTACAATATATAAAGTCCGCTCTGCAAAAGGTAAATTTACGTACAATTTATTAACAGAGCTGTAAATGTATTTGCAATTATTCGCATTTATCGATATTATTGTCGTATCGTTGCAGAGCCAGTAAATCCAATGTGCAACCTCGAGACCATTTACCACCATTTAGTCACCGATTTTAGTTACTTTACTTATATTTTGATTATTCCAAGTCTTGAGAACATTATTTATGTTTAACCATAACTAGTTTGCAGTATTTTCAAAAAAAATACATTTGCGGGAACTTAAGAATTTGCTAGAAATTAGTAAGGTCAGGCAATCAAAAACAATACCTAAGACATTAAAATGCTTGTATATCTTATTTCCCCACTTTCAGTTGTTAAAAATCTTTGTAGAACTATATGAGTTTTAGAATAAATAACAAAAAAACTTGTTTTTAAAGTCCTAGTATATTATTCTAAAGGAAAATTGAAATGATTGGAAAATTTTCAAGTCAACTCGAATTGTGGATATACTCATATAAATACATACATAGAAGTCTACAATTTTTTATTCGTTTTATCATGACACAATCTTTTCAGCAAGGACATCGAACCTGTCTGCGTATTTGGATTATTTACTTGTACTTGTCTATTAAAAATATGAGTAGACAGGTCCTGTGTGTTCCAGACATTTCTATAGGAAAAAGCATGAAGTTCTATAAAAAAATGAATAGAATCACTCGGGAACAGAAGATACTCGTACATCGTTCCAATGATAGGTGTTCATGATAACTGGATTCAATATGTATGATAATACAAGAGTAATACACTCGGAGAAACACCACGCTGGAAAGTACACTGATATCCAGCTTCTGGGAACTGTTAAGTTGAAGTTTTGTCATCTCGTAATACAGTGAAAATAATTTGGCGGAATTAGAAAAAAAAAATTAAATACTACTGTCAATCTATAATTCGAACTTTATTCCCAATTACATCGCGAAATATTCCTGCAAACAAAAATTAAGTTTGTCTGAATTTAATTAAATTTAATATGGAAGGTAACTACACCATGTGCAACTGCTACCGCAAATTACAGGAAACTAATTTAAATCTAATCTCTATTTTCTATCTGATAGAGTTGGAAATTCATCGTTCCTCGGGATTTCCCTAAAGATTTTCACAAAATTAACGCCAATGTTGGATCTCGTGTCTAAAAATACTCTAACACATATCTCGCATATGTTACGGAGCAATTATGGTAGAGTACTTTTATCAGGCAAACTAGGTGCTATGCTAATTTGATAACATACACACATATGCCTCTAGATAGAAAGTTTGTCGATAGTTATAGACAGTACGTACTCCACAATATCCGCTCTTTCGTTAATTCATGCAGCTGCTATTCAGCCAGATTTGAATTGGGAGATGAGATTGTGATTTGCTCACCCCTGCCAGCATCGAGAAATTATGGTGAAAGATATTTTACATGAGGGTTGTCATTTCATAATGCTCCAAACTGAGATTTTGTTGAAGTGATGCACGCAGGTGATGTATCCTTGTGTGTGTTTGATGAAAAATATGAAAATTGCGGAAACAAGATACTAAATATTTTTGCAATGTGAAAAATTATAAAAGACGGTTTTGATGTAATCGAATTTTTATAAATGAAAAGATATAACGGCAGCCCATTCACTCAATACACATTCTTAAGCACTGTACGTGTCATTCAGATGCAGCAGTAGAGTCTGGCAGTCTTCAACTTCAGAGAACTACAATCCGACCAACCTCATCTATCTGATTTCCCTGAAATTAATTCATCTGGGATTAGTTAATTCGCTCGACAGTCGTACATCTTTTGTAACAATCCGAGAAAATAAGGACTAAGGAGAGCCTACTCGAGAGCCCTATCTTAACTAAAGTAGGATAACTGCTAAACAGAGTGAATAGTGAGCACTTGGTGTGGAGCATACGTTTCATTGTGCTACATAGTTATTACTGCGAGAGAACTTGCTAAATGCTGAAACTGTTGTTATGCCAGAAAATAATAGAAGTGGTAAATGCTCTACATTTGCCTATAAGAAATATCCTCTCAGCTTGAGTATGTGATGAAGATAAATGTTAAACTAGCACACTTCAAACAGAGAGCATGGTGAAATGGAAACGAGTTGTGATTTTGTTAGATGAACCTTTGGAATTATTTGAGTGAACGTAAAAAGAAAATATGTAAAATCAATTAGTTAAAAACATTTGCAGTCTGTGAGCAAAACCACCCAAATTTTCTAAAAATGTCAAAGTTGTAGTAAGCAGGAGGTAAGCAGGTAAGTAGGACATTTTGATGTCACGTTTTCATATTCACAAATTTTATTGAAATCATCACCTCCGAAATCATATTCGTTATGCACATAAGTTTGGTATGTAGATTAACAGTGATAACTTCTTGAACCTTCTGGCGTCAGAATAATTTTCAAATGTTGTTATGAGGAGTCTACCCATACATGGAGGATTAAGGATTTGCAAAAAAAATATTTGTACAATACTCTATAAAAATCGATATCTGTCCGTCAGTATGCCAAAGTAAGTTTTCCCAGGAGCCAGAGAAGCTACAGTCATCAAATTTTGCGAAAAGCTCAGAAGTTTCCGATTACTGAACATTTCCTAGTCGAACTAAATTTAAACGATTTGCAATGTGAGGTCACTTTATGTAAGTATGTTACCCTTTGAATACTTTTAAAGTCAAACAGAGCATCAAATTAAAGATCTAAATGAGATCTTTCGAAATCCACTATTAGGATTACAATCCTGTTAACGAGATAAGAATGGGAAGCGAAACAGTACGAAAAAAAATTGGTCCCCCACTCCTCGAGATAAGACACCTGTAGGCCAGATAATATGAAAGAAAATCATAGAGGCAGTAAGCACGACAATGACAAATGCCAAAGAAGTCTAAATTTACCAAACTATTTAATAAAAGCATGATTGAAAATAACTGACCTTGAAGAATGGAGGAACTTACTCTAGAAATATATACCTGTCAAACATATTATAGAGATATAGAGATGACGCGGTCGACCGCAACACGGGAATCGGGACAATCTTGATGTGGCCGTCGGCGCGCATGGTTACAATAAACAGAAATAAAGTATACAACTACGAGATAACTAAGTGTTTTTGTTTACTGGTGCCCATCTCATTTTTCCATTCGCTTTTTTTTCTTACATAGGGGTTCGTCCGGGATATTGAGAAGTTTTATGTGAAAATTAACAGGTGTTTGACACGGCAAGAAAAAAACAGTGACGCTAACTATGTTGGAAAATCACGGAATAAGAGCGTAGTGTAAGAAGATGCGTGTAGACTCATGGAGCTGCGGTTAAAAGAAATATTAAAACAAAAAAGCTAGCCGGCCTCAGTATGCCACTCCGGACTACACAGCTCTCTGCTAAAACTTAATGTCTGCAACTGCAGTGACTTCCGCGGTTGTAACAATCTTTCATTTTTTCTGTCATACTAGCCCTATCAATGAAGATAACTTCCCACTCAAAAGCCTTTGAAATTTATTTTTGACTACTTTTGAGCTGTTCCAAGTTTTGATAACTATAGCTTCCATACTTCCTGATGAAATTTGCTTTGTCACACTGTTGGACGGACAACGAACGGGCAGGCACCGATTTTAAAAGGTTATCGTAAGAATTTTTTTAACAAAATTTTTGGCGGAATCAGATACGGGGTCCCAAATCAAAGTCATAAACTCGTATACCCGGACAATGAAAATATTATAGGAGAGTATCAAGGAGGCTCTTGAAGTGGACGGTTTACAATAGATCAAATATTCTCAGCTAAATCGGTGCTCGAAAAGTGCTGGAAATATTACATCGATATGCACCAACCCTTTGTATAATTCAAGCAAGCATATGAAAGTGTCGACAGGAATGCGCTGTACAAAATAATGCTTGACTTTGGCGTCCGAACAAAATTAGTCCGTATGGTCAAGGTCACGATGCTAAACACAGAGTCGTACTTATTAAACCAATTTACTTTTCCTCTGAAAAACTACACAGCCTTGCTGACGTTTTTCGAATTACTCGCCACATCGTGCCGTCATAAATTGATCACGGAAGCAAATGACTTGCCCAATCCAATAATTCGTGCCCTGGCAAACGAAAACCAGCAGTTACTACCACCTATTTCTTTGGTCATAACCTAAACTCATAGATTTCAACTAGTTATAATTAGATAGTTAAGTTATGTTAAGCTAATAATAAGTTCAGTAGACGTTTTTGCCGAAATTTTCCTCTTGCGAATTAGAATATTCACATTCAAAATACGATACTACATATAGTTCCAAGTGATGTCCAAACGATGGTAAAATGACTTTTACAGAAAATCTAGAATATTTTAAGACCTCCGTACCGCATGCATTCTAATAAGGAAAATTATATTAAAACAAGTTGGCTAAACAGATCTACGCTCATGTCAGAAGGGTTTTGTATTCAATTTACAAAATGCAGTGACCAGATCGAATCAAATCAAGAAATATGTCAAAGACGATTTCATTGGAGAAAATATGAAATATGAAGATCCTACTATTTTTAACAAAGTTGAACGAATTTTGACTTCTGAGGTTTTTGGTATTGTTGTACTCATAAATATATCCCTTGATAATTATTTCAGATGTCCATCCGCGACGGAGGAAACACAATTTTCATGTATTTCCCCCTGTGCCCCACTGAAGCAAAAACTGACAGTTTAACAACTGTTTTGTTTTTTGTTTTGTTTCATTTCATACTCATATCGGCTACGTTTGATGATTTTTTTTCAGGGGCCACTCTCTTGTAACTGTTATCGTCGATTAATGGCCAATTTTTTCGAATCCTAGAGTGGTTACACAGCCCTTTTGCTAGGGGCTCTCTCCCACCTCCTTGACTTGTTTCACTTATGAGCATTAATTGTAGGTACTCATCTTCAGTCATTCATTCAATTGAATCATGTGTTCAAAGCATGCACCTTAAACGTTGAAGTTGGGAAAAACATAACTCAAAATTATTCAATATTCGCATTTAAAACAGCCACTATTTTGTTTGACGATTACTGATACCACTAGCTGAACCGATTCTCAAAGATATACATGACACCTATCATTCCTGAAATTTTCATGCAAATCCTAGCAAAACTGTAGTGTCTGAGTCGGTAAAAAGCGCATATTGTTCCATAGCCATATGTTGCCATAATAATAAATGCAGCGCATATTGTTCCATAGTATTACAGGAAAATTCAAACCACTATAACTTCACTAAATATGATTCAATCTTTATTAAACTTTCAGGGTAGATCAATCTTATAAATAGACATCTACGTACTAGATTTCATTGAATTTAAGGGTACCGTTAAGATTTTATTCAAGAAAACATAAAATCAATAAATCATACTATTACTGACAAAGTTGAGTGAATTGCGACTTCTCACGTATTTGTTGTTGTTGTACACACCAAGGCTTACATTCCTGATTTTTTTCAGATTTTTCGATTCACAGGTGTCCAATGGCGAGAGGGGACACAAATTTTTCGTGTATTTCCCCTCCCTGTGCGCCCCTCAAAGCAAATTTTACCAAACTAAGACCTGTTTTGAAAAAGTTTTCATTAAGACCTTTCATTTGATACCCATATCGGCTACCTTCAATGAAATTTTTTTTTCGGGGGGTCACTCTCCTATATGGGGAGACCCCCCTTAAATACCTTATAAAATTTTTTTGTAGTTGAGCTTTAAAGAGATCACCACTTTACACCTACGCACAAAATTCGATGTTTGTAGCTTAAGTTGTTTCCGAGAAAAACTGCTGTGACACACGGACGGACGGACGGACGGACAGACGAACAGACTGGTCGCGAAACTAGTACAATTTTGTAAAATTATTTTACAAAACCCTAAAAATTAATAAATAAACATTGCGAATTGAATCTATTACTTTTTACTTCCTATTCTAAGGTCCACAGCAAATAAGCTCCGTAATTGCTAATAATAAGTCAAACCTGTGCTGTTATATGAAAGTTAAACATGGACCCTAACGAGAAAATCAGACAAGGCAGTTGACGCGTTTGAATGCAAAGTGCTCCGGAAATTTTAAGGATCATTGAAATAAGGAACTGAGTGGAGACTACATTACAATGATGAGTTGTATGAACCATTTGACGATCCAGCTGTTTCCTCTTGCACAAAGTTACGCAAATTGCAATGCGTAGACCATGTAGAAAAAATGGAGCAAAACCGGCTACATAAGAGATGATTGACAGGTAGAGCACAAGGTAGACGCCCAGCGGGAAGACACAATAGAAGCTGACAGCCAGTTGCGGAACAGTGATGATTAGAGGAAATTAATATTGGAGGCCAAGGCTCGGCTTGAGTTGTCGCGCCATAGATGATGATGTAATCAAATAGGTGGGAGTTAAGTTTTGATTTGATTTATTCATATATTGACCAAATAATTCTTGCTAGTAGTTAGATCAATTGAGTGAATTTGTTGAATATACACACCTTTATTTAGTATTTAGTCCATCTTGCCAAAATGAAAATGACGTCGAGAACCTCCCAATTGTGCATCAATAAACAATTCACCAGCGCCTTTGACACAAATATCGTACTAAAGCAGTGAGATGGGCTGGCCCCATTGTTATTCAATTTGGCTGTAGAATAGGTGATTAGAAAGCTACCTGTCTGTAAAAGAGGTACGTTACCATACAAGTCCAGCCAAGTGGTAGCCTATCTGGACGACATCAACACTTTGTTGCGGTCATTAACAACCGGCAAATAACTTTTGCTGAAACTCAACCACAAAGCAAGACTGGTAGGGTTAGAAATCAATGAAAATACAACAAAGGTCATGACACATTTGAGGTAAAATACTTCAAATACCCCAAAATATCACACTTGGCGAATACAATATCAAAAATGTGGGCAAGTTTGTGTATTTTAGTGCCAAAATAACGAGAGCCGGTGATGAAAGAGACGAAATACCCCGAATAATACAGTTGGCAAATAAAATATTTTATTCAATTTTGACGATAGTGAAGACCAGCCACATACACAGGAAAACAAAGTTCCAAGTATACAAATCTGTGCGTTGCTTTGTGCGACGGATACTGAGGCGTATATTGGGGACTGATAGCAAACTCGATACAACTATGAGGTGTATGATATTTTGGACGCGCCATGGGTCTCAACGATTGAAAGAATACAGAAGCTGCAATGTGCTGGCCACATGAATCGTATTGGCGAACAACGGATACCCAAAAAGAGATTTGTTAAAAAAACTGAAGTGCGTGGACTAGTGGGATGAATTGTTAGTGTGCTTTGGTTGGCGAAGACAATTTATCGCTGCCCACATTTCAAAATTGAAGGACGCAGCCGATGGACCAAGACAGTTGAAGGCGCTGGTTGCAGGAAGTGAAGGGCCGAGAGGGGCTGTAGCGCTACGAAGAAGATGAAGGATGTCTAGTATGAAACTGAATTTGTTTTCTTAAATGAAGCACAAAGGGATAAGTGAATTGTGCCTGGACCAAACTCTTGACGAATTAGCCAGAAAGTCCCCAATTTTGGAGGATATAATGTTATTTTCATCACCTTTTCGGTGGAACATTAAGGCTTTATTAATCACCATGTTCTTTTTTTAGCCAACAAGTGATAAATGAATCGTACAACTTATTCTGGTGGCACTGGCTAGTAGTTCCTCAAGAAGTCACCTCAAAATATTTTAGCCTTAGTCGAAGCTAAAGTTCCTCGTTGACACGGGAGTACATCACTCCGTCTTTCCAGTTTTGTGCCTGCGACCTATCTGAAATGGGTCTCCGTATAAGTTGTTTGTGACAAACGAAACGGCCACTTGTACATATTTACTCAGACCCCTAACGCATTTGCTAGGCCTTTCATGATCATCTCGTTGACATTTTTGTATTGCCAAAGTGCCGCACCCTACTTTAAGCACTGATTTGCTCAAGTATTTCAGCCTGCTCGTGGAGCGCAGGAACCACAAACGGTCATCCTCCCCCCACTCCCATTAAACATGGATCCACGCTGAGCGAGTTCTGTCAGTATCAGCAGGTGTCCGTTTCGTCCGTCGACGGGAGTGTACCGTACCCATCTCTACTTAATGAATTTCTGAGCCCTGTAAATTCTGTAGTCTCCGTACATAGCTCTGCATATCAAACAAAACATTTTATGACAACTGTGGACTCTCCAATGTCTGATTGCCCTCGTCAACTGAATTAAAGCAAGCTACACATAAAAAGGAGGAGGTCCAGTTCTTACTGGGTACAGACTTCAGATGGCCTTCCAGGAGCCTTTAAGCAAGCCGTTTGCACTTTGTCCCGATGAAAGATTATGTCTGGCGTCCTTGTGGGGATTTTTATTGCCTTAATGCTGCTATAATTCCAGATAAATACCCTATATGGTACATCAGGATACTTCCCCGAACTCGAGTGGCAAACATTATTACTCATAGATCGATCTGTTGGGAGCACTTCATCGAATCCCGATAGCACAGGAGGATGACCTAAAAATGGTGGTTAGAACTCCGTTTAGGTGATTTGAATTCATGGTGATTACGTTTGGTCTTTATAGCGCTGCGCAGACCTTTCACTAGTTCATGGACGAGATTCTCCGGGGAGTTGACTCCTGCGTATGCTACCTGAACGACACACTGGTCGCGTTGAGAGCAAAGGAAGGGCATGTACAGCACCTGCCTCTAGTGCTCCAATGCCTGTTGGAATTCTGGATTCCCACCGACATGTCTAACTGCAAGCTTTGAATGAGCAATGTAGAGTACCTGGGGTAAATTATCAGTGAAAAGGGCGTGAGCTCTCCAGTGTCTAAACTAGATGTAATACGTGATTTCAAGAGTCCTGTCACTGTAAAAGGTCTCCATTCGTTTTTAAGGAACACTACATTTTTATCAGTGTCTTGTTAGTAATGCTGCTGTACTGCAGGTAACAAAAAAGAAAATAAGATTATCATCAAATATTTATTTATTTATTTATTGATCCATTTTACAGACTAAGAAGTCCAATTACAAAATAGACTTAATAACTTAATAAATTTGAAGAAAGTTAGTGCAAAATTGAGTGGAAATGTTATTCCTTGCAAAGAAACAAGATGAAAAAAAAATATAATAATTTAAAATTTGAAAGTTACATACAGTATTATTATTAATTAAATGGAATTCGTAATTACCAAAGTTCGTAATCTATTTTGGAAATCAAAGTAAGATAAGGAAAAAGATCAAAGCTCGTGCTCATTATGTTTCCTGATGATTCGTGGCATTAATGAGTGAAAATATAGTTCTGTCCGAGCATACGGAACCTCAAGAAGACTACTGGAACGGGTGGTACGTGCAATCTCCCTGAAGTGCAAATCGTCGCTAAGAGCGGATGCAATATGATGGTGGTACAGTTTGTATAGGAAACATTGAACTAAAAACTTTCTACGTGACGACAAAGAAGAAAGATGAAGTATAGACAACCGACGATCATAGGATTCATACGGCAAATTAAATTTATAGAACGAAACCCTGGTGAATTTTCGCTGGACAGTTTCTAGTGAGGTCACTAAATGCTGTTGTCGAGGAGACCACACAACTGAACAGTACTCAAGAAGTGGGGGAACAAGGCAGGCGAATAAACGAAGAGTGGTATGAATGCTTCCAAATTTATGGAGATGTCGCAGAATAAATCCGGAAGTCTTCGATGCTCTGGCAGTTTTACTAAGGATATGGATATCGAATTTGAGCTTGGTATCAAAAATAACACCAAGGTCTTTGCATGAGTCCACTGAAGAGAGAATAGCATCACAAAGGGAGTAGTTGTACATTAAAGTAACTGTTTTGAGAGTAAAACTCATCTTAAAACATTTTGAAACATTTAAACAAAGAGAATTTGACAAACACCAGCTACACAGATTAAGTAGGTCCTTTTGGAGAAACTGACAATCGGCAAGAGTCTTAATTATACGAAACACTTTGAAATCATCACCATATAGGAGGCAGGGAGAGGATATGACAGAGGGGAGATCATTAATAAACAGTAGGAAAAGGAGAGGCCCGAGGATTGACTCTTGAGGGACACCGGAAGATGGGGAAAAAGGAGAGGAAGCTGCTCCATTAAGAACAACACGGCACGAACAATTGGAAAGATATGACGAGATCCAGGCGAGTAGGGAACCGGAGATACCAAGCATGGCTAGCTTTTGGCAAAGAATACAATGGTTCACACAATCAAAAGCTTTGAGGGAGTCAGTAAAGACGGCATCCACTCGGTACTGTTTGTCCAGAGCTTTTGCGATATAGTCTGTGAATTCAGCTAAGTTTGATGAAGTGGAACGGCCTTTCAGGAAGCCATGTTGCTGCGGATTTATAACTGAGCTCAATGATTCTGAAAGTCTGTTGTGTACAAGGCGTTCAAGCAGTTTAGGGAAACAGGAGAGCAGAGATATGGGACGATAGTTAGAAGTAATAGACGGATCACCATTTTTAAAGATTGGAACAACGTTTGCATCTTTCCAATAATTGGGAAAGATACCAGAGCTAAGGCTGAGGTTGAAAATAAGGGATAAGGGAAAACATATAGAGGAACTGAGTGATTTCACAAATATATTTGGCAATCCATCAGGACCGGGACTGACATTAGGATCAAGTGAATTAATAAGGGATTCGACTTCAAGAGGATTAGTAGAGTAGGATGCGATAAGGATTGGGCTGGCTTCATTTGAGTTGGGGGAAGAATATATTGTGTCATGAGGTAAAAATGTTGAGGAAAAGAATTGAGCAAATAGGTTTGAAATATCCTGTGGAGATGATGCTTCAATATTGTTCCATGTAAGATTACAGGGGATAGTAGAGGAAGATTTTAAGGATCGGATATAGGACCAAAAGGGTTTGACATTATTTGTCATAAGAGAGGTCTCTAAACTGCTGAAGTAATTCTTCATGGCAGTCCTTATTTCACCTTTAGCAATGGATCTTAGTCTACAAAACTCAGATCTGGCTTCTTCAGATCCAGTTAGTTTGAAGCGCTGATGCTCTCTGTCTTTTGCTTTTAAGGCACATTTAACTCTGTTAGTGAACCAAGGCTTCGTTTTAGCCTTACGAAAAGATTGCGGATGAGTATATTCGGTAATCAAATTATTGAGGTATTCGTAAAATTTACCTATGGCACTATCGCAGTCAAGACCAGAGAAAAAGGCACACCAGTCGACAGAGTCCACATTAGTTTTAATCGCCTCATAATTAGCTCTGAAAAAGTTGAACCGAAAGGCAGTGGCATATCTCGGAGGTTGGAAGGTTTCAATCGTTAGATCTAGAGAAAAAGGTAGATGATGAAGGTCTGGCTTTATATAAGGAAACAAGGCATGAGAGATAGAGATACAATGAGCTTGGACATTTGAAAGGACAAGGTCAAGTAGACGGCCATTAGGGTTACGGATATGGTTAAATTGTGAACAAGAACAGAGGGAAAGAAAAGAAGAAAGCAGCAAAGATATATTATTTGAAGAAGAAATAGAAGGAATTGTGTGAGTGTCCCATTCAACGGAGGGTGGATTGAAATCCCCACAAACTACGATTTTTGAATGAGGGTGACGAACAAGAAGATAGGAGGAAAGTTCATCAAAGAAGGATTCATACAGAATTAAAGGAGAATCGTAGGGAATGTACACTGTACAAATTAATAAGGATGTATTGTGCGGAAGGGAAATTTTTACAATTTTACATTCAACAGCATGAGCAAAACAGAAGTGAGTACATAGTGAGCTTACAAAGAAGTTACAAACAGCAATTAAAATCCCACCACCATCCGATTTATTTGTTGCACCAGGGTCACGATCATACCGGTAGACTTTATGGTCAGGCAGAAATTCTGAATTGGAAATATGACCATTCAGCCATGTTTCAGTTAAACAAATGACAGAGTCATTTGCTAGTTGGCAGGAAAGTGATTAGTCCTCGAGCTTGGTTCTTAAGCCCCTGACAGGTTTAGTTGTTGGTCAGACGTTGCTCTGCTGCATGAAAGTTCTTTCTGAGGGGCGTGTAATTTTTCACCAAAGTCCCAGGTGGCCAAAAATCACTCTGAGCAACTAACGCGCACTCCTCAGGCACAGTTAATTTGAAAGAAGCAATAATCCGATTCAGTATATTCTCCTTCGTAAGTTTAATGCAGCTAATAACACCATGCTTATTCAGTTTATTGAGCTTAAACTCAACGTATGCTTTAAGTTGCTCTTCCGAGGTATCATATGCAGTGCGGGAAACAAAAATCTGGATCGGCGGCTTCACTATACATATGTCAGGCGCCTGCAGATCATGAGGCCTTTGGTGGTACAATGATGTTTCACATTCAATGCAATCACGCATGGGATTTGAAACTTGCTCCTCAGATTGTGGGAGAGGAGCTGGATCCACAACGCCAAAAGTGGTTGGATTTATAGGATCGGAAGGCGTTAAACAAGTCTGAGGGCCAAGCTGCTCCAACTGCGAAACCATACTACGCGTTTTTATTTTTGGTGAAGCCACATTAGAATCCGATTTTCTACCTTTCGCTTTAGACGAAGTTGGCGGCTGGTTTGTGGCCGCTACTAGTAGTTCATTGATTATACTTTTTAAATTATCAAATTTCTGCTGCAGCTGCAGCAAATAGACCCCAGAGACTGAGGAGGCGCTCATAAAGTGTAAGAATAGTTTTGCTAACTTCGCCCTGCTTGTCCAATATACTTTTTAGGAATAAAATTGATTCTGGGTGCAATTTTGGAATAGGAGCAGGATAGTTGGTGGCTCTTGTTGACCTTCTTCCAACGGAAAATTTCAGGGCCCGACTCCAAGCACAGCGCATATGACCGCAAATTCCTCACTATATATACCAGTTTTCATCATTTTCGGCTCTACTTGCAGGGCTTTGCGGTCCTCGTCCTGACAAACCGCAAGTCACTCACGTACAAATTAACCCTCTTCGCATCAACTCAGGCATGTCAATTGCGTATCGCAATTTACAACGGACTTTCGTTTCATCTCTGGCGCTAGCAACGAGGTTGCGAATGCATTTTTTCGGATGGAAGCGATCAAGATGCTCACGTTTATTAGCGAAGATGGGCTGTCTCATGAGCAGAGCCAAATCTTTAAACCTTAGGAGCTGTTCCGTAACAACATCATCTCCCTAAGGTTTGCCCGCCATTTCCGACAAAGAGAATTATCACATTCAAGAAGTAGCATGGGATAATTCTCTATGTTGCTTCACAGATTGGTTTTTAGTATTTTTCACTTATTTGTGCATCCCAACGCTCGGGCAACCGGCAAGGCCATCGCTGAGAAGTTTTCATGAACGCACATGAGAAGAAACATCCGTGTGACAGTGTTGCCAGATCTGGCGGAATGCCGCTAGATCTAGCGGATTTTAGGATATGCTAGGGGGAAAAAATGTGCCCCTAGCGGCTAGTGGTATTTTTAGCGGATTTTGATACCGATGGCTATTTTCATTAATTTTATGCATTCTTTTTATCAAACAAGTATGAGAACTCTAATTGTGATTTTTGTGAAAAGCAAGCTATATAGTCAACATCGTCATCGCGCTGTCAACGCTACCAAATTGAAGAAGAAGAAACTACACTTCACTACACTATGCCTGCGATATGGCGGACAAACACCGCCAAGTCTGCCAGCCGCCATACCTCTGCTCCCCGCCCGCAGCCGCATACACTCGCAGATGCACACTTTTCCCAGAATTCTCTGATGACGATTGCGAACGCGAATTGCGATGACTGCGGCGACGACAACGACGACGTCTACGAAAACGGCAACGGAACGACGTCAAAGATTCGCGCGCCGAGCCGTACTGTGGCGGCTCTGGCTCTGCATAAAACACGCTGTTTGTGATACATATATAAACAATGCTCTCTCACTCTTTCTCGCATACTTCCGTATAGATATATTGCATCCTAAAAGTAAATACGGTGAAGTGAACGTGAACACGCGAGACGGATAAATTTGAAATTGGTCGAAAGTGAATGGTGACAAGGCGATGTCTGCCGTAAAACAATATTAAAATATTGCAGACAATGGGAGCAGATTCCGGAGCTGGAAGAATGGATCATGTCAGTTGTCGGGGATCCTACAAAAGCTGCATGGAGGTATACATATATTTATACTAATATATAAACAATGATGAATAATGTAGAAGTACAGAATTATATATATATATATATATATATATATATATATATATATATATATATATATATATATATATATATATATATATATATATATATATATATCTGATTTAAAAAAAACATTTAATTTTAACAGAAAAAGGGAAGTGATATTCAAATGATAAAAAAATTATAATATTTTTTATGAAAAAGCCATAAATATATATATTTTTTTTATTTAAATGGCGCCCCAACGATAATTTCATATAAGAAAATATTTGAATTTACTTTGTCAAGCAATGTGCCTGAAGTTTCAAACGTTAAAAATTCAACGAAAAAATTTTATGTTAATTTAGGAGAAATAATTTTTTCTAGCTGCAATAAAACATTTTTAGGGTTTTGTACTAAAATGCAAAACCCTATTGCAATCACGACCTGTGTCCGTCTGTCCGTCCGTCAGTCCGTCCGTCCGTCTGTATGTCACAGCACTTTTTCTCCGAAACTATAGAGGCTACAGCAATGAAACTTTGTAGAAAGGTCAGAAGTGGTGACTTCTTGAAAGTTCAAGGGTGAAAATTTTTTTCAAAGGCGTTTAAGGGGGGTCTCCCCATACAGGGAGGTGACCCCTCAAAAAAAAGATTTTCACCATTGGTAGTCGAGTAGGGTATCGTTGGAAAGGTCTCAATGAGATCTTTTCAAAACTAGTCTTAAAACTGCCTTATTGTTACCGAGGGGGACAGGGGAAGGGGAAATGTTCGAACTTTTCGCGAACCCCCCCCCCCGCCCTCGCGATTGGACACCTTCCATCCGAAAAATCTGAAAAAAATCATGAATGTAGGCCTTCATGAGCACAACAACAACAAATACATGAGAAGTCGAAATTCACTCAACTTTGTTAGCAATAGTATGATTTATCGATTTTGTGTTTTCTTGAATAAAATCTAAACGGTATCTTTAAACTCAATAAAATTTTGCAACTATTTATAAGATTGATCTTTTCTGAAAGTTTGATAAAGATCGAATAGTATTTACCGAAGTTATAGCGATTTGAATTTTCCTGTATTTACTATGGAGCAATATGCCCTGTATTACTATGGAAACATATGGCTATGGAGCCATATGCGCTTTTTACCGACTTAGACACTACAACTATGTTAGAATTTGCATGAAAATATCAGAAGTGATTGGTATCATGAAAATGAGTACATACAATTGAAACAAGTCGAAGAGGCAGGAGAGAGCTCCTAGCAAAAGGGCTTTGTAACCATTCTAGGATTCGAAAAAATAGCCCATGAATCGATGATTACAGTATAGAAGAGTGGCCCCTGAAAAAAAATTTCATGAAAGGTAGCCGATATGAGTATCAACTGAAAGTTCTCTATGAGAGCTTTTCAAAACAGTTCTTAAACTGACAGTTTTTGCTTCATTAAAAATGTGTTTCCTCCCTCGCAAATGGACACCCGTGATCTAAAAAATCTAAAAAAATTATCAAAGGAGATATTCATGGGTATAACTATAAAAAATACCTCAGAAGTCAAAATTCGTTCAACTTTGTTAATAATAGTATGATCCTCGAATTTCACATTTTCTCCAATAAAATCGTCTTTGACATGTTTCTTGATTTTATTCGTTGCTAGTTACTGCATTTTGTAAGTTAAGTACAAAACCCTTCTGAAATGAGCATAGGTCTGTCTACCCAACTTGTTTGATTTTAAGATTCCAATTTTTCGACATATTCGACTTTGCACGATAGAGGTATAAAATGTAAAATAACAATATAAAAAATTATATACTGAAAATTTTTACAGGTTTTGTAGATCAGCTGATGGTTCAAGAAAGATTCTGAACACTAAAAAGTGATCTCGTCAATCATGCAAAAGCGAAGTCATATTTGAACGCGGCTAAGCCATTTTCTACCAGTAGACAGCGAGTCATTACGTTTCCCGCAGAAAATTATGAAGCGTCGAAAGCCGAAGCTGCCCTGGCTTTATTTGCTGCCGTCCATTGTTCGATCAACGCAGCAGACCATTTGACCAAAGTGTGTACTTCGGTGTTTACCGATAGTCAACTCGCCAAAAACATAAAGATGCACTGTACTAAGTGTAGTGCAATCATCAAAACATTTTTTACCTCATTTTGAGCGCGAACATCTAGAGGACATCGCTGGTGGTCCCTACAGCTTGCTACTTGATGAATCTAATGACATATCAGCATCCAAGCTTCGTGGGATTGTCATCGCCTATTTCAGCAAATCGCAGGGGAAAATAATCTCCACCTTTTTGAGGCTGGTGGAACTTACCGCGTGTGACTCGGAGGCCATCGTCACAGGAATGACTGAGACCGTTAAAATGTTAGCACTTGACATTTTAAAAATGCGACGAATCGGGACTGACAATGCAAGCGTTATGACGGGCATCAACAACGGGGTCTACGCTCGTCTTAAACAGCTCATACCAAACCTCATCTTAACTCGGTGCCTTTGCCACTCGTTGCAGCTAGCTCTGTCCCATGCTGGCGCTGAAACTTTGCCGCGGTACATCGAAACCCTGATCGCCAATACGCATACATGGTTTTCGAGATCATGCCCCCGACAAGCAAAATACAGCGAACTGTACCAAACTTTGAATTGTGGGAAGAAACCATTGAAAATTTTGCAAATGGCAAATACGAGGTGGATTTCCATTGAACCTGCGACAACTCGTATCATATATCAATGAGATTCGCTGAAACTTCATTTCCGACTGGTCAAAGATTCCGAAAGATGTTTTACCGCTGAAAATCTTTCTTTAATGTATAATGACGAGCAGAATTTGCTTTACTTGCTTTTCTTAAAGCCAACACTCACTGACGTGCAACGAGTAAACAAACTCTTTCAGTCTAATGGGGTGGACCCAACCAAACTACTCAAGGTACCTATTTTAACTATTGTAGAATATTTTTTAAAACAAGAATTGATTTATTGTGTTTTCCAGGATTTGGTTTTGCTTATCCGTTCAACAGCAGCTAAAATTATGCTGCCAAATATCAGACGTGATGTTCTGACTCAAAGTGTAAATGAAAAATTGATGGAATCGATATATAAACAGTGCTCAGCAGCCGATGATGAATCTAGCGGAATCTGGCCGAATTTCACAGCGTCCCTAGCGGGGAACCCATTTTTGCTTATGGCAACACTGGTGTGTGAGCTCACTCGTATGTACCATAGTACATTCACATAGTATCCACGCTTTTCATTTACCCTGTGTTGCACACTTTCTAAATGTTCCGAGGGGCCGGTCCACTGAGCTGGGGCTCGTTAGCTGAGTCGAGGCCTGTCGTATTCAAAAAACAGAATAAAAAGCAAATCAAATTTCCAACGCACGTGTTCTTTTACGCATTTCAGAACATGGGAGTGTTGCCCGATCCTTATAAAAACCTAAAAGACTGCATAGAGCGAATTTGTTTTTCTGCAAAATTATTAATTTTTTGAGATCTGGTAGTCCTAAAATTTCTCATCGAAGCACATGTTTATATTCGCGCCAATCCTTGCCTCAGCATTAACCTGCTGCCGAGGATTTACGGTACGCCTATCGGCTTGTGTTTGGATTTTCTCGGAGGGTGGATTGAATGCGGATACTATGTGAGTATAAATTATTTCAATGAGATTTAAAATTCGTTTTTTAAAAATAAAGTCTTTATTACTTAAACTTTAACAATAGACTGGACTATTCTAATTCATATTTTAATTGATTAAATGATGAGCTGCAACGTGACACGCCGGATATTTGCCAGACGGATTCGTCAGGTTTCAGCAATTGGTTCGCCCATCAGCTTTCAGGTGTAGTAGAATCATTAGAAACTTCGTAGGAAGGACCGTTGAAAGATTTTGATTAAATGGAATTTTACTGTTTCGTGTGTTTGTCTGGAATTTTAGGAATTTCATGGGAAATATGGAGAATAGATTTATGGTGTTCGTTACTTGACTAGATATATGTATTTCGTTCCTTAGCTCTTCTCCTCTTAAGTTGAATGTTCTCATTCAACCTTAAAATTGTGGAATCCTGTAGATGCTGTGTGATTATTTCAATTTTGCTGTGCTATTTTCCGAAAGGCATGATAAAGATGTTGAAATTATTGGTTCGGGCTCTCTTGAGGAAGATTCGACTGCAGGTTTCGTGTTTGAATCTGAATTTTTGGTGTTAGCTTGATGATCAGTTTCGATTTTTGCTTCTGTTTAATGTAGGCTAGTATTTTCAATGATATCAATATGATAGTCAAAGCAGTTATTGAGCTGTAAATTATCCATTGGTCTGTTTTTTTTTTTTTTGTTTATTTTAATCAAATTTATCTGTTTTGTGTTGCTGATTTGCATTTCTTTAATTAATTCGAGGGAGAGCATTTCAAGTAGCTCGTCCTGTTTTACGTCGATATGAAGCAAGGGTGGCAGCATATGTACGTTCGATATACGAGGTGTGTTCAAAAAGTATCACGAATTTTGAATTTTCGCGGGTTACGTATATTCGAATTTCGATTTTTTTTGTGGCGTTATGTTGGTACTCATGTCTGTTACTTATGCCGACAAGCTCGGCCATTTTGAATGTTCACTTAATTGGTGATAGCTGCTTTACTTGCACGTGTTTTCAATCGTCTTCGATTTTTACTTATTCAAAAAAATGGATCAAAGAACGTGTATCAAATTTTGTGTGAAAAAAACGAAATTAAGTGCGCGGATGCATTCCGAATGTTGACTGTGGCATACGGAGAAGCTACCTTGGACCG
Source organism: Odontomyia ornata (assembly GCA_963969285.1). Classification (NCBI taxonomy): domain Eukaryota; kingdom Metazoa; phylum Arthropoda; class Insecta; order Diptera; family Stratiomyidae; genus Odontomyia; species Odontomyia ornata. The sequence continues at coordinate 57,946,375 of OZ017738.1, read as the reverse complement.
AAGCAACGTTTATCGGTGGTACAAAATGTTTTTAGAAGGCCGAGAAGATGTGAACGACGAAGAGCGTGCCGGACGCCCGAGCACTTCAACAACAGACGAAAAAATTAATGAAGTGGAGAAAATGGTATTGGCCAATCGTCGAATCACCGTTAGAGAAGTTGCTGAGGACCTAAACATATCGATTGGCTCGTGCCATTCGATTTTTATCAACGATTTGGGCATGAGACGGGTCGCCGCGAAATTTGTACCAGAATTGCTCAATTGCGACCAAAAACAGCAACGCATGAACATTGCTAATGAGATGTTAAACTCTGTCCGCGACGAACCAAATTTGCTCCAGAGGGCCATAACTGGTGACGAATCGTGGGTTTATGGTTATGACGTGGAAACCAAAGCTCAATCATCTCAATGGAAGCTGCCGCATGAACCAAGACCGAAAAAAGCGCGCCAAGTTCGGTCGAATGTGAAAGTTTTGCTGACAGTTTTCTTCGATTGCAGGGGCGTGGTGCATCATGAGTTCTTGCCACAGGGAAGAACGGTCAATAAGGAATATTACCTGCAAGTTATGCGCAATTTGCGCGAAGCAATCCGCCAGAAACACCCGGATTTGTGGGAGAACAAAAATTGGCTTTTGCACCACGATAACGCCCCTGCTCACACATCGTTGCTTGTGCGCGACTTTTTGGCCACAAACAACACACTTATGATGCCGCAGCCACCGTATTCCCCAGATCTGGCCCCCTGTGACTTTTTCTTGTTTCCTAAACTGAAGAGGCCCATGAAAGGACGACGTTACGCTACGCTTGACGAGATAAAGACGGCATCGAAGGAGGAGCTGAACAAGATTAAAAAAAATGATTTTTTGAAGTGCTTCGAAGATTGGAAAAACCGTTGGCACAAGTGTATAATATCTCATGGGGATTACTTTGAAGGGGACAAAATAGATATTTATGAATAAATAAATAATTTTTGAAAAAAAAAAACAAAATTCACGATATTTTTTGAACACACCTCGTAGTCATTGATTTGTAAATTTGGTTGTTAACTTCGACGGCTACGTTCTCATGTTTGATAATAAAACGTCCAGTAAGGTATTGGGTTGGTCCGTTGATAAAGATTTCTCCGTTGAAGCTGTTGAGGAGCAAGGTATCCGTAGCGATTTCTTCCACGATTGGGCATTTGTCACGTTGCATTTGTCACGTTGCATTTATCTTTTTTACTTTAAAAAGGAAAAGGATACTGTTTGAGTGACTAATGTTTTTCATATCATAGGATTTACATACAGAAAATGCATTGAAATTCTTACATTCTCCTACTAAACCGAAATAATTATTGTTGTTTTTGAGAATATATTCATTTTCGATTTTGATTATGGAATTCATTTTTTCAATGGTTTTATGAGAAAACGTTCGAAAATAGCTTCATAAGTGGTTGAACAATCTACTTTATAAGAAAAATGTGTTAAAGTTTGAAAGATTTTTACATCGGAAAATTCCAAGGCTTCTTCTACATTCCTATATGGAATGTGGTTTTCACTGTAAGTATTTATAATTTTATCTATTTCATACTTTGAACGGATGTTCAAATTTACTAAGTTAAGTTTTCAAATCTTATGGATTCAACTATATTCGACGATTCCTCTTTTACAATTCTCAACTTATATTCTGTACTTGAAGCAAGAGTAGTTTCGAAAACTTTATCCTCTTTTAAACGTTTAAGATTTCGGCACTTGCATTAGTGATTTGATTAATTCTTTCATTGTATTCTTTATTAATGAGCACTTGTTTGTTAATATTCTCCAACAGCTCATTCATCTCCCCCGTTAATAAAACAATATCATCATGGTCGGGGTTTCGTGCAATGAATTTCCATGTGGATCCAATAAAATTTAAGGATCTTTTTGTTTTCTTTGGCCCAAAATTTAATGCTATCAAAAGATTCTTTGTTTGCAATACTTCGTGTGAAAGTAGTGGAAACAAGTTGAGTAAGCAGGAGAGTGCTCCTACCAGAAGGTCTTTGTAAACATCCTATGGTTTAGAAACAAGTTTTCTAATGGCGTAAATCGAAGATTTGAATTATTCGTCCAATACTTGGATATGAAATCGTTCAAATTTATGCAAAAGATGCACAGTTTCTTTCATAAGCACAGTGCAGCCGCCATTTTGATCTAGCTTAAATGATCTTTCTGAATGCCCGGTCGATTGAACATGTTCAAGTTAAACAGTATTCCTTAAATTTTCATGAAAATTGAAAGAAAATAAAAGTGCCCAAGTCAATTTTAAATATATATAGGGCTTTCCAATAAGAGGTGTTATTTTGAATAGATCTTGTGATGTGACACCTTGCGACTTCTTCCTTTGGAGCCACGTGAAAAAGAAGGCCTACAGCAATAGCTCGGCGTCGATTCAAGACCTCAAAGATGAAATTCGGGAGGTTATCGAGGACATAGGGCAGCCACTTTGCGATTTGGTTATGGAAAATTTCATGAAAAGGATATGGTCCTGTAAGCGTGTCGTGGTGGTTATTTTCCTGATATATATATCTTACATCAGTCTATATAATTGCAAAATTTCAAGAAGTTTAAAGGCACTGTTTTGATTTTATGGGCAAAAATTTAAAATCTACAAATCATACTATTTTTAACAAAGTTGAGTGAATTTCGATTTCTAAGGTATTTTTTGCCCTTGTACTTGTAAAGGTCCACATTCGTGATAATTTTCAGATTTTTTGGCTCAAAGGTGTCCAATTGCGAGGGGGGGGGGACACATTTTGCCTTCCCCTGGACCCCCTAATTCATAAAATGATTTTTTTATTTCAGATTCTAAAAGTTCTAATCATGACCTTTCATTTGATACCCCACTCGACTACCTTTGATTAAAAAAAATTTTTAAGGGCCAATTCGTTATTATGGGGGACCCCCCTTAAAAATTTTTTTAAATTTTTGTTGAGACCTCAACTTTTGAGAGACCACCACTTCTGACCTTTTCAGAGAGTTTGAACATTCTAGCTTCTGTACTTTCTGAGGAAATCAGCTGTGACGCACGGACAGACGGACGGACTGACAGACGGACAGACGGACAGACGGACGGACAGACGGACAGACAGGTCGCGAAACTAGTAGGTCTTTGTTAAAAATTTATTTTTCGAAGACCTAAAAATGGTTTGGATTTTGGGATATGGTCGGCAAGGAGGGCAGAAACATTATTAAGGAAATGATGGTATGTGTACATTTTTGAAGCTTTCAGTCTGGATTTTCACAGTTCATGTTTTGAGTTTGGCGATTTGAGAATTTGAATAGTCAATAATCTGGACATTTGCGTCGATCAGACAGGATAAAAACCTGAAAAGAGAATCAGTTCCTTATGTTACTCTGGTGTATGGTTTGGCCGGTTTCAGTTAGAATGGTAGTTGGTCAATTTTCCTTTACTATTTCCCTTTTGTACCTAGTTGTAAATTTTGACCCTTTGTGCTTATTTATCTTTGCGTATACTTCCTGGCCTATTTCATAATCATTTATGGGTTGCCTATCTTTGTTATGGAAATTCAAATCACGAGGCTGTTTATTTTTGATTGCTTCTATATTTTCCCTGCGAGACTTTTCTAATTGCTCGGGACTTGTGAATACTTTTCTACCATAAAAAACCTCTATGGGCTTCTTACCGGTTGTTGAATGAATGCTTTAGTTATATTCGGATACTGATCTTTCCAATAGTTCTTGGAAAGTCCTATGAGTACCATCGGTTTCAAGGCACCTGATTATCTTGAACAGGGTTCAGTGAAATCTTTCAACCTCTCCGTTGACTTCACTCTTTTAAGATGGTGCTTTGTAAACGGTAATATTTAGCTGGTCTTACATCATGAAGAGAATAGATGCTGAATTCAATGATTTTTCACCATCAATTACAACTGCCTTAGGGACACCGTAAAAAAGTAAAAGCACTCGAAGTCGGTCGCGCACATTTTCTATTGCTGTTAGTATGAAATGCCCTTCCGTTGAATATACATCGACGTGAAGGATGTGACCCGGGAATAGGAGTTGCCAAGAACACAGGATTGTTAGGATGGCGATCATACTTGTTTACATAGCAAATATGGCACTGTTTTATCATCCGCTTGATTTTCGCATTCATTTTGGAAAAATAAAATTCCTCGATTATTTGCAATTGATTTCCCTTTGCATTCCTGTGAGTTCTTTTATGGAATTTCAGAATGATTTCTTCTTATTCACATTCGGTCGTAACATTTTGTACTTCCTTCTGAGAGAACCGTGCCCCGTAATTTTGAAAATATAATGGATATAGTTATTGAATAATTCCCATGACTTCCTCCGGTGCTTTAATACCATGAATGACATTGAAATCCAGGTATCGTGTGAAAATACCAATGATATTTTCTCTGGTGTACTGAGGCTCAATAAAAGTGAGCTTGAAATAATTTGGGAATAGTTTTGCCAATTGGTAGCTTGTCATATCACCGATTTTCAAAATAATCTGTGTGTGAGATGCATTGAGTGGGGTACCGACGGAACGTATTAGATTTTGGGACGAGCTTTCGTCACTATGAGCGGAAACGGTCGAAAAATACTATCCTGCTCCTTTTTGGGGCCCAGATAGCTCATCTGCCACGACATTCGCCTTGACAGGCTCATACTTGAGCTCATAATTGAACTCTTCCAGTTTCGCTTTTCAGCGTTTGAGCTTTGTATTTGTATTTTTGTTGCTCAACGCGTATGTGATTGGCTGATGGTCAGTGAAAATGATTACTTTTCTGGAACCGTATATGAAGTTTCACAAAGGATCTAAAGCCCAAATAATGGCCAACATCTCTTTCTCATTGGCTGCATAATGTTCTTCCGTTTCGCTCAGTGTTCGGGAAAGGAACGTTAAAGGTCGTCCATCTTGCGCTAAGATAGCACCAATAGCATATTGTCAAGCATCGGTTGTCAACTCAAATACTTCGTTGAAACCTGGGTAAGAAAGCATGACTACCTGTGAAATTAAGGAATTTTTTTATTTTGCTATATGCGTCTTATGCTTCTTCGTTCAGGTTAACTTTCATTCTAGTCGACATATTCTTAGGTATCCTGCCATCTTTTCCTCTTAGGAGCAGGGTAAGCGGTTTTGCGAGTTTAGCATAATCCAAAAAAAATCTTCTGTAGTAGCCAGACATACGTAGAATGGATCTAAGCTCCTTAACAGTAGTAGGAGCTGGGAAGTTCGTGATTGCTTCGACCTTTTCGAGTTTGTTTTGATACCATTACTTGAAACAACAAAACCCAAAAATTCAATCTCTCCTTTCAGAATTCGGATTTATCTAGTTGTACCTTGAGGTAAGCTTCCTCTTGGGTAGCAAACACAGAGTCGATGTTTTGAAGGTGCTACAGTTCGTCTTTCCCACAATTATGATGTCATCAATATAATTTTCGCATATAACCCAAATGTGTTTTCGCAGTATGTCATGACGCAGTTTTGGCAGTATGTCACGTTGGAATGTAGCAGGTCCATTTTAGGTGAATTTCTCGAGAGAAATTTATTAGGTAAATTTCTCTCGAGAAATTATATATATATATATATATATATATATATATATATATATATATATATATATATATATATATATATATATAAATCTATATATATATATATATATATATATATATATTTATGTATATATATATATATATATATATATATATATATATATATATATATATATATATATATATATATAAGTTGGGTAGACAGACCTACGCTCATGTCAGAAGGGTTTTGTATTCAATTTACAAAATGTAGTTACCAGATCGAATATTATCAAGAAACATGTCAAAGACGATTTTATTGGAGAAAATATGAAATTCAAATATCTCCCTTGATAATCATTTCAGATTTTTTAGATCACAGATGTCCATTCGCGAGGCAGGAAACACATTTTTCTTGTGTTTCCCTCACCGTGCCCCCACTGAAGCAAAAACTGACAGTTAAAGTACTGTTTTGAAAAGCTCCCATTAAAACTTTCATTTCATACTCATATTGGCTACGTTTGATGAATTTTTTTTTTCAGGGGCCACTCTCCTGTAGTGTCATCATCGATTAATGGCCTATTTTTTCGAACCGTAGAATGGTTTCAAAGCCCTTTTGCTAGAAGCTCTCTCCCAGCTCCTCGACTTGTTTCACTTATGAGTATTAATTGTGAGTATTCATCTTCAGTCATTCAGTAAATTGAATCAAGTCACTCAAAATTATTCAATCTTGTCATTTAAAACAGCCATTGTTTTGTTTTACGATTACTGATACCACTAGCTGAACCGATTATCAAAGATATTCATGACACCTATCATTCCTGAAATTTTCATGCAAATCCTAGCAATACTGTAGTGTCCGAGTCGGTAAAAAGCGCATGTTGTTAAATAGCCATATGTTTCCATCATAATACATGCCGCGCATAGCAATACAGGAAAATTCAGACCGCTATAACTTCGCTAAATATGATTCAATCTTTATGAAACTTTCAGAATAAATCAACTATATGAATAGTTATCTGCGAATTTAAGGGTACCGTTAAGATTTTATTCAAGAAAACATAAAATCGATAAATTATACTATTACTAACAAAGTTGAGTGAACTTCGACTTCTAATGCATTTGTTGTTGTTGTAGGTACTCAACAATGCCTACATTCTTGATTTTGTTCAGATTTTTCGGATCACGGGAGTCCAATTGCGAGGGGGGGACACAAATTTTTCGTGTATTTCCCCTCCCTGTGCACCCCTCGAAGCAAACTTTGCCAAACTAAGATCTGTTTTGAAAAGTTCTCATCAAGACCTTTCATTTGATACCCATATCGGCTACCTTTGATAAAAAATTTTTTTCGGGGGGTCACTCCCCTATATGGGGACACCCCCCTTAAATACCCTATAAACATTTTTTGTAGTTAAACTTTGAAGAAAGCACCACTTTACACTTACATACGAAATTTAATGTTTCTAGCTAAAGTAGTTTCCGAGAAAAAGTGCTGTGACATACGGACGGACGGACGGACAGACAGACGGACAGACAGGACGTGATTTTAGTAGGGTTTTGCAAAATTATTTTACAAAACCCTAAAAAACTGGAGGTCAGGTCACAAAAAACTAAATGGCGGCCAGTTGAAACTCGAAACTTCAAAGGCTATTAAGAGTCGCAATTTTGATCCGACATATATGAAACATAGTTTCAAGATAGGCATAACTTAGATCTACAGATTTTGATATTTTGGTGATCATGCATGGGCAAATTCCAAAATCGCGACGGTTTATATATGCGTTTTTTTCAGGTTTTTGTGGCGCTCTAGCGGTCACATTTTCTAGCGGATTTTGATGAAACTTGAGATTATGGATCTCTGTAATATGTTCTTGTATTATGCAGAAAATTATTTAAAATTGAATGAAAAATAAAACAGTCGAAAATTTAAAACCCAATATTTTTAGGTGCCATTTTCACTAAAAATTTAATTATTTTGCCCTGTCTAGAGTGAAACTCCGATTTGAACGAGATTTCGCACATTGATTGATGAGGTCCTAGCCCACAAAGATTTAAAATTGTCCAAAATCAAATGCATGCATTCAAAATGGCGCCCCTCAAAGGTCAGGAGCTAGCGCAATTTGCTATTTTAGTAGCAACTCAAATGATGAATTTTTTCATGGAAACGTTTTAATATTTTTTGAATATTGTAAAATATTTTTCACAACACCCTAAAAAATTATCAAATCGCGACTTGTCTGTCTGTCCGTCCGTCCGTTTGTTCGTGCGTCACAAGTTTTCTCGCCAACGACATGAGCTAGAATGAGGAAATTTTCTACGTAGGTCAAAAGTGGTGCCTCTTGAAATTTGCAGCGTAAGAAAATATTTTAAAGTTAAGGGGGTCTCTCATATAGGGGGGGGGGCATAAACATTTTTTTTTTATTTCTGTAGCCCTCTAGCAGCCAAGATTCTCAACAGATTCCGATGTAACTTGAAATTATAAGTTATTAAGGCAAGTTAATTTAATTTAATTATGCAAATTGGATGACAAATAAAAAATTCGAAAATTTAAAGATTTATATTTTTAACAGCCGTTTTCAATAAAAATTTAAAATAAGGGCCCCTTGTGGTTCAGAAAAGAATCGAAAATGTATATATTAATGGCAATGCAAGTGCTGATTAAACTTTTATGGAAATCTTTTGAAATTAACTATTTGAGCTACTTAAGCCAAAAAGTTATCACCTTTGTGTGGTAACCACTGTGAAATATATAAACAGCAAATGTGAGAAGGGCGAAACGAGTATAAATATGTTTATAACAATTTATTACCCGCCGATTTTCAATATGTGATACATACGTATGCAACTCAATTTAATTAGCAAAATATTTGCGCCTCTATGAGGGGTCCTCAAGTACGAACGGTGGCAGATCCTTTCTGTTAATAAATACCCATGTAGTGCTACAAAAATTGCAGTAAGAACTCCAGTAGGCAAGCCAAATTCTTTTTCGAAACCTTACGCTACATACGAGAAATTTACCTTTCCAGCTGGTGCTGCGAACCAGGATTTTTTGACTCCAAAAGGAAGCCTATTGAACGCATACTTTCCATGGTTGATGGAGAAAGCCGTTTTTTCTTTATCAGCCTCTCTTAGCAGTATTTGTTGAAATCCGCTTTTTTTCATAGTGAAGAATTTGTTTTTCCCGAAATTAGAAAGGATGCTATTAATCTCCGGAATGGGGTATCTATCTGGGATAGTCACAGAATTAAGTTTCCGATAATCAATGACTAATCAGTATTTTTTTTGCTGAAAGCTTCCATTTTTTGGGTACTACCTAAACTGGAGCATTGTGGGGTGATTCAGAGGGTCTTATCACACCATCATGCAGCATCTCCTGTTCTACAAAGGGCTTGAGAGCCATTGGATACGGGTGTCTTAGAATACACGGGGCTATCGTCCATAGTGCGTATTTCCACTTCTACTTTGGTCATGTATGTTAGCTTTTCATCCAGATCTACAAACGGACTAGGCTGCCTTATTAAAACATTTAAAAGCCTCTTTGTTTGTCCTTTAAAAAGATGTGGAATTCTTATTCCAGTATTGTGAACACCTTCAGATGTATGTTTTTTTTTATTGGAATATGGATATAATCGAGTATTGTGACATAGTTTGCAGAGGTATGGATGATAGTTTTTAGTTGCTTTAAGCTATTGTTTCCAATGATGCCATGAAATGTGGTAAGAGCCGGTAAAATGAAAAATATATAATATGTTTATCATAGCATATCTTTATATTGCTTCCCACTGAGTTAATAAAAAATCGTTTGTTGTTAGGGGTACAAAGTTTTACACAGTTGGGCTGATATAATTCTTATTTGATCCTGTATCAATAAGAAATCTCAAAACAGTACCGCTCCTCGCCACGTATTCGATGTAGGGTAGCGAAGAGCTCGTTAGCCTAAAAAATGAATGTTTTGGGTGCTTACGTCTTCTTCAACCAAGTCAGGTTCTTGACAGTAGCTTTCAGGATTAGCCAGGTTCTCCTCGGGTCCCATGTAATCGACAACATCTTCCTCGTTACCTTTGTCTTCTCTATTGACTACTTCGTTATATTTGGCCAACTCATTTTTAGTATCAATGTGGAATGACCGTTGCTGCCTTTGTGGATGGGGTGCCTGAAAAGGGGTTACTCGTTTCGAAGCAAGCATTGGTTGAGGGTGAGGTCTATTTTGGTAGCTATCCATCCGAAAGTGTATAGAATGGTCGACGTCCGTGGGCTCAGGACGTGGTTGTGGTTTCGGAAATATTTTTGGAAGAGCCGGTGCCTGATATTGCACTGGGTATTGTTTTCGGAAGAATTGATTTGAAGGGAAAAAGGTTTGTTGGGGCTATTGTCGCATTAAACTTTAATCCTGGTATGGACGTTGCACATTTTGCTGACATATGTGCATAAAATCAGGAGGATGGACATTTCCAGGGGCAGGAATGGGTTTGTGCCTAGGTGGTACCGGTGGGGGTATTATAATTATTAGCATGTTGTGCCCTATAGTTAATTTCCTCCATTTTGAAGCATAAGCAAAGGGCTTGTGGAAGATCGGTAGGCTGTTTCATACTAAGAAGCCTTGGTAAGTCACCAGTAAGGCCCCTTATAAAGGTATCTAAGGCTTTGTCTCTATAAGAGAGAACTAAGATATTTATAGCCTCTGCTCCTATCTCTAAACTGGAAATCTTATTAAGAATGAGGGGCAAATGATGGTAAACAGTTTGATAAAATTGATACACAATATCGTTGTCGTGGACAAGACAGGTCATTTGGTACTCAAGAATACCCAAAACCGTTTTGTATGCATAATGTAGTGTCAAACAGCGTGATATTTGTTTCCAGGTGAGGGGAGTGCAATAAGACTCTAAGACCGTGTCGGTTTGACCAATAATTTTGTTTCGAATCACGTTTAGTATTTTGTAGTGTAAAGTCGATCCTGAAAGGTGATAATATATGCTCAGAACTCTATCGATACTCTTTTGCCAGGAACTGAATTCTCCAGCCTGTCCAGAATATTCACGTAAACTTTTCACAATATCTGGGATCTTATCTAGATTAATTAAGTTCCCTAGTTGGTTTTTATTTATTCTCTGGTTCACTTCGAGGTTGAAGTTAGTTTCCGGCACTAGTAGCAGCTGCACTAGGTGTGGCATTTCCCTTGCCAGAATACCTGTGGTGACTCCTTCCATATTAATTTGTGGATTTTCCACTCTTGGAGGGTTTTCAGGAAGTTGAGGATTGAACTCTTTCTCTGGAACCCTTTAAAGCCTAGCTGGCATAATTAAATTTTCCCGACGGGACATAATGTTGGTATAAGAGATAAAAACTAGGTTTGGGAACTATCGCAACTAAAATCTTCAGGCTGATAACAATTTTTCTGCATGAAAATATACCCTTTCACAATCACTTAAAACCTTTCGACCATGATTAATTATTCTTAAATTTTTTTCCTCACTAATGGAAATTTGATTTTCCACACAAATATAATTTATCATAAATATTTAACTTTCACTTTATTTTTGATTCGACTAATTTGTTACTTAACTCAAATTCAAATTCACATTAACGTTAACATTAGGTTACATCAGAATTAATGCAACGATTTGCATCGCGAAGCGGCTGTCCGACTCCATTTTATCCGTTGATTACTCAGGAGCATCGTTTCTTCGCGATACGTGGTTAGGTGACCTGCGATGTCCCTGAGCCTTTCGTGTCTGAAATTCAACTTTCGGACGGCTTCCGTTCGAACGTCCTAACGATTTAATAAACCGAACCTTTCGTTAGTGCGAGACTTCGGTTGATACGACACGCACGTTCCTGATTGGGTTCCAATTAATTAAATAAAATTAAAAATTTATTATTATTATTTTTTTAAATTAGGTCTTTATTACTTAAACTTTAACAATAGACTGGACTCTTCTAATTTATATTTTAACTAAACAAATAATGAGCTACAAGGTGATATGCCGGATATTTGCCAGACGGATTCGTCAGGTTTCAGCTGTAATTGAATCGCGGTGTAATCGAATCAGGTGTAATAGACTCATTAGCAATTTCGTGGGAACGACCGTTGAAAGATTTTGATTGAATGGAATTTTGCTGTTTTGCGTGTCGGTCTGGAATTTTAGGAATTTCATGGAAAATATGGAGAATAGATTTATGGTTTTCGTTCCTTTACTAGATATTCGTATTTCGTTCCTTAACTTATACTATGGTGTGCACCATGTCAACGTTTGAAGATTCCTAGTCATCAAAAGAATACTGGATTGAACGACCAGCCTGCTTGATTTTTTCGTCAACCTGCGGTAGGTCATGTTCGGAGTACGACCTATGCTGGTATCACACCGTAGTAACCAAGCAATTTTGCAAATAAAAAACTTAATACTTATACGCATATTTTCCTGCGCATGGACGTAGCTTGTAGGCTATTGAAGACATCATTGCGTACTTTAGCAACTGTCGGACGTCTTGTTTAAGGTCGATGTAAATGGTCACCCGGTTAATGCATCGACGGTGTGGCAAAAGCCATCGTTCATGGAATTCGAAGCGATAGAGAAAGGAATTTTTGGTCCTGACGATTCTTTTGAATGACTTGATTTATGAACAATGAAAGTTGTAGTGATTCGGCCAAATAGGTGATATACAAGTCCGTAAAGGACTGCAGCGATGGTCTGCTGCCTCGGCAGAGGAATATGTAGATACCCGCCGAGAATGCCCTTGTCTGGGGACGCGTGAATGCGCTGGCAGGCTAGCATTGCGGTGTCGTGGGGCGAGTTCATTTCCCCAGTACAAGGACCCACTACAAAAGAATTTCGCATTCATGAATTCTTGGGCCTCAAAAGAAAGGCGACCGAATTCGAAAAATTGTAGGCAACTACAAAGAGGGGAAATGACTTGGTTGATTTAGTGAAAATGGACAGAGTAGCAGGTAAGTGGTGTGACAGTGAGTTCTTTCCCCAGGAGCCTTGATTATGTATATTGGATACACTTCAAATGAGCTCCCAGTTCTTACCAGTATACATAGAGTATACTGGTTTGTAACAGAAGTGACATAAGTAAAAACGGGTGGACTTAGGGTAACGTCGTCGTTACTTGACGATGCTCATGGCCCACAAATAAGAGTGGGACAACCGGGTGGTGATGGTGCCCCCTCGCACCCGCCCAACCGGATCAAGATCCATATATGTTGTAGTGGCCAGGTATTTCCCTTCTGAGTAGAAAACTCATACAACATAACTTGTATGAGCCTTCCCATCAGAGGAGAAATACCCCGATGACCAATCTATGTCATAGAGTTATGCAATCGGATCACATAACTTTATGTCATAAAGAGGCACCTTGGTCGGGGCCACTCAACCCGCGATCGTACCTGAAACAAAAAGGTTGTTATGTGCCCGATGGCTGGCTCATGTCTGGAGGTGAGAGCCTTCCATCGTGTCGGGTCCGAAACTTGGTCAGGTCCAACGGAATGGAAAGACCGAGATGTAACTTTAATTCAACATTTCTTTATTTAACATCGATGTCTTTTCACAATATTGGAATAATGTTTCTATTCGTTTATACTATATCTAGCGTATAGTAATATAAATTATATAAGCTACAGTAAGTTTACTTTATTTTGATTCTATATTATTCCTTGTTTCAAAAGGTCGAATAGACGTTGCTCCCAAGTTCGCGGCAGGGTTGAAAAACAAATGTAAATTAGTTAATTCGAGAATGCGCGTATACTTTTGGCCAAAAAGGAAACCGTATGATTACTTGTTCGACCGAAGCATTCAGTATACGAACTATCCCGGTGAGAACAACGGGCAATTTCACAGAGGGCGGCGCTTACATAAAACATATTCTTTAAAGGCAAAACCTGTATATGATACTATTTGGCGATTACTTTGATATTGTACTTTGAAATTAACATGCACTGTATATAGTGTTTGGAACGTATTTTCTGTTGAGGATGAAAAGTTAACATACTTCAATATGATAAGAATGTTGAGATCCCTTGACTGCTGTGATTTACAATACAAATTATCTATCACGTTTCGACCATAGAATACCGTGCTTGGCTTTCGATTAAAAGCTTATAAAACCAAGAAAGAAAAGTCAACGCCTCACCTGACTAGTATATGATTAACATTTTAACAAGGATTATATAATCAAACTTAAAGACTAAGAATATATTAAAAAAAAATGTTACGAGAACTTAATTATTTCAATAAAATCAAGTAAAAAAATTAATCTTTTCCTTACTTCCTACAAGAAGTACAAGTTCTTCTCCAACAAATTGGATGGAAATTGGTGAATACTCTGCGCCGCCAAAATTGCGAGTTTGTGAGCGTATTGACAAACGGCCGGAACACGAGTTGTGCCCGATCAATTATAATACAAAAGTGTCATCTTATAAGTGAGAATCTGCATTTTATTGGGATCCAGCCCAATATTATCATCCACAATGCTATCGTGAGTTGGAGTTACAGTATATTCGCGAACTGCTTGAGATACTAAGAAGAAATCATATCTCTCCGGTAAAGTGATAATATCATCAACAACTATCCCCGGAGGCGGAATATTTTGATTTAGGAAATATCGAGTATTAATACGCTTGGAAACAATTAGAAAAGCAAATTTGGGGCCTTCTGCAACTTCAGCTTGGGTATAAATTTCCGTGAGACGTTTCCGGATTGTTTCACTTTCAATCTTGGCTACTTGATAAAATTGACCTTCACCAACACCATCTCTATAAAAAAGAATACGAGATGGCAACGATCCGTGCAAATTACCATATTCTTTAATTGTTAAAACCCGTTTGACTGTTCTTTGTCGTGAGGTCAAATAGTTCGCAAAGGTATCAACGGTACTCAGTAAGCGAAAAATAATCCAAAGCGAATATGAAATAAAAGTCTTAGGAGCACTGATAAAGACATGCAATTAAAATTCTACAGATAATAATAGCTTATCCACTTTCCAAGGCTGTCCTACAGCCAGCAAAATCTAATTAACAGCGATCACACCCCACTTAGCGTTGAAAGCGCGACTATGACTACGATGCATTCCTTCGTGTCTCCATTCACGTCAAGGCACCCCGAATTTGAAGAGCTTGAAGTGCTGCCTACTTGATCGCTCCTACTTCGATATTCCTGTATTAATCGCAGCAACCACAGTACAGCACTCCTAATGCGCAGAGTCCATCATCATCTGGACAATAATTGTACCAACCTGAATTGAAATAAGAAGTAATCACATTATGCTCATCAGCCTTGCACTTATTGGTTTTCTATACACTTGCCTGACCAATAAAGAAATTAAGGTTGGAACGGAGATGAAAAAAAAACGGTCTGAATTTTTTAACTTTGGCTGATAAGTATGCGATTCTGCGTTCACCAATGAGCCAGAGAACTCCATGACAAATTTTCTTCTCGCGATGGCGCTGCTAGTAGAGAACCTTGAAAAACTAATCGGTTAGGAGTTAACTAAAACGGTACTCACTCTAACACGCGCTCGGCACTGAATCATGGCTGCTTTTTGGGTGGTTTTCGTTTTCTTTCCAAGACGCCCGAAGACATAAATTCATCGTGGTCAATTTACACTGACTTTTGGCTGCTTCCGTTCCAGCGCCACCTCTCCTTGCACTATGCCCACCGCTCTATACCGCTAGCGCACGACACTTTTTCCGTGATCACTCTTCCGACAATGCCGACAACTTTTTCAGTCGTACACTCCGGATGCTTCTGATCACTTTTTTAGGCTTCTGGTTACTCGTCACAAGCAATTTAATCTTTAAATCTACTGCGAATACACTAATTAAGAAATTTTTTTATCGCGCACTGACAGCTAACGATATGTCCGTAACCAAGTTGAGCCCACAAGTCAAGATGGAGGTGACATTCGTCGGCAACCACACTGGCATCTCGTCTCTTTAGCCAACCTTCTAAATACGTCGAGGAACATCAAAACACTTCACACCTATCTTTTCGATGCAAGCCTCAAATTAGTTTGCCTACGATGTTTTTTCTTTATATGTGTGGGTGCGCACAATTAATGAGTATAAATTCAAATTCTGGACGAATATATCGAATCGCTTCTTGGTGGTTGTTTGTGATTTTAACTTATATTATTACCATACGGTTGGATTGATAAATTTGAATTCATTTTCAACGTAAAGAAACAATAGTGTATAATGCGTAATAATATATCGTAGTTTTCCTTTGATATCACGTTGATTTGAAACGAAATTGGTATGCGAGGTGTTTGTTAGTTCTTGATTATGTTAAAGAAGACAATAGATATTTAGAAAAAAACTCTAAACTGTATAATCAGTAATGTCTACTTGTCGCCGCCTATAGCAATGCGCGTTTAATCGAAATGTCTGCACTTTTCTTGTAAGAATTTCAATTTTCTTGATCATCATGCTGTAGGGATGAAGGAGCTAGGAAAGTTTTAGAGCAGTTTAATAGGGTAACTGCTCGATTACTACAAAGTAAAATAAAAGTCAATAATTAGTGTCATCGAAAGAATTGCTGTGAACTTAAGGATCACAACAAAGCCCTGCTGCTGGGAACACCCTTCTGCCTACCTTAAATTTTTCCCCTTTTTAAGGAATTCTTTTGAAAAAAGAGAATATTGATTGCTTTATTTTTCGGAAAGAACTTTATCTCACGTGAAGAATGACATGCATCTATCATACAAGAAACAGTTTCCGCGTTGAGCTTCCAATGTAGACATAAATAAGCGAAATTTGCCAGGATATCACGGCATGAACGTGTAAGTCCCGAATAACCTTGAGGCTGTGATAAATCGGATTGCATAATTCAAGTAAAATATTCACAACGAAAAACAACAATGCGCAGTAAATGACATATCATTATTGGCAAAATATGTTTGCTAGAATTGTTTGCCTCGCACCCGACATTGTATGCTCGGATAAAATTTATTTCGAACATAATTTGCATAGTGCGACATACACGGCCAAACTCGTAGTTCAACAAATGTACATTGCCAGCCTTTGGCTATGAGTGAATGTAAAGTCGTGTGAATGTGTTTGAGCGGGAACATATAAATGCATTGCAAAGGAAAGCCTTCAAGCTTATTATTAATTTCGATGATGTCAAAATTACACAAATTTACTTTGCGGCTTCCTATCATGAATAATTTATAGTTGAATGCAAATTCAATGTAACATATAAACTTGGTTGCGGTTAATCTCTCAGGATGTATCCGAAGAGATGTCCAATTGGTTTAAATAGATTCTGATGTGCTCGCCAGCACGTAACCATAAGATACATTTGCAATGGTTGATTTGAAATCGCTTTACTGTTTGTATATTTGAGGTTTGTTCCCACTGACATTGTTCAAGGGAAATTGGTTTAACAGACATATTATATGCATACGGTCGAAGGATTTCCGGA
The DNA here is from genome assembly GCA_963969285.1 of Odontomyia ornata. Taxonomy (NCBI): domain Eukaryota; kingdom Metazoa; phylum Arthropoda; class Insecta; order Diptera; family Stratiomyidae; genus Odontomyia; species Odontomyia ornata. Next base: position 57,929,434 of record OZ017738.1, on the reverse strand, counting down.
TACCAGGCTAATTTTATGAATAAGATAATGATAGTGCACAGCAACATCGGAATGCATGAACTGAACGAAAGTTAGATTTGACTTTTTGGGGCGGTTTAAAAGGTTTGGAGAGGGCACATTTGAATATTGAAATGTTGAATTGTTTATTTCGTTGTACACTTCAAAACAAGTAGTTTCATTTTTAAGGGGTTTTGTAAAATAATTTTACAGAACCCTACTAAAATCGCGACCTCTCTGTCCGCCTATCCATCCCCCAATCCGTGTTTCACAGCCGTTTTCCTCGCAAACCATATAACCTAGAGACATCAAATTTTGTATGCCCTCTTTAAAATGAAACTACAAAAAAATTTTATAAGGTATTTAAGGGGAGTCTTCCCATATATGGGAGTTTCTCTATACAGGGGAGTAGCCCCTGAAAAAAAAAATCAAAAAAGGTAGCCGATACGATTATCAAATGAAAGGTCTTGATAAGAACTTTTCAAAACAGGTCTTAAACTGACACTATTTGGTTCGAGGGGCACACAGGGAGGGGTAATACACGAAAAAGTTGTGTCCCTCCTCACGATTGGACTCCTGTGATCTGAAACATTTGCCTGAGGTTGCTATTAGGAACTATTGCATATTGTTCAACAACATGTTGAGCAATTCATATTTCCCAAATGAGTGGAAAAGGGCTAAGGTATTTCCGATCTTGAAGAAAGGAAAAGAATCTTCATGCCCGAAAAGCTATCGCCCAATCAGCTTGCTGCCTAACATCAGCAAGGTGTTTGAAGTGATACTCAATAGAGCATTAAACGCCCACATTGAGGAAAATGAGTTGATGCCGAATTGCCAATTTGGTTTTCGTGCCAGGCATTCGACCACACATGCAATAACGAAAGTAACCTCAGACATCTGTTGGAAACTAAATGATAAACAATGTGTTGGAGCATGTCTCATTGATATGGAGAAAGCTTTTGATACGGTATGGTTAGATGGACTAATTTTTAAACTCCTTCAGGACAAGTTCCCCAGACACCTTGTCGCCATGATGTGTAATATGTTATACGGGAAATCGTTTGTTGTAACTGATGGAAATCTGACAACAATGCGCGAGTTCAAGGTCTTGAATGGTCTACAGCAGGGAACAGTTACTGCGCCTCTGCTCTTCTCAATATTCATTCGCAAGCTATTGAACGGCTTTGATTTTAACGTCTCGCCAACGCGATCATTGGTAGCGTTTGCTGATGATCTGATCATCTATACGGCAGACCGAAAAGCCACAATAGTTCAGAGCAATCTCCAAAAAATGTTCAATGATGTACAGCTGTACACTGACAATTGGCGAATGAAAATCAATGCGCAGAAGTGTGAAACAATCTTGTTTCGGACAACGCTGCAGGGGGTCAGTCAAGACCTGAAACGTAATTGGAAAGATTTCCACATCATGGCTGGTGAGGGTAGTCTAGAACGGGTTCCACATAAATCCTGTGTTCGATACCTCGGTGTTTATCTCGATCAGTATCTGTACTATACTGAACATGTGAAAATCATGCTCAGTAAGGCACTTAAAGTAGTCATGGCCCTTCGAAAACTCTTTCATTCCAGATACATTGATCAAAAGGTCAAAATTATCTGTTACAAGACACTGGTTAGACCAGTTTTGACATATGGATGTCAGATCATGTACAACCAGAGTGCTAGTACTATGGAAAAATTAAGAGTTTTCGAAAGGAAATGTCTTCGTGCGTGTACTGGTTTGTACAGAAAGCCTGAGACGGATTGGAAACATTATATATCGAATAGAAGAATTTATCAAACTGCTGAAGTGACTAGAGTCGATATTTTTATATTGAAGCTTCTTCGGAATCATATCGCAAGATCTGTGACTGTGAGTGAAAACCCTTGGATTTCACAGCCGTTCCACCCTACAGACGGGTATATAGCGACTTGCCTCGCTACTGGCTTCATTCCTCCAGAAGCATTCGTGTATTTGGACATGAATCGATATGTTTTTGATTCTGACGGCGTCCCAGTCATATATCACATATATCGACGGGCCACCGATAAGAAGATAAAATATCCTCCGAACTTGAGTTCACGAGACCAACAATTCCAATGGAGATACTCATTTGCTAGATTCGTTGAGGCTGATCGAGTTGAGACGGGGCAATCTAGGTATTGGTGGCTGAATGACAATGTCTAAATTATTCGTGTTTATTTTCAGTTTTGGTGTTTTTCGTTATTTAGTTTTTGAGTTTCAGCTCATTATTGCTACATTTAGTGTTATTGTTTATTTTTGTTAAAAATTAGGGATAGGTTAGGTTTATATTATGTTTATTATATTAGGTTAGAGATAAGGTAAAACGCTTAGGTTAGGAACATAGTCATAGATTTTTTTAGTATAAGGTAAAGTTTTTGACTGCATTTATTAGAATTAAGTTAAAACATATTAGGTGTAGGATCAAAGTTCACTGTAGTGTTAAGATGATAAATAATTTTAGGATAGTGTTGGTTGGTTTTTTCTCCTTTTTCCAATTGAATTCTAAAAATATGTAATAATCCTAATTAATTGAATTTGCTATAGTTTTTTTTGATGAAATGTGTTAATGATAACGTATAAATTTAGAGAGCCATTTGGGCCATTAAGTTTTGTATTGATATCGTTTGGAATTTGCTTTATATTCTTTTAAAATTTATAACGATCAGTATTAAATAAAGCGCTTTTGACTTTGACTTTGACTTTCTGAAACACCTGAAAAAAATTATTGAGTTAGGTGTTTGCAAGTATAACAACAACAAATGCCTTAGAAGTCAAAATTCGCACAACTATGTTGATAATAGCATGCCCTTCGAATTTCACATTTTCACAAATGAAATCTTATGGGTACCCTTAAACTCAACGAAATTCAATTTTTAAGTGGTTTCACAAAAGTTCTAGATATTCTTTTCAAATTAAATTCTTGCTTGACCTGAAGTGGCATATACTTCCGCTGCAACCTACATATCTCCCAGTATGCGTTATACAGGGTTATCCATTTCACAGTAGGAAAAGTATAACCCTGCCATTTGAAATTTTTCATAACTTAAAAGTCATCCAAAACGTGTTTTTTTTTAGCTGAAGGTTTGCCATTTAGAAATATGGATCGTTTAACAGTTGAAAAACGCGTTAAAGTTATTAAATTTTATTATAAAAATGGTGATTCTGCTGTATCAACATTTAGAGCTTTACGAGCCGATTACGGTCGACATAATCGATCTACACAGCAAACAATTTCGAACACAGTGAGAAAATTTGAAGAGACTGGATGGCTCATTAATATTGCAAGGCTTGTTCATCATCGCAACATTCATTCGGCTGAAAATATCGCTGTCGTTGCTCAAAGTGTGGAGGAAGACTCCAAAATGTCGATTCCTCGAAAAGCTCAACATTTGGGCTTATCTTACGGCTCATTGTGGTGGATTTTGCATTTGGATTTGCACTTCCATCCATACAAAATCCAAATCACTCAAGAACTTAAGCCTCAAGACCATACACAACGCCGAATGTATGCACTTTTGCAAGAGAAATTTCCAGGACGCGTAATTTTGAGATTGAGTGATGTCAATTGGCCCGCAAGATCCTGCGATCTAACACCTTTGGATTTCTTTATATGGAGCTACGCAAAAGATCGTGTTTACGCGAACAATCGTCAAAATCTTGAGCAATTGAAAACCAATTTTCGTGAAGTTATGGCCGAGATGTTGCCGGAAATGTGCCGAAAAGTCATTGAAAATGACCTCGTGGAAAACATTTGAATGATGTTGTGTTTCAGGCTCAATCTTTATATCAAATAAAAAATTTTGTTCCCTTATGAATATTATATGTGTTTTCTTTAGCTTTACTTTCCCAAGCGTAAAATGGAAAACCTTATATTTATTTATTTATTCCTTATACTTTTTAAAAATTAATACTACAAGTACTTGTACTTCAATTACTGCTACGGGTTCAATTAGGAGTGTTAATAAAAACCCTAATCGAGTGCGGCTCAGGCTTGCTTAGCTTAACGAGTCGCGTGACTGTTATGGTAGTGTTCGGGGTGAGGTAATGCTGATGCTTCTCTACTCCATCCGTAACATCCCCCCCCCCCCCCCCTACTTTTAGTGAATTTCCCTAAAATCCACTCCTGCAATACTAACGACCCAACGTCCCTTTACACACACAAACTGGTAACACTTCGCTGTAGGATTAGCCTGTCTGAATACAACTAACAATTCCTACACCACCACCTCCTGGCCCCCCAACATTACATAATATTCGTACTAATTAAAAAGGTCATTCATTTCCCTGTCGAAGTCTACATTCACTCTTGTACTCTCAGGCCTCCTAAGCACGTAGGGAATAGAGAGAAGAGAAAGGAAAAAAATGAAGACTACCTAAAAGAAAAACCACTATGAGGCGAAGTCAAGAAGAGAGGAAAAATGGAAAAAATAAGAAACCCCGAAGAAAAGAAACGAATGAGACAAGAAGAAAGAAAGTTAACTTACTGTATGTAAATATCTCAATTCATACCGTTTTTACTCTGTGTTGTGTCGTCGTCATCTGTGTAGACTCTCTACGTTTATTATTAGTTCTAAGACAACCTTTCATTTAAGGTCCTCGGGGAATAACACCGCAAAAGATGTCCCACCTCCAACCGAAAAGTGCCTAAAGCAAGAAAAACAGAAAAAAATCTCTTTTAAGAAGAAGGGCAAAATAAAAGAAAAAATCATTAAAGAAAAAGCAAAAGAAAGGAAAAAGAAATAATACCGCACCGAGAGCAACCCTTCATTAATGACGTTGCTATAGCATTCCATCAACGGTAATCATTTCACTTTTTTATTCATAAGTTTACTTGTATTATATATACTCATCATCCCCTAGTCTCTTATTCACAATTTTTCACATACTAAAACTCACGCAAGCTGGTTCCCAACTCAATTCTTACACCCCGGAAACAAATTACTACTTCGATCCGCAGTGTCTTAGAATGCGCAATTCCCTCGTTTCTGCGTTGCCGTAGCCTACGCCTCTTTCAATACTCTTCTATCTTTATGGGATATACACGTTGAGGTCCTTCGCATGCCATTTGTAACGGTTTCCTCCTCCGTCTCGTTCGATCGCAATCAGAACCGACCTCTCATCGGTTCGAGACGTGCAGTCTTGGAAATGACAACGGACTGTACCCTTCAGGTCAACAAGTCCGGCCACACTTAGTCTACTCCGTGGTGGCTGCTTGTAGGCTAGCTAGTTCGGAGAGGAGTTTCGGTCGCGGGTCTTACGCGAGCAGACTAAGTCCGAGTTACGTAACTCAGCCACCGATTCACATTCCCAATTTACAAACGCGTCAACAACTACTCATCGAGAACAGGAAACCTACGTTACGTTAGTTCTGGATGTGATCTCTCCACAGATCTCAAATCAAAACACTACAAAATCACCATAGGCGCGTTACCGAATCACCGACGCGGTACGAGAAAATAAGCTAACCTACCTCAAGTCCAAAATAACCTACTCTAATAAAAAAGACGAGCGCAGACAAGGGTACCGCGGACCATAACCGACTAGAAATCAATCATCCGCAGATTATGAAAACCTAACCCTCTTCAAGATATACTTACCCTCGGTCATCACTTCCGCTGCAAAAGGAAGAGCATGCGGAACGGAAAGGCTTATGGCTTCTTTAGTTTCAGAATCCGAAAAGTAAATTCAAAACGAACTGACAATATTCTCTTACGTTAATCATTTTTTCCTCATTTATACAATTTTCATTTGAAGCCTGATCTTTCAACATGAAGAAAGCATTGATTGCAAAATTAACATTAAATGTACTTGACTTTAGGTTCATTTATTAATCAATTTAGCAATTAAACAATATTACCAATCGATAAATTTAAAAGGAAAAAAAATAACCATCCGCTATTCAATAAAGACCATTTCTATTCCTCTGGACATTTTTAACATAATTGGCTTTTATGCAAACATATGGTTGAACGCAATTTTCTCTCTATACGAAAACGTTATTATGGAACTTATATGTCAAAACTAGGGAAGTGAGTTAAAGGGATGCAATTTTAATGTTTTAACAGCGATTATTTCATATTAGAACTTGTAATGCTCAGCAAGTTATGCATATTATTAAAGAATGCTTCATTTATTGCAATAAATGGCGTAGGGTATTATAGAGAAAGTTGCCACATTTTCGCATAAATTTCATGATCTAGTTCCACCTTTCCGATTTTAAAATTATCATACAAATGTATGTGTTTATTGAAAAAGTTAAGTACTATATCTATTTTTAATTACAAAATTTTAATGCAATTCCTTGACTTTATAAATTTCGAAAAATATTAATTGCATGAAGTGGAGTTCCTCTTTGGGTAAAAAATATATGTTTATTTTTAAAATTAAATTCACTCATATACATACATATTGTACATATTAAGGATAATCGCATTTTCCTCATTCATATGTTACATTGTTAAATTCGATGCACGAGTGGGCACAATATTTCCTTAGATATATCCATAAAAGTTAAATATTAATTCATAGCTTTGGATGGAACTATACCTCTTTAGTACATTTAAATTTTTTTTATATAGAAATATATTTATATATAATTTGTTAGTTTATGCTATTTAAGTGCTAAATGTTATTTTTTTCTTGTTTCACACAATTTTTTTAAAGAATATATAAGTTAACACAAGCGAAACTCACGGTTTTCTTTCGATAAGCTCTTAGAATAAAAGAAAAAATAATAGTTTAGCAAAGGTAAGATTACAAATTGATTAAGGTAAGGAATTACCTAACGTTTTTTTATCATTCTCTAAATATTACAATTTAACTATCAGTTGTTACTTTAAATTCTAGCAATGTTTCTTACTTTCATCCTTCCGTTAACTCTTAGCAACGAATTGAAAGTAAAAATTGATTAGGTGTTAATAGTTTGCAACAAAAAGGATACAAAATTAAAAGCCAATGTTTGATGCTTAGTATAAACATTATTCTAGCAAAATTTCGCCAATGAAAAATTTATTAAAAATAAATTATTTTGATATTTATTTTCATGTATATTTCTTTACCCCATTGTTTTCATTTTAATTTTATTATTAAAATGATCTCTGGATAAGTCTCATCGTATTAAAACAATATTTTAAATCGGCACATTTAAAAACACCTTACTTCAAAGGGTACGTACAATATTGAAGTGGAATACTTTGAAATCTATTGGGCAATATCTACGAGTATCTGTAGCCTTTACCATTATCGTTTCTTTAAACTAGAAATAAAACTTCAAATAATTATCCACACAAAAAATCAATTATGGAATCGTCATACGCCGAAACAAATATGTAAAAAAACTAATTTTGAAACTAAAATTAAACACAAAACAGAGCGCTTTTATATTATTTTTTGTATAAATATATATATTTCGCTATTATCTTCAGTCAAGACTTTTTTAAATGAAAATTACCCAAAAGTTAAATTACTGAATTTTGACTTAATTTCAATCTGAAGCTGAATAGAAAGAATAGAAAGTTGAGTAAAGCATTTCATGAAAAATGCCAATGCAGAAAATTACTTATTGAAAATTTCGAAGTTATATTCAGTTTCGTGTTATTTTCATCTTATAGTTTATCCGATATTGCATAGTCGCCGGGGAAGAGGAGGCCGTGAATGTTACAATCTAAATAGATCGACCCTGCACTGTTTGCTAGTTGCTTCCATCTTTTGATTACATTTGACATTTAGGAATTTATACTATTTGTTTTGAAAATGTTTTTTTTTTACTGTAAGACGTTCTTTTTGCTTTTTTTTTGTTTTAAATATTTTCGCTAAACTATTTTTTTTTATCCATATTTTTTTTCATAGATTAATTTTTTTCAATTATTTAATTTTATTCCGGTGGTCGCTTTTCACTATTTTTCCTATATCTACTCTAACCTGGAATTAAGTCGCCTGCCTCTTTCTATCTGCTGTATCCGTCACTTGCAACATCTGATGATACACGATTTCGTACATTATTAGAACATCGCATTCGTTTGCGCTTTTCTCTTCTATACAGATAGGCAGCTAACTGAAGTTGCGCTTTCTCTGCCAAATCCCTTTGTATTTGACGATTTTCCTCAGTATCCTTAAGAACGAAATCCGAATTAACTCGTCGATCCCAAGATGAATTCCAAACTTTGAAAATGAATTTTATATTGAATTAGTTTCTTGCCTTGCTTGTCTTTTGTTTCCACGAACCTAAGAACCTTAGAATCGTCCAATAATTTTGCCTTTGTTGGATCCGGTTCATAGCACAACACCCGCTCTCCTTCCGTAACTTATACCGTACGCCACGAGTTGATACCATCCGGCTATTTCGATCCTCGTCTGACACTTGGATGGCAACTGTGGGAGGCATTGCCAGATAGATATGCTTCGAAATGTATCAGTGTTTTACTACAGCGGATCACATTGACAGAAAATATTTCTCCACAAATATAAATATTTGAAGAAAAATATTTTCGGCGCAATGATAGCTGCACGAAAGATGAAGTCTGCTTGCACTTCGAAGTCATACATATCTGGCCGGGTGCCAGGGTTCGGGATCGGAATCACTCCGATTCCCGGGCGTAGGCGTCACATTACACATTCGCCTGCAGCTTTCGCATCGATGTGTTCGAGGTTGTACGAGCTCGCTGCTACTTACTTTTCCACCACAAAAGGTCCTTTATATTCTGGAGCCAGTTTTGCGGAAAAATATTTTGCGTCGTCCGACTGCACGAAATTTCGCCTCCAAACCCTGTCACCCTCCTTAAAATATACTGGACGTCTTCGGAGATTGTACTGGACGACGACCTTTCCAGCCACCTGCTTCATCCGCTGGGCGATTTCTTCCCGTATAGTCTGCAGGGCCCTAGCCTTTTCTTCTGTCCACGGAATCGCATTCTCCACTCCACCTACCTCGTATTGCCCCGAACACAAGTCCGGGGCAATACGAGCTTCCAAAATTGACAAAATATGGAGTGGTTTTCTTAACTTCATGAGTATATGTCCGTAAGGCACACCCATTGTTTGCCGAGTTAATATCCCACTTTCGATGGTTCGCTTCACTGCACGCCTCCAGCATTTTTTTTGACTTCTTGGTTCACTCCCTTGGCAGGATTAGCTTAAGGATAATAGAATGCGGTATAGTTCACCTAGACCCCGTATGCCTTTAGCATTTGTTGAAAAGTTCGGGATTGAAATTTCGCTCAACTATCGCATATAAGGGAGCGTGGCATACCAAATACCATGAAGATTTGGTCCTCCAAGATTTGTGTGACATCATTTGCTGTGGCTGACTGGATATAGCAACACGAACTTTGAGAAGTAATCAACGATTATAAGAATGTGTGTTCCCCTTTGTTGAATGGGGAAGAGGTGCAACTAAATCAACACAAAGAGTTTCCTCAACACAAAGAGTCTCCCACGGCCAACAGAACTGACACTTTTCCCTCAACGCCCGTAGTCCTGCTTCTCATAACCATCGAAATACTTCCCTGAGTACTGCCGCATGCTTTGCAAAGTCCTGAGCCACGATCACTATATCATCCGGGTATGGAAGTACGTAGGGTTCTAGTTCTGGTCCCAAAATGCGATCAATCAATTGCTGCCAAGTCGCTGGTGCATTGTGCAGTCCAAATGGCATCCTTCTGAACTGGAAAACACCCCAACTAGGTACCGTAAATGCAGTGAAAGCTTTTGAGTTCACTGCAATTGGGACTTGCCAATACGCTGAGAGGTATCGAGCATCCCGTAATTTATCGAGGGTTGAAGAAGCGTATGGTATTGGTTCTCAGATACTGCGTTGAGTTTCCGATAGTCTACGCAAAATCTATAGGTACCCTCTTTTTTCTTCAGGAGCAAGAGTGGAGATGACCAGGTGCTGTCTGAAAGTTCTACCACCTTCATATCTAGCATCTCATCCAGCTCAGTGTAGGCATGCTTCAATATGGCTGGAGACATCGGATAATACCTTTGTTTTATAGGCGCTGCAGATGTCTTGATCACATGTTCTGCTACCGGTGTTTCCCCCAAACCTTCACCCATTGCATTAAATTCCTCCTCTAGCAGCTATCTTATTCCAGCTCCTTCTTTGGAGATAGACTTCTCAGTGATCAAAAGTGGCTCGGTAGCTTCTCATCTAATTATGAGGCGAAGTCCCAGGGCTGACTACTAAGATCCAGGACTCTTCGAAATTTTTTTATAAAATCCACTCTCAGGATTAGGACCAAGGTAACCATCAAAGCTTCCAAGTATTTTGTATGCCCTTTAAACCTAGAGAGCAGACATACGGCGCCTTCCACTTTACAGCTCTCACCACTCGCTGTACGTACTGCATGGGTCCCACAATTACTCAGGGAAAAATTGATCTTCCTTAATTGCTCCCAACCTTCTAAACCAATGATCGTTCTGCTTGCTCCCGAATTCGATAGACCTGGCATTCTCCTTGCTGCAACTTCCACCAGAAAATGTGGGCGGGCATCTCCGGGATTCTACTTTTGAGACATTGCGCTGCAACCATTTACCCGTGCCACCGCGGTCGCCTATGGGGCACGTTGCTCGTTTCCCGATGACCAATTAGTTGATCGTTGTGCCCTCGTTGTGTCCTGGTGGTGACAATTTGGACAGTTTGCTCGAGTTGTGTCTCTCCTTCCGCACACGTAACAAGCTTTTGGTTTTCTACTCTCCCTTGCCCAGTGTCCAGCTTGCTGGCAATTCCAACACCGATTCAGATTCCCGTATTGACCCCTTACATCCACGGATGGTATTGTCTCCACATAAGCCAGGTCCTGCTCCAAACGTCGTCTTTTTCGACGACTGACTGGTGGTGCAAAGGCTTCAACCGATTGCCAAGTCTTTTCTAATTTCCTTCCGAATCCACATCTTTAAAATTTTCAATCGTCCTTTAACTCAACTGAGTATTATAAAAAGGGGATTTATTTTCACAGATAATCTTAAGCTTTTGCTTCTCCGTTTTTGACTCCGACAATAGCTTGAACATACTTTCCATTACCGCTACATATACTCCAATTATCTCATCTGCGCCTTAAGTCCCCTCCTTGATCTCCTCTTCAAGATGATCATCATATTCTGTTGGCAAGAATTCTGTTTTTAAGGCTCTGACCAAACCATCCCAATTATAAACTAATTGACGATTGGCTCGAAACCATATTAGAGCCTTCTTCTCAAAAAGCTCCACCGCTAACATAAATAGTTGACTCTTGGTCATTCCCCGAGCCTCCCTTAATTATTCTACCCTCACTTAAATTCCCCGATGCTTCTTCTGTAACTTTAACACTCCATTTCGCGATTTTCTAGTGTCTTAGATCTCCATTGCCAAGTCTAGGCATTGAACAGGATGTCGGTTCTCCAGGACTTAAAAGCGATTTGAGATCAGATTCTCGCTCTTGTGCTTTGGTCTCTTTTTCAGTCTTCACTTCGTTTTCCAAACGATCAATCACAATTCCCAGTGCCATGATTAACTGTTGACGCAATCTGTCTATTTCCAGCTGCGATGCCTCCGACAACTGAGCCATGTTGCGAATTCTTCGCAAACCAAACTGTATTTTTGGGTGCTCCTTTGACTTTTTATCACTTGAGAAGCTCGCCACCAAATTTTCGGCCTCTGCTATTTTCTCCTCTATTGCTTCATAATCTTCCTCGTAGGTAAATGGGTAATTCTTCGCCAATAACAATGCATTTAGGGCGTCCTCCGCCCGTAACGCGGCCAGAAGCAATTTATGCATTGCTTCCACAATGTCTTGCGGTAGACGTCGGATGGCCAGCTCATAGATCAGCATGTCCTTTGCTAATCGATTCACGAAAATTTGCTTGATTTTGACATCCTCAGATATGGTCCTCGCTCCTTAAGCTAATTTTAAATTGAAACAACTTATTTTTAAATTCAAAGTGCTGGAAAAACACAGTTCTCATGCGCTCCAGCGGAGCTTATGGACCCAGTTCAGCTCGTCTGGAGGCGGGCGTGGGGCACCACTCGCTTGTCCACCAAGGCCCCAATAAGCCGCCAAGCAAGAATATGGCTTCCCGGTTTCTTTTTCTTCCAGCATAAAAAAGGCAACTTCACTACTACACTTCTTATGTCGCTGAGAACATCCACGCAACTTAGCGGAACCATTTTCCGGCCTTAAATTTAGAATGGCTACGAATAAATACACTTCCCTCGGAACTCCCAAACGATGGAACAAAAGCTATTTTCAATACTATACGACTCGTACACACTTTCCTCGGAAATCCCTAACGACGGAACAAAAACTACTTTTCACACTATCCGATTCTTCCATGTTTCTCTGGATTTATAACGAAAACCCATTCACTCTCACTTTTTTTTGCTACGATAACGGGGCGTGCAAAGGCAAATTATAATCTCGAGAATTTGCCACCCTATACACACCACCCCTGAACACTGACACTAAACTTCAAATTTTTTTCTCGCGATTTGTCACCCAAGCCGCATCCGTTACAACCTGAAACTCAAATTTGATTAGGTTCTCTAAAGAAAATTTATCTTTTTTCTGGAATTTAACTTTAATTACGACATGGATTAAATTTCAAATATACAAATTAATCTTTTGTTCAAGTTGTGCAATGTGAATAACGAATTAAAGCTCTCAATTTTAATCGCATACAAAAGACGAAGTCTTTTAAAAGGAAAATTTACTATCTACAAGTTATAAAGGGGCCCCTTCTTCGCTGCTTTCGTTGACGTTATTAAACTTACTTCGCCACTTGCTGTACAAAATTCTTCCCCGTTGCTTTACTCCGTTCTACTTGCTTCGCAACTTGCTGGACAAAATACTTCCCCGTCGCTTTACTTCGTTCTACTTGCTTTGCCATTTGCAACAACTGCTTATAAAAAGCCACCGACGCTCGTCGATTTACTTTTTAATCACTTCGCCAGACCCATGAAAAAAAGGAAGCGCGTCATTCATCGCGCTATTATATAATCTCCCTCTAACGGCCAATGTACCGCTCTCCGACCAAGTTCTTTGTTTCGGGTTCAGCCACCTCTTCGGAGTGATTCTTCTTATTCCCGAGGAGTGGTTTCACTCAAACTCAGCGTAATTTCCACTTCACCTTCATTGATTGAAGTGATCGCCACTCTGGTGGCGATCACTTCAATCACGGCTGAACATCTTCTCTGACAGTTCGTACTGTCAGATCAGATTGTAAATAGAAATGAAGAGGCTGAATTTTATATTTGTGGTTGTTAATTTGGGTAATTCTTGGGTCGGCATTGCCAAAAACCATGTTTGCTCCCCAAAAGCTTTGCAAATGAGTTTTCTCGGTAAGTGTAATAAAAGACCGCAACAGTTCGAGAAATTCAGGTCCCCCCCGTAATTTTAATACATTTGTAACATCATTCTATTTTTAAACTGGATTATTTGTGGTCCATAAGGGTAAAAACCTTATTAACTTTTAATCAATACCGACCATAATTGTATTCATCTAACAGCTTTTAGAGAAAAATTTCTGAACATCCAAGAAAATAAATATTGCTTTCTATTTATTGACTTTTTCAACTTTAAATAAATTAGTTACTGTATCGAGAATATTCTCATACATAATTCATGTTTGAATTTATTCATTTTAAATCACAGTGTTTTTTCTGTAAAGAGTAAAACTCATCAATTTCCATCAATTTCATTTGAGCATTTATTAAAGGACAAATGAGAGAAACGGAAAATTCCATCGAAAGCAAAACAAGCATTACTTCAACTAGGCCAACAACAAGTTGACTTCATTAGCAGAATTCATCATATTCACATACAACTCCTACCTAATTTCAATATAATTACTTAATATCAAATTCCCATGAATCAATAAGAATTAAGAGCCACTCCCAGTTAGCAAACGTCAATCATTGAGCATTGAATGACTTTCACATCGTCCCTAATAAAATCAGAATTAGGTTAAATAAGTCTTTTTTATTCCTTCTGCCATAAGACACTCACACCACACGAGCCATACGTACAAACAGTAAGGACACATTCCATCATTTGAGGATTGTGTTAGGCATAATGAAGAAAAATTCACCAGGGCAACGTTCACATCATCATTATCATCATGGTTGCTCCCACAGCTATTGGGCACTGATGTGATGTTGTGCGTCTTATCTCCATCACATGGCTTCTTAAATATCAAGTGGTGGAAGGGGAGGAGAGAATGGGAGCAGCAAAGAAAGGAAAACTCTCACACATTTTTATTATGGAGTCAAGTTTATTACGTAAATCTAATTAAACGCTAAGGAGATTTTGTTTAATGGCACTCAACAGATCGACTACAATGCCAGCGAGAAGTCCAATGAAGCATCACGGTAGGAGACCACCAGGCATGAATCAAACCTTAATGAATATTTGCTAGAGTGCTGAGTATTTTCATTGGCAATCAACTTATCACAAAGTGAAATCCCGTCATATTGCTGAAAGGACCTACATTTCTTGAACTTTGTTTACAAACGGTTATCTTTATGAGGTTGGCGTCGTGAAAATTTGTGAATGTCCTTTTATGGAACGTTAGAGTAGTTTTCATGCGATGTGCAGTTGATCCGCAAGCATCCTTCAAATCAACCATAGGCTGCAGAAAATGCTACTTGTATCGGATCCCCGGACAGTTTAGTGCTAATAAAACACTTTCTCAGCAGGATTCTCAAAGTCATGGAACAAAAATTTAGACAAGTGAGTAAGCATGCAGCACGTGGAGTGGAAATCGATTTTAACCAAACTTTTTTATGGATTCTTTCAATCTTACGACGATATGATTTGGTATTAATCGTTTTTTCTAGGTTTGCAAAACGTGGGCACAGATTTTATGGTGCTATAAATATTTTTATATTTTAATAATACGGAAACGAGAATATCGCTCTAGCATAAAGGTTGGACTAATGAGGAGCTTAGATGGCATAAAAAAAACTCTGCGATATTTAAAGCTTTTAATGCATTTCAAAAAGCAATCAAAATCCAGCTAGCATGATAAATATTTTGCACAAACTTCCAAAAGAGAAAAGGTTTGTCAGTTTCAAACGTATACTTTGTTTGTTGTCTGTTCATGTGAGTCCGGGCATAAAGTTTGAACTGAGATTGATAGAAGGGTTATATTAACGCAAATGTGTAGGATTTACTTTCGTTAGGTACCATTAAACAGACATTGATGTCTAATTGTGATAAAGGGGTTTCTTCACTTACAGAATCTTCCAACAGTTTTGATAATTTTACAGCATAACTTAATGACGCGTATGTTGATGAAGGGCTTTGTCATTTTTGTCTGTTTGGAATAAGAGACTTCGCCCTTTTGAAATGAATAGCTTGGGGATAAATATGGTATAACTTTTCGTGAAAGGTACACTACTTCTCAAGCTTCCTCCACTAGAACAGATGATGTTCAAAATTACCATCAATCGCTAATGAGTCTATTTATTTATTTATTTATTTATTTATGTTGCCATTAACAGAGTTACCTCTAATACAAATGGTGAAGTATATACTAAGAAACACACAAAATTAACAAATTAGTAAACTAATAAGTTTTTGTTTAAGTAAATAAAGAGAACGAGGAAAAGGACCAATTTGTAGACAATCATGATTGCGAGGTAGCCTTAGCAGTGGAGAATGGAAGTATGGGTTAATCCGAGCAAAGGGTACAAGAAAGATACTAGCATTTCTACCCGAGCGCAGATTTAGCCTATAATAAATTCGAGAATCAAGATTTGTATCCGTAAGGCGGTTACATATTTTAAAGAGAAGACATTCATCAAGTATCAATCTGCGAATTTCAAGAGAAGGAATCTGAAGGAAGGACAGGCATTTAAATTCAAAAGGTTAGCCTTACACCAAGAAGACAGAGATAACAGATCGTTTTGGAGAATATGACAGTCAGCAGGCGAGTTGATTACTCTGTAGATCTTCAAATCATCCGCAAATAAGAGACAGGAAGAGTTAAACACTGATGGGAGATCATTGATAAACATGGTGAAAAGGAACGGACCTAAGATGGAACCTTGTGGAACTCCAGAGCAGGGATGAAATGACTTAGAAACCGAGTCATCAATGACAACTTGGCATGTTCTAGAAGCTAGGTATGAAGTTAACCATGACAAAACGGAGCTACTCACACCATAATGCTGCAATTTACAAATAAGAATGTCATGGTTGACAGTGTAAAATGCCTTAGAGAAATCAGTGTAGATAGTATCCACTTGAAGACTGTCATTTAAGGCTACCGCCACAGTGTCCGTAAGTTCCAAGAGATTGGTTATGGTAGAACGATTTGGCACAAAACCATGCTGCTCAGGAGCTATTTGGGAACAAAGAGAAGAATAGAGCTCTAGGTGGACAATTCGTTCTAAAATTTTAGAAAAGGATGAAAGTTTTGAGATAGGGCGGTAATTCTCCACCATGGTCGGGTCACCACTTTTGTGTATTGGAGTAACATTAGCAATCTTCCAGCAATCTGGCATGTGACCTGTTGTCAAACTTAGATTGAAAAGTAATGAAAGTGGAAAGCTAATGGTAGATGCTAATGCTTTAATAAAGAAATTGGGAATGCCATCCGGCCCAGGTCCAACGTTAGGATCAATAGAGTTGATAAAAAGTTCAACTTGAAGAGGATTCGTGACTATCGAGGTGATAATAGGCGAAGGCAATACGGAAAAAGAGGAAGGTATAGAAGTCTTATTATATGAAGAAAATGTAGAGGAGAAAAAGGTGGAGAATAAGTTAGAAATTTCAGAAGGGGAAGAAGCAGTCTTGCTATTCCACTGAAAAAAATTTGGAAATGCACTTGAAGATCTTTGAGCTTTAACAAAAGACCAAAAGGGCTTAGTTTGGTTGGAATGAAGAGACTTTTCGATATTGTCATAATATGCTCTTTTGGCTCTCAGAACCTCCATATTGGCAATTGACCGATACCTAACAAACTCTTGACGATAATCAATTGTTCCATGAGATTTCCACAATTTATGAGCTTTATCCTTATTTTTAATGGCTTCCTTAACATGCCTCGTAAACCAGAGAGGATTAGCGCCTGCTGAGGAGGCATAAAGTGGAGTGAAGTTATGGATACTAATAAATAGAAAGGAATAGAATTTTGATATTGCTTTTTTCACAAACCAAGTCAGCAAAGAAACTTTGCCAGTCAACGGTAGAAATATGCGTGGAAATTGAATGGAAATCGGATTTGTAAAAATTGAACCTAGGCCGCGTACGAGTTTTGCATCGTGCTAGATATTTCAAAGAAAGGACCATAGAGAGGGGAGGGTGAAATGAGTCAGTGTCTACATACGGAACCGCCGACCGAGACACAGAAAGATGTTGATCAGCAACGTTGGAAAGCACTAGATCCAGCAGTTTGTCGTTAACATTATGTACAGAATTAAATTGAGAGAGGGAGCAGTGATTTAAAAAAGAGGAAAGAACGATGGATAGATTATTCGTAGAAGACGGAACTGATGCAGGAAAAGATGACCAAGAAACCGAGGGCGAGTTGAAATCTCCACAAATTAATAAAGGGGAGTCTGGGAAGAAGGAGTCAATGTAAGATGAAAGCTCATCAAAGAGCGTTTCATATGTAGGAATCGAAGAGTTACAAGGAACGTAAGTAGAGGCAACAAGAAGAAACTTATTGTGTGAAGTTTGGACTTTTACAAGAATACATTCTATAGGAGAAGATGGAGAAAAATTCGAACAGGCTGAAGCTGACAAAGTCTTCTTAGTAGCTATCAAGACACCCCCGCCATCGATTTTAGATGAAGCTGTGATGTCTCGATCTCGTCTAAAGAAATTGTGTTCAGTCGAAAGTTCATTATTAATGATACTTCCATTCAACCACATCTCTGTAATACAGATGATATCATCCGACGCGGTAAAGCAGGACGTATTAAAAATATTTAATTTGGTCCTAAATCCCCTAACATTTTGATAATAAATTTTAATGTTATTAAAGCTATTAAGTACTATTTTCTTGCGTGAACCAAAGGATTGCGGAAAAAATTTGTCTTTTTAACAGGTACGAATGGTTTCACTAGTGAACCAGGAAGCCAGAACTCAGGACGACATACAGAATCAATGCTTGGTAGAGCTGTAAGTTTAAAGGAGGATACTACTTGATCCGGCAGATTTTCCTTTGTAATCTTAGTACAGCTTATGATTCCATTTAGAGTCTAGAGTGGAACTACATACGCTAATTTATGAACAAGCTTAAGAACATTATTAAAGTATACCAGAAACAGTATACTGAAATGAAACACAATATGGTTTGGCTACTGGTAATCGAACAAAATATCTATAAATTCAAAATTAAATGGACAAACCCAGACAAAATAACCAAAAAAACTGAATCATCAGTTGATTTTAAGTCAATCAAAAATGATTTGAATCTTGGGGTGATTCCACACTTCACCTATACCCTACTGAGGAAAAAATTTCAGGTAGACAGGACAACGCTCATGTCAGAAAGGTTTTGTACTTGTTCCACAATATGCGGGTGTCTTCTTCTTTTTCGCAGAACTACAGCCCTTCCCGGGCCCTCGCTTCATGCAAATAGCGCCTCCAACGATCTCGGTCCATTGACCGCGTCCTCCAGTTTTGAGCAGTGATGACTGTCTCCGTTAACATAGTCAGACCAGCGTTTCCTCAGTTACGATACCAGTAATATGTGCCCCAAATGCTCTTCAAACTGGTCAAAGACAAGCTGTTGTAGAGGGCGTGATAAATGATTTGAATGTGACAGAGAAGGTACTGTTAGCGATGGTCTGGCAGTTAGGGGATCCTTGGTGTATTGAAATACGGAATCCAAAGGAGACGTATCGATTACTTTGAATTCTATAGGCACGATTGGCAATTCACCGAAAGGGAGGGAGTTTATTGCAAAATACTTAGAAAAATTGAAATGATTTCCCGTCCAAAATCGTACGAACGAAGTCGGCACCGACTTCTCATCGGTTCTAGACGTAAAGTCTGAGTCGTGCCAACGAATGGTACCAACCGGTCAATCAGTCTGTGCGCCCGTAATCCATTTCGCGGTTGCTACTTGTCGGCAAGCTAGATCGGAGAGTATTTCGGTCGCAGGTCTTAGAATGGATTACGCTCAATTAAGTATATCAGCCACCATTAAATGCCCGTTCAAACGCGTCGAATACACAAACAAACGGAAAAGAAACCTACTTGACTTTATTCCGTACTTCTTCCTTATTCCATTCAATTACAAAAACGTTAAATTCAATTTCGCGTTCCCGAAATTCACAGACGCGGTACCGAAAAAATAAAATAAAATATAATATATAAATATATAATATATATATATATATATATATATATATATATATATATATATATATATATATATATATATATCTAAATACATACAGATATATATATATATATATATATATATATATATATATATATATATATATATATATATATATATATATATATATATATATATATATATATATATATGGGGTATAACGAAATTTGTGACCACACTAGAGGTTGCAATCTTGCTCCAAGTTTCACTAAATTTTCAGGAAAGGTGTATTGGGTAAATATCTCGGTCCAGTTCGTGAACCAGCTATACCGACCACGCAAAAACAAAATGGCGGCCGTTTTAGATGAAAAATTGTGATTTCTGTTCTGACCAAAGTATAGCTCCAATTTGGATGAAATTTGGTACAAGGTTCACTTATGTATGTGATGAATTTCACAATAAAAATTCAAAGTCGGTATGGGAGAAACAAAATGGCGGCCGCTCAAAGGTCGAAAAACGTGCAAAATTTTGTTGTTGGTCAAAGCTTTCAACAGATGTTCCTGGAATTCGAGAGTTTGATAGAAATTATAAGTGCCTAAAGAATAACGTAAAAAACTGGGGGTCAGGACACAAAAAGCAAAATGGCGGCCAATTGAAGCTCAAAACTTCAAAGGCTTTTAAAAGTCGCAATTTTGATCCGAAATATATAAAACTTGGTTTCAAGATAGACATTACATCTACAGTCTTTGACATTTTGGTAATCATGCATGAGCAAATTTCAAAATGGCGGCGGTTTAAATATGCGTTTTTGCATGTTTTTGTGGCGCTATCAGCCTCCTGTAATAAATATAAGCAATCGAGAAGCCCTCTGGTGGTCGGGAGTGGCTGCTCCTGAAGAGATAAGGTGGTCATCCCGTCGAAACTGTTTGGTTTGTTGTTTTACTAGAGTAAAGTTAACTACATCCGTCAAGTTTCCATCGTTTAGGCAGAGATGAGTGGTTCACTTCAGCCACTTAAACATCTTTAGGTTTGACATTGCCTTTGTAATGCGACGATTTTTTTCGGAGAAAGTAACGGTTACTTTTTGTATAATGTTCGCATTTGTCTCAAGCCTCCATGTCCGCTTACTTTAACGAGACAATAAAATGTTGAATTACTGTAGAGTAGCTCAATTGACACATAGTAGTGCATTTCTAAAGGTAATTAAAATTGATCGATACATCTCGTAGAGTAGAGTACGCTTGATAACCATTGTGTAGTGTAGCTTCATGACTCATCAAGAACCCGCCTTATATGATCCCGCAAATACTAGTCAACAAGCACGCGTACGCGGTCGTCAAGCGAAGCTACTTAGCTGAGCTCGGTGTTGTTTATAGCTTGGTGACTCTTATGTCAAACAATGGGCCCCCGCGTCCCACACGGAGTTTTAATAGAAAAAAAATCATAACAATGGCACCCAACGTGGGGCCTGAAGAGAAAAACACCACTCTCCTTCGAGTTCTCACCTTTTTAATTTTGCTTTCAGCCGACAAACCGACTCAATTTTAATTGTTGCTCTCACCATTTGATATTAACGTAACATACTTTGAAGGGTTCCGTAAAGTAAAGATAGAGTCACCAATAAACTCTCTTCTGGTGTTGTGTTGTTTGTCTTCTGGATAGTAAGGTCTATAGCACCTTCTGGAATTCTTGGTTTGTAATGACTCAGCCACCTGAACATGCCGATGATGTTATAGAGCATGACATCCCTCTATGTTTTCAAAAGAAAGGTTTGCACGTTTTTATACAGTTTGGAGTCAGACAGTTCTAATTTTAAGCAAAATGATAGTGCTTGAGATTTCCAAATACACTGCTTGGAATTGCGTCAGTGTTTACTGCGAGCTAATCTGATGACCGGCAGTGATAAAATCCGCATCATCAATTAGTCTTACCTGACACCCGGTTTTTTTTAATGATTGGTTAGTGGTTTTTATTAGCATACTTTTGAAGGAAACAGGGACTTGTATTCAAGGAGAGGGGACTAAAATTACAACAACCTTCTCTCCGATGCAGAAACAATAGTTTCTTCAGCAGTGAAGAGGGAAATCCTTCAGTCTCTCCATATCTGGGTTGGCATGAAAGAGACTGTCCTGTAGTAAAAATAAGCAGTCAAGTAGCCCCCTTGTGATCAGATGTGGCTGCTCCTGAGGTGAGATGGTCACCCCGGTGAAACTGCTTAGTTTGTTGTTTTACTAGATTAAAGTAAACTACATCCGTCAAGCTTTCATCCTTTAGGTAGAGATGAGTGTTTTACTACAGCCAGTTGAACATCTTTAGATTTCTTCGGAGAAAGTAACGGTTACTTTTTGTAGAATGTTTGCGTTTGTCTCAAGCCTCTATGTACACAAACTTCAATAAGACGAAAAAAAATTGAACTACTGTAGAGTTACTCAATCGACACATAATAGAACATTTCCATAGATAATAAAAATTGATTGGTACGTCTCGTAGAGTATAGTACGCGTGATAAATATTTTGGAGTGTAGCTTCATGGCTTAACAAGCACCCGCCTTATATGATCCCGCAAATGCTAGTCGACAAACGCGCGTACGCGGTCGTTAAGTGAAGCTGCTTAGCTGAGCTTGCTGTTGTTTATAGCTCGCTGATACTTGTACCAGACAATTAGCGCCCATGTCTTACACGGGTTTTTAGAGAAAAAAATGAGAAAATCTTTAGTTAAGTGCAACGAAATCGTTTGCCAAATATTGCGTAGAGTAATGAAAAAACGTTTAGATTTCAAACTAATGTATATTTACTCGTCCTTTCTACAACTTATACTGATTGCTGATAGCTCCTTCAACTCAGCTATTTATACAAAATTTTATGTTATTCTTATATGTACATCTATATTACATTTGCATCTTATCCTAGCCGAGGTGGGTTAGTCCATATACATAATTGTTTTATTGTTGTGTTTATGATACGCATGAGCGTCTAGACGTAATTCACGAAAAATAACCCTGGACTGCTAAATCCTTTTATTGGGGTTCATGAAGCGTATGAGCGTCTACAAGGAATTACCCATGTAAGTCTCACGTGCGAGGCATGTGACGTAAGTCTTTATACTCCCAAGGTGATTACGCCCAGGACCAGTAGTTGGATTACTGATTGATTTATTCATCAACTGTGTACTCAATATGTCAGTTCGAGTATTACCGTGCCTAGGTGATTAGATCTAGGGTCAGCAGTTAGATTATCAACTTATTGATTTAAAAATATAACTGCGTACTCGAAGCATCAGCTCAATTATTAATATTCCAAAGTGATTACGCCTAGGACCAGCAGTTAAAGTATTAATTAATTGATTTCTTCACATAGATTACAAATTATTTCATTCATTTCATTTACTATAAACAACAATAGAATTAAAGTGAGTATTAATCGTGAAAATTAAATGCTTCATTAAATTATTTTTAGAGATTAATTAGCTATGATGATTAATTGGCTAGGGTGAAATCATTTTTAAAAAACGAATGAGCTCGAAACTGAATTGAAGAAGTAAGAAACAGCAAGACTTATTTCCTTTCACCTTAATTACTCACTTTACCTCTTTTGGTTAGAAATATTTAAGCATTATTACGGCGTGATGAAAGATAACCATAAATCAGATAGCTCACAATTCAGCCAATTGGACATAAAGGCAAACATAAAGAAGCAGCAACCCTTCTGTAAAGACAAATCCAGTCAAGTATGTTTTCCTAAACAAAAATAACAGAACCAATAATACATTCAACTTAACGTGTAAATGTATAAACTAGAAACAAGTTGAAGTAGCAGGAGGCTGCTCCTGCCAGAAGGGTATTGTAAACCAATGAGTTAACCAACAATATATCCTGCATATCAAAACTTGACTAATATACAGATTCCATAAATTGAGTTCGAAAAATTATTATGGCTATTAAGATTTTAAACTCACCACTATTTTGTTTCAAGTGTTTTGACCCCATCGCTTGATCAGTCATGATAACACATGAATATTACAAACTATTTCTAAAATTTTTATCAAAATTCCTACATATTTGTAGTGTCTAGGTCCGTTGCAAGCGTGTATCTCCCTAGTTTCACGTGTAAATGTTGTTGTAATTGTCTATTGTTCAGAAAATTTTTTGCTCAGCGGCCACTCCTCTGTACTGTAATCATCGATTCATGGCCTATTTTTTCGAATCCTAGAATGGTTACAAACCCCATTTGCTAGGAGCTCTCTCCTGCCTCCTCGACGTGTTTCACCTATGAGTATTAATTGTAGGTACTCATCTTCAGGCATTAATTAAATTGAATCAAGTGTTCAAAGCATGCGCCTTACACGTTGAAGTTAGGGCAAAATACATCAAAATTATTCAATCTTCGCATTTAAAACAGCCACTGTTTTGCTTTACGATTACTAATACCGCTAGCTGAGCCAATTCTCAAAGAAATTCACGATACCTCATTCCTGAAATTTTCATGCAAATCCTAGCAAAGCTGTAGTATCTGAGTCGGTAAAAAGCGCATATTTTTCCATAGCCATATGTTTCCATAGTAATACAGCGCATATTGTTCCATAGTAATACAGGAAAATTCAAATCACTATAACTTCATTAAGTACCATTCGATCTTTATGAAACTTTCATAACAGATTAATCTTATAAATAGTCAATAGTGTACTGAATTTCATTGAATTTAAGGGAACCGTTAAGATTTTATTCAAGAAAACAAAAATCGATAAATCATACTATTACTAACAAAGTTGAGTGAATTTCGACTTCTCATGTATTTGTTGTTGTTGTACTCATAAAGGCCTACATTCATGATTTTTTTCAGATTTTTCGGGTCAAAGGTGTCCAATCGCGAGGGGGGGGACACAAAATTTTCGTACATTTCCCCTTCCCCTGCACCCCTCGAAGCAAAATTTGTCATTTTAAGGCCTGCTTTGAAAAGTTTGCATTAAGACCTTTCATTTGATACCCATATTGCCTACATGCGATGAAAATTTTTTTTTCAGGGGCAACTCCCCTGTATGGGGAGACCCCCCTTAAAGGCCTTATAAATTTTTTTTCGTGCTGAAACTTTGAAGAGGGCATCACTTTGCACCAACTTACAAAATCTTATGTTCCTAGCTTATGTAGTTTGCGAGAAAAAGTGGTGTAACACACGGACGGACGGACGGACGGACAGACGGACGGACAGACGGACAGACAGGACGCGATTTTAGTAGGGTATTGTAAAATGATTTGACAATACCCTAAAAACGAAAAATATTAATTCATTAAACAAACACGTCTCGCTATTGATCTGGTTTATAAGTATCTAGCAGCAGATAAATGTTATGCAGTGAGAGTATTAAGTATCAGTAAAAAAATGCCTATGCATATATTTACATATAAAATTAATTTATCTTGTGAGTAGCTGAAAAAAACTAAATGAAGGACCAAAACACATGGAATTGTAGCAGTCAATGCGAGCGAAATAATCGGACTAAAAAGAATAAAATTTTTATCTCGAACCAAACCATAACATGTACTATTTTCACCAAAACCTGGAAGGTCCTCTTTGATTTTTAATAATTAAAAATTAATTCGTGTGCTCCTTCTAAGGTTATGCCAAAACTTTCTAAGCCACACTCAAGTCTTTTTGATTACAACTTCTACAGCAATATTTGAAAAATTATTGAGTGCCACCCATTTTATCTTTTTATCAATTTTTTCGAACATAACCATATACTTCCTATGAAAAGAATGGACGATTTTACCATTCACTACTATCTTTTTATGGTTCTCCTTTTCAATTGTCCCCAAAAGGATGAACATTTTCTCAGCAACAAAAAGCTTCGAGCATTATAACAATATGAAGCAAAATAACTGTACTTGGATGGAACACATTCTCGTTTCCTTTGAATACTTGTACTATATGAGATATGTAAAGTGTCTCTGCCACTGAGGACATCTAACGTCTCTCCAAGAATAAGCTAATATAATTTATAGTGAATCGTTTTAAAAAAAATGCTTTCGAAGACTGGAAAACTCACCGAGTTATTCCTATAGATATGGCTACCATGTATAATGTTCGCACATTCAACTAGTTGCTTATCTCATCCATAGTGCACTTATATTACCGGCGCAATATTAAAGAAAAGTGCAATTTCAATATGTACCATACATAGTACAAGAAGAAAAGACACAAAATCCGCTTTAGGTTATTGCTTTGTGGGTAGTAAATTTTACATAGCATTGAAATATATTTGAAAAAGAACAAAAATAGGTAAAAACTAATTTAATTTTTCATTTAGGAAATCCATACAAAAAAAGAAGTCTTCTCAGTTTTTTGCAGTAATACGAGTATAATGACAATAAGTAAAAGCACATATGTTAAAATATAACTAAGAGTCCACAATTTCATTGCGTTCTTTGTTAAGTATGTAATTTTCAATATAGTAGGCTGGTTTTTTCTCATTTTTAGCGTTTTGTAATGTAATAACTCATTTGTAGCTGCACGTGCCACCCTTTTGTTTCCGTGTCCAAATTTCTCGATATATGACAGCGTTCTTCAAAATTTTATATATATATATATATATATATATATATATATATATATATATATATATATATATACATATATATATATATATATATATATATATATATATATATATATATATATATAAATATATATAAAGGGTGATTCATAACAAGTGCACACATGTGAATGGGCCTTAACTCTTATTTATCACCAATTTCAGGTCTATATATTGACAGATTATGACAGTTTGGTCTTTTACAATTCTAACCGTGGCATCATACACATCAGCCAAACGTTTTTTTATTGTTAAAACTTGTTACAAATTTAATGAATCGCCAGTGCAAACATTTCACGCTCTACGTGAATTTTTTGGTCCACCCATAAATTGGCCGGCGAGTTCGCGTGATTTGACTCCTTGTGACTTCTTCTTTGGAGATTTCTGAAGGATCGTATTTATGCTGATGCTCCCCAGACTACTGAACCATTAAAAAACAATATTCGAGCCAACATACGCCTAATAACGCCGGAAATGTGCAAAAATGTCATCGAAAATTACAATCATCGTTTGAGCAACACTAGGTGAACATATACCCGAAGTAATGTTTTATATCCCTCAGACGGATTGGAAGCACTATACGTGAGATGGATTGGAAGCAGTATATATCGAATAGAAAAATTTATCCAACCGCTCAAGTGACAAGAGTCGATATCTTCATATTGAAACTTCTTCGGAATCATATCGCAAGATCTGTAACTGTGACTGAAAACCCTTGGATTTCACAGCCGTTCCACCCTACAGACGGGTATATTGTGACTTGCCTCACTACTGGCTTCGTTCCTCCAGAAGCATTCGTGTATTTGGACATGAATCGATATGTTTTTGATTCTGACGGCGTCCCAATCATATATCACATATACCGACGGGCCACCGATAAGAAGATAAAATATCCTCCGAATCTGAGTTCACGAGACCAACAATTCCAATGGAGATACTCATTTGCTAGATTCGCTGAGGCTGGTCGAGCTGAGATGGAGCAATCTAGGTATTGGTGGCTGAATGACAATGTCTAAATTATTCGTGTTTATTTTCTGTTTTTGTGCTTTTTCTTGTTACTTAGTTTTTTAGATTCACCTCATTATTGCTACATCTAGTATTGTTGTTTATTTGTATTATAAATCAGGTATAGGTTTCAATATAAGGAACCGTTTTTTTTTTTTTTTTTTATTGAACTTATTTAGAATTAGGGTGTAACATATTAGGTATAGGATATAAGTTCATTGTTGTGTTAGTAGTATAAGTAATTTTTATTATGCTGGTTGGTTTTTTCTCCTTTTTCCAATTGAATCAAAAAATATATAATAATCTTAATTAATTTAAATTTGCAAGTGTATTTTTTTCATTAAATGTGTTTAACTGATAACATATAAATTTAGAGAGCCATTCGGGCCATTAAGTTTTTTATAGTTTTATTGTTTGGAATTTGCTTTATGTTCTTTTAAAAATTTATAACGATTGGTATTAAATAAAGCGTTTTTGACTTTGACTCGACTTTATGTTTTATATATAATTGTAAGGGACAAAATTTTCATAATAAATAAACATGACAGCTCAATCTTCACAAACACTATGTCCTTTTTCGTCAAAAATGTGTACACTTGTTATAAATCACCCTTTATATATACATATATATATATATATAAATATATATATATATATATATATATATATATATATATATATATATATATATATATATATATATACATATATATATATATTTATATATATATATAATTTATTTGATATCTGAAGTGCAATTCTCTTTTTTCTTGAAAATCAGTGGCCTTTTTTGTGCAGGCAGACGTATTTCGACTCCTTTGACTCCATCTTTAGTGAGACTCTGAGGAGTCAAAACGTGTCTGCTCACACAATGAGGCTAGAAGAAAATAAGAAGAAAAGAAAAAAAAAAAAAATATATATATATATATATATATATATATATATATATATATATATATATATATATATATATATATATATACATACGAGGTGTGACAATTAAGTAATGAGACTGATTTTATTGTTGTGCTTGTGGTAAACCTGCGACATTGGAATTCCCTTCCCCTTCCCCGGCGTCCTTCACCACTCTATTGATATATTTACCATCACTCTAGCTTGTTTAGTTTGCCTGCTGTGTCGTGTTGAGTAGACGTGTGTTGCTGCTGGTCGTCACGGAAATGGAGACACGACATCAAGAGCAACGCATCGCGATAAAATGTTGTGCCAGTTTGGGCGAAACAGCTTCGGAAACGTACGCTTAAAATTGTAAAAGTGCATGGCGATAGTGCTCTTAGTCGTACACAGGTGTTTCGATGGCATAAAGAGTTTAAGAAGGGGCGTGAAATCGTGGAGGATGAGGCGCAGAGTGGGAGACCAGTCGAGATGCGGAGTGACGTAAATGCGCAGCGTTTGCGCGCCCTAATCCGTGAAGATTGGCGTTTAACAGTTTGAATGTTGGCCTCAGAACTGTGTATGAACTGTGAAAGAGTCAGACAAATTTTAACCGATGATATTGGGATGAAAAAGTTGTTAGCGAAGATAGTTTCAAAGAACCTTTCTGAGGAGCAAAAGATTGACCATCGCAGAAGACTGTTTGGAATAAGTGGAAAACGATCCCATGCTACTTGATCGAATTATTACAGGCGAGAGCTGATTTTTCCAATACGACACTGAAACCAAACGCCAAAGCTTACAATGGTTGTCCCCGCATCCCCCACCCAAAGAAAGGTCGCATGAGCAAGTCGAAGGTGAAAACGATGATTATTGACGATTCCACGGTTTGATAGCCGTGGAATAGTCTTCAAGAAATTCGTTCTATCGGGGCAAGCCGTAAGTCAAGTGTACTATCGCCAAGTACTCGTAAGATTGCGAAAACGAGTCAACAGGGTGTGCCCAGAAATTGCTCGTAACTGGTATATATATTTATGTATATGTCTGTATATTTATATATAGAGCAATAAAAAATTATCAAAATTTGAACTTATTTTTATCTATCGAGGTCATCCTATAGAACCCAAATTTGAGATTGAAATAGAATTTATTTAAAAAACTGCGACAAAAGAAGTTTCACCAAAAAGTGAGAATTACCAGGAAATGAAAGAGAAAATATGTGCTGCATTCTAGGAGCAAATGTAGAAGTACCATCAACAACCCCAATAATACCTATTCGTAGCCTGTACGTGGTCATATTTCTGAACAAAGTGCAAAAAGATCCTGAGATCTCCAGTTTGTCGGATGAGCCGACTGATGCACACATTGAAATCCTGTTGCCTACCATTTCTACTGCTGGTAGTGTTAACTATGAGATACTGTTGATTGCTACTACAGCTACCAGGAACGCAGTATCTGCCAATGTGCTCTCAAATAGTGAAAAGCCACCACTACTAGATGACATATCAGACATTCAGCTGGAATTAGAATCGTTTTGTTTGCAGTGGGAGAAACACAAATTGGAAGTTGGTTCTCGGCATCATGCGATTGTCTATGTGACTGCTGCCAAAAAGTGACTGCCCTTGTTCATGCAGAGAATGATGTTGGAAAATGGGTAACGGGTTTAATATTTTGCAATTCAAAGAACGCGCAAAAATTTTGATTACTCGAGGGATTTGCAAAGGTGGTTATGCGAATAATTTCAACAAAAAGTTATAACCAGTTGAATCGCTGTTGCTTGATCAATTTTATCAGCGGGACTTATACCCTACACAAAGTGTATGCCCTCCTGAAAGTCCGCTGCTTTAATTGGTCAAAAATATGAAAAGCTACTTTTTGGGAATTAAGGAAATCACTTCACATGCTATGATGCTAGAAGCTGAATCCAAATATTTGATTATTAAACAGCTTAGTGACACGACAAAAAATGTTACCCTGCTATATAGTGCTTCAAAAGTAAGTGAGCTTGAACAATTTGAAAGACGACAGCCAAACTCTTCAACTGTTTTGGATGGCTTGCAAAATATGGCGGAAAGTCAAAAAACAAACGGTTATCTGAGCGATTATAAAAAGGCCATCAATATAAGCCAAATCTACAGATTTCTTGACTTCAAAAAGTTATGTTCAACCGCCGCTTGGTTTCTGCCCTCGTTTTGACCATTTTCAGAGCCAATGTGCACTAACTGCTTGCCCTGACGGGTCATACATCAAAAATAGTCAAATTAATAATAAACACAAGAAATGTCCAGCATGGTCATCTAGATGAAACCAGGCTTTCGCTGCTATTATTGCTGGGGATGCATACATTTTCGTTGACAAACTAGTTAGTGTGTAACTGATAAGTGTTGCCTTTAATCCGAACATTTCAAAGTGTGCTGATGCTATTAACGTTTTTTCTCTTTTTGACTCTGGTTAAACCTGCGGCCTACTAACTACTTAAGCTTAGGTAATTATAAACTGCGCCCATACAGGGGAATAATATGTTAGGTTAATTACAGGGACATGACAGCTCAACATAACATTCTTATTCTACCAGACGAAACTTTGTTTACGCCTTTGTCAATCTTCTTCTTCTTTTTAGCACTACAACTTAGAAATAGTTAGAGTATCTCATTTTCATGACCGTACTGATTTTTTCGGAAGGTTGTTTGGTCACTACCATGCACATCCTTATTCTACCAGACGAAACTTTGTTTACGCCTATGTTAATCTTCTTCTTCTTTTTAGCACTACAGCTTAGAAATAGTTAGAGCATCTCATTTTCATGACCGTACTGATTTTTTCGGAAGTTTGTTTTGTCACTACCATGCACCCGTGTGTCTGCTCAGCTATGATGTGATCTGATTAAATCAGTACATATCACCACTGAATGAACCTTCGTAGTCTGCCCGAAAAACCCCTGAACTAAATCACGTTGTTCAACAACGAGATTTGAACCTGGGACCTTCGGCTTATGCGTCTCATACTCTAACTACTAGACCACACAGTTGTAATTTATTACCAGAAATTCACATATGAGTACATTTTTGTAGAATGTGAATTGTTAGTCAGTACACTTCATGCTTTTGGATTACTCAGACCAAATTTCATTTGAGTGATATGGTTGATGATGCCCATCCTGAGTCAGAAGTATAAATCTGCGTAGTATTTCGCTTTGACATTGGTTGAATTTTTGAAGACATCTGTTCGAACTTGGAATGTATCGCTTGGGTGATGAGAGATGATAGAGATTTTATTAATCACAAAAAAAAATGTTTTTTCCCGTGATTTGAAATAGGTTTTTCCATACCTTGGCAAAATATTAGTAAAAATAGGTGCTTGAAAAAAAAATTTAAACATCCATTTTTCTTGGAAAATATGCTTTTTAAAAAAACCAATATGTAACTAAGTTTGAAAGATAATCATATTTTCAAAATCTATTCTGAAGATTTTTAGTACGTTTAGTACATTTATATAACTATGCGATGGATGACCTCGTTTTAAAGACTAACAAAAATCTATAAACATTCTTGACGACCATTTCCCTTGGTATCGTTTTTCTATCGCCATGATATCCTGGTGCAATCTTTCCCCGTGTTCGTCGCTTACCGCACTTGAGTTGTCAGGGAAAAAGTCTAGATGGGAATCAAGAAAATGAATCTTCGAGGACATATTATACCCTAAAGTTTATAATCCTGTAGTAGTTTGGAAACCTGCTCTTAATAGTTCGTAGATATTCTATTTCTCAAGAAATTTTTCTCCACTTCAACAAAAGAAAACCATGCATTTTTTTCCTGTGTATTAAATTTTGAAATAAAATTGGAGTCTTTTTTGACCTTCTTCATATCTGGCCAGACAAAAATTCCTTCTTTCTTTTAGTCTAGAAATATAGTTTTTAAATATAACAAACCTTCTGCATTTCTATCAATGGCCTTAATAAAGTATTTCATAAGAGCTAATTTTATTTACAAAGGGAGCAAAATAATATTGTTCGGTTCTACTAAGGAGTTTTCAAAAACAATTTTTTTCTCCAGGAATGAAATTAGAGCTCATTTGGCAATCCTTTTTTATTTAGCTCTACTGTTCCACTTAGCTCTACTGTTCCACTCGCTCAAAAAACAACAGCATTTTGTGTAGCCACACTGCAACCCAAGCAATATTCCAACAACTTTAAGATCTTCACATATTTTTCAAGAATTACAGTTGTTCTGAATTATCTCAAGCAAATTTTTTATATAAGCATATGTTTCTTTTATGTGGATGCCATGTGCTAAAGGCACAGGTGAAAGATCATTACAGTTATGTAGTAAGACCACTTTTAAACTTAATGAAAAGTCTCCATTCGTCTGGTGAATAGTCATAGCCTAATTTCTTCGTAAGCCCCTGCATATCATGGCAATACATAAGACCACTTACTTCTTTAATAAAATCTATAAGCTCAGTATCACGTTGACGATAAACTGAAATTTGTGTACTCGGATGAAGTAAACTCCATTGTTGAAGTTTGGAACTTAAGAGTTCAGCTTGAGCTTTAGAGAAATTAAGGTCTCTAACTAAATCATTTCATTTTATTTTACAACCAAATTTTGTGACTGAGACGTGGCCTGTGTTGAAGATTCTGATTCGATGTCGCTTACTTTATCCTCTGTATCTTCTTTCTTCATTTGAGATAGCGGTGGTGGACAGTCTTCAGTATGAGGTAGTGGTTTTGTTACTGACTCCACATAAGGATACACAACTTTATCGCTTATTTTGTAAGAATATCCCTGCAGCTTCGTTAGACAAAAATAATAATCACTAATATGGTCTTTTTGCTCCCTCCAAATTACAGGTTCAGCAAATGGCATTCCTGGGTGGGTAGCTTTAGACCATCCTCTTAAATGGCGTACATATCTTTAACAAAAATAGTAAACTCCGGTGAATTTAAGCATTTCGACTCATATTGTAATGTGTATGTATAGAACACTTCTTAAAAATCAAAATGCAGAACAATAAAACAAAAAACTTACCACAACCAAGAAAATAGAACACCGTTAACTACTGATATCGTGTACAATAAGGTTTTCCCGGTAAAAAATTACTTCAAACTATTTTTCTGCGTATACCGAAATGTTAGGGTAAGTCTTGTAATTATTAATACCAGTCTTATTTTTGTTGTTATGGCCAATTGTGATGTTTTTTTTTTCGATACAACGTAAAAAATTTTTTAAATTTATAGTTTGTCATTTACTAAAGTATTTAGATGTAATTACATTTTTCAACAATTTTTCTGTAAATACTTAAGACACGAGAGGTATCGTAAATATATAATTGAATTTACGGCAAAAAGTTATGTTAACCAGTGATATGTATACTTTTATTAGGGTTTTGTAAAATACTTTTACAAAACCCTACTAGTTTCGCGACCAGTCTGTCCGTCTGTCCGTCTGTCCGTCCGTCCGTCCGTCCGTCCGTCCGTCCGTC